>CM068825.1:117132078-117824578 GCA_028554795.2 Sinohyriopsis cumingii | reverse complement strand
ACGCAACAATAGGACTATATTTGTCTAGACTGGCTGCATGCATACTATTTATGATAGGCGAAAACTATAAGTTCGGTCAAAAGACTCATCTTTCATGGAAAATGACTATATCGACATGTCATACTCGCACTGTAACAAGCCCTGTATGTGCAAACTATCCTCTTTGTCCTTGGTCGCAAGTTGAACACTCTAGACATCCAAATAAGCATAATTACTTTGCTGAAATGGATTGAATTCCCACATACACGGTTCTTCACTACAAATGTGCAATTTTTTGTAGTTATTTATTACGTGAAGTTTGTTTATTCTCAGTATTGTCATATCCTCGATAACCTTTAGCCTAACCTGCATGAGATAGAAGTGCTTCATGTGGGAATTGACTCCGGGCTCTTCAACATAGCATTTTGAACAGCTTTCTTCGGGAAACGTGGAACTAGAAAAACAATTTTAGACCAATGAGAAATTAAAGTATTGTAGTAAAAACAATTTATCATCGTTAAAGGAAAACTGTTTGTAACACCTGGTTTCATTATATGTAAAATGCGTAGAATATTTGGTATTCACGATTTTTTTAAAAATCTTTTTTCTTTTTCTTTATTTTTTGTTTGTTTTGGTACTCTTTTAGTTTATTATTATTCTATTTTGCGCAATCGACAACAATCCAGATGGACTCAATAGGTTTTGTCCTCTATACTATCTCTATATTTTCATTTCACTACGGAACATTTCAGTGTCTAAATTCACATAAATAATGTGTTTATTAAATGAATTACCCAAGAAAAAACTTAGATCTCGATTTTTATCAAATATATTTTAGTGTATTACGAGAAGCAGAACAGTAACCAAAGCAATGTACTGTGGGTAAAATATTTCACTTCCGGGACAGCATCATTGACTGATCATTCAGTGTGCACTTTAGTAAAAATACCCATGGAGAAGCACGTCGTCATCCCCGTAATCTAAACAATCAACGAGTTTCTTAGTACCGATAATGCCTAATTCAACCCAAGAATCACCACCAGCACAGAAATGAATAAATACTCTAAAAATACATTTGTGGATTCTGATCCGGAAGTAATAATTATCATTTCAGTGCCGATGCATATGATGTCCCCATTTGTGTAAGCCCTTCGCCTGTGAAAGCAGTGAGTCCGTACCGTGACGTTTCAGAAAAGCTCCACGGTTCTCTTCCAATTCAATGTTATAGCATGTATGTCGTATGCTTCATGATCAATCTTTAAGCTGTAAACTTTCATCCCCCGTGTTCCAAATTAAACTTCTCTCAGTGTAGCGTAATTGCACTGTACTTGCAAATCGGACTACTCTGCATCGGCTTAAATCCAGCTTGTGAACGAACAAATTGGTATAAAAAAAATAGCCACAATTGCATATTTATGGTTTGTCCCTGTTCTGTCAAAAATATTTTGTACACCTTAGCTCGTATGGAGAATTAAGTACATAAACTTGCATTTCCCATGACGACTTTCACAATCTTAAAAACCGTTCGGTGCATTTAAACAGGATTTTGGTATACACTTCCTTAAGCGTAGTGTATTCGTTAAAAGCACTTTGAAAATTCTTTGTCCTTTACCCATTCACATGTATCCAAGAGTTCTGCCGCTGGGTCAATGTATGATATAAAAAAACTGATGCAATTTAGAATTTTAAATTCAGCGTGTAACCCATAATGTGAAGCAGAATGTTTTTATTTTATATCTCAGCCTCCAGTGATATCTGCAGTTGTCCTTTTTTCCACAGGGATTGTGATTTCAAAAAACCCTAACGTCATCAATAAATTCTCCTAACAACGCTTTCCCACTGATCCTTTGCTGCGATGTGATTAAGAAATAGGTTGTAACGTTGTCTCCTAGGGTATTTTGCTAATATCGTAGGAGGACGTACAATTTAAAAATTTTGAATAGATGGATATTTAGCTCCCAGTCAGCAATGTCGACGGTCTAGGTGGATAATATACACAAAAAAAATATGAGGAAAAACAATTTAATAACAGATCTAAATATTCAAACAACACAATTAAATTCCCACAATTACTCCACTCGGTCGACCTATATGATCTGCCGATTTCATCATCTGATGTGCAACGTGAGTGTTTTTCCACCTGTCTCTGCTACTTTAATCATCTGTATTATTTCCTTTTTCTTGACTGGTTCTCCAGTACCCGTTCCGTCCCTCGACAATGTCCTTCACCCTACCACTTCCTCCACTTCCGTTCTCCGGTCTCCCTTCAAACTTCTGCCTCCGTTATTCTATCCGGTCCCATGACCACTATAAGGAAACAGGTCACAATTAATAGTTCCGGTTCAATGCCCCCTAATGTAGTCCCAGTCTATTTTTTGAGCATTTTTCTTGTCTCCTTTTGGTGGTGATACAAGAGGTAGACTTAGGTATTCTTGGTATGGATTTAATGGCAACTGTTTATTCTTTAGAATATGAGCTTATGGTGTGGATGTATCTGTGTGTTTCGGCCACAGTATACAGTGAGTAATAAGGTCTTGGTGATGATCCGGAAGTGAAATCTTTGTACCATTGCACGCTGGTTTGTTTACCGTCCAGCCTTTCAATAAAAAATGCCGATGAACCTTTGACAAAATCCTCACCGTCAAATCATCTTTGAATGTGTTTTAGATTAATATATCATTTGTATTGATTGTCACACAGTGGAGAGTTCAGTACTGAGTAACAAATATAAAGAATATATAGTAAAATTAATATGTCTATAACGAAGAATCACTACTTCATCACCTTTTGGGTGGCACTCGGTCCAACCCGAGCAACTCCAAACAACACCAAAAGCTTCTCTGTAAATAAAAAGGGACGTATAGTCTAGTCTTCCTTTCGACCGACCCAATCTCACACAACCTTTCATCATCATACTGGCACTTAAAATCATTAGGTCACGCTTACACTCACATCTAAATATTCCATACACGCTTGTACGAGAAAATAAGGGTAATAATACAACAACGGTATTAACGACCCCTAATACATACATCAAAAACTTCCGCGACATGAGTACACATTTTTAATTCTCGATAGTGTAGCTACCAACATCACACAATCAGACGCATTCCTGAATTTGCCAATTATAAGACGTACACACAATGTTCAAATAAAAATATGCAGATACTTCACGATGTGTTCACAACTATGTATTCAAACTCAAAATTAAAACATGTATAAGTTCTAACATAACTCATTAATAAATGCAATAATTCAGTACGATGCACACAGCAGCAAATTACACAATTAATTCTGATCACAGGCTAACAATCTACGTAATTCAATCTTGTATACTACTAATTTCTCTACAAGACCTTACGACTGGTAAAAAACTCAAATACGTTGGTGAGATTAACTCTAATAAAGGTGACTTCTACATACCAATAGTAATTATTTTCTACATACTACATATAACATACAACTCCCAGTTAGTAATGTTCAACAAATCGGGCGAAGAATTCATACCTTTAAGAAGCTTTTCAAGTTTGAATTCTCGCTCTACCTTTGACGAATGCCGGGAATTCGGAGTAATCTTATTAGAATTCACTCCCTAGCTTACTAGACCTCTGTGTTGGTCAAAATCCTGGCGAGTACTGAAGTGATCGTAAAATGACCTGTATAATAAGAGTCTGCTTGGGACAGGTGCCCCGCCCTTATTCCCCTAACTCAGCCCTGATGTGAGACTGGGGCCTTTTTGAATTGTAGTCTGTCTAGTTTCTCACGCAAATGTCAAATTTCTTTCTCCCACGGCTGGGCTGCAGCTTGGGTGTGAATAAACAACCTCTTCCGGTGTTGCCAGTTCCTTCGTCCCTTTGAAGATAGTCTCCGCTTTCTTCACTCCAGTGCCAATTCAAGCCACAATCTTGCGCAAAAAGATCAGTCGCCATGGTCATGGCGACATTTTCCACCCCAGATACGTTGTACAGATGAGGGCTGTCTTCACAGTGTGACATAGGTAAATGGAGCATAATATACGAGAAAATAAAAAATTTCAAAGATCAAATAAGGCCAGCAATCATTTTGTCACTAATATATATATGTATGTATGTATGTATATATTATGTATGTATGTATTCTGTATGGATGGAAGTAACTTTCACCAAGAGTGGTTTGCTAAACCCTAAGAATATACTTGCTGCAAACATAAATTCAGTTGGCATGGCAAATCATGCAAACAATGTTCATGCATGCTGCTTGATAACCTTTAAGTTCATTACTGTCAATAACACCAAACAGCGCTTTCTGGGCATACGCTCACTGGGTACCTGGAGAAACGTTCTCTGTAGTGTACCATTTTGAACTAATGAGCATTGTTCAAAATTATACAATTAAACTAATAAAACTTTGGTGATTCAAAATAACCAACACTCCCTCTCCCAGCTCTCTCTCTCTCTCTCTCTCTCTCTCTCTCTCTCTCACACACACACACACACACACATCCCCATCACACCCACCCATCATATGACTTTAGCATTAGAAAATATCATTGTCATAAATATTTTACTTATTTATTACTTTATTTGCATACTCGACCTTTGAACCTCCGGCCTGTGAGTGATGGGGGAGTGAACCAAATGTAAATTTTTATTCCGGGTGCTATCCAAGTAGACAAGTAAATTTCCAAGTTTAATGACATTATACTACCCAGTATGATTAGACTGGAGTGACGAACTGATAAACCGAAACACAGTCGAGGGACAAACCGAAACACAGTCGAGGTGTCACAAATTCCTTTTGGCCATTCACATAAAAATAAAACGCACGAGTATCACGAGGGGCTTTATAAGTGATTGTTTACTGGTTTCATCTCACGTTGACGTCAATCAATTTAATGCTTTGGTAGGGGACAATTTAAATTTAGAGGTAGCTAGTTAACGAGAAAGCTTGTACTTATGCGACTATACTTTCCTGGAACACAGCCTCTACACAAATATTATAAATGTTTCCCTTCGTCTCGGGGCAATCATTTTTAGATGGATTTTTTTTTTTTATCCTAGGTGATCACTTTTTCAATGCAAGTTTTACATAGGTCGTTACATTTATCGAAACACACAGATTTAAATTTTTTAAAAAAAAGATTTCTGTTCCGAAGTTTATTATGAGGTCTCCTTGTTTTGCCAATCATGATGACGGTCATCAAATGATTACCGATGCACTATGTTAAACATCATTGCTAACGAGAAAATAAGAAATGAAAATGAACAAACTGTTGGTGCAGATATTGTCCTTTGATTTTTAATTGAATACTATATTTCAGAGGAACTTTCGAATATAAAACATTTGTGGCTAATGGTCGACACACTATCTTCAGTTTCGATTGGATGTATATTCTAATAGTGAATATTGTCCTCTATTTTCCTCTGTTTTATGGGGGGGGGGGGCAGCAAAATGAGATTACCTGTATCTAAATTTTTATACATGCTCATAGTATCATAAGCATTACAATGGAAATATAGATGACATTGATATAGCTTTGAATGATCTTTACTGAATATTTCGTCATTTCTTAAACCATACCGACTTTTCGGTTTACCGATTAGGTTTTTATTTTCGCAGAAATAAAGACGAATACTGACCAATATGTAAAAATTATCCGAGATATTTGCGATCGAAAATAAGTCGAATTTCCCCAGTATTATTTCCTCGTGTAGCGTTTTTAATCTATCATGGTCATCTGTTGATTTTAGCCCAGATTAGGAGAAAGTAAGTAAGTAGTAAGTAAATCAGTAAGTAAGTAAGTGTGTGTGTGCGTGCGTGCGTGCGTACCCGCGCAGGCATGAATGTATGTATGTATGTATGTATGTATGTATGCATGTATGCATGTGTGTGTGTGTGTGTGTGTGTGCGCGCGCGCGCGTGTATGCATGCATGCATCGATGGATGGATGGATAATGGATGTATTGGATCTAACTGCACATCAACACATTGTTGGCTATATAAAGCATAGCAAAGGCTATATAGCAAAAACTGTCAATTAGAAACTCCATGAAGACAAACTATTGCAAGCAAAATTAAATGTACACCATCAGACAGAAGATAACAGGTCAAGAAAAAGGCATACAAAACAAAGATAAAACGATGAAAGCAAATACAAGGTAGATGAAAGGTAAACTCTTAAAACTCGTGGTCAAATGTTTTCGATCTAAATGCTTTTTTAAAACGTCCACGACCTCGGTTGGAACATTTTCACGATCCCAATACAAACAAGTTTGAACAAACTACTTTTTTATCTAATACACCTGAGGCAAGAATCTTTACTGCATACTTACATGTACACAAATTTGTAAACTTGAAAAGCTTTGAACTCTGCTCTGCAGAAGTGCTCTAATATTTACCAAATATCAAATGCTGATAATACTTGAACAATAACATGGATGTAGTATAACGTGATTCTAATCACGGCAGGACAGTCGTCTATCATTGGATAGATACATACTGATAATTTGAAGTAGTCATTTATCAAACGAGGTTGTTTGTTTTTTTTTAAACTACGATAACCTTTAACAAGCTGAGTAAAGTCCATTGATCAAACTCTTTGTCATTTGAAAACGGATAATGTGTGCATCTGAAGGTAGTAATTGGTATTTTGTTTTTCTATTGCTGACTAACAATATATCTTTCTGACAGTGGAAATATTAATGCATACATTTTAAGCACAGAAGATCCTCGATGTCATCTTGCTGTTACACTATACCCCGAATGATTGATTTTTTGGATTCATTCGTTGTTTTGTTGATCAATGCCCGTTGAAACCAGCATTTATTGACTTGAATTTGAATGTGCTAATGGAATGTGAAAAAGTAAAATAACCATATTTAAAGGGGGGGGGGGGGAGAAAAGCGGTAAGACTCGTTATGAACCGAACACTAATTATGATATGTGTTAAATATAAAAACGTAACTTCAAAACAAGTTTGCAGTGTTTTATTACCTGTAATTGCTTTCATAAAATATTGTAAAGCATTTAATCCGTGCACCTTAACTCTTGACTGATATTCCGCTTCATGTGAGGTCGATAACGCCATATTGAGATCTAAAATTTACCGATCATAAATGTATGGTCATGCTATTCATATGTATGTATGTATGTATGTATGTATGTATGTATGTATGTATGTATGTATGTATGTGTGTGTGTGTGTGTGTGTGTGTGTGTGTGTGTGTGTGTGTGTGTGTGTGATGCTTTAATATTCAAAGCTGGCTATACCCCAGATTTGATCGACTAAAGAAGTGATTCGAGATCCAGTCATTAACATTCAAAAAAGCTCTGAAATTCAACGTTACGAAGACATCTGTATTAATCCTTGAAACGATCTTATCAGTCTGGGTATTCGATCATTAACATCCACATGGTTTGAGGATACAAGAATGTTCCATTACATACGTTAATGATATCCTTATGTACACAAACATATATAGCTTCAAGATAATATCATGTACTGAATAATTAAGAATACCTGAAACAAAAATTATATTAATAAACTTACATCGTGTAATTTTGAGCATAAAATGCTCGGGGATCGAGATCAAATAAGTAATCAAACTGGCAATATTAGGCATCTTAAGATGGAATATATTTATGAGAATATAATACGGACACACAAAATGTCAACCAAGGTGTTCACATCCTAAACAAATTACAAGCTAATGCATCAGAGAAGAATCGTAAGAAGTCCAAACATAGATATGGGCAAGGAATGATCATGACGTCGATAACTCTAAGACGACTTCTTGTTATTTACAAATTGTCGTTTTTTTAAGAAAATCCATTATCAAAACATTGACACTTATACCGTTTTACTAAAACAAAGACATTTCATTTATAACAAATATTTTACTCATGTTCAAAGCATTCGATGTATTTCTTTCCTTTAATAATTTGTTAAAATATTGAGGTATGATTTGATTCGAGGACTTATAAGAAAACATCTTAATTTTGAATCAAATAATACTTAGAGAACGCATATTGCTACCTCTGTTGATAACATGTTTTACACGAGCAAATTAATATGATTTTGCGCGATTTCGTCCTTTGAAAACCTTCATGCTAGTGGGACGGAAAAATATCCACAAAGAAATATCTATATAATTGACGCAATGATTTTGATAACAAGGTTATGTGTAAGTTAATATCTTTAAAAATATTCTATGCAATCTACACTTTACTCCACAGCTCCGGTTGCCTAGTGGTTAGAGCGTCCGCCTCGGATGCGGAAGATCGTGGGTTCGATCCCCAGCATAGTCATACCAAAAACTTGCAAATATGGTACTAACAGCTGCCTCGCTTCTCGCTCAGCATTAAGAGGTCAGTGTTTGGACTGGTCGGCCTGGTGTCAGGATAATGTGACTGGGTGGGACATTATGCCATATGTCTGCGGCATGATGCCCCAGTGCTAGACATCACTATAAACTATTACACTGCAGACATCGTAGTGATATGACTGAAACATTGTTAAAGCTACGTTAAAAATCCACATCAAACACACACACACATACACTTTACTCAAAGAAATTTTCTATTTCTATTCTTAGGGAATGTAGTCACTTTTAATAAATACGCGACAGAAGATGTTTGGTGAAGGTTATACATGAAGTGTATTTATGGATTATGAACGATTTGAAACAGAAATTGAGTAAGAAAATTTATATATAAAAAAAACTCTAGATCAGTCAGTCTTGAGAGTATTAATTTACAGATTAGAAATCGCTAGAATACATATTTTTGGTGAAGTACTGTCTCGTATAGGCATAAAAGAGTAATAAAATCAAAATTAAAAATCACTAGACCACACATATTATCGTGTATTGCTATCTCGTAAGGGATTCGACAAAATTAAAAATAAAAGTGAAAAGATCACTAGGCCCGAGTTTGGGACCTATCTGAAATTTAATTGCAAGACTTTGAGAATAATTTAAAAACTTATAGTAATAAGCGTGATTTCCAGTCTTTTTCTTTAAACTCGCTAAATTCAACCTTCCACTTCCTCTAAAAGTTGGTATTTTCTTGTTCCCAATCAGTTTTGCATACGCACCTATACATTGTTTTATTTGTTAATAATATCATACACGGCAATGTTTAAATAATTGAAGTCGTAGTCGATTCTGAATTTTTCTTAACTCTGACTTTAAAGTTGTAAGTATGCTTTGAAAATTTATGAAATTAACGTGAGTTTAAGACTTAGTTTTAAAATTATCCAACTTCATCCAGGAACCATCCCCATTAATAAAATCATTCACAGATCTATACTCTTTATGAAATCATTGTTTATAAACCACGCTTTTCAAATCTATTGTGAAAGAAGGATTAAAAAGTGTTCGTATGTGACCATTTTTGATCCCGTTAGTTCTATAAATGCCTTCAAAAAAAAAACTATTTCTAAAGAGAATTAATATTCTCTTTATTAAGTTCATAAACTCTATGCCAAATGCTTTGGTTATCGTTATTTAGGAGATGATTAAGCGAGTTGCTACTGCCCGGATCTTGCAAACAATAAAACAAGATATGGAAGTAACGGATGAAATAATAGATCTGAGCAATGATATAGAATAGAACAACACGAGCCACCGTATGTAAAATATAACAATTTAATCAATTACATAAACCAAATGTAATTGAACATCACATTTGAATGATACACTTTCTCTTAGAAACTGAACTATAAAATTTATGTGAAATGCAATTAACCCTTCTGTTATACCGATAAAACAAAAATTTCATCATCGAACCGATTTGATGATCGAACTCAAATTGCCGGCATGTCAGCATAACCTGGTTGCTTCCGGTCCTTTCTAAATCACTGTTGGTTGCCGTAAATTCTGTTCTTTCTGTCCGTCTGTCTGTCTGTCTGTCCATCCATCCATCCGTCCCCCTCTCTCATTCTCTCTCTCTCTCTCTAACTCACACACACACATACACAGAGTTGTTCATGTTTATATGTAGATTATATGTTCTAATGGATGCATCTTACATTTTCACTTTTGTATATTAAGAGAAACAAGTAAGTTGAAGAACATGTTCAATTTTTGTCAGTCATAATTTTAAGAATTTGCGGCAATAAAATCTCTCTCCATATATATATATATATATATATATATATATATATATATATATATATATATATATATATATATATATATATATATATATATATATATATATATACATATATATACATATACATGACTATACATATACATATATATACATATATATATATACATATACATATATATACATATATATATATACATATATATATATATATATATATATATATATATATATATATATATATATATATATATATATATATATATATATATATATATATATATATATATATATATATATATATATATATACATATATATATATACATATACATATATACATATACATATACATATATATACATATACATATACATATACATATATATATACATATACATATATATATATATACATATACATATATATATATATATATATATATATATATATATATATATATATATATATATATATATATATATATATATATATATATATATATATATATCGAAAGTAAACGTATCAAAATACGATTTCCTATCTATTCATCTGGCACTCTTGGTGTGAGTTTCCACATTTCATTATCGATTTTCTTTGTAAAATACAAAGACCTCAGTATATGGCCCATTTCCTTCACTTCACAGAAAAATACTCACATAACAGATAACATGGACAATTGATGCTTTTGTTATTGATAAATTACATGCTGCAGACAAGAGTCCTGTAGGAGCGTTTTATGTTTTGTCATTTAAGGCGGCAAACACAGCGTGGATGTTATTGTAAGAAAAGTCTCTGAAACTTCACATATAAACGATACTCGGGCAATTTTAAGATCAATGATCGCCTGTAAATATTAACCATGTTCTCAAGCACTGTAATTAAATTCAATTTTGTTTAACTTGATTTAATTATCAACGCTTTCATAAACTATTTCTGTTCTATAGAATGTAAAAGAATGTTTATCTTAAATCTGGACCAAACAGGTACATTCTGTAATTGAGATTTATCTTTTAATTTAAATAACTCACTCAGAGGCCAACATGTGTTGGCTCTTTAGTAAAAGATGTTAGTTCCGTATTTTCAAACATTTATTTTTATCTTGTGCAAACTGATAAATTCGGTACGTTTATCTACTTAATTAAATCAAACGTCACAAAGTAACAAAGTTTATTTTATCAGAAAGATTACATTTTTGTTCTTGTGTCCAAAGCTCTCTTGGGTGGCCATTCGATTCAGTCTCAAATTAGGACATTTTGTAGCCAATAAGTAATGTACGAACGATATAAAGGTAAATTGTTTCGATGTTTATGAACTCTAATAAGCATATGTTTGCAAATGATCTTCTCAAGATTTGATCGTATAATTTGAAGTGTCAAAATAGGAAATCCTATAATGAAAGCAAAACTGAGAATCAGGTTTATTGTTAGTAAGTAAGAAATATCGTCGATCTTCTCCTTTGCATTTCTATCAAAGTGTATCTTGAATGCAAAAATTGGCAGACATGGGAAAACAAGAAAACAAAACAACATTGCGTCTGTATATCAGGGTTCCGGAAAGGATAGGACAACTAGGATAAAATTCAAGGGGCCCACAAAGGTCAAGGGGACCACCGCCGTCACAATTTGAGTTTCATAGGGGTCTACTGGAGATTTTTTCCTAGGGCCCACAAATCCTGCATATGGCACTGCTGTAAAGGATAAAAAAATGAGTTAGGAAATCAACTTTATTTCATTACAAAATATCCCCTTTAAAATAAATATATAATTTGTAGATAATAATGAACTATTTAATTTTCAGGTGGAGGGTGAGGACTGTTAATATTATGATTTCGATACCAACAACAACTTGAACAAATATTCTTGCTCTAAAAAGAACCAACTGCAACATGTCCACAACATTAGCTGAAACAACACCTTGAGGTAATTTTTTTGTTTTTTGTTTAAAGGCCTTCTCCCCCACCCCCAACACATTTAATTATTTGTCAGAAAATTAAATGCCAATCTGATATATTTTTATGACCTAAATTTAAAACTGTTTCTGATTATGGTCTTGTATTGCTCTTTTAGTGTTTGAATTCTTATACACGGTGATCTGCGTTGTAGCTCGCTAATACCTCTTACCTTCAATACATATACAACTTGTATTTCTTTAAGGTTATATGTACGAACTGCTGCACTAAGGCTTCCGCAACAGGGGTGGAGTTAATGCCCACTCTCCCCCTTCATGTTTTAAAAATCCATGTTTTTGTAGAAGAGAGAGAGAGTGTGTGCGTGATTTGGATTCCTAACGTAGCTTTAACGATGTTTCAGTCATATCGCTACGATGTCTGCAGTGTGGCAGCTTATAGTGATGTCTAGCATTGGGGCATCATGCCGCAGACATGTAGCAAGATGTTCCACCCAGTCACATTATCCTGAGACCAGGCCGACCAGTCCTAACACTAACCTCTTAATGCTGAGCGCCAAGCGAGGCAGCTGTTAGTACCATTTTTGTAAGTCTTTGGTATGACTCGGCCGGGGATCGAACCCACGACCCTCTGCAACCACTAGGCCACAGGAGCGGTAGAAGAGAGAGAGAGAGAGAGCAAGACAGAGAATTATTTGTGAGGTTGGCACGAGCAGATTTCCTTCTAAATGCAATGCATATACAACATGATGTGAAGTTGCGGAACGAACAACAAAACAAATACTATTAAAAGCTACACATATATTAGTCAAAATGGCGATGAAAGTATGATGGTCAAGTTGATGATTTGCCAAAACAGAGATAACCCAGCTGAATCGTTTTCTAAAAAAAGATTTCTTTTCTTTTGAAAATTTTACCAGCTTGAACGAAAGAAGTTTTCGATTTATTGTTAAAAATCATGAAACCGCATGAAGTGAAATAATAACTTGAATTTGTGCATTTTAAATACTTCAAAAACATAATGTATGCTTAATGAATCACTCATAGTCCAGCTTCAGTTTGGTTTTGCTTTTAACGCCAAATAGTTCAATAGCCTATCTTATGTTTGGACAGCAGTTAATGCCTAATGACTCACTTAAAGCCCGTCTTCAGGTTGGTCAGCTTTCAACACCAATTAATCCAGGCATAGCCCATCTTTAGTTTGGACAACAGTCAATGCCTAATGAGTCACGTAAAACCCAGCTTCAGTCACATAAAAACCCAGTCACATAAAACCCAGTTTCAGGTTGGCCAGCCTTCAACGCCTAATTAGTCCAGTTAGAGTCCATTTTCAGCCAAGACCAATTGGACCGATTTGTCCCAATGGTGTCTGCGCTCTCAAAGACCTCCACCGTTTGCTAAGGCCGTTCCTGTCCATCTTTAGTTTGGTCATCAGTCAATGCCTACTGAGTCACGCATAGCCCGGCATGGGATTGGTCAGCTTCAACGCCTAATTAATCCAGTCATAGTCCATCTTTAATTTGGACAGCAGTCAATGCCTAATGAGTCACATAAAGCACGGCTTGGGATCGATGAGCTTTCGACGCCTAATTGGTCCAATCATAGTCCATCTTTAGTTTGGACAGCAGTCAATGCCTAATGAGTCACAAATAGCCCGGCTTGGGGTTGGTCAGCTTTTAGTGCCTAATTAGTCCAATCATAGTCCAGCTTGAATTTGGACAGTAGTCAATGCCAATAAATCACGCATAGCCCGGCTTAAGTTTGGTCAGTAGTGAATGGATAATGAGTTACACATAACCCTGCTTCAGTTTGATCAGTAGTCAGTTGGAATCGTATATAAGCAAGCAATTGTCTGTTTGTCCTTGCTGGCAAACAAGAGGCGGTGAGTTCGAAACTCGTGGAGGCATCCCCGTGTTTTATACTCGGTATTTTTATGTTCAAACTTCTTTTAAACTCGGTCATCCCAATTTTCAAAAACTTTTTTTTTATTGCGTACTAGGACAGGCAACTAACCTGGTTTTGTATATAACACCCATATTTGTATGTGTCCCGACTGCTAAACAAGTGGTCACGAGTTCGAAACTCGCAGCAGGATCCCACAAGTTTAAAACTTTCTTTAGGTGTATTTTTATGTTTAAACTTTCGTTTAAGCTAGCTCATCCCCCTTTTTGTTTTTGTTTTATTTTAATTCCGTCCTGGTACGAACAATTAACTTAGTTTTTAATAAACAACGATTGACTGAGAGCCAGTGATAGGCAAGAAAAGCTTAGTAGCGGTTGTTAACTGTAATAAGCGAAGCTCTCTATATTTTAGTTTGAGAACAATTATCATAATCATAGATGTTTATCTTCAAACAACCTTCTGCAAAAAAAAAACAACGTTACTTTGATATTATTCAACACCTGCGAGTTGAAAGAAACTAATTAGTAATGTTCTTTTCAGTTTGCTACTTACAGATTTTCCTCTGTATTACAAAATTATCTGATTTGTCTACCTTCACTGCATCTCTGAAAATTATCATGTATTTATGTTTACTAGAAGACCGTTATCACGAGCTGTCTATTGCAAGAACAGATTGAACAGGAAACTGACACCCTGTAAGTACTCCGTATGGGAAGTAATAAAACAATTATGAATGCGTTAAAGACAATGAGACGTGTAATGGAATACTACTGTCGCAAAACTGCTTAGTGATCCAATCAGCACAGTCTGTGAATCTTGTTGGATGGACTCCTCCATAAGTAAAACAGTGGAAACGATTACGAATTGAACGTGTAGACCCTTAGACATTTATATACGGACAATAGTAGATTAAATAATAGCATCTCTCTCTCTCTCTCTCCCTCCCTCCCTGCCGCCCCCCCCCCCAATAAGTTCAGGATTTACAAGCTTCCAATAATTATTTTGGAACAGAAACTCATTCTAGGACTAATATTCATAAAGGAGACCGTAAATACTTTTGTTTTGGTGTGGAGGTACACCCCTACAAATTGTAACCTATCGTTTTGAGCAAATTGTCCGTTACAGATCGTGGCAAAGTTAATTAAGAGATTTTAAATCAGTGGAAAACTTAACTATAAATAACATATTATATTGTAGTTTTATAGAATTGTATTTTACCCAACCCGATAGTTCTATAAATCTAAGTGCCAGAACCTGTTTTTAAATTGCGTCGGGCATTGTGCATGTAGATAATATGATGCATAGTGCTTATGCTAGACAGTGTCTGGTAATTCTGACGAATTGCTTTTAAGCATTGTAGCCTAATTATTTAGTGACGTGTATTTTGTGTATGTAAGCAGATGAAGCTTCTATAAATTATGTATTTGTAATGTTAATAAACTGTAATTTATATTTATATGCCTTTGAGTTCCGGTCATATATTCACCATTACGAAAGTATTGGACACCTAATGAAAACGAAATTTACGGTAAGTGTTTCATAAATCTTGCAGTGACTCCACCTCAAGACTTCCAGGTTTTGTCTTTGTTTTCTTTTCTTTTCTTTTAAACTTTTAAAGTATACATAAACCCTGTTCTCAATAACGCCCTCGTATAACACGAAACATTTCTAGATACTTCATTCCCCTAATATAATGTCCTTGTATAGCATGGATACTGTTCTCAATTCTAGATACTGCATTCTCTCACTATAATGCACCCGTGTAGCATGGACACTGTTCTCAATTCTAGATATAGCATTCCCGCATTGTAATGCCCTTGTATAAGATGAACCCTGTTCTCAGTTCTAGATATATATCACTCCCTCACTATAATGCTCACGTATATCCTGAACCGTGCTCTCATTTCCGCACTGTAATGCCTTTCACTATTATACGGTCTATTTTATAAGGCGAAAATATGTCATGGATTCCGATTTATCAGTTGTAGTAAACTTATTACTTCATTTTACGGTGGTCTAACTATAAATCGAGGCTATACGGCGACCGTTAAAAAGCACAGTAGACACTATGTTAGTACGCTGAGGTATTGTATCAGTGTGTCAAAGATGTAAACTGCCCTTACTAGATTTCGTTCACTCCACTTGTTTGTATCTCATACGTACATTTGGAAAACGGGTTATTTACACGTTGTTATCGTGATAAAGATCCTTTTGTATCCAGAGAGATGCTGAAGATATTCTGATCTCTGTTAGGGTTTCACGAAACTTATTGTTCTTAATGGCTGTCGGTTAAGATACCATTTTACTAGTATTTAGTCGTTCTTAATGGCTGTCCGTTAAGATACCATTTTACTAGTATTTAGTCGTTTGATAAATTTGTAAATGTGCAATAGCTTAGCTTATAATCACTGAATGGGTTTTCTTCGTAAAATTCATTCCATTTAATTTCTATTTTTTTTCATCTCTGATTTACTTTTTATATTGACTCCAGTAACAATACGTGGCTTACGCACAATTGTCAATAGGCAATAACTCTTTTTAGACTACTGGGAAGAATTGGAATAATAAGAGTTTCCTGGCGGTTCAGAAAGTTCCAGTTGACGTTTGGGGCCTCCAGCTGGACCAGTTCATCCTTTGTTTCCTTCCCGCTCTAAGATGATTGTTCCTGCAGTGTGAGACACACGCAAAGAATAGCTAAAGACCCGTACCTAGGTGCATGCTGGACTGAGTGTCGTCCGGTGGTTGAACTGTCCTCACACGTGACGATTAATGTTAATTAATATTTAATCCCCGAATTAGCATCTGATGCGCGCCGAGTAGCAGTAGCTCTTTGGATGGGCTAAAGCTTCCACCCTTTGGAAACTAATTCAACATCATATAGTCCATGCATTAAAGAGCATGGGAAGAGGCTCACTTACCCTTCCGTGCGATAAATTAAGAATCCAACATTGCTTGAGTTAACCCGTCGTATATATGGCCGATTGTGAGAACAGCATGTTAATTCATCATCATCGTCATCATCATCATCTCTTTCCATATAACTCTGATGTTATCCCACGTAACACCCTCTAAAACGGGTTGGAGTCTCGGATTCGGCTAATGTGGGTATGTGAGAAAGCTTGCCAGTAGCTTCTCGTGGATCGGTGGTTCTTCTCGGGGTTTTCCTGAAATCTTCCTCCACCATTGATACTGGCCGCCATGTATAGCCTATCGTGTGCTGAAAAATGGCGTTAAACCCTACAAAAACTACATCTTGACAAAAAGAAGCATTTTCAAATTAGAAATTGTTTAGTAAAACCAAGAAATCATTTTTTAACAAATTATTTGCCTTTCAGAGAAAACTGAGAACATTTATCGGCCACAGGGGCTCCTTGACACATTTCAAGACCTGCTCCCGAAAAATCTGTGAAAATGGGGATAAAAAATCAAGCAGAAAAAATGTCTTTAAAATTATTCACATGGTTCACTACGACGTTTAAATGTTCATATCCCCGAACAAAATTTCCATCCCAACGTTAACATTAAAGTAATCACACATGTAAACTAACTAACCAAACTTATAAAAAAACGAAATGATGTATGTTGTATTAATGAGTATGAAAGTAAAATAATAAATTAATTTCCATTGTAAAGCTTGTAGATTCGTTTAGTTAACAATTCTAATGAGCATATATATATATATATATATATATATTTATTTATTTATTTATTTATTTATTTATTTATTTATTTTTATTCTTATGTAATGTAATGTTACATTGTGCACGTGTCTACATCGTCACATTCGCTCGAATTAAGTTTGATCTACAGAGATGAAATCAAAATAAAGTTGACGTATTAATAAACTTTTGCCGCTGCAGAAAATATTCCATTTCCATATAACTACCGCCTGACCAATTAGATCAAAGAACGATGAAAGGGAGTTAACTCTATTTTCTGCTCAAACCCTACCACCACCACAAAAAAAAAGAAACCCCATGTAGATATTGCAGGTCTCACACCAATAGTAGTTTATGAATATTAGTTGAACACATTAACAAAAAAAAAAAACTATCCCGTGTATTTATTCCGTTTCATATTTTAAACTTTATATGCCTGATACATGCATATTAATTATAATTATACTTATGTTTCCCTTTATGAAATAAAAATAGTCAGCAACCTCTAATGTGAGTCCAAACTCTATTAAGAATATTGAATCTTAAGTCAATAGTTCAAGATATACTGTCAGAAAACGATATATTAACATAGTCCCTTCAAATGTTTACTTGAATGACGAGGTATAAGTAGCTACACGTCTTTTTCAACTATAATGCCACCACAAGTAAATATATACAAAAAACATATCTAGTTTTTACCTCACTTCCCAAGAATTTGCAAATTGATTTTAGAATGTCAATGCTTTAGTCAGCAAGTCTAGTTAAAAGTCAACGCAAAAGAATGATTTGACTATCATATCAAAATGAGGATGACCGAAGGAGCAGGCCCGGCCCTAGGGCAAGGCGAACCAGGCAACCTCCTTGGGCCTCGCGCTTTCAGGAAATCAACTCCGCAATGCAATATTTTTTATTTTATTGGGGGGGGGGGAGGGCGCTCATCGATTGCTGCCTTGGGCCCCGCACATTCTAGGGTCGCGCCTGCGAAGGACAGATGTTCTGCACTGGCAGAGGCATTGTTTACGGAGGAAAATTTGGGAGTCGGCGATAGTTCTTCAAACAACTGTAGTACTAATTTATCTTTCATATACAACTGTGTTTGTAGACAAGGGTTAAAAGTGCACGATGAGTAAAGCGGAAGAAGGGTTAAATACGAAATCACAGTTTCTTCCTCGTTTGTTTACGGAACTGTACAGTTTGTAAACAAATTAGAAAGATATATGGATGTTCTGCTTAGTCTCAGAGTTCTCCTTTGATGTGTTCATGTAGAAATTTTTCGTGATCAAAGAAAAGTTAAAGTTACTAATGCAGTCAAGACTATCGAAGCATAGACAGGATGTTGATATTGAATTCATCAGTTGACTTAAATGCAGATGCCAGTAGTGCATTACAACTACAGCGTTTGAATCCATGAACAGCCTGCCTACGTTTCAGTATGGCACTTCTTCAAAAAGTTCTTGTTGGCTCAATTTCAACTTTAGCTTTAGAATGTATGCTTGGTTTAAATGTGCTAGGTAGAAACTTCCATCAAAAAGCAACTATACAGTCACTTCACATCTCAATTATACTTTGTAACGTGAAACTCACTTTGCAAACTAAACCCCAATTATGTTGCCTGAAAATCACTTTGCAAACCAAACCCCAATTATGTAGCCTGAAAATCACTTTGCAAACTAAACCCCAATTATGTAGCCTGAAAATCACTTTGCAAACTAAACCCCAATTATGTAGCCTGAAAATCACTTTGCAAACTAAAACTTAACAATTTTCCGAAAAATGACTATGCAAACTAACCTCAATAGGTTTAAAATAACCTCACACACGCAAAAGACACGTGGCTGTAATGAAATTAAGTACCGTCTAATTCAATCATCCAAGCTTTTTTTTTTTAACGGTTTCCATGCATGTTTATCTTTGACCTCGATAAACTGATAAGTGACTCAAATTAGATGAACTGAGTTCAGTTTATTATATTAAAAACCACACGTTACACTTTTATTTATCTTATCAAAAGATGGCATTTCTGTTCTTTTTTAGTCTTCCAAATTAATTATATCAATGGTAATGTGGAATCAGAGCACTAAATTTCAAGATCACTTGATTTCGTACTACATGACCGATTTTTTCCTTTGAATAGATTCTTTTCAAACCCAGATAATGCCACTTGATGAGTAACTAAACAAATACATGGATCACCACAGTCACATGAAAATTATGTGATGTAGAAATCCTATTTAGAGGCATTCGCAAGATTTGAAAAACGAAATATTGAGTGCTAAAATTGGTAACACATTTTTGCATTTAGTAAGAAGAAGCTTACTGGATGAAATTTATAATTGAAGATATGTTTAAAAAATATGAATGAATTTGCTAAAATTTATTTTCCTTGTTTGGTGGGGGGTGTCATTATATTTACAGGGAACAAATTCTGAGCTCAAAACACGAAGACAGAGCACTGTCTATTACATACAAACAAATCATCGTTTAATATCAATGTTCGTATTCAAATATTGGAAATGCAGGTCATTTATTGTTTATTTTATTTTGTCCTCACAAATGTTGTGTCAAAGTTAGTCGATACCATTACTATTCGTGCGCTTCTTCACACGGCCATTTTGACAGTTCGTTATCGATGAGTTCATCTCTCTCTCTCTCTCTCTCTCTCTCTGTTGCAGTTGACGCACATCATGATCATCATATGTTGCCTACATTTCCCATATATCTGAAGCATTTAATATTTTGTATGACGTCCAGAACCAAGCCATTATAAGTCTGCAATGAGACACGTAGTGTGATTTTGTTTCTTATCTTGTTTTTATTTATTTCTCTTCCACGATAAAAATCAATGCAACAAAAAACGTCCTGTCACAAACTGACTACCACATGTATGTATGCATGTATGTATGTATGTATGTATGTATGTATGTATGTAAAGGGTTGAACGGCAAATCAGCACAATGCTGGCCGCATAGTACCGAGTTAATATGGTAAAGGAAAAACTAAATGAAATATTCATTATGAAGAGAAACCCTCGTAATAAAACTTCGCATATATTCCTGTAAGATGAAATGAAAAGGACAATATGATTCGTAGAAAGTATACAATGAAATAATAAAGGTAGAAGAGGTAAAATCCATGTAAAAGGTCATTATTTTTACAGTCGACGTTAGTTCGGTATGATTTATTTGGCGGTACGTTTTGAAATTCTTGTCAGTGAGCATTATTTATATGTTTATTTTTCGTTCTAACAAGTTCAATCCATACGATGAGTTCAATCAAAGCCAATAAAGTATACACGATAATTGTTTTTGGCAATAATTACAGAAACAATCGTTTTTGAAACCCTGGTGAAATGAATACATCTGGCCGACTTCTGCTATTCTTTATTGACAGTTTAACATATTATTCAAGGTTCGAATACAGGGGGTCAACTTTCTAATATAACAAAATAATTAATGTGATGTCTCATTGAAGATATCTATTCCAAGTCGATAAGCATTCGACCTATTAATTGATTCTGAAAAGAAATTGATAGAAAATGCTCATACAAGAATAACGGAAGAATCATTTGGCAGATCTTCACGCTGTTCCTATTCAAGAACGCTTATGATATCGCTGTTATGACAAACTGAAAAATGAAACGGAAACCTTGGAATGAAGTATTTTCAAATACCATCAAACCGGATTAAAAGCCCACTAAGAATTAAGAACGGTAGAATGAATTTGAATTGTACAGCGGGAGGTAACAAACTCTCTCGAACTATATTTGAAAATGGAAATATGCAAGGAAACACTGACATATAAAGCTAGCGAATTTTAGAGTAACTGTAATAAGCGAATGAAAAGTAAGTCAAGTGAGTCCACGATAAAATTGTCAACGTTACTAAGGATAGGAATGGTCAATGTCTTTTACATTAATAAAGTAAGCGCTGCTAAACCTCTACCATCCCTGAATTTTCCGATCAAGATAAGTAGATTGGTAGTTTAAAAAATTAAAAGTAACTTGTTACCCTCATTATTCATCATGATGTCTTCCCTTTTTCGCCATGATGTCTTCTCGCCATATATCTTCCCTTTTTCGCCATGATGTCTTCCCTTTTTCGCCAGACAATATTTTTTCTAGAGCTGATGGGAGTTTACAAAAGTCAAGCAGTGACGCGTCATGAATAGACTGACGGGAGAAAATTCTCTATTTCTCGATAGTCATCCATTTGGTATGTGTTTTTTGTATTCAAATATCCTATTAAGAACACGTACGTCTGCAAATATATGATATTTCTAATTGAAACATAATTTATCGGCAGATTTAAATCGTCATTTGGTTTGGAGACGTACACAGCCCCTATGATTAGGTCGTCATCAATATGGAAAATGGACTTTTAATTTTGAACCAGAAAATGTAATCTGATTCTGATTGATTTCGGTAAAATACGAGGAAATCAAATTCATGTAAATTAATAATGTCGTATGTATCCAGTTTAGTTTAATTTACATAACCAGAATATCGAAAGCTTAAATAAACGCACGAAATTGAAAAGCTTGCAGATGATTGTTGAAGGGAAATAACTCGGGAAATAATTTGCTTTAGAAACCATTACACTGTTCGGTAGAGTTGTCCTTTTGGGGATCTTTTGTTGTATGCCTTGTTTGGCTTCTGTAATAATGAGAGAACAAGTATGCATTAAATAAAAGTATTACAAGACACTGACATGAACAGTTAAAAAGTTTTGAAGGGAAAATATCCCTATTTAGGCACAATAAATAAAGTCTTCAAATTAGTATGTTGAACTTAACTCTGTTCATTCCTTCTTTCTTGCAAAGAATGGACGTATTGCTTCAGCAGCAGAGGAGGCGAACAGACCACTTAAGGGAAGGGTCACCCTTGTTACACAAAAAAAATAGTGACCCTTCATAGAGGTCAAATACCATGTCTACGATTATTGTTTGTCCCCAAAATAATTGTAGACGAGCCTCCTCTGCTGCTCAATCTTCATCTGAATCCTGGGAATTTGTTTTATGTTTCAAGTAATATTCAAGTTCTGATGGTGGTTTTTCTATTTTTGGATTTATGTTTTTTCTTTTTCTGTAATATATCATCAAACTTCTGTATCAATCTCCACCGCAATTTTTGCAAATCTGATATAATCCTCTAACGCCGTTGTTACATCCAACACATCTTCGTGGACCAGCATGAGGGTTTTTCTTTATAAGATAATTATGTTTTTTGCAATATTCTCCACGACATTTTTTATCACATTTGTTAGTGGTTCCTTGACGCAGCCACGCACAATTGTTCATTATATTAATGATATCAGTTTAATTTTATCATCACCCCTTCTGCTGTTATAATAATTAAATCATTATGTTATAATAAAATGGTACATCCGGAATCTCATACTGCAAGGATAGCTCGAGAACGATTAGAAGCAATTAAAAAATTTCTTCCTGTTAGAGATTCATTTAGAAAAAATCTGCAAGCGCAGCAAGAAGCACAAGTTGAGTACGAAGAAGAAACTAAAAAACTGTTTAAGCCCGTCACTGCAGCTACTGAACAAGTTGCAACAGTCATCAAAGAAGATCTTCTTCCGGTATCAGAAAAAATAGCAAGAAGAACTAAAAAAATAGCAAGAAGAACTAAACAGGCAAAGAAGATTTTACGAGATCTTCCACCTGGCATAGCCAGGGAAATAGCTGCAGCTCAACCTCCACCTGTCGGTGAAGAAATACTTGAAGATATTGGAAAACTTCGTACTGAAGTCGCCGATGTGGGAAAAGAATATGCATCTGAATCCAAACCAGTAGGAGAAAACTTAGAATTGGTTGCAAAATTTAAGGAAGGGTTTGCCGAAGATATTAGAAACACTGAAAGAGAAAAATTACCTGAAAAAATATTATTTGGTATATTTAATAAATCTGGTATTTTAAAACCTAGTCATGAAAAAGTAAGTGATGATAATCTTATTAAATGGATATATCGCATATATGCAGACGAAAGACGGATTAAAAAGAATGATTTGAGATACAAAGCTCTTCATAAAGAAGTAAAAATACTTTATGGAAAGAGAATGGAACAACTGGAACAAGAACAACCCTTCCACTGGAAGCCTCCTCCACCTCTGCAACGAGCAGAACAAAAACAATCTTTTTCACCGCTGTCGAAATTTAAGGAGATGTTTAGAATAACATCACCTGAGAAATCAGAAGAAGAAGGAGCTACTGGCAGTGGTCTGGGAGATGATTTTGTTTGTCCTGATAATATTATCAATGACGTCTCACGGTTAGAAGTTCTCATAGGAGGAAAACGAGCCGGAAATAATTCACCAGAATTAATTAATGAAGCATCTGATATTTGCCGGCGACTATTTCAAGGTGGTATCATGGATATCGGCGTTTACCGAGAACTTATTGATGAGCTCGTTGATGATTAGTCACCGCGATTAGATAAATGGTAAATAAAATAAGATGATCGTGCACAATAATCATCGTAAACCCGTATCGGTCAGAGCGGTAAACTCACGATTACCAATCTATAGGGTTATTTACGGAGATGGACTTGGTGATGTCATTCGGGGATTATTCACAAGGATAGCTCCAAAAGCAGCACCTATTGTAAAACAATTAGGTATGAAGGCTATCGATATTGTTCGTGAAAAAGCTCCTGGAGCAATTGTCAATGTTGCTGGTAAGGTGTTCTCGGCGATCAAAGACAGACTATCACGATTATTGCGACGAAAACGACAACCACCAGTGAAACTGGCAAGTACTGATATTATGCCCGCAGACGTAAGTAAAATAATAAATCAAGCTGCAAATCAAAAACTAGCAGCGTTAGCAGATCAGGGACTCGGTGAATCGGGAAAGAATGTCTCAAGTTTGATATCCGGAAGTGGAACTTCCCGAAGTGGAACTTCCCGAAGTGGAATTTTCCGAACGCGGTAATCAACGTGTTAGACGAAATAATTATAATAAAATGTTCAAGCGCGTATCCGACACAGCATTTGACATGGAAGCACCTGTCCTTAAGGATGAATCGGTACGTGATTATCAGTTTTATTCTTATGAAGCACGAGTACCAGATCAACGTGGAAGAATTGAACTACAAGTTCATGACACAAGTAGATACTTTTTACCCGCTGAGGCGTTTATTGAGGTAGAAGGTACAATTATAAAAACGGATGATACTAATTACGCAGGTGCAGTAAAAGTTGGTTTTGTCAACAACGGGATCATGGCATTATTTGATAGTGCCACGTATATGATTGATGGAAAAAATATTGAATCGATTGAGAAAGATGTAGACGTTGCTACAACAATAATTGGTCTAGCAAGATATTCTGATGATTATACAAGATCAGCAGGTCCTACAATGATGTTTGTGAAAGATAACTCCAATCACCCTGAAAGCGATCCGTATAATATAAGACGACCAAGAAATAATGCCGATAACAATGATGCTGATGTGTGGCCAGTGGTTCATGGTGCTAACCCAAATTTCAACTTGGGATTTGCAACGCGTAAAAATATGTTGTCAGGAGACAACAGAAGTTTTTCATGTACAATTCCACTATCGCACATTTTTGGATTTTGTAGGAATGTTAAAAGGGTTATTTTTGGAGCTAGACACACGGTTGCTCTTGTAAGAAAAATTAATGATGACGACGCTCTGTGGAGACCTGCTGGTGATGCTGGTAAAGTAATATTATCGAAACTTTCACTGTGGATGCCGGTAATGACTCCAACGATCGCAGAAGAACAAAAATTGATTTCTTTCATGGACACAGGCGGTAAATCCTTGTTGTCATGGTTGATAACAAGCACAGATAGTATGCAAACTAACGTTAACGGTCAGTTTACATGGCATATAGCATCACAACAAGGTGTTTCTGCACCACGGCATATTTTTATTGCGTTTCAGGAAACTAATCGTTTAAACTCACAAACTCACTCTCATATGATATTTAACCAACTAGGTCTCACAAATATTTCCTTACGGATAAACGGACAACAAGAACCAACAGAAAATATACAACTAAATTATGCACAAAATCATGTAGGACGTGTATATCATCGTTTGATGTCATTTATGGGACATGATCAAAATGTAGATACTGGGTTGCAAATATCACAATATGATTTCAGAACCTTGTATCCGATTTATTATTTCTCACTGGAGCATCTTGATCTATCAAAACAATCTGTCGTTGATATACATCTTAAAGCAACATTAGATACAGGTAATGTTAATTATAGAGCAATCGCGGTTATACTTAGCGATAAAGCCATGTTACTTGAAGGTGGTAGTGGTCGAATGAGAGTCGTTGATGCACCAGTGGAAAATCTTTAATCGTGTTATTTAAAAACACGAGTATTATCATAAAATGCCATATCAACACGTTAGTGTCAGTCTGACTCACGGTCAGATTAAAAACCTTCAATCAAATTCAGCAAAAAACTGCGGAATGAAAATATCACTAAAGCGTGATCAGATCACGGGTGGTCAAAATAAGCTATCATTATCAGAACGCCAGCTTAAACATTTCAACGACGCTAAACAATCAAAAACAGGCGTCAAACTCAATCTCTCTGCGGGTGCGGTTAAAGACTCAATTAAAACAGGCGGTATATTTCCACTTCTCGCGGCTATTCCAGCCTTAATAGCTGCTGCCGCGCCAGCCGTAGCAAAGGCAGCCGCGTTAGGCGCTGTTGGAACAGCTGCTGGAATGGCTCTAAAAAAAGCAACAGGGCAAGGATACAAAAAAAAGGGACGCGGCTTAAGATTGCCAGGATCTCGTTGGGGAAGAGGTCTAAGGCTTCCACGTTAGACGTTGCAGCATCAAATTTTGATTTACTTGATGCCGCTAAACGATTAAAAATATCTGCCTTTAGAGGTGTTTTCATGCGAGATCAATTACCAAAACAACCAAACAAACTCGAAACTGGTATTATTAATCTCGACGAACGTTCCGGACCTGGTACTCATTGGGTATCATACGCGGTTGATCCACGTGGAATCGTTTATTTTGATTCATACGGGTTAGCTCCGTCTGTTGAATTTATCAAGTATGTTGCACCACTTCACGCAACAACCAAAGTTTGGTATTCAACGCTACCCACACAAACAATGACAGATCCGCCAATATGCGGCCGTGAAGTAATTAATGTACTTGATGCTATATCAAAATCATCCAGGCCGCCACATAAAGTCGTGCATGATTATACAAACAACCGATTCGTTTTAAACAACAGGTCTTATTATAATGGTTGATATTTACGGAAGATCTTCCTCACGTGTTAAGAAAAAGCCCGGCGACGTTGATCTATCGAAGTACGCGACTAAGGATGACCTCGCTGATATTATGAACCTGGCTGGAGTTGACCCAGATGAGGTTGTTATTTTTCAGGATCGACATGGTAAACTAAAAAGCAGCAACATCAAATGGAATGATATAGTTCGACGAGTATTTGGTGCAGTTACGGATAATATACCCGTGTTTACTGACAGCGGCAAAATCAGGGATTCAAGTATATCGTTTACAACCATTAGAGATGAAATTGGAAGAAGCGTTGCTAATCGCGTAAAACATACCGGTGACACAATGACAGGTGAACTTAGCATGAACGGAAACAAAATAGTAGTTTTAAGAGATCCAACATCCGACGAAGATGCTGCAACGAAAAGGTATGTTGACACCGTAGATGGTAAATTATCCACGTTACGGGCTGAGTATGATGTTCACGTAGGCGCTTTTGGAAGATTTCGAAGAAATTTTCAAAAAACCGACGAATCCATAGATAAATTCTTCGGTACTCCGCGCGCCGTTGACATAAATCTCGTTGATATCAAAACTAACCTAGACACGATCAAACGAACACAGCAAGACATCGTAGCGGGAATTCCTGAAATCGTTAATAAAACCAGTCTGATTAAAATCCCAGCCGGAATAACTTCCGGGCATATTACCAACATCGTATGCACGATATCATCGGGATTTGCAACATGGTCGCAGCAAAATAATACTATCAAATATACCGCAACAGTCACTGGCGTGTACAGGCTGTCTGTGTTTAGTGCTGCAAAATTTGAAATATTTACAACGTTTCCATGGCGTCATTCCACCGACAGGTTTTCCGGGGTTGTATCTGTTATATTAAATAGCGGAACCGAAGAAATATTTATTCTGGAAGTAGCTGATAAGAAATTAACCGCAACATCCTTCTGGTGGTGTTTTGAATTTGTAGCTGGAACACCTCAATTGGTTACGGCATAAAATATAATGAGTGCTATTGACGTTCAAGGATTTAGGTACAATCAAGCGCGTGAATGGCAGGCAGCGTTGAAAGATCGAGTCGAACAATATACAGTAAAAATAAAAAAATATCAACGACGATTAGTTATCATCGACGTTGTTGTTTTTTTCGGTATCCGCTGTTGTTGCCGGAAGCGGAATAATATTATCCGCGGTAACAATGATGGCACCAGTAGCTGTGACTATTTGTGTTTGTGCAACTACGACAATTGCAGCTGTGCTTAATATCGTTGCAAAAAAAATATGTACTTGCACGAACGAAAAATTATCCGATTACAAGATAAAATTACACATAGCAACTGTCGCATACACGAGGTTATCCTCGTTGTTATCAGCGAGTCTCAATGATGGAATTATATCCGATTTTGAGTTTTCAATGATGATCAGCGTATACAATTGCGCTGGTATTAAAGGTACGAGTATCAATAATGACGGAATTACTACAGCAGATCGTGACGAACACAACCCCGCACAAGACCACGATGATCTCGCTAAGTTCGATTAATCCTGAATTTAACATCAATTTTCCAACAGCAATTCGCGCGAATGAAATTGCACTAGCACAATTACGAGTATATTACAGCTGGCCAAACATCAGATCGAGATCATTTAATGGTACACCAGCAAATAATTCGCTTGTATTTGCTGATAAAAACAAACCCGATGGAACACCTGACTGGGTTGTTGTTGGAATACCAACTGGTAGTTATGAGGTCGAACAAATCAATGATGAATTTGCTCGTAGAATAAAATCAATAACAGGAAAAGAAGCAAAAATATCAATTAATGTTCATGAGCCGACGCTGTCCTCGACGATTGAAATAAACTCGCCTGATTACGTCGTTGATATTTATCAGTCCACGATAAGGTCCGTGCTAGGCTGGCCTGATATTGTGTCAGTGCATGAAGGACCACCAGAACCAAAATTAATTGATTTTATCGCTGGCAGTGCCGGGTTTATAACAACTCCAGAATACCGAAATTTGTATCCATGGACTGGTAGGGATTTTCGTATTATTAATGATGGAAAATATTATCCTATGACACCGTTTTCTATCTATGATTTTGATGCAAAAACATCAACTAATATCGTTTATGAAAGAGAATTCAGATCAAGGGCTAGCGAAATTAGAACTGAATACACAACTACATTAACGACACTAGCACAGTTGTTTAAAAACTATATCCTGGAATATCCTAATGACGATCTAAGACATCAGATCATTGCAACGATGCAACATTTAAATCAAATTGTATTAGATCTTAAATATTTTAATCAGACCATTATTGAGGTAATAAATGCTAATAATTATATAGATTCAGGAAGAAAAAGTATCAAACAAGCATACATTGATCATTATAAAATAACTGAAGCAGATTTATTAAATTTTACACTACCAGGATTTGAAACTGGCGAATTGATAAGATCACTCAATGATCTTGTCGCGAAAAACTTTTCTGAAATACTAGCTGTGTGGACAAAAATAACCCCACCAGCAACTGTTCTTAGATATGATAATGATCCACTCGGAGGCGGTAGGCACATATCTCCGGGAATCGTTAATATAACGTCGACGATCGCGGTTAACCTAGTTTGTGACGTAATCGAAGGCAGTTATCAAATAGATCTTGGAAAATCAAATCAGGTTCAACAAGGATACATCCTATACACGTTCACACCACAAGTCCCCCCTGGCGATTTGATCGTACAAGTACCAACCAATCCTGTCTATCTACGCACACATAATCAGTATTTGTCACGAATAAATTTCAAACTCACAGACCACCTTAATCGCTTAATTGACCAACGTGGAGAAGAGCTTGTAATAAATCTGTATGTAAAGTCGTAGAAAGATCCAGCACGTGAGGGTTTTTATACACCTGAAAACGCGCGTTTTCACAAAACATAGAACAATTTAGCCACGGAAACGAGGATTTCTTATTAACACAATGAACTCCGTCGAGAGAGATAGATAGGCACAAAGTCGATCAACTATTCCAGAATGAATAAAATAAGGAGTGGATTAAGAAATATTTTATTTCATCAGAAATATTTTTTTTTCTGAATTTCAGTGAAAAATCAACAAATTTCGTTGTTTTAGTCGATTTGTCAGGGAAAATTTGTCAAATTACAGTTTTTCGTCAGGTCAAACCTCAAGCGGTTCTCTAATTGATTTATCGATAAATCGTCAAAAACCCTCATTTTTTTCGAAAACTACCAGAAAAATTAACAAAAATCGCATGAAAAATCTCATTTCTTGAGCTAATTTTACTGATTTTTGACGATTTATCGATAAATCAATTAGAGAACCGCTTGAGGTTTGACCCGAATGATAATGGAAAATTCATCAATTTTCACTGACAAATGTTGAAATATTTTATTTTTTTTCTGAAAATTTGATCATTTTACATAAATCTGAGTACCAACTAACCCATCAATTTCAGAATAAATAATAATTCAGAAAAAATAAAATAATTCAGAAATAAATAAAATAATTCAGAAAAAAATAAATAAAATAATTCAGAATAAATAAATAATAAATCTGACTACCAACTAACCCATCAAAATTACAAATTGCATGATTCAGAGTATTAACTAACCCATCAAAATTACAAATTGCATGAATCTAAGTACCAACTAACCCATCAATTTCAGAAATAAATAATATTTCAGAAATAAATAATAATTCAGAAATAAAATAATAAATCTAAGTACCAACTAACCCATCAAAGATCTCAGTCATCTTCAAAATTACTACTTTGGACGGGGTTACTCGCTAACATAATTTTTCTTAATAGTCTTATGCGAGTACTAATTGTTTTCTTTTCCTCGTACTCGTGGGATAACAGCGATCTAATTTTTTCAACTGCGGCGGAGAGAGGAACGAATTCCTTCACCTGATTATCTTCTACGGTAGCTAGCGACTGAAACATAGCTGCCTGAATCCGCTTTATGAACTTATATTGAGATGATAGAACGTACTTATTTTCATTCTTAAGCTCTTCTAACGTTTCAAAATCAGATATTATTTTTTCAGGATTTAGTTCATCAGATATATTAATTCTGTTTTCTTCTAGGTTTTTGATGGCAGAAATAATGTCTTCGATATTTTCATGGTTCATTACATAATATATAAATCTTTAAAATAAACAAAAATATCCCTAGAACCCCTATCGAGTCTTTAGCGAGTTCGTCGGGATGTTTCAAGGACAGTACAAACATATAATGAAAGACAGTACAGCCAAGAACTCATAGATTGCCATCGCATTCTATCAAGTTCACCAGGCACATGAAATATTCCTTCTACGAGAGCTTCTAACCCGTCAAACAACGGTCATATATTATGAACGAACCTCTATTCGAGTCTTTTAGCAGGTTCAGTAAATATGTAATGAGATGTAATGAATGAAATATATATAATGAGATGTAATGAATGAATGGCCATTTTCTCCGCTCAACAGAACCACCTACCCCAATAATCAACCCGTGGGTGGTACAAAACATGTATCAACCACCGGTGATACGTGGTTTGGATGGTTTTGAGAGCGGAGAGAGGCTGGCGGTGCCCCAATTAATTATAAAAATCGCTAATATGCGTAACCACCGACCAATTGTCAGTCATGGGATTCGATCCTGGACCGCGAGCGTCACAGTCCAATTCGATACGGATTGAGCTATCAAATCTTATTACAAACATATGTTTCGGAAGTTAATATATAGCTACAGCAATTCTGAATTCAAGAAATACGTTTTCACCAAACAAATTAGATTTATAAAAGCTGGACCACGCCATCTAACTGTTAGATGTTTTCATTCTTCCTATAATATAACTGTTAGATGTTTTCATTCTTCCTATGACTATACGAGATTTTCAATCCTCTCTATGGAGAAATATATATTACGAGATTTCCCACTCGTAAATCTGTATCGTGGTCAAGGGAGTATTTAGTTGTTAATATTACTCGATAAAAAAAAAGTAACCACACATACGCACACAAATACATACGCACACACATACGTATACAAATATATTTTGCTCTGAACAAGGAAAATGCAATTGATTTTTAATTCCAAACACTATATACATGTATTTCTGTAATTGAGTAAATACATGCAGGATCCCTGTACTGTTAACCCGCCACGATCGATACATACTAAACGCTGGATTCTACATTCAGTAAGCTGGCATATAAATGTCGGTTTTCTGTAGTTTGGATGTAATGTATATGCTGTGTTGTTCTAAATGTTTCACGAATAGAACAGAAAAATACACGAACTGCATATTTTTGTAAGTTAGAAACCGAAATAATTATGACCATAAAATTACCTCCCTTTCATGAGTCAAAAATAAGTAGTGTATGGGGGATAATCTGTGACATAAATTAAAAAAATTAATTCGAGGTGGTAATGATAATTATTGATATCGGAAGATAATTTTTTGCTTATATTTTTTCGAGAAAGCGGTTTTATATATATTTTCTGCTACTTTTTGTACTGAATGCGGGGTAATATCAAAATATTTCGCAGCTGAATGCATCGAACGAAATATAATTTCTTCGCCAGTTTCTGTGTTTGTAGCCTTGATCACCCTTCTAGAAACTGTCTTACATCTTCCAGTATTACCACGCGCAGAGTTTACGCTTTGCGTGACAACACAAAGTTTGGATAAGGAGTTGTTCTGAGGATCCCCATCAAGATGATCAATAACAAGACCGTCATTGATCAATCCGTTATGACACTCATAGGTAAATCTATGACACAGATAATGTTTCTTTCCTCCCTCGTACGTGAACGCTAGATAACCAGAATTAATGACATGACCAACTGGTTTTTTTAACCTGCAGTGTCTGATGATACCATTAATGTTTGATTCGTAGTTTGTCACGACAGGATGTGGGATAAATATATTTTGCTCCATATATGATAATATTATTTGTTTAAATTATTGTTTGTCTGAAAACTTAGTTAGATAATCCTCCACGGATTTTATAGCATTTTCACTATTATTATTTTTTTTGTCATAATATCTTTTAAGTTCTCTGAACCGTTTTCCCCCGCACTTTCCACATAATTTTGTTTTTCCTCGCACTCCAGTGCCACATCGCAGACATGGTATTGGTCCTAAGCTTCCACGGTTAACGCACTGCATGTGTTGTCCGCAGAACTCCCTTTTACAGGATTTATTACAACGAGTCAATGAACCCACCATGAGCCATCTGCATTGAGACATTGTATACATAATATTTTAATTTAAATACTTGTCTGAAATATAGTATGAACGAATTCGATAGATTATCCCGAATAAAGCCCTGGAGCGTGGATAAATTCAACCTCGACAGAATATCTCCAGACTTACCAGTACGAGATCTGGTTGATCCGAAAAATAAAAGTCTGATCTCGAAAATTCACGACGCCAAGAAAGAATTTCACACAGATGGTGCATCTCATGTCTGGTCAACGTTCAAGATTATACGCAACGGCGCCATTAACGCTATGATGAACGACAAACGAGCAGCAATTATCATTAACTACCTCTTTGATATTCATCAAGGTAATCGCAAGTATCTTTTCAAAATAAAATTTGTCGTGTTGACAGAAACAAATGATTGGATTATCCGTGACAAATATGATCCTGTCCATGGTAATAAAAAAACTGTCGTACTAAGTAAAGATTCCAAACCAGGTCTATTGACAGGTATTGACAAACCGTATTATGAACGAGCATATCCTGTGACCGCGGTTATTTATGGAATCTATGTGATAAATGAAAAACCTAGCGTTGATAAACTAGCGCCGATGAAATTTTCAAAAATAAATTGTGTAGCTGAACGAGTAACAGAACATTTTACCGTTTTGACTCGTGGAAACGGTCTAACGGATAAGAGACGTAAAATAATAAACACGTGGGGAGAAATGGTTAAAGATACTGGTGCGTCTATGAAAGATGTCGCTGAGTTAGGAAAAAGATTAAAATTTCCAATAACCGTAGCGACGATAACTGGAGAAATTTTGTATAGATCAAAAGGAGCTTCGATCGAAATTATTGATCATAACTCACACGCGTGGACTAACGCAGTAACAATATTTCCACGAGATCGAACTGTTAAATGTTATCCCATAGATAATTCTGATGGAGGCATGTTTGATTTTATTAACGAAATAAGTAAAAACGATCCTGTGTCAGTATGGTTATTTCATTCTTGCGTGGAAGAAAATAATCAATTTGATCAGTTTGTGAGGCCAAATGGTGTTATTTATCGAACAAATCATCTTCACGAGAAAATGAAAAATCTTGCGCTGCAATACACTGATGACACTGACGAATTATTGACCAACTGCTTTACTGTTCCGTCCGTTGCGGCTCATTTTGCCAGAAAGAAAAATTCGTGGAAACCAACTCGGTTTGATTTTCTCAATGACATAGTATCCAGTTGTGTCGAATATGGACACGGCGGACTATGGAATACTAAATACGATCACAGAGATGTTATTTCAGTTGATATGGTTGCGTGTTATCCGGGAAGTTTTCTTGGATACGGAGATTGTTCTGTGTATTTTGAGCGATTCGGTCATCCCACGCACGAAATGACGCGAGTATCGATAAATGGACCATTACCGGATTTTGATCTGACTGGATTTGCTCGTATCGAGTCATTCGAAATGTCTAAAGGACTCCATGCAATTTGTTATGTTTGGTTTGGAAAACATTTTTCGGAAAAAATGTGGACACCAATAGTACTATTACGGTATATGCTTGATTGCACGATGTTAATATCGCTGACGATCAGCGAAGCAATTATATCATATCGAAAACAAACCGAAGTTTGGTTACCACATTCGGATGAAACCGATTCGAAGGATCTTGGTAGAAAAATAATTGGCAAATTTACCCAAGGATCAGCATATGATCACAGACAACATTGTACAAGATTGATCATGGACGACGCTGAGTTAGATTTTATAATCGCTGATACAACGAACAAGAACACGTTTGTAAGTCGAGAAACAGCTTTCTTGTCAAATGGAAATAAACTAGGTACAATTGTGAACTACATGGACGGTGAGTCACCTCAGTATACTCATTTAAGATCATCGATGCTCGCGTATGTTTCAATAAATCTATTATCGATGATAAATAAGGTTTCTACGCACGCCGTCAGAGTTGCTACCGATTCGTTTTATATAAGCAAAAAACATTCAATGCTGTTAGAAGGATTAAACATAGGCACTTATGCATCGTGGGGTTCGTGGAGAATAAAAAATGAATATATGCTCGATTATTCCGAATCCGCTGATGTTGCGGTTAAAGATATTTACTGTAAAAAATATCAAACGTTGACAACTTCGTTGTTACCATCGATATACGATCCAATAACTAGACACAAAACGGTTTATCTAAACGGACCTGGCGGCAGTGGTAAAACCACTCGAGCTATCGAACTATTTCAGAACTCGGATATGATCGTGCTAACACCCACACATAGACTCGCGCGAGAGATGAAACAACGCGGTGTTAATTCCTGTACTTATCACAGCTTTTTTCGATGGAAGGGTGATACATGGACATCTTCAAGGATGGGAGAGAAATACATTCCAAGGATTATAATATGGGATGAAATATGCACTGTACCGCAAGAAACATTAAAAACATTTCTTGATTGGTTGTTAACAAGAAATACTGCTGTGATAATGTGCGGCGATCACGGTCAACCACCACCTGTAGCTGGACCATCTCCACATGATTGGCTGAAAAGTTTCGTTGATCACGCTGAAGAAATAACTGATGATCATAGAGCACTTGATGCAGCGTTGAAGGAATTTAAAAAATTAATCAGACTACAACCGAATAAAATTCAATGTGAAATAATGCGTGAAATAATTTCAGAAACACCCATGAAAGACTTTCTGCAAACGTGGCGACCAAACGATTTGATAGTTGCAAGTAGAAAGATAGTTCGTGATACACTTCAGCGGGAGTTGTTTCAGTTACAACGAGAAAAGTTTCCAACGTTGTCAGTTCCACTATGTTATCGACCAGCAGATACGCGACGGCAAAATATCGACGTTGATATACCAGGAGACTCAAAGAGGAAACAGAATCTTGTATTGAATGATATTGTTGCCGTCGACGTTGATGTTGTTGAAGATGCTCTACATGCTGATAAATCCCCGTGGACGCTCGGATACGCGATGACGATTCATTCATCTCAGGGATTAACTATTACTGATACAGTTGTTTGGATCGTTGATGATCACATCGAATGGTCGAACTTGGTTTATCTCGCAGTGTCTCGAGTTAGAAAAATATCTCAATTGAGACGAATCGTCATGGACTCGTCAGTGATTAGTGATGACCTCGATGAATATTGAGGTGATATAATAAGAAAAAAATTATCTGGTTATAAACAGTGTGATAAAAAAAATAAACGCAATTTTGACCTTGATGTTGATTTTATTAATGCGCTGAAACAACAACAGAATAATCATTGTGCAAGTTGTAATTGTATAATGTTATGGCGGTATCTGAAAAATGATCCAAGACAATTTACCATAGATAGAAAAAATAACAATCTTGGTCATACACGAGAAAATATCATGTTGACCTGTCTTGAATGTAATCGACGCAGAGGCGCCAGCGCCTTGGGTGCTAGTTAAGTGATTTTGGTGGTAATTGTGTATCCGTAGGGATCACTTGTAATTGTTCACGCACAAATCCGCGTTGAGGAGCAGCCGAATCTAGTCTGTAGATTGCGGGTCTACCTGGCGATCTTGTCACGGTGGATATCTTATGCGTGGTAACACTCCAAATAGGATCGGTCGCTCTTTTTTTACCGCCTTCAAGTTCGCCGGGCTCATATAAATATCTAACTGTAACATCACCCAATATTTTTTGTTTTTCAATATCTTTTCGTTGTGTTGGTATATTTGTTTTGGTAATTGCATTAATGGGTTTCATGTTGGTTGTTCGTGTAATCTCATTATTTAATGCAGCTATCACGCTTGGTAATCTTGCCACCCATTCACGAGATCTTTTATCCTGAATCAATTCCTTCGCGTATTGATATCCAAATAACCGCTCAGCGAGTGTTCGATTAAATCGCTCAACAATCGCCTGATCACGATGAATTGCAGTATGCCCTCGTCGTATTTTGGTATTATGTTGTTTCATCAACGATGATACTGGACCAAGAAATTCCTTGCCAGGATCAACCTGTAGCAGCTGTGGCCATCGCAGACCACCTCGTTGATAAATTCGTTTAAATGCGTCGGCTACTTCAGCGGCTGTTTTAGTCGTTAACGGTTCTGCTTCTTTATATCTACTTGCAACGTCAATGACACTTAGCGCGTATTTGTACGTTTTTCTACGTACAGTATCATATGGTAAAAATAAAATATCAGCTTGATGAACTTCATTAGGAACACTGACACTGAAATACGCGTACTGAATTTGTTTAGGACGTGGTAGATAAATTTGCCATATTGCCTGCCTGGACAACCACGCGCTAGCGGCAGAATGTTTAACCGCTGCTGCATCAGCGAGTTTACTAATTGCTGATTTACCCTTCCAGTATCCAATTGGTGAATAATAAATCGATTCCATTATATATTACCAGCCCCTAGCGCTAATTTACTTTTCATCGCGGATCTTACTAACCAATTAGCTAATGATTCTCTGATATTTTTATTTTTTATGGAATTTAATGAATGAACTAATTTCACATCTGCAATATGCCTATCTTGTAGATTTTTACTCTTATAAGCTACATCATGAACATGACAAGCTCGATCAATGGTGTTTATTGGTTCCTCGCCTGGTTTTGGTTGATCCTGATTATCAAGCCTGATATCGAGTCGAGTACCAGGACCGCAATAATTATATCCTGGTAGATGTTTTTCTCCGCTGTATTTAGCCCATGGAGCACCTGGAAACTTTGACATCAAATTAGCAATATCACCACCGCGCCTATTAGGTAAAAACGAAAATTTCTTTCTACCGCATACAGAACATTTTCCACCATACGCTATTTTTTTATTTTTTGTTATAACCGTAGCTAAATCAGTGGTTGGAGTTTTAACTTTACAGCGTAAACAATATAAATTCATGTTATAATATATATGGATATAATTGATTTCTCAGCAACTCGGCAGCGAGAGCCAGTTAAACACCATCCTGCACTACCGAATTCCATCAGAATGATTATCATGGGACCATCTGGATCGGGTAAGACGCAATTATTACTTAATCTGATAATGAGATGGTTGAAATGGGATAAGTTGTATTTGGTAGCACCATCCGCTGATGATCAACGATGTTATGAAGTACTTAAAGATTTTAACGAAAACGCGCGATTACTGGACGAAAATAATGATGTTATAGAGTTTATAACAGACATTGATGAAGCACCGTCCGTTGATGTTTTAAACGGATTTATTAATAATTTAGTTGTCTACGATGATGTGATGCTAGATAAACAGTCAAATCCAGCTAGGATTTTTTCCCGTGGTAGACATAAAAATACCGATGTTATTTATGTTACTCAACGATACACACAAATACCAAAAGTGATCAGAGATAACTGTAATATTTTAGTTGTGTTTAATGGCGTAGACACACACACGTTGCGAAATATTCATCAAACCTGGTGCAGCGGTGACATGGATATAATTAAATTCAGAAACTTCTTTTCACGAGCGCAAACTACTCCGCACGGGTTTATAACAATAAATTTGCACGATCCTAGAACAAGATATCGTATTGGACTTGATAAAATATTTGGATAACGGGGGGTGATGATAAAATTAAACTGATATCATTAATATAATGAACAATTGTGCGTGGCTGCGTCAAGGAACCACTAACAAATGTGATAAAAAAATGTCGTGGAGAATATTGCAAAAAACATAATTATCTTATAAAGAAAAACCCTCATGCTGGTCCACGAAGATGTGTTGGATGTAACAACGGCGTTAGAGGATTATATCAGATTTGCAAAAATTGCGGTGGAGATTGATACAGAAGTTTGATGATATATTACAGAAAAAGAAAAAACATAAATCCAAAAATAGAAAAACCACCATCAGAACTTGAATATTACTTGAAACATAAAACAAATTCCCAGGATTCAGATGAAGATTGAGCAGCAGAGGAGGCTCGTCTACAATTATTTTGGGGACAAACAATAATCGTAGACATGGTATTTGACCTCTATGAAGGGTCACTATTTTTTTTGTGTAACAAGGGTGACCCTTCCCTTAAGTGGTCTGTTCGCCTCCTCTGCTGCTGCTTCCTATTCATTGGGTAGAACAGTACAAGCAAGGCTTTGAAGTCACACACGTAAGGTATATTGTAACAGTGAGATACTATCGATTCAGATTAACCGAAGCGTTTTTCTGCAGTCTCGAAGCCAAAAATATACTGTATAAAAGAACACACAAATCATTATTCAGGAGAGGGGATATCATTTCAACATATGAAAATTCAACTACCCTAAATAAAGCTTGCCTAGTAAGAAGAAAATATCATTTTAAGTAATTCATAATAATTTGTACATAAACTCCTTTGATAAGGGGTTTCAGTATAAAGTCTCGTTTCCTGCTTCAAGACAATGGTAATTCATTGTTTTGCATTTTACGGTACTTGAAGACACGTCTTTGTAGATTTAATGTATAAAGTGGATCAAGCAGAGTAATATCTTGAACCAGTCACAAACTGACTGAAAGTGGAGCTTCATTTTAGCTTCTACAGAAAGACTCTGCGTCTCTTTAAAAGGAATTTAAAAAATACTTAAATTTGAGCATGAATTACTGAGTTGCAAGTAAAAAGAAATGATTTGTAACTCAACGATTGCTAATATGGATTCATCCTTTGAATTAATCGGTCTCCAGACATTGTTGTATGACTTTAACTAGACACACGTCGCCGCTCATATTCGTTTCAGTTTCCATACAGTCAATGAATCAGTCAATCTGGATTTACTCAACCGGATTTGTGAAGAATTCAGAACTGAAGATTAATTCTCGCAGAAGCTGTAAATCAGTCTTCCTAGCGTTATAGTATTACTGTCCATTCGTTCGCCAGTGCATATGTATGTATGTATGTATGTATGTGTGTGTGTGTGTGTGTGTGTGTGTGTGCGTGTGCGTGAGTGAGTGTATGTATGTTTTTATATTTAAAAGAAAAGCTGGCCTAATAGGTCAGTGATCTAATTAACTGTTTTTAAATGATCAAACTCTGCACAAAATATGTTTTTACTGTAAAAAGCTTGGCTACCCCCACCCCCATTGTCTCCACGCATTTAAATCTGTGTGACGAAGGTGATATATGATACTTATATTCTACAGAAATTAGTAGAGGTATCAGAAATATTATGATTTTGTAATCTATCCTGACTTAAAAGATCTACAACAAAAACAACTACTAGTACAACAACAACAACAACTACTACTACTATTAATAATACTACTAATAAATAAAAAAATATAACAACAAACCAACAACAACAACAGAAACATTCCAATAATAATAATAATAATAATAATAATAGTTTTAACATAAGAATATCTACAGAAGATTCTTCATTCGTTTGAGATGAAAAGATGAAAACTCGGTCCCAGTCCCTAAAGGATTCATCATTAACTGATTTTAATACATAGTAAATACTCTAACCTCGTTAAGAATAACAGTCGGCTTTTCTTCAGCTTTTGACATCGATATAATGACAGGGTATAGTGCTGTGGGAACGGCGGCGTTCCCTAATTTGTTTTTCGCGGCGCCTCCCGCCCCCACTCCCTTCCCCGGCAGCTGAATAGCATGGGTTTTCTAATTTCTTTATTTAGCACTATACCACTGTATATTGATAAGTGATGTGAAAGTGCTTGCTTCCTGGATTCAAAACCGTGGATAACCTAACAGGCTTTATTCGTGTTGTTTCATAAGGGAAACAGCAAAGGCGGGTGTATTTCAGTGTTAATATGCTTCTGACATAGTCGAAACACAGGGGCTCGTATCATTGCTTACACATTACCTGTCATACATGTGTGACGGGTAAATTGTAAGCAACGATACAAGCCCCATATAGGGTTTAAATAACTGAAAGCGCTGTGTTTCATTTGTGTCTTCTAGCTTATTTATCATGTACAGATGGGTGTCTTGAATAATATACTGCAGTAATCTACGAGACGCGAAGAATTATAATATCTAGTATAACTAAAGCCTCTAGTTGTAACAAGGTTCCATGGTGTAATGGTTAGCACTCTGGACTCTGAATCCAGCAATCCGAGTTCAAATCTCGGTGGAACCTACATTTTTTTTTTCTTGCTGTTTATCTATTTGTATTTTAAAAAAATACATTTTAGACCTTTGCTATGTTTGGGGATTTTTTTTGTGGGGGGGGGGACGTGTTTCTTTTTACCCACTTATACTACTGGTATTTACACCTTTACTGTTTTGGATATTTTATCGAATGTATTAAATTATTATTATTATTATTATTATTATTATTATTATTATTATTATTATTATTATTATTATCTGACTTATATGAATTAAAGTTGTGGAAAAATCCACTTTGTCACAGATGTTTCCCTTTCTTCGGTTATATTTCATTTTGCTTTGTCTACAACAATTTCAATTTTCAACTACATTCAAAAAAACGATACCAAAATTTGGGATATAACGAAACTATTAACTTGTTATATGCATAAATTGCATTTCTTGGATAAACAATTAACTCTGTGTATGCATGTGCGCTGTATTCTTTTCTTTTCTTTATTTCTTTTCACGGATCGAATAAAGTAAGTTCTTATAACATTGCCTAGACCCACGGCAGTTCATCGTTAGCAATAAAATAAACGTTCAACATAGCTCAGCGTATTTTAATATGATACCTTTTTTTTCTTCAAGTTACGTTATATCTTTATTATAAATGTGCGATGGTACAACGAAGTTGTTCTTTACAATAATAATCACTGAAAATGTAATTAACATGACCGTATATTAGGAAACTTGTTAGACTCATTCAGACTTTACAGACTAAATTTCCACAGTGAAATGTTTAAATATGAAAGAATGGGTTGTGAAAATTAGAGGGATGACATAGATTATGAAACATTAATTATATGCCATTTTTTAACCTGCAGGATACAGAACAGTTTATTTAGCAATATGCATAAAATATGTTTATAAATCTTGTTATAAGATTAGATCTGTTCTTTAATTTTTGGTTGATATATAACTGAAGTATACAACAGGACCGATAAAAGTCAATCTGAACAAAATATTCCTCTCTCTCTCTCTTAACTTAGATTATATATACACACAAGTGTGCGTGTGCGTGTGTGTGTGCGTGTGCGTGTGTGTGTGCATATACACATCAACCATGCATATGAATTAATAATGCGTAACTTTCCCCGCCATGTGTTATATCGCTATTGCACTTAAGGACAGTTTAAAGACCTGGAAATTAGATCTAAATTACACTCATTATTATGCTTTCTTTAAGCAGAAACCTTGAACTTTGCTTAATGTGTCTTATTCCTTAATCTCCAATTTATTTTATAATAGCTGTTGTGTTGCAGGTGAATAGACTTCAGCCATCTGACACAATAAGCATGCAAAGGAAGGCATGGCGGGAAAATGACAAACGTTTTGAACTCTGTATATATCGCTTCATTTTCACTGATGGTTACAAACTAGTAAAGTGCACAAGTGGCAACTATACCTATTGCTAGAGGTAAGTAGATGATGGAACGTTTAGTTTAAATAGTATTTATTCTAGAAAACATCTTCATATCTACTAGAAATCAATGGATTATATTGGGGATTCAGTAGGCAGCCGAAAACTTCATGAAACTGTCTTCACTAACATGGTCATTTCTAGTACAAATATCAGTGAATTAATTTCACAAGGGTTTAATTGCGAAGTAATGTTTTTAAGTTGACATGCTAATTTGAAAGAAGAAAACAAAAAGTTTATCTTGTAGTTTTGTGTATTTTATTACACACACTGAAATACAAAGTATTCAGCTGAAGAATTTAATATATTTCGTATCAGTAAACATCCGTGATTTATTACTAAAAAGATTTAAAAGGGAAGAATAACAAATAAAACTTACTGAACATATTTCTAACAAGCCACATTTGGGAGCTATATTTCTAGGTATAAAGTGATAGTAAAAATTAAACCCATACCTAATACCACAATATTCATATATACATAATTAGTACCTTTTTTAATGTTCTCAGCGATTTACATAGTTGTGCAAATTTCTCATGTAAAAATAATGCCCAGTATTGTCATTTTCTGATTCTAGTAATGCAATTGTTTGTTTGATTCATACTTTTGAGTTTTTACGACTTCTGTACACAATAAATAGCGCGTTTATAAATAATTTTTAAATACAATAGTGAGTTTTAAACTTTATAGAAATATGTTAGGTTAGGCTAATCAAACAAATTGTATCAAAAAAAAAAATGTATTCGTATGTTTGCTGTTTCAGTTATCATTTGACATTGTAAGTCATTGACGCCGTCTATTAATTGAATGCGTTGTTGAACCGTGATAAGTCACGCAACTAAAACAATGTTAAATAAGCATCTGGTAGGTTCCTCGATATGAATGTAACAGCCGATTATTCGCCAGTGGAGCCAAGTAATTGAAAATTATAATTTGCAAGTTGTCGAACATGGATTTATTGCATAGATTGTCGAGAGGTCACTTCAATCGACCGTAACTCAGGAGCACAGAGAAATATGGGTAAGTAAAAACAAAAATGATCGTTATGAATCCTGATAGGTTACGGAAAAATTTGTCTGCATAGTTGAGATAATGTCCGGAAATACTCGGCAAACAAAAATGGGGGATGATTTATCGGACAAGTGTTAGTGTAAGGTGGCATTGAACAAAACTGTCTTTGGCCGAAAATCACTTTAAGTAGAAAGTTCCATTCGACAGATGCAAAATTTGAATAGTCAGCACGTTGCCCATTCTTCGGCATTGACTTTAGTTTTTCTATTTGTGTGCACACCCCAGCGCAGAAAATACCACAACAGCTGTAGAACTGAGGTTCCCCTACCCCATTTGAAAGTCGAATTGTCCATTGTAGAGATAATTGCCACATAACTTGTTTTAAATAGGAAAACTATCCCGATCGACTACCTAGTTACCCCCTTCGTTGGCAGTGCAACTATTCAGGCATTTGATGGCCGGGGAAGGCCCTGTAAACAAATTCGCACCAGATCCTCCTGAGATAGACCCAGCGTCGCGCACGCGCGCGCGTGTTTAAATATTTCACTTTAGCCGGACACACAAGCGTATATATTGTACATAAGGTGGTGTCAGTCACGACACAGTAGAACGAATTCAGGCTGACTGCACGAGTATGTGAATAGTTATCACGACAGAGCACGTCATATGCTTTGGTTGAAATATTTTCTTATGTCGGAAACCTGTGTGCAAATACGTACGTAGGAAAGGAAACATCAAAGGAATACAAGTAGACAGCATTTCTCACCGTGATGAGTAATTTTATTTGATTTTTGCTAAAGTTAACTATGGTTATGAAACTCGGATGCTAGAAATAATATAGATATATAATGTAAGACTGACAAAAATTAATTTTTGCTGCGGTTTAAACTGTAGTTGTCTTAAACACCATATGAAGTACACACGAAATATACTAAGTGTATCGTCTAATGTTTGATGATTATAGGTCATAAACCGACTGTAACGTGTGATCTTGGATCTGGATTTTGAACGTAGCTTAAATTTATCAGTCATATCGCTACGATGTCTGCAGTGTGCTAGTTTATAGTGATGTCTAGCACTGGGGCATCATGCCGCAGACATGTAGCATGACGTCCCACCCAGTCACATTATCCTGACACCAGGCCGACGAGTCCTAACACTAACCTCTTAATGCTGAACGCCAAGGGAGGCAGCTGTTAGAACCATTTTTGTAAGTCTTTGGTATGATTCGGCCGGGAATCGAACCCACGACCTTCCGCATCCGAGGCGGACGCTCTACCCGACTCTAACGTACATGTCTTTGAAAGGTTAAACTTGGAATTTCATTCCATGATAGTCAATATGGATCAAAATTGCTTATGATCACATTTCTTGTACATAAATAATACAATAACAGTTAAATATTGTTGAAATCAGTAATGTAAATATTTATATTTCTTTGCCCACATTGTATTTAAAATTCATATAAAGTTAAATAATGTTTTTAATTTGTAATGTTTTCGTGGATTTCCACTTTTAACTCCATTTGTGTTCGATTTGACCATTGGTTCCTTTCGGGGTTTTTTATTGTTTTTTTTTATTTCTGCTTTTTGTTTTGTTTTGCGGAAATATTCTGCCTGTGCAAGCTTGGATTTTCCTCCTTATAAGTAAGTTGCAATTTGTTTTTTTTAATTATTTATAATACGTGCGTGCTACCATACGTAAGTTAGGCAAATATTCTTCATGGTACGTTAGTCTGGGTTAGCCACCATATGGTGTTTTATTTATATTTACGCGCTTCGATTTTGACCAAGATTATTTTTTTTTAAATAGGAATAGGAAGAGGGAAAGAGAAACTTTACAATGTATAAACAAAACAGTTTTAATATGTACAGATAAGAATTTTAAGTACCACGATAATACAGCGTTCCGGGATATATATATTTAAAAAAAAATAATCTTGGTCAAAATCGAAGCGCGTAAATATAAATAAAACACCATTTGGTGGCTGACCCAGACTAACGTACCATGAAGAATATTTGCCTAACTTAGGTATGGTAGCACGCGCGTATTATTAAAAAAAAAAAAAAATTGCAACTTACTTATATAATCCCGGAACGCTTTATTATCAACCTAATTCCCCCTACCCGACCCCATGATCTGTTTCATTAATGTATTCTAAAATGCACGTATAATCATTGACATTAAAATGGTTTATTATAAAATGTTGAATTTTAATGTAAACTAGTAATTCACAATAGATCAAACTTAAACATCTTCCAGCTTTCTGCTAAATCACCAAATATTGATAGACGAAAATGTTTTCTTGAATACTGTTCAAACAAAAATAATCAAATAAAACATTTCTGACGCACGCACGCACACACACACACACATGCACACACACACACGTAAGTAAAAGGCAAAGATACGACTTCGCAATCTCTCGCCATACATCGTAACCACCCTAAACTCTCGTATATTGGATGAAAAATGACAATACTGCATAATGACATTTTAAGCAACAATCATTACTTTAATTGGACCGCTCCGGTGGCCTAGTAGTTAGAGCGTCCGACTCGAATGCGGGAGGTCGCGGATTCGAACCGCGACCGAGTCATACCAAAGACTTAGAAAAATGGTACAAACAGTTGCCTCGCTTGGCGCTCAGCATTAAGAGATTATTGTCAGAACATGTCGGCCTGGTGTAAGGATAATGTGACTGGGTGGGACATCATGCTACACGTATGCGGCATGATGCCCTAGTGTTAGAGCACTATAAACTGCCACATTGCAGACGTTGTAGCGATATGACTGAAAATATTTTAAATCTACGTTAAAAGTCCAGATCTCACTCTTTACTTTGACATATGTGCGACTAATACAATGAAAAATTAAGTGGCTACATAGCTGGAAATAACTGGTTCAATAGGAGGTCAGGGTACCAGTCTAATCTCACCTCTGTCCGTGTGGGTTATCGTCAGAGACGTTATTTCAACTTGGGGGGGTGGGGTGAATTTGGCGGGTTTGTTAATTTATGTATATAGACTAAAGCAATTTTACAGCAGTTGCCCCTGCCTCTCCCTCCCCCCCCCCCATGATTTCCCTGGTTATCGTCTCGGCTTCGTCAAAGTGGGTCTGTGAAAAAGCTTGCCAGTAGCTTCCCGTGGGTCTGTAGCTTATTCCATGTTTTTTCCCCCACCAAATATACTGGCCGCCATGTATAACATATAATGTGCTGAAAAATGGCATGTAACCCACAAAACAGCGTAAGGACGTAAGTAGTGGAGACAAATTTATTAGCTTCTGTTATAGATGCTTTTAAGGGCGTTACAAAATCTCTTCGTTGACCTCTAGCGCTTGCAGTGGGGCTACCTATAAGCAACGATAATGTCTGTATATTATGCGATTGGAGTCGCGGTACCTCAGTTGGACGATCACCTGTCTTGTTACAAGTGTTACTGACAACAACAGGTGATTATTGTAATTATATAGGTCACAGGTACATGACCGTTAAGCGGTCGCTGTCAGATCTTCACGTTGGACAGTGTCTTTAAATCAGATTGGCCCATGGCATACTATGTCGGCTGCCTCATTGTTTGTGTTAAGATCATTTTTCAGCACATGGTTGGCTATACATAGATACGAGATTGTACCCGAGGGGTAAAATTATTGGTACTTGGCTATACATTGTGGTCCGTATGTGATGGTGGAAGACACCGGAAAGGACCACCAATCAAACAGGAAGCTACTGGCAAGCTTTCTCACATAACCACGCTGGTCAAGCCGAAACTTGAACCCACGCGAACAGAGGTGTGATTTGAGTGGTCAGTAAAGAAGAACATTATTACCTGGCAGCTCTTATGTTAATGTAGAAAACAAATATTTTTTCTGTGCAAAATTATAATAAGATGCCTAAGATTTAATTTAAATAATTGACTGAAGTCACAGCCATATTTGCAAATAGTTTTTATTCATTGTTATGCTTTGTATTTAAGTGAATGCATATTTTCTGTAAAACCATTGGTACCGGCATCGAGATATTTCATGTTTAATTTTCATCCTTATTACTTTTGAGGAGACAGTGCTCATAAGCTTGAATCCTCCAAATACACTTATATACGTACACGTATACAGATACATCTACAACAAATGCGCACTGCATTGTTAAGATTGAAATTAAATGGCACATTTAAAGAGGAGTTTGTTCCATCTACTAATGAGAATTTATATGAATGTCATAGTTCCAAAGAGATTTCAATGTACAGTTCTTACTATTAGATATTCTTGTCATCACTGAGATGTTGGAGGCACTGTTCCATCTAGGTAGACCTAATAGAAAACGAAGATTATTATTATAACCAATAACTAGTTTTCTTTTCACACATTCACTAACGTTTGTCCACAGAAAACCACAATACACTGTGCAGCAATACGATTTGAATAATCTAATTTTGATATTCAACGAACAATTCTTAAATGTATGTAGAAGCATGTTTGTTCGAGTACACAAAAATCGGTAATGTCTCATCATATCTTCATTATCTGACCGATTGGATTTCAAAATATGACCCAAATACGTATAACTGTTGACATATGTAAGAGCACTGCCATTAAGATGTACCGGGGGAGGAGATGGTAATTTGAAAGAAGTTGTCTGAAAGACCATGCATACTGATTTTTTGTGTGTATTATAGATATCATTCTGCAATGCGTATTGTTCTCATATCTTGAATAATTTCCTAAAACCTGTAATAGAAGGATTTATAAATGACATATCAACAGGAAAACTAAAATTGTTAAGAAACAACATCTTTGGTGACAGACGTAACCCCACGTAACACTGACCCAGCTTAAGATTTAATTCGTGTATAAATGTGTGTATGTATATATACCCCCTGCCTCACCCAAAAGTATGAACTATGTAGACCGGTATTTTAATATCAATCAACTTTTTTTAAAGTGTCCAATGACTGACCTGGAGGTTAGAGCGTCCGCCTCGGGTGCGGGAGGTCGTGGGTTCGATCCGCGGCAGAGTCATACCAAAGACTTAAAAAATAATACTAACATCTGCCTCGCTTGGCGTTCAGCATTAAGAGGTTAGTGTTAGGCCTGGCGTCAGGATAATATGATTGGGTGGGACATCATGCTACATGTCTGCGACACGATGCCCCAGTGCTAGGCATCACTATAAACTGCCACACTGCAGACATCGTAGCAACATGACTAAAAAAAAAAAAACTGTTAAAGCTACGTTAAAAATCCAAATCACACACACACCCAATGACTGACCCTATCAAATTCCTTACTAGCGTATAAAAGGCATGCAAACTCTGGGCTGCAATGTTCTACATAATAGCTGACCGTTTCCTTAAAGGCAGATAGGCAGAGATCTTGTCTTAATTGCATTGGACCATAATTCTCAAATAAATATGGTTGAAACTAAAGGCGAGCGTCAATTCTTCCTCCCCTCCCACCACCACTTCAGTGTGTCCCAAGGAAAACACATACCTCTCGTTTCCTACTTAACCAATCAAGTGTACTAAGTATCATGTTTTCGTCGTTTTCCTTGAAGTTTTTTTTAAAAAAATGTTAATTATGTATGATTGCATTTTTAAAAAAATGTGGGGGAGTCTGGTATATAGGCACGAAAACCTACATTTCACGTTCTAGCAATCGCCTAAAATATCTGCACTGGGTTATTTGGACACTGGTGTCATCGAAAACATCACATTTTATTTATTTCCCACTTCGATGACTAGTGTGCGAACCCTAAAAGTAGGTAACATTTGTCTTCTTGCGTTCTAATTGCTTTTCAGTCTGTAAATGGTGTAGCGGCATGATTATTGTTTATTTATCAATGAATGTTCAATGTTTTCATTTCAGTTCTTCCCCTTCCCCTCAAAAATGGCAACGACAGTAATACATCAGACGAATTTTGTGTCGGGCCCGAGTGCGAGAGGGATTAAGAAGAAAGGAATCAATCACTCAGGGCAAGGAAAACAAGACAAGGATGCAATGGACATCGCAAGCCCATACTATTACAGTAAGAAGTCGCGAATACCAGTTCCTTTACACGGAGAAAACTCAATAATGTACGAAGAGCCGGAAATTACGGTAGGGAATTGATAAGCTATAATAGTTATAGATAAGTGTAACAGCTATTTGATTTTTCTTAATCGCTTGGTTAAGGGGGTAAAGTCGATCGCCAGGATCTACCAATCAGTGGTGAAAAAATATACAAAATAGCAAGTTAAGTTATATTTTTGCACCTTCAGTAAAAATGATATATGATACATGTGAAGAGACCACTCCAGCGCCCTAGTGGTTAGAACGTCCGCCTCGGAAGCGGGAGGTCGTGGGTTCGATCCCCGGCCGAGTTGTACCAAAGACTTACAAAAATGGTACTAACAGCTGCCTCGCTTGGCGCTTAGCATTAATAGGCTAGTGTTATGACTGGTCGGCCTGGTGCCATGATAATGTGACTGGGTGGGACATCATGCTACATGTCTGCGGCATGATGCCCCAGTGTTAGACATAACTTTAAGCTGCCACACTGCAGACATCGTAGCGATATGCACACATACACATACACACATGTGAAGAGAGAATAATGGCGCCAGGTGGGGATACATAAACCCCTTTTCTTTAAAATTTCCTTGTCAGGGTAAAGCTTGTAATCGGATTACATCGCTCATCTCAGTCTAATTAGAAATGAGATATCCGAGATACCACTTAATGTAAAAGTCCATTTAAATTGTCACTGATCCGTGATTGCTTGCATCGTACAGGGCTTTCGCATGTTTTTTTTTTTTTTTTTTTTTTTTTGGCGCAAGACGAAACAGCGCCTTAAGCCAGGGGAGACTTTGGCGCCCCCACCCCCGAAAAATGCCATAAAACTCTGCAAAACTGGAGCCTTCCCTCTTGTCCGTCGTCTGTATCTCCAGTCCCTTACGACGGCCCTGCCTACTTCACCGTGTGGTTTAACTCTGTTAAAGATCATGAACCAGGGAAAGCATTTAAATATCCTATGTTAAACGTTGCTAATTTTTCAAGATAAACACTTAAGAAGTGAGCTATAACAGTTCTAAATAATATAATGTAATATTGTAGTGGTTGCTACTGGTGGTGTGGTATTGAGGTTGTACCTTCTTACATGGTGTCCGTATTATTTGGCTATCATTATCTGGAGAGTGATCGCCCTCGAAATTGTTGTTGCCCGGATAGGGTAAATATTAAAATAAAGTGTGAAATGATACATGAAATAAACAGATCTGAGCAGATATATAGAACAGAATGACAAGCTCATGTATATGGAAAACGTCATCAACTACATAAAACACCTGGGATAATACATTACACTAGGAAGGTGCACTTCTTTTTGGAATAAATCTTTCACCGAATTTCAAACACAAATATATTTATCTAAATAGTCGATCTGTTTAAATGATAGAATTTGTTCATCATATAATCGAATGAATTATCGAAGTCGATGCACTGTACAACGTCATAGCCTGCTTATTCTGGTCCACTCAAACTTCACTATGGTGGTTCCTCCAGGTTCTTTCGCTTTTCCCTTTTCTGACCTTCCTACTGTCTTGCCTCTTTTCGGCCCTCAAACTTTGTGTCGGTAGGTGGATACGTAAGTACGTAGATTCTTGGATAAGTAGATGGATACGTAAGTACGTAGATTCTTGGATAAGTAGGTGGATACTTCGTGGATACATCCATGGAGCTATTTCCCCTTATAAAGTAAACAGAAGCAACCTAAATTGTCAGTTGTCCTATTGGGAACAGATCATTACTCCCCTCTCTTTGTCAGATATCGGTCTATCGGAATTCGAACAGATCAAATGCTATCTGGTCATGCCAGATCATAAACAAACCGTTTCACAAGATTAATGTACTTTATAATGGCTATTTCAGTACTGATTCCCATTAACATTACACGAGACATAACATGTCCGTTCACGTCTCAATTACACAAATAAATGAATGAAATTCGTTATATGCCTTAAATACGTTATGTTCAGTGAATACACACATTCAAGTTTTTAGCAAACATGAAATCATCTAAGATAGGTGAATTCAACGGATTCTCGTAACTCATATCAACTAAAGTAATGCACGAAATTCTTAGATTCCTACAACATTCAAGAAGACAAATTCAAACAATTTGTCAAACTTGTATAAAGATCATTGTACGTATTCAGATAGATCAACTTAAACACAGTTACACTCATTTTAAGAGAACTGATCTACGGATTTAAACAAATAAATTCATGCAAATCATTATATTGGTAACAACGAACTACATGAAATTGACGCAGATACCTAGTGTTTTCAAGCTTGTTGGTTTCTACCGCCAAAATTGTGTCCATTGACTTTCCAGACATCCGGTCCCTTTCACCAATGTTTTACGAGAGAATTTCTTCCAAATTCAGTCTGTCTCTTGCATTTTCATTCTTGCAGGACAATTTCAGACTGATTAGATTTTTCGATGTGGGCAATATTTAAAGCGCAAGGAATTTCGTGTAAGAAACACGCCCCTTATTTAGCGTAACCACTCAGGATTAAATATATTTACCGCCTTTTATACTAGTAGCCAATATTGTGGTCAGCATGACTTACAGAATTCCAAACCGATCTTTAAAATTTCAAATCTGACCGTTCCGATATAAAATCGAAGTTAAGCGACCCCATTTTAGCCGTTTAACGGCTAAGTAAACTAAGGCTTTATTAAGAATCACTTCCTCTCCCGACATAGACATTAGAAATCATTGCAGTATAGCGATTAACAAGCACCTGTCCCCATAAATCTAATTGTTCTCCGGCCCCAAGTATTATGTTCTATATAGATCGACAGAAATTGGCATCCTTACTATACTATAATATAGTATTGTATAATGTAATGTAATACAAATAGTAATCATACGTAGTACGCACAGCAGCTTCACGTTAGTGTTGAAAAAAATTTGTAGCCCGACACTGGGGGCCCCTTTACTCAGATTGAGGCCATCCTGTGTTCTGAGTGAGGTGCACGTAGAAAAAAATGCAATTTGCCTGAGAAAACTCCGATTGCGCTGATGAAAAGCGGACATGAATTGTCAAGATGTTGACGTACCTGCCATAACACGACGTGTTACGCTTAAAAAAGGAATAAGACTTCAGACTAAAGTATATGCCCATTACAAGTAGTATTTATAAACGGAAAACAGTGATGAATGAAGATAATGTAAAACTGCCTTGTGGTCAGTTGTTAAATAGAGGAAATTAAAAAGCAAAGAGGTTAGGTATACAACACATTTTCACATTAAGTTGCTGACAATAGCTAGTGAGTATTTGAAGACTGCAGTGGGTGAGCCCAATGTGCTAATTTGCATAGGTTAAAATCAAGAAGTGGAACAATCCAGTATTAGTAAAGAGATGTTTGATGCCAGTAGAACGCAAGTTATTACATAGCATTGCTTTAAATGAAAATATAAGCCATCTGTATTAAAAAATTCAAAAGTTTGGAAACAGTGGAAACGATCCTATAAAGTCGAATTTTACCCCATATGTAAAACGCAAAGCATGACTATTTCGGTTATCGGAATAGTGTTCAAATGTGATTCGTTTTCGAAAGCGATTTAGGAAGCAACTAACTATCACCAAATATAAATTTCAGAACTCCTGATTGACAGATTTTACGTTGTGAAGCACGACAGCAAAGGGAGTGGGGGCATTTAATTTGTACATATTGCAAAGAACATACAGACATGCACCATTCCTGTGTGTAGGGTGTCTGTCGAAATAGGAGCACCACCTGTATGTGACATATTCGACAAGAAGACTTAAACATTCACATTAGTTCTCCTAATTATTCGTGACCCCATGAAATGTGATGTATATTTTATTCCATAAAGACAAGTATATCTCGTGATCAGAATTCATCGGATACAATGTTGACAATGCTAGTGTCTCACTGGACAGTTTATCTGGTGAATTTTCTTCCGACAATGACCAATTACAGAAAAATGAGAATTTTACACTGAAGATACAAATAAAAACAAACTAATGATTTTTGTAGAAAGCATATGAGATTTTGACTGCAGTAATCTGGTTAATTCCTGATGCAACTGGCGGTTTTTATACTGAACCAACACTGCTACCAACCCCTAAATTTTACATTCATTTTTGACAAGAAATAGCTATTTTGAATATTTTTATGTGACAAGGCAGCTAAAAGAATCAGTATGTGCCTTATTCATGAATAAAGTTCACTAGTACTATAACAAATTAGTATACTTGTCATCACCCCTCAACCATCTAGATTTTTAGATATTTACCTCTGTAGCAGAGACAAATAAATACAAGTCAAGACAGCAGCTCATTTGCAGCCCAAGTTACGCATTTGATCTGCAATGCTCGTCTGTAACAGGCAGTCACCAACAAGCCAACCTATTTCCAAGCCTAATTCAAAGTTAATCACATTATAGATTTAGCTTATTTGTGAATTTATAAATGTTGGACTTTTGATAATTAGGTTCATGCCTTCTACCTTAAAAATTAGGGGGGTGTCAAACTACGTAACTATCCAGTGAGACCTAACGTTATCATCGTCCAGAACAAATCGGTTCGACCAGAATACGCTCAAAGAATGTAGCAGAGAAATTTGAACACCAGTGCCAGTCTCTAGTACGTGTAGTCATGAACACTGACCCTTGCGTTATCTAAACACCTTATTGAAGCCTACTGTATTTATATTGGAAGTGTAGCAATAGCAATAATGTGGAACAAAAAATATTAAAAAGGGGAAATTTGGGGCATATGGAAATTGGAGTCTGAACTTGTGGAATTTGAGTCAGGGATTGTGATTTATTTTTAAAGACAATAGTCCTGGGCCTGTCTAAAAATTATTTGAGCACTGAAGAATAACCAGTCTAAATTGTATCTCTTCATCTACTTGGGAGATTCAGACTTTGTACAGAATTACATAATTTCATGTAGGTTTTATTCTTGTTCGAGGTAAGTAGTGGTGGCTCAGTGATTAAAGGTTGCTGGTGTAAATCCGGCTGAGATCATGCTGTGTCGAATGTTGTAGTGTCACTGGGAAAGGCATATTGCTCCCTTTATCTCTGCATAAAGTAGCTTTTTTTGTGTTCATGTGCCGCAAAACATCAAATAAACATTTTATACTGTGAGAATCCTGATATCAGATTAACAATATGATGCATCGTATCGCCACATTGTACCAGATACGTATTGCTGTATCAGTATGTAACAAGCAGGAGTATAAATCAATAGGAAATACATCTCATAGAATTATAGATAAACTCAAAGAGATGAGGATGTTTTTTTCTTCTATTAACTGCACCCTACCTTGATCTTGAAAGTTCGTGTTATTCTTACAGCAGCGGCAGGTTTTGGCCGAAATCGATGAAAATCAATATCAACACCAGCACCATGGTGTTAAGGGCATCCACGTAGTCAGCAAAGTCATCAAGAACAAGTTCAAAATGACCCAAAAGAGACCCAGTTCTGCCTCCACAACTATAGTTAGTGTGACGCAACACAACCCGTTGATTAAGAAGTCTCCAGGTAAATGTGTTTTTCCTTGATAACTGCCTGTCTTATTTCCGCGCATGTTGTTATCTCCATTTTCCCATGATTACTGCCCCTGCCCATTTTCCGTGCTTCGTGCCTTCACCGTTTTCCCATGATTGCTGCCCCTGTCCATTTCCGTGCTTCTTGCCTTCACCGCTTTCCCATGAGTTTGCCTTCGTATCTTTCTCATGATATTTCCTTTGTCTCATCATAGTGTAGGTGCCCGGTTTCCATCACCAATGGCACTTTTCATTGTTGTCCATAACTGAGGCCTCAAGACAGAAGTTTTGTCTTCGTCCCTTTCCAGCGATGTTGCCTTTATTTTTGCATTCGCCTTTTTAAATGTCTACTCCTCACCCCTTATATTCAATATAAATTAAAATGCAAAGATTGTGATGCTATCCATTCGAACGCCCATGCGTGAGTTTGCAATGTCGCACAGCTCGTTGAATACCGTTCCAGAACAGCTGGGGTGATCAGTCGAGCTGCGCAACGGTTTTAGAATTTGAATCTACCCCTGTCTGATGTATGTCTCTCAACTCCAAGACCGTTTAAGACAGCCTTGGAATATGATGGAAGAGTGAGGCTAATCGATGGACGTGTACAATGGTTTTATAATTTTTATTCAGCCAATGGGGTTTTTCAGCTATATCTAAACCTTGCCCCTTAGTAGCAGTAGTACCATGTGGAAGCAAAGGTGGGAACTGTCATGTTCTTGACATTTGGTGGTGCAAGTAATTGTTCATGTCCCAAGATTTCAAGCCTCTATTTTTGGAGTATGAGAGGTGACAGTATGAACGCATGCGCATCCGGAAGGGTTATATCAGATCTTTTTTTCAATTTAAATGCGTGTTTTTTTCTTTATTTTTGGTCACTATGTAACCGAAGGTCCAGAGGATCAATAAATAGCAAGAAATTAAAAAAATATGCTGACCTTCTGCATATTTGTGGCCAAAAGGTTTCAAAGACAAGTTTTGTCTGACAAACATTTTATGCCCATTTTATTGTGAAGATACGTGTGGTACAGCGTACAAATTGCTGCCTATATTTTATTTTTTTAATTTTTAAATATTGTTAATTTGGTAGTTTGGACTTTTTCACTATTGACTTTTAACTGATATAAAATTTAGTTTTGGGTCGCAGCGATAACTGTAGCCTTTAGAATGATGTCCGTCCATCTGCATCATCAACACATAGGCTTCGTTTTGTTTAGGTCATTTAGTAAGACAGTGTTGCTAGATGAGTAATGTAACTTGATACTAGGATGTCATCAAGAATACTTAATCGTTCAGACAGAATTTAGGTTACTGTGGCATGCATTTTATGCTCCGATGATTTGCATTATGGTTTATCGACTAAAGATTGGTAGCGCCGGATTAAGGCTTTCCAGGGCACTAAGCATTGAAAATATTATGGTACCACCCCTACTTTCTGTGAAACTCGGTATTAAGAGCTAAAAAGGTGGGAAAATACCAGTGTTGCCATCATTCAGATCAAAATACTCGTACATGCAGATCGAAATGGTTATATAATTTTGTTCAATTTACCATCAAAAATTTAAATTTTTTCTAGTGCTCTAAGCACATGCTTGGTGTTAATAGGTAATCCGACACTGATGATTGATATTTGATGTGATCCTAACTAAGTTTTAATTCCATATTATGTAGTATCGTTACAGTTAAATCCAGGAGCAAATATAAATAAAAGGTACCATTCTAAGAGGATTATTGTAATGTAGTAATAGCATGATACTTCGAGGAGCAGATTTGTTGAAATATGCCTGATTTCGTCTTGTAGCTCTTAAGAAAACGAAGATGGTTGTCAAGAAGAAAGCGAGGGTTTTTGCCGTACCTACTCCACACAGAATTTTAAGGGATGGTAAGTAGGAATAATGTTCATTCTTTCGATCGTTCGATTCGTTCGTTCGTTCCGCCCATCTGTCCAGTTAGGCTGTACATTTGCTGGTTTCTCAAGCATTGTGCAGGTACATATTACTTTGTGCATATGTCATGGTAAATACATCACCCTCAAATTGTGTCACTGTCGCTTGTATTGTTATGTACCAGTGACACTGTTACGTTTTGAGTTTTGAGTTTAGGTCAGTATTTTAGGCTGCAGAGTCACAGCTTTGGTTGCTTCAATTCGGAGAATACAAAATTAATTGCTGGATTGCAAAATAAAAGCAAAGGTTATGGATTATGTTGTTTAGGCACTATCACCTTTGTGGTTAATATCAGTATGTAACAGCCTTATCAGCACTATAGAAATCACTGACAACTTGGTAAATGTAAAATCTGTTTGGGTTTGCGTTTTGGAGATTTCGTCCAACACTGTTTTTCTAGAGTAAAATAATTTGGAAAGAAAATTAAAATATACAAAGACTTGCACACCATTAATGAAAAGGAATTTACGGTATTCATGGTTTTGCTAACCCCATTAGCTTATTTCTTGTCTATCCTATCATCAACGTTATCATTTTCTGTTTCCAGTTTGTGATACCCTGAAAAGTGGAATCTGCTATGTTTTTATTATGGCTATACGTATCTCTCTAATTTCAGATCACCAACCCATGGAAATAGATATCGCCCCAAACAAGAAGATCCGGCAGGTAATGGTGAGGATTCCAGAGGCAGTGGAGGATATCGACGACCACAATGACCCCTTTAAGTGTCCCTTGTATGCCCAGGATATCTACGAGTACCTCATGGTATGTTATTAGAGAGAGAACCATGGAAACGTAGAGACTTGGAGACGTAAACTATGAAGCTGATCGTGGTCTTCGATGACACTCGAAAACCTATCGTATATTAGCAGAAAACTACTATTCGGACAACGTGTACGGTCTCGTTTCATACAAATAAGACTTAATGCCGTGATTAAGATAAAATATTGTTCGATTTTATTGTAGGATCAAAGAAGGCAAACAATTTTATATTTTAAAATATTATGTTTCAGTCTGTTGAGAGGAAATGGGTGTTTCCAGCTGAATACTTGAATAATAATCCACGGGTGCCTTCTCATGCCCGGGCAATCCTGGTGGACTGGCTTATTGACGTACAGGTACACAAATTTATATCGTCTTTGTACTGGATCTCCACCGTGAATGGTGAGATACAGGTATGGCATTTACGTCAATTGCGACGGCAGCTTCAAAGGTGTTAAACTGTTAAAATTATTTAAAAGTCGCATCTCTTACATTTCTTCCCATATTCAAACTTGACTTTGGCAAACTAATACTTATATCATAAATGTGCTAGGGTTCGTGTCTCACCTGTGTAAGCAGATAGTTATATTATCAAAACACGTTCACATGCGATCAGGTTCCAAGAACATTCGTTTTCTACAAGTCTCAGCAAGGCATAATGATACCTCTACGCCTGTCTTTTACTACATCTTTTAAACCATTCGTTAACATATTTGTAAAGAGCAAGGCAACGACGATGAGATCGACAAGGATGGTTAAAATCAATAATCCATTTAGAGATAGTTTAAAAGGCAATGATGGAAAACACTTGGTTACGAAAATTCGAATGTGTACAGTGTTCATCAACAAAAGTAAATGTTTTTTTTTTCTAAACTCTGCTAAATTGTATTATCATAACAACGAATATTTCCTTTATACCTCTTAGTTATACGGTACACCTTTCATATAACACATAAATCGTATGATAACGTGGAACCATTGTATTTGTGAAATTAAGTATAAAGTGTAATAACTTATCACGAAACACGTGAAAAATTTTTTTGCGATAACTGTTATTTGTAATCTGATGGAACCGTATCATTGAAAACATATATTGAGGCCAAAGTTAAACATTTGGACACTGACATCTGATCTGCAACGTAAGTTTACTTTTCTATTAGTATGGAACAGTTTTGGAAAGTTGTCTGTTCTATCAGATTACAAATAAAGAAGTTATCGTCTAAAAAGATTGCTCAGATAGGAAATATTTCCCAACAGGTTCATCAAAAGCTGTCCACCCAAAGCTTGCACATTACGGCCGCCCTGATTGATCGTTTCCTGTGTATGTGTCCTGGGATCGATTTGTCATTGCTACAGCTAGTGGGAATCACATGCCTTCTTATTGCCGCTAAATTTGTGGAGAGATTTCCTCCAGAGGTGAGTAGAAATAGTAAATGGTCAATTCCATTAATTAGCCACAGTATGTGCAACCAATATTTCTACAAACTTGTCAATTTGAAATTCCGTGTAAATGTCATAAACTCTCTCACACACACACACACACACACATACATTTATATATTTGTTTACTTATACCAATGCAATTGTTTAAATTTTGAGTAAGTCTTTGTTGAGTCTGATATTTCATCCTGCTCTATCATCAGATTGCCGAGTTGTGTTTCCTGACTAACCACACGTACGTGCCAAGCCAGGTGTTGGAGATGGAACGATGGATTCTGAAGACTCTTAGTTTCGACCTCAACATCCCCGATCCTACCATATACCTCGACCGCTTCCTCCAGATACACGAGTCACAACATACCGATGAAGTAAGCATTTGTGTAGGCATTCACAGTTGGGTCTGTCCTGAGATATATCTTAAATTTATAATAATAATAATTATTATTATTATTTAGTAATGTAGGCCACCGGCCCATATTACAAAATATAATCGAAGTAAATAGTGTGTGCTATGGTGTATGGTAACTAAATGTGCTGTTCAACACGGGTATACGTACATAATTTCCTACAGTAAACGTGCATATTATTATAAAGGTGTTAATAAAATGAAGTATATCATTCACCATTCGTACCGAGTCCAGGATTGTCTAAGACGAAAAGCCAAATTGATATAGTAAGAAAGTTTTCTTATAATTAATTTGTTACTATGACTCATGAGAGATACAAATATTTCTAGACGGATAGAGATGATATCCTTTATTAAAATATTTCTTTAATGGTCATTAGCTGGACAAACACAAAAAAATAGAAAATTCATCTTCTACCAAATTAACGTTATTTGTCCGGCATAAGTCACATTACCTACTTTTTGTTTAAAACGGACTATGCCTACCTGAATCTGTTTTCAGTATCTGCGCTGAGAACCTACATTTTTTCAAGTAACTTCCTAAAAATGATAATTTACATCATTGGTATTTTTCTGGTTCTGATTAATTTTATACGAGCTATAGTACACGCATTGATGTGAATTGTTAATATCACTTTGCCAGTTTTTGAATGCCGAATCCTTAATTTTTTTGCGACAATAGTGAGAGAAAAAAAAAAGTGCATGTTTAACGTAGCTTCAACAATTTTAATGTTATCGCTACGATGTCTGCAGTGTGACAGTTTATAGTGATGCCTAGCACTTGGGCCTCATGCCACAGACATGTATCATCATATCCCACCCAGTCACATCCTAACACAAGCAGTGCCGGATTAAACACTGTGGAGGCCCTTAGGCAGTCAAAATCTTGCCCCACCCTCCCCGCACATTATCTCCTAATGCGTTTTATCAATATTATTTTGTTCGTTGTCGCGGGACCCCTAGGCTGGTGTCGACTCTGCCTATTTGATAATTTGGCACTGATAACAAGGCAGGCCAGTCCTAAAACTAACCTCTTAATGGTAAGCACCATGCAAGGCAGCTGAACGTTCCATTTTTATAAGTAATTGGTATCACACGGCCAGGGTTTGAACCCGCCACCTCCCGCACCCAGTGAGGACACTCTAACCATTCAGGCCACCGGAACGGTCCTGAAATATTTTTTTTCGTCACAAACATCTTGATTTAGTCTAACATACCCAAGGCCGAAGTTAAATAACACATCTTTAACTTTCATACTCCAGGTGACAGTTGGTTTTATCTAATCTTTTCAACATTAAATAGCACGAAGTACAACGTGGTGTATCTTCCGCACTCCCATATTATAGTCGGGTTATTGGTAGTTTTAGGAATACTGTCTGCAAACGTTGTATTGCACAATTTCAGTATCACTACTAAATTCATAGTAGGCTAATTGGTTTTATCACAGAATACAAAATTTTAAAAGCATCCTCTACACTAAAACAGCCAAATTGTTTTTGATAATTCAGAATCCTTAAGTTGCTTTCTTTGCCTGAGCCTTGTCTGCTTATCTTTTGTCCAAACATATTTGGGATGAAAAATAGACCCATATGCTTGTAGTTGGGCATAAACTCAATAGGTCTTTTTTTGAAAAACAAACCTCCTTTTGCTTGAAATATCCCATATTTCTGAAAACAATTTAAGCTTTATCGAAATTGACCGTCATCCCAGTTTTATCACATAAAGGTTCTATAACGTTTATTTTGGTCTAATGTAGCATTACTGTATCAGCGCAATTAACATCATCAGCTGAAGTATTGCAAAAATATAAATTTCTTATGAGATAAATACACCTGACATTTGAACTTCAGCTGTGTAATCATTAATATAAAGGGAAAACGTGATAGGGCTCAAAACTCAACCTTGTCTTGTACCTAATGTACATTCAAAGTAGATAGTTAAGCCTGTATGTGTTCGGACACCGCTTTTCAGGTTTCTATACATATCTATTAAAATGTTTACTATTTAATTGCCTGTTCCTGTGGCCTAAGTGGTTAGAGCGTCTGCCTCGGATGTGAAAGGTCATAGGTTCTAAACCCGGCTAAACACTATCAAAGACTTGTAACAATGACTCAGGAGCTGCTTCGAATGGCGCTCGGCATTAAGAGGTTAGTGTTAGAACTGGTCGGCCTGGTGTCAGGATAATGTGACTGGGTTTGACATTAAGCTACATATCTGCGGCTTGATGCTAGACATCACTATAAACTACCGCAATGCAAACATGTTAGTGATACGACTTAAAATCTACGTTAAGAATCCAACGTTCACACTATTGTACCATTCATACCCTTACATATTAACGCATACCATAATGTATCATGCTGCACTTCATCAAAGCTATCTTAAAATCAACAGAAAAGCAGTAAAATCTACCTTTTCATTTAGAGACATTTTTTAAAGCTAAAGCCTGAATAAACAAAATGTCCTATGTAGAATATTTTGTCCCAAACCCTGCTTGTTCTTCGTCTATCAGCTCCATGTCCTGCTCACGTGTATATGAGTATTCAATATGTCAGTAAAGACTTTGCAAAGTATCAATAAGAGAAATACCTTTGTAATTGTTTGGATCACTATTGTCACCGCACTTATAGATAGGACACATAACACTCTTATCCCACTGTTTAGAAAACTAACCGGATTCAAAGATTTTGTTGAACAGAGCGTTAAGGAATGGTAAGATCATTTCCTCCTTGCACTGATAAGAACGATTATGTATCATATCAGGTCCTGGGTCAGCATTATTTTTATATAATTTGCTTTTCCACCTATCATTCAGTCCCATAATATCTTATGAATTTTTTTATATTTTAAGTAACAAAATAGTCCAGCGTTAAAATAAATATCACTCTATTTGAACAAAAAATTCAGATCTGAAAATATCAATGGGCGTGTACCTTATTATATTACAAAACTAAAACTGGCTTTTCTCAGTAATTCTGATAAGAGGTTTGCTTTGTCTACTATAATAGAAGGGTGCAACTGGTTTCACGCACATTTTTAATCATGTTGGGGTAAACAATTCATATTGCTAATACTATTTAAAACCAGTTTTCGTTTTGAAATAATTGGGTATAATTTCAATGAATCGTGTATTCTCTTGCAGTAAACAAAAAAGCAGGCTACAGAACCTCCATATGCAGTTGTATAGAGGGGCAGCATTTTGCTTTAGAACTATGCTCGACATCCACTTGTCTCGCCTTCGAAACCTCATAAAGACTATTTTCATAGCGACCATTTTCAGAGTGTTATCGTTGTTGCTTGGTTCGGCGACAACGTTCAATTTTTGTATGAGCTTGGTTTTTCTGACATTTTTGTATGTACAGTCGTGATAGTTGATGGGTATATTCATTTTGGAGGGGTACCACTCACCACGAGGAAAAGTAGGTCACATGGACATATGTCTGTCTTCGCTAGCCAAGATTCCAGTATGATAGTCCTACACATTGGCGTATCGAGCAGATATTTCTGTGATTCGGGTCAGCGAATTTCAGTGGATGTGGCAGCATGCCACTGCATCCAATCAAAATTGTTAAAATTTGAACACTGTTCCTACATGACTGAAACAAGGGGAGCATACAACTTTGAACAGATAAATGTCATTTTCCACTGCTGGTCCGTGCTTGCACAATTACCTTTCACTCAAATAGATATGTAATGGCTTCCCTCTGGAATGTAGTCATACTTTCAATGTTAAACTTACAAAGTATCCTCTTTAGGTAAATTGCCTCCACACATTTTAGCCGATGTAGAATGCGCCTGCTCTTGATTAGAGTTAGTTGGCGTTACATACCAAGGGAGGCAAGAAATTCAATAAATGTCACGTGTCAAAGCACCACTATAAATGGGCTTATCATATCGAAACCTTGGCTAACGAAGATGCTAGATCCAGCTCAGTGCAAACTGGGTGTTTATAATTAACGGCTTTGAAGGCACTCTTCTTTCCTGTAGCCAAACTCATTTCATCAAATTGATCTAGTACCATTTTTCAGTGATATGAACAACTATAAAAATGTGTTAAAATGTTAAAAAAAATTAAATTATACTTAGTTTAAATGTTTTTTCTATGGTTTTCAGGTTGTACAAATTTAGATAAACTGTTGAATAAGTGAGCCGATAACGTAAATGAGATACCACGTCATACGGTATATACTGCATAGATGTGAACCATTTGCATTGGTCATATTCCTGGTATTCAGTTTCATACCAATAAACTGAAATGAAAAGAATTACCCCCGACTTTGCAAGATTTGTCAGTTATGACACTGCGAAGAAGGCAAGACATCTTGCAACAATGAAGGATTATGTATTTTGAGGGTACGAAAAAGATTTAAGCTGTCAGTTTGGAGATCTGGATACCCGTGTATCTGCATAGGAGTCAAAGTCACATTTTTACAGGTGCAAACTTGACCACTCAGGTGGCCTTTGTGGTTCGAACGTCTGCTTTGGATGCGGGAGGTCGTGGGTTCGATCCCCAACAGTCATACCAAAGACTTACAAAAATGGTACTAACAGCTGCCTCGCTAGGCGCTCAGCATTAAGAGGTTAGTGTTAGAACTGGTCGGCCTGGTGTCAGGATAATGTGACTGGGTTGGACATCATACTACATGTCTGTGGCATGATACCCCAGTGCTAGACATCACTATGAACTGTCACACTGCACACATCATAGCAATATGACTGGAAATTTTTTTAAAGCTACGTTAAGAAAATCTAAGCCACAAACCGCAAGTGCAAAATCTAAATTGAAACCTGTTTAGGAAGGATGATCAGTTTGTATGATGCAGCGCCAGATAGCGATATGAGTGAGATGTCAGTCACAAAGTTGCACTGATAATATGGAAAGTTATTTTTAATCCAACTATGTACACTACTTGCGGGAGGGTGAATATCGCATATGTTGTATGAAGTGCAAGAAGAGGTACATGTACGTGATGATTCATTCATGTTTCAGTTAAATGCATGTAATAACTACATGCCATGGCAAAATTTATTGAGCTGGATGAGGAACGCATGTGTAATGATTAATGCATGCTTGAATATTTTGTGGCATGCATGATTTTACATCCACTTAACTAATTATCCAACTAGTTAAGATTTATATGTACGAATGCGTAATGCCCTAAACATTTTCTAAAGGAACATTCACGATGTCAGCAGGTACGACATATGGCTGGCTACATATTAGACCTGACCTTGACCGACGTAAAGTTCGTGCATTTCGTGCCATCTGTATTGGCTGCCAGTGCCATCCTTGTGACACGGATAATATTTGACATCAAGGAGCCATGGGAGCACAGCTTTGCCTATCATACCAAGTACTCTCAGCATGATCTGAACAAGTGTGTTAAAAAGATGGCCAAGATGTTGCTGTCTGTTAAACTCTCAAAACAAAAGGTAAGTTCATTTAAAAGTTAAAAGGTTTGTTTTATTGTAGTTCGTTCTTTAAACATTTATTGTGTCATCATTGTCAGTATTTGGTAAAGATGTTTATGTGTCAGTAATTTTAAATGTTCATTCACGCTGATTTTGTAACTACATAATACATAGCAAACGAACTTTGATACATGAAACACCTGCAAAAGTCTGGATTCATCTAAGTTATACAATCGATCCATTCCGATATTAACATTTACATACAAAATATTTAAAATGAGACTGTAAAAATTGCTCAAAGAAACTGCTTCAGTTAACAATGGGTTTAAAATAACAAATTTCCTCAGAAAAAAGTTGACATAAATTTCAGAATAAAACAAACCGACATTTGTAGCTACATCCTTTGTGCAATGCTTAAGTGAACATCAAGGTCTATTTTTTTTTTGTAAAGCCTTGGCCGAAGTTTGTCCATGCTTCCGTCCACATTCTGATTAATGTTTGTTAAGATTTAGTGAGTTTCTTTGCTGTCCAGTTGTCTTAATGTCTTGATTACAAAACTTGTACGAAATATTTATGGTGAAGCATACGCCCATTGTGCAAGTACGGAATGGGCATAGTGATGCCCCTTGTATATTGAACATTCCATATTGCAATTAAGTTCGTGTCAAATCACCATGGCAGGGTATTCCTGTTTCATAAATCCATTTGTCATATATTAGTTGAATGCAAACATGCTTATTTGAAAACCAGTATATGAATACAAATTAAGTCAAATTCCAAATCAGGACCATTGACAATTTACTCTAAAGTATCCATGTCTTTTGTCTTTTCCAAGGCTGCCTTCTCCAAGTATTCTTGCAAGGAAACGTACTGTGGTGTCAGCACCCATCCTGTTCTAAATGATGACCTCCTTCTGAAAGAGCTTGCAAACGAAGAAACCTTGGTTTAAAGGGTTTACTATTATCAGTTGACGAGCCCCTGGCCACGGAACATCCATGCTACTTGAAATGAACTAGGCAACATACATTTTTGTTCTGCAGTTTTTCATTAGGAGTGTTGTATACTTTGAAATGAATTAGGCAGTTCAATATTGCAGTTTTTCATCTCAGTATCAATGGAACTGTAACTGACTGTATAGGTGTCACTTGTTGAAGATCGTTTTGTGATGAGAAAAATTGCATTTTGGATGTAATGTGTACTGGATAGCTGATATATACACAATATTTCACACGTGTGTACTGGATAGCTGATATATACACAATATTTCACACGTGTGTACTGGATAGCTGATATATACACATTATTTCACTGCTGGGTATCAATGTTTTTCAAGAAAATTGACCGATATCCTATTTGTATTGATTTTCGAGGTTTACACTTTTTTGCTTCATTTTTGGAGCTTTTGTTACTGTTGTATTTTTCATTTGTTTTCATTAGTTTACATTTTCATTTTGTTTCAACAGTTTTTCTGTTTCAATGATATACATAGTTATATGGCATTTTCCTTGGTATGTTTTCTATTCAATATTGAATTTTTACATATGTTGTGCAATTCTTTTTCGGGCATTGATATTTTCTATATGTAACAAAACATGCATTTATGCATAGTACAATAAATGTACTGAATACCATTTTGCAAATAAATTGTATTGAGCCAAACCTAGAGCCTTGCATACTTTTTATTGGTTTAGACCTTTTTTTTTAAAATGAAAAACTTCGGTCTCTGCTGAGCTGTCCATAGAGGAAATCTTGACACAAGTGATCAGTGTGCACGTCTGTCCATATGTACAACCACACAGTAGATTAACTAAAACGTTGTTGTTCTTTACTTTTTATTTCAATAAGGGGCCCCTAGTGGCCGAGTGGTCTAAAGCGCTCACCGTTCCGGATCACTGCCATCTCACCTGTCTGCGTGGGTTCGAGTCCAAGGCTCAACTAGCGTGGGTACGTGGGAAAGCTTGCCAGTAGCTTCTCGTGGGTCGGTGGTTCTTCCCTGGGTTTTCCAGGGTTCTTCCTCCACCAGTTATACTGGCCGCCATGTATAGCCCATCTTGTGCTGAAAAATGGCATTAAACCCCAGAACAACTTTATTTCAATATGTCATACCTTTGTTAGATGTGGATTTTAGCTTCAATTTGCACTTTAACCAGCTGAAGAATGTCCCCCTTCAAAACTAAGGTGAGGGCTTTTGAAAGGTCAAACTTTGTACTTATCTACAAAATATTAGTAAGTAGCAATGTTGTTGTGGTGGTAGTGGCTGCTATACTCTAATCACTCACTCACCTAGCATACAAAGCATATACTGTCATATCACCAACTTTCAATATAAAGTTGACCATGTCAAATTCATGGAACTTCTTTTTTATTAACTGATTGATCAGTGCTGGACTTGCGTCATTATGACTTTTTTCATTAAGTGATGTAAAATTTATATGCCTGTTTTCTTTCTCTCCCTATCTCTCTCAGCAAAAGCCTCTGAAATGATTTATACCATATGATAAAAAGATCTTCCTAGAAAATCTGCTTGTCTTCTCCACAGTTTGTAAAACATAAATTTGCAGGTTATCCAATAATACTGTTGGCATATTATAAATTCCCCTGCATCAAATTTAGACATAAGCAAGACGTGGGTTCCAGGTGTGATAATCCCTAAGCAACTGGAGAATGGGAACAAGCCATCACTGTATTTAACTTAGGCCTGTGTGAGGTCTGAAAAATAGCTGGCATGTGATCCCTTCTCCTGGCATATACAAGGCTTATTGATTCATGTCTATGGTGGGATGTTATAGGTACTGCAGTATTTCTAGGTCACTCAACGCCTGCGGAGAATTCAAACAGAGCTTTTCTTGACAACTGGAAAATCAAAATACAATACCTGTCTTAGTTGATGTGTGCTTTTAAGACCCTGCTCATAAGATGGCATTCACAGACTACCATAAATTTACTCAACATATTTTATTTATGTATAAAAGATACCTTTCCACAAAATATCAGTCCCTTGCATGTACTTTACGGTATGTTTCAATAAAAATAATGTAGTTGCATAATAATTTCATAATGAAACATACTAGGAGGATTAAAATTATCCACGAGTATGGATGGGACAGTGGTACTTCTTTTGCTCCAGTCTTCCAAGCTCAATTCCTTTTATTTTTTTGGAATATGGAAGGTTACACAGTAACCATTCAAGATCTTTTTTGTTATACAAGGACTTTGTCTGTTTTTGCCAACTTACACCAACATGTGAACCCTCTCAATACTGCAACCTTGGCCAAGCAAAAATCCCTTTTCCTGGTTCCAAATTTCCCTTTCAAGATCAACTTGGCAAACCTAATACATTTTAAAACCATGTCAGTTTGATCTAAATGGCAGTCTCAAGTGGTTTTACTGCACTTTGTTTCAGTTGTTTCAGATTGAATGTCGAGTTTGAAAATTCTTCAAGAATGAGGTCCCAAAATCGTAATGGCTTCAAAATCGTTCCTTTTCAAGAACTAAAGTACAATTTCTTTAGAACCAGCTACTCCAATAAAAAGTTATTTTGCCATACAAATAGCAAGGGATATTGTGGAGGAGAGGAGAAACAACTTGAGGAATCAACACCAAACTTGTAAACTAATTCAGATTTGAAACTTCTAAAAGGCTTATATTAATGAGGATTTCACTAGGACTTTAAATTGGTAAAATCTGTACCACTGTAAGTTGTTAGAGCATCCACCTCGGGTGCGGGATGTCGTTGGTTCAAACCCTGGCCAAGTCGTACCAAATATTTATAACAATGGTACTAACACCTGCCTCGCTTGGCACTCAGCATTAAGATACTAGTGGTAGGACTGGTCGGCCTGGTGTCAGGATAATGTGGTTGGGTGGGACATCATGCTACATGACTGTGGCATGACGCCCTATTGCTAGACAGGACTTTAAACTGCCATACTGCTGACATTTTAGCGACATGACTGAAAAATTATAAAGTTATGATAAAAATCCAAATCTCTCACACATTTTGACAAAGGATGGTATATTTATTGTAAAATTGCATAAAGTTAAGCAGGTATTCAAAAAGGGCAAGTTGGACAATACTGAGGACCATTTTAAAATCAGATGACCATATAAAAACGAGTTGTTATAATAATCTTAAACCAGTTACAATGACAAAAATATCAAACAGTAATGCAAGTCTCCTCAAGTTTGCTCTTTTTTTCTTTTCAAAGAGAATGTAAATGTGAACAATAATACTGCTGGTACATTGTAAATTCCCCTGCATCAAATTTTGACCTAAGCAAGATGTGGGTTCCAGGTGTGATCATCCCTAAGCAACTGGAGAATGGGAACAACCCATCACTGTATTAAACTTCTAAACAGAAAGAATGAGAAAAGCCCTAGCCCATTACTATGAAGGTGAGTGATTTGCAGAGATTTTACATTCATGACTTTAAGGCATAATTCACTAAATACTGACAAATTCAGAAATTAAGTTATTAAACTTTTATGACTGAACAAATTATACAGGAATCCTACGATATGTACAGCATCCCCACCAAAACAGACATATCTTTGTTACTAATGGCAACCATTGCATGCTCTTGAAGCAAATAAGGGATACTGCAGATCAGAATGGTACAAGTACATAAACAGATTTGTCTAGTGTCATGTTTTCAAACTTTCCCAGTATGGCTCCTGATGTTTATGTATCCCACTTACATCTGAAGTTCCTCCATCCCCATTCAGTATCTACTTACTATTTCATATGTTGTTATAAGTACTTGTTTCTATAAACTTCTAGAAGATGATCATGTGACCCTTGTTTACGTTTTAGAAAGCCCATATAACCCATGTTTTGGAGAATTAATCAGTAGAAATTGGGCTGTTAAATTGTTAGCTGTATGTTGTGCTGTTTGGAGGTAATTCAAATTACTTGGTTTGGAGTTATTTCAAATTACATGGATTCAGCAGGATTAATTATGTTATTTTTCTGGAAAATATGTGTACTCTTTCATGTAATATTGTGGAACAAGGACAGTTTTTAAAAAAAAATTATTCAGCTATTAATACCTGAGTGATAATTCTTATTTCTACAAGTAACTGTAGACTTCAACACTACAGATTGTAGCATACATCATAATCTTCTTCCATCTTGGATTCTTCGTTGGGATTCGAACGTGAAATCAGTAGAACATTTTTCTATTAGGACTACTAAAATTTTATTCTTGGATTATTTTTGGATTTGATTCCATAAAACCTTAAGTTCTTATTTTTTTCATTTATACAGAATTTTTCCAGGGAAATAAATTATAGTATTTTTTAAAAGCTTGTTGTTTTCACTCTTTCTTGTGTTACTGTTTATTCGAGCCTAAACAAGTGACATAAGACTTACAATTAGGCAACTTGCAAATTCATTCATGGTCATAAGCTTATGAGATTGGCCATAAATGTATCTAATTTCAGCACATAACACTTTTGATACTAATGTTAAATCCAAGCATGGTGGAGAATAATTAGATAATTAGTATCTATTTTGTTATATCCGCATGATTTCAAATCCTCAATTCAGCTGTGTTTAAGAAATTTCACCATTTTTCCAATCTAACTAAAGTTTGAAAGGATGGATATAATTTGTTAAAAATAAACTGATATTAACCATTCTTAAATTTAAAACATGCAGCTCTTAATTCAGTAGATGAAGTTCCTCATAATTCCATTTTTTGGGGGATTGCACCAAATGCAGTGATGTGATACAGTCAACAAATACTGTTAGTGACTAATGTAATAATAACAACATTCTCTCACATTAGACAAATTGATTCAAGAGGGAATGAAGAGAGGCAGGCCTGTCTATTTAAGTGGATCAGAGAAGAAAAAGTGTGCATTAGATGAAAATAGACTCAGGTGAATATTGGTGATCAGCTGGGGCATTGGAATACTTCGGAGGGCTAACTTGTGTTGAACACAAACCAAACTGTTGCAGATTTCCATATTAAACACAAGACATGGACTTGTAAATAATTATGTATGTCAGTTATGCCTTTGAAGAAAAAAAAACTTGTAAATACTAGGCCAAGTAATGCATCATATCAAAATGAGACGTGTATATCAGATAAGGATCACCTCATATCAAACATAACATGGTGTTGGCTTCTTATGTTTACAATGGTGACATAATCAAATCTTGTGTTCCAGCTTTCACCCATCAACACTAGATGCATCTGGAAAATGACCTGGTTTCTCAGTTCAAGAGAGAAATTACATGGCTCATAATGCGATGAAGCATCAATATTATCCAGTTTTAATGGCAATTGCCGATGTTTAGGACCAATATCTTTCAAGTTTCAGTATTATTCAGATAATTTGGCATATGTGATTTTTGCATGCAACAGTGCCACTGGGACTTTCAATGTGTATAGCTATCTTTTCTTAATATTTGAACACTCTTAATGAACAGTTGGGCATTATGACAGCATTTAATCAGGACAACCTCACTGTGGACACATCTAAATTTTGGAATTTCTTCAGCATTTATTTTTAGGTTTTAGTTTTTAAATTACTTTTTTTAATTAATTAATAAAATATATTTGTGCTAACTATCAATGACTGCAACTGACATAAACATCAGGTTTGTTTTCTGACTATTTAGTAAATGCAGTAAAACCTGTCTTGAAAGACCACTGCTATGTGAGACCACCTGTCTTGAGAGACCACATTCTCAATGCACAAATTTATTATGTAGCATTGTGACCTGTTTTAAGAAAATACCTGACTTGAGAGACCATAATTTTTTTGGCAAAAGGGGCAATCTTTCAAGACATGTTCTACTTTATTGAAATATTTTACCAACATAGCATTTATTTTACTACACGAAATTCTTTACTTTAAATACTGCTTAAGCTTGTTGTTGTAGGGTTTAACGCCATTTTTCAGCACATGACAGGCTATACATGGCAGCCAGTATTAATGGGGGAGGAAGAACCTGGCAAACCCCCGGAAAGAACCACCGACCCATGAGAAGCTACTGGCAAGCTTTCTCACATACCCACATTAGCTGAATCCGAGACTCGAACCCACACAGACAGAGGTGATATGGCAGTGATCCGTAACAGAAAACGCTTTAGACCACTCAGGGGCCCCACTGCTTAAGCTAAAATCAACACTAAACATTGATAAAGTATTGTACTGCTTGATGAAGATACAACTGCAGTCCCCTTCTCACTCTATTTTACATGCTACAGTATTGAAGGGTAAAGTCCAAGAATGTACCAAATGTCATATCTGGGTAACTGAGCCACATTTGCTGTAGTAATCACAAAATAGCAGATAGCGATCAATATTTCAAATGACAATTCATGTCAAATACAACAAATTTTGAGACTGAAAATTTACAGATTTGTCTTGTTGCACTCAAAGTTGCAGTGCAAAATTAATGCCAGTCGCTAGTATAATGTCTTTTCAAGGGAAATCAATTTCTGGCAGGAATATGTTATCTTGCATTAAAATAATGATTTACTAACTAAAAAATGAAAAGTGAGAGAAAATGGGGATTTTAAAATAAAACTGGTAGATTAAGGGTAAAGATAAAGTTAAATGAGAGCACAATCAGAAGATTTCCAAAGTGCAATCTCTTAAAAGGCAAACCAAATAATATTTCATTGCTTCTAATGAGTTAACTCTGGCAATAACTTAGGAAATTCAAGCACTAGTCTACACTAAAAAATAAATCCTGCACATACAATCCTAAATGGATAAAAATGGAAAATTATCCTTATGAAATTAAATAATATTCTTTTATATATTGCTCTGATCAATAAAGAGCAGCAGTTTTAAAGTTGGCATTAACTTTGCTTCTTGATAATAATAATAATAATATTATTATTATTATTATTATTGGTAACCATGTACTATAATGATGTAAGTAATTTACTTTGCCATGCTTGTGGATAGAATAAAGATAGCAAGAGATTCAGATGTATTCCAATTTATTACTGAACAGATGGATGTAAATTCAATAGTTTGTGATACAAGGCAAATTATGTAAATCTGAAACATCACATTTACATCTTGCTACTTGATGACAGCAACATTTCTTAATGCTTCTGAAATAAGTAAATCATTCTGAAATCTGTCATTTGAAATCTTCTCTTGCATTAGCAGAAGTACATCCTGACATTCCTGTTTACAGGAAGACCCAAATGGGGCTTCTAATCCTAAGTTTACCAGCACTAATGTCTTGTAAATCTCAATTAATCCCCTGGAATAAGCTGGGGGATTAAGAAAAGCTGCTTTAAACTCCAGGTTTGACATACCATCCAGTTTCTGACCTTGAACTCTAAGTAACTCACATAACCCTAAGCCTAGAGAATGCAGACAATTTTCTGTAGCAAAAACACTGGGTTCTAATGCAACTTCATCATCTTGTTCCAGTGGTTGGCTTTCTGCAGTAAAATCCTCTTCCTCTCTGCACCTTGGCAGTTCCTGTAACCCCTCCTCACTGCTCATAGCACCTTCCCATGTTTCAAATTTTCCATCCCCCCACACTCCAACATTTAAAGAGGCAGGAGGTGTAGATGGTGGGAATGGCTTGGTTATAGGTGGGATTGTGGTTAACAACTGACAGATATGTTTGACAATTAGACGGATGAAACTGACATCTTCTCTGTAGGTGTTCATTTCACCCTTGTCAAATAACCTCTCACTTGAATCCTGCAATAAATGAATAAATATCTTGTTATGAAAAAGACACCTCAACATACAACCCACACTGACCCTATAGACACTCTATTCACAACCTACCTGGTCATATAGACATCTCTCCTCACAACCCACCTGGCCTTATAGACACCTGAACTCACAATCCACCTGGCCCTACAGACATCTCTACTTACAACCCACCTGGCCCTATACACAACTCAACTCACAACCCAACTGACCTTATGGTCACATGCTGTCTGGAGAACAAAACTCTGCCAGTAAATTAAAAAGCTTTCATTTTCAATAACTTTACTCTGAATAAAGATCGAAGCTTAACAATATCTAAGTGAATATAAGTATTGTTCTAGAAGTATTAGTACTGGGGTGGGGAAGAGAAATTAAAATTGGGAGTGGGTGGGAGATGGCTTAATGATATTTTCTTCTAAATGTGGGTTATGTTCACAATTAAATTTGTTGATGGGTTAAGTGTATGAAACAAAATCCCTCCATATTTTTACATGTTCACTTAACATTTGTATAGTTTCACTGATGCTAAAAATCTGTACATATGGTTTGTAATTTCGGAGTTCCGAGTCTGTTCTCTCCATTTCTAAACAATATGAGATCTGTTCTTAAGAAATTTGCCTTTAAAATGGACAAAAAGAAAAAGTTGCAGTGTCTCATCAGTTGATGTGACAGACTTGTGCCCAAATGTTGCATGTTTACTCTATATGCTTTGGACGCTATATCTTTTCTTGTCTTGATGTGCTGTTAAACACCTAAGAAATTAAAATGGACCCAACTAATGATGGTTCATGTCTTAAAATTATCAAAAACAAGACACTGTACCGACAGTCACTTTTTCCAATGTAACATATATAGTTGCGTTCAAGTCAGCTGCAAACAACATTGACCCTGATCTGCATTTGTGTAATGTATTGGCAGATCCTGGTATCTTGCTTTTCCATTCATTACACCTAACAAACTGCATAGACCCATATGTGTTGGTGTATGATGCAATGGCAGACTTGGATCTATAGTCTAAAGCTGGACCGGACTTGAGGATATAATACAACTGTAGACTAAATGAGATATAGTAAAACCTTACACTGCCGTATTTATAGTACATTTTTGGACGTGATAAAATAATTAATTTTTTTTTCCTGTCGCAGAACTTTTGATGAAACTTCTTTTCACCTAGGTCATGTGTCCCAATACTTAAGAAATTAAACAAATTGTGTTCAGTACACCCCCTCCCCCTGTATATGAATAACATAAACAAAATGTTTATTTGATAACAAAATGAAAAGAAAATGGTCTTATATTGTTTCACGTATTTATTAAAGAAACAAATATATATCTACTAACTTTGTATATGTCATTTATGTATCCATACTGCAGATAACACGAGACACCTTGTTCACTGATATGAATACAGAGAAATGAATCGGGTTTGGTTGTATTCTAAGGTTTGAATATGTTATCAGACTGAAAACTGGATCAAACAAAACTGGAGTGGGGGGGGGGGGGGGCGCACCTGCCATTCATGATTGACATGGTGTAAGATGCAAAATAACCAAGTTTGTATTACATCCCAGTTAACAATATGACAGATTCTTACAAATAAACATCATTATTTTATAATACAATCACTGTGAGTGCAAATGACATGGATTACAAAAAGTATTAGAAAAGCAAGTTATTGCTATATATATTATTTACCCTGCAAATATTAATGCCTGTTTGTATCAACTATGATTACTGATGGCAAGCTAATAGAAGCCTGAGTGATGAATAAATACATCTGGCAGAGATGCGATAAATTCATTATTTGAACTTACCAGCAGGATATAAAATACTAGGTTATTTTATTACAAAGCAAGCCAACCTCGGAAGGTGACTTTGGATTCTTTTAAGCAAGCCGATTTTTTAAATACCATGTTGGCTGACATTAGGAAAACCAACTTTACTTTCTTTTTACCAGTATTCATGGAAATTTTGAAAATAAGCTGAAACAACAGAACAGTTTTTCAACACATCTATTGGTTTATGTGCATACAATTGGCGCTCTGGTCCTTTTATAGTGTCAATTCATTGATGTCCTCTAGGCTGGTTCCCTGCTTAGTATGTTTCTAGGTTGGTTCCCTGCTTAGTATGCTCCTTGCATTGCACTCTGCTATACTAAGTCAGGCGAACGACAACGCCATATTGTCACGTGATTTTGGGGAAGAGATTGCGTATGAAAATTACAAGAAATTTTTATATGTATTTTTCTCATACACGAAAAAGTAGTTTTTTCTTCTTAAAAGGAGGAAAATAGGCATTTGTTTGGTTCTCCAAAGCTTACCTTTAGCGGTGACTTCAATAACACATGTACCCTTTATCAAAAAAAGCCAACTACAATCTTCAATAAAAATAAAGAACTTTTCTTTAAAGGAAGTCAGTACCAAACTTAAATAAAAGTAATGGAATTTGATTGATTTTTGCATTTTCTAATGTGACTGGAACACGTTAACTGTGCCATGAAAGTATCCTTTTTGCAGGGAAAACGTTTATGCTTACGAATGCTACCAATTGCGGCTTAAAAACAAACTAACTTTTACCAACTTGGGACATAATTAAAAGTAAATGTGCTTCGTCATGATTGTGCTATGTTTATCCATTGAATTCAGACCAGTATGACCTGTGACAAAATTACTGAATATTTTAAATCTCTGTGTGTGTATATTTTTGATAGAATCACTTGTATTGTGGATTCAATGTATGCGATAAGATTCGTGGGTGAGTACACGGTGTTGATACTTTATTCATGCTATACATTAGACATGTATATATAAACAGTATTCATGTATATGTACCAATTTGTGGTTCTATAAATAAAGTAAACTATTATATATGCCTTCTGGTTTCACTACAGGTGTATTTCTTATTTAATATGTATCGATTGAAGATGGTAACTGTGCCGATGAAGCCCGCATTTTACTGCCCACATTTATTACCTACCCCTTTTGTATCTCATTTTGTAGTCTTTGCATTACAATACTCCACTGCACTAAAAATAAATAAATCAAGATTATGTTTTGAATGAAAGACCTATCAATCTACTTAACAGTTTTGAAATCAAAACTTTTATATTTATTTAAAAAATATAAATTGAAGTAAAATGTACTACACAAAACTACAACAGATCAACAACAACAGTAATAATAATGTTTTTCTTTCCTTCCTTTTTTTTTTGTAGAACCACTTCGGAATGTTACAGACTTTTTATTAAAGAAAATTAAAAAAATCAATTTGTTCATGACTGTAACTCATTCTATTTAGTTCAAATCAACATTAGCATGTGAACAAATTAAATAAAGAAAAAATAATATGCTAAATCGAAAAAAAAGGAAGATAATTTAAAGAAATGAAATTAATCTATGACTTCTTAATATCATAGTTACATGTGAGACTGTCATATTGTGAAGACAGACCTCATGAACACAACTTACCTGGGGTGGAGAATGATGCCATGACCTTGGCGACTGACCTTTGTTGTGCAAGATTATAGCTTGAATGGACAATAGAGGGAAAAAAGGGGCGGCTATCTAAAAATGGGATGAAGTAACTGGTAAAACCTGAATAGGTTGTTTATTCACACCCAAGCCACAGGATAAAGAATATTGACATGTGCATGAGAAACTAGCAAGACTACAGTTCAATGAGACCCCAGTATCAAATCAGGGCTGAGTTAGGGAAATATGGGCAGGTCACCTGTCCGAAGTGGACTCTTATATGAACACTTCAGTACTCGCCAGGATTTTGACCAACAATGAAGTCTAGTAAGTTAGGGAGTGAATTCTAAAAGGTGTATTCCGAAAGCACCTCATTCGTAAAAGGGAGAGCGGGAATTCAGACTTGAAAAGCTTTTTAATGGTAAAATTCTTTGCCCGAATTTTCTGAATATTACCACCAACTGAGAGTTGTAAGTTTACATGTAGTATGTAGAAAGTGATTTATGTTGGTATGCAGAAGTTACCTTTATTAGAGTTAATCTCACCTATGTATTTGAGTTATTTACCTACTGTAACGTTCTGCAGAGAATATAGTAGTATACAAGATTGAATTATGTAGATTGTTAGCCTGTGATCAGAATTGTGTAATTTGCTGCTGTGTGCATCATACTGAATTTCTGCATCTATTGATGAGTTATGTTAGAACTTGCACTCATTTTAGGTTTGAATTTTAATACATGGTTGTGAACTATACTCCTATGATATGTAAGGTAAGGAATGTGTCTGTTGTGATGTTGGTAGTTGCTATATTGAGAATTAAAAATGTGTACTCATGTTATGGAAGTTGTTGATGTATGTATCAGGAATCATTAATACTGTTGTTATATTATTACCCTTTTTTTCTCGTACAAGCATGTATGGAATATTTCAACAGGATAGTATGCATGACCTAATGATTTTAATCGCTATTATGCTGATGAAAGGTTGTTTGAGGGTGTGAGACTGGGTTGGTTGAAAGGGAGACTAGACTATACATCCCTTATTATTTACAGAGAAGCTTTCGGTGTTGTTTGGAATTGTTCGGGTTGGACCAAGTGCCACCCAAAGGTGACAAAGTAGGGAGAAGTAGTTTTCGAGGTCACAGGACTGGATAGAATAGTGGAGGCAGAAGTTTGAAGGCAGACTGGATAACAGAAGTGGAGGAAATGAAAGGGTGAAGGACTGAGTGGAGAAAATGTTGAAATTTACTTGTTTTGTTTGAATATTTAGATCTGTTATTAAATTGTTATTCCTCACATTTTATTTTTTGAATATTATCCATCTAGACCATCGTCTTTGCTGATTGGGGGCTCGGAGCTATATACCCATCAATTTAAAAAATTTAAATCGTACATCCTCCTACGAGATTAGCAATAATACCATAGGAGACAAGGTTACAGAGACTTGTATTATTTACGATATGTACAGTGATCCTGTATTGGCTAACAAAGCTCAATCCTGGTCACAAATGTATCAATAAGAAGTCAATTAATAACGATTTTTTTTTTCTTGTTATCTACTGGAACCGTTTATTTTCAAACCTGCTTTTCTTTTCAGAATTACCCCCCCCCATGTACTCGCATACAAGTCTGATCCAACTGCAAGCAGCATTGACCAAGTTCTGCTGGTCCATTATGTGATAGCAGATCAAGGTCTTTGTTGTTTGTTTTACCGGTTAATCCAAATAAAAATGCACAGATTTGCTGGTGCATAGCATAACAGCAGGTCTGGGTCAATATAGTTTGTAACTGGATTAGACTTGTGAGTATATACTGCACAGATGGCCTGTTCAGAATTTACTCACATACCCTAATATTTATAAAGTAATGTAACATAATGATGCTTTCAACTGCATGGTTCTGCATATACTGTCTGTAATGCGTTTGTAACACGTTTGATACTGTCTGTATCCTTCCATAAATCAAGTCCAACTGCAAGCATAAACCCTGGTCTTCCGTGGCGTCATGCACTGATAGAACAGGGTCTATTTGTTTGTTCTACTGATTACTCCAAATAAACTGCAGAAACTTAGATTTGCTGGTGCATTATGCAATGTCACCAGACTCAGCTTAAAGGCAAGTACTTATGGCAAGTGTTGAATGGATATCAAATTTACATTTATGAATACGAATCACATGGCACACATAATATCAGTCACTTACAGTACAATGTACACTAGATGTTTGGAAATAGCTTTTGTTGCTCCTTGACATTTTGTACTGGCTTGGCAGAGGAACTTTAAAATATGAAAATTACAATGTACTTCTTCCGCATCAGTGTCTTAGAAACTACTTTTAAATATATATTAAAAAAACAGGATAACTCTCTGAAGCACTATATATAAGTAACCGAGACCTATAAAAGACCTGGTAAAAAAAAAAAAATCCTCCCATCAACTGTTGATTGGAAAAAGGGATACATTTAAGTTTCCATGAAATACTTGTCAACCTTATTTTAAACATACAATAACAAGAGTACCATGAACAGCACACTGCTCATCTGTTTGTTTAATAGTCTCTATGAAGATACTAGTAGGGCATGGTTGATGATGGAGATTATGGACAGATGAGTTTCAACAACCTGTATCATTGGTTAAGGTATGTGGTCTTAAACTAAATTTACTGTGCAGAAACCTTTATTTTTTTATTAGATTCACCATGAATGCTACCTTTCACGTAAGATCACCAATTCTGGTAGGTTTCTGTATTACTCTAAGTGCAAACATTGTCCACTAAGCTTGGTCAAGGAACATACTCTAGAGCAAACATTGTTTTAGAAAACCCATTTTTCTTTGAGTTACAGCAACCCTCACCTGTGACAACCTCCCTCTCTACAAACTATGATCAAGGTATGTAGTTTAGAACTAAAGGTATTAGTTAAAGAAAAAAAAACATTTTCTTTTTCCTTCAGGCAGTGACCTTTACTTTGGACATTATGAATTCCAAAATCAATTCTCTTCTTTAAGGCCTAAGTATAATTCATCCAAAAGCTTTTGTGATGTTACATAGGTAAGAACTGAAACTTTGAAGCCCAAATTATTTTCATTTTTTAGCCAGTGAGCCAGTGACCTTCAACCACTGGACCTCCAGTCATAAGTCTACTACCTTACTCTAAGTGCAAGGTATCCACAAAGTTGAGCCCACTTCTGTGTTGTAGTACTAAAGTTAGTGTGTGGAAATCATTTTTCTTTTTTACATCACAGTGACAATGACTTTGGACCATTTTACCCTGAAATCGATAGGCTTCTTTTGACCCCAAATGCAAATCATCCACAAAGTTTTGTATTTGCTGATGGTGAATAACATGAGCTATTGTGCGGAAACAAATTTGGGAACAGATAATAAGGTAATGAAACCTTCTGGTAGAATTATGATTCTAGACGACACATTCATAAATATTCATTAACCTTCCAGGAAAGCATCCTGAACTGCATGTGAGCATTAACAAGTGTATAACAAAATTTCATAGCAAGAAACCAGAATCATGACCTTTATCCAGAATTGATGACCTTTATCTAGAACTGATCATGGTATATTTAATAAATATTCCAATACTTGACATTAATTAAATTATGGAATATACTCACTCCAACATGTACATCATCCCCAGTATCTTCAATCCATTCAAATAAGGTCTTCATACATTCAGTCATATTCCTGTTTCCATGGTAACTGACAAAATGACCAATAAGTAAATCCAAGGCATAGAATGGCTGAACTGAACCTGCAGAAATTATATAAACATACAAATAAGTGCACAATGAACACCATCCTTTAAAAAAATGATTTTTCAGCAGAGAATTTTCTCGAATCATAGTTGAATGTCTAGGTTATATTTGCAAACACAAAAATAAACATCTAAAAAATATTCAGTGGGTAACTGATCATTTAAATGAAGGAAAGATTTGTTTACACATAAATGTATTTTGTCATCTGTCTTATTTATATCTCTCTACTCAAATGTGCAAGAGAAAGAAACATAAATGAACATGGTTTATGCAGCCTCATGCAGCTCTTTTTCAAGGACTCTCAGTTTTCTGGGATTATTTATTCTGGAAAGTGAACTTTCTTCATGTTACTTTGTTTATTAATGCATAAATTGGACAAAGAATAGAAGAGAAGAAAACCCATAACTAAATGATTTGCCACTTCATCTGATAACTACCTGTAATATCTATCTGATCTATTCAACAGTATCTCATTCAGTTTTGGAAAATGTGTAACAAAAATAAAATCTGAATTTAAAGTGGCATTTTATTTTGTATTGCTTTTTTTCTATTCCCTCAGATCAAATCAAGTAATTTTAGGAAAAATTCAAAACATTTTAAAGTAAATTCATTGGCTTTCTAAGGATAGAATCTGGGTGGGAAAATTAAGGGGCCAAGCAGGGGTGTTTGGGGCGAATACAAGTTCTGAACATATGGACTGTGGAGCCCCTACTGTCTAATCAGCTCCCTATGAAAACCATAACCTTTTACCTACCACTGCCACATCTATGCATCACCTGTAAAGAACTCCTAAATCCTACTACTGCTTATATGCACTTCAGTAACACCTGTTTGTGCTCCACTGCCACATATATGCACTTAGTCCAGCACTACTCAAAACACAACTGCCACATATATGTGCATATGACCAATTGTTAACTGAATGTTGGTTGATTGAGAGTAGAGAAATGTACAGATTTGTGAATATTATAACAAATGAGAGGTCTGTTTAGTCAACATTTTGAAATACATTTGTTACATGGTATGTCAATTTGCACACAGGGGTTTTTCTGCAGTTTAAAGAGACACATCCAGTTTAGGTAGACAATTCGGATATTAGCAATGTAGAAGGGTTTAATGCAAGCTATACAGAATAGTTTGATCGATCAAGTTTAGAAACTGGCTCAGATATTTATGTTACTCCAGATTCAACAACAGATGTAATTATGGCTCAATTAGGAAACCACAGTCCCACTTGCACAACTGTTGAGCTTCAACCAATAAACAATAAGAACACATTTTTTCTTCAGTTTTATCCTGAATGTCTAATGTGAAGACTTTTTAAATAAATAAACGCTTATGCCAAGATAATGGGGGAATAAAAGCATAACCTGAAAAGTTATGATACCATCATCATAAAGATGTGGGCATTTCTTGGGATCTCAATTTCTTGTTAAGTCGTATATAAGAATATGTGAATGTGGAATTATATCAATAACAGACACTATACATGGTAAGTTTTTTTTTTAATAAACAAAAATCACTGAAATGATGTATGGTCAGGAGGTAGCCCTGGATAGTTTCTCAAAGCTGGAGAGAATTTTTGGGTATTCTGTGCCTTAGGTCTTTGGACAGCTCTCGTGGAATAAGCCGATTAACCTTGTTTACTGCCCTGTCAAGCACCATACCTCCTCTTCCACCTCTGCGTGAATCAACTGGAAGGAGGAGGCAGGCATGATCCCAGCCTGCTCAAAATCAAACTCCTGTATTAGCACCATGACTGACAGGATGCCTTTGTCTTGCTCTCATTGTTGGATGTAGGGTTCTGTCTGTGTGCGAGAGACCAGTGGGTATGGTGAGCCCTGGTCCTGAGACTTCTCTTGTAGAGTGACGGGATTGTCTCTAGCTGGACACTCTTTCAGAGAAGGGCAACAACTTTCATCTTTCCTAGGCTGCTTTAGGGAAGAGTCCTGATCGTCTCCATCCTGTTGGTCTCCAAGATGTAAGAGGCTGGTGTCAGGCTTCAACTGGCAACATCAACCCTGCCTTGATGCCAGGATTCCAAAGTCCAAGATAGTACTAAGGAAAGCATAAGTCACTTCCCTGAAACGGATGATCCCACATCCAGCAGGGATTTGGAGGGTTTATCAGAAAAGGGGGTAAGCCAATCTAATTCCCTTTTCCCATCAGATACCTGTGTGGTGACTGCCAATCCCCAAATGGATTTACAAATAGCCTGGCAACAGGAGGGGTTCTCGACCTGATCTCTTTCACCATACTGATGTGGTCAGGTGACTTAGATCTGTAGGAGGATGAATGAAGGAGGCTTGATCTGCAAATTGCCTCAGGGCAATCTGCTCTAGGAGGGTGCTGTTCTTCCTTTGTGGGGGGGGGGCAACTCACCCTCTCAAAAAACCAAGCTAAGGACCTGCAGAGAGCATTGCTTCTCCCTTATGGTGTATATGTGTGTTTGTGGGTGATCTGATGTCTTTTGATACCAACTGGGTTCTCATGAATGGTGACCAGTGAAGGCTGACCAGTTAGTGGGAGGGGGTGCAGACGTCTCTCACCTTTCTTTGGGTTTGAAAAGTGCATGGAGAATGTGTATCACTCTCTGCCCTACAGGCTTGGAGAGCTCACTGATCATCCTTCCTGGATGTGTGCCTCGCTCTCTGCCCTGGTTATTAATCCTTTGGGAGGGGCCTAGAACCTCATTGGTTCTTGGGCCTTCTACCTTTCCAAAGAGACTGAAACCAAATGCAATGGTCTAGAAATTCCTTTCTGAGTTCTGTGGGACCCAAAGTAGTCCCTTTGTCTGTCTGCTGCATATGAACAAAATGCAGGTGGTGGGGGGATCCCATGGGGCCTTCTTGTGCTCATATTTCCCATGCTTTGAAATAAACAATACCAGGAGTATGAGTACTTACAATGTCAAGCATTGTCTGTATGAATAAAATCACTGTTAAGTGCAGTGAGACCTGTAACTACACCACTTACAGATTACAATACTACTGTAAAAGGTGAGAACATACACATCATGTAGTGTACTGAATACATATAGCCAATGACGCGTGGTATGTGACCTGTAACTACACCACTTTAGATCATATTACTAAACCTATGTACAAACGACTGACAATGAAGGTTATAAATAGAGCAAGGTGAGGTGTGTGACCTCTAACTAGACCACTTTAGATCATATTACTATGTACAGATAAACGACTGACAATGAAGGGTTATAAATAGAGCAAGGTAAGGTGTGTGACCTCTAACTATACCACTTTAGATCATATTACTATATACAGACAAACGACTGACAATGAAGGGTTATAAATAGAGCAAGGTGAGGTATGTGACCTCTAACTATACCACTTTCGATCACATTACTATGTACAGACAAACGACTGACAATGAAGGGTTATAAATAGAGCAAGGTGAGGTGTGTGACCTGATTAACACCAATCTAGATGCTCGTTAATGAATACAGTATTGCTCTTACTGAATGAAGAAAAAAAACACCAAACAATCACCTGAATTTATAAAACAAGCAAGAGGGAGTGTAATTAACTCACTTTAATGCATTAAAATAATGTGCAAAAGTACTAATCCTTATCAGGTAGTAATACCGACATAGCGTTGCTAAAATAACTCCACCAAAGCACAAAAATAATAATTTCTTAATTAGAAAGGTGGTGGGTGATCCCATATGCAAGCTATCTCAACATACATAAAATGTATGTTCACTAGCTAAAGGAAAGTATAGGAACAAGTTTCATGTTTGGCAATAAAAAGAGCAGATACCAGTACCAGAATAAAAAACTATCTGTATAATAGAAATACACGATGCCAGGGGGTGGGGCCAAAGTCAGATGGGTCTTGCTGAGATCACTAACAACAAATGCCCTGGATAAAGTTCAAGTGAGCTTAATTTTTCACAATTAAATTATAAACTGATGGTAATAAACTCTGAAAAATAAATATATCTGTATTAGTAGTCATGATTTAAATGCCTGCAAAGGCACACATTTCACAGAGTGCTTTTTGCAAACTTGCGTAAAAATCATCGAAGAAAATATGAAGACAACTGTACGTGTGCTGTCAACTTGGGCAGCAGACTGGCTTCATGCTATATTCTGGATTCTTTCCATAACTCTCTACAGAGGTTCATCCATGGGAGGATGAATTCTTAATATATAGAAGATGGACAGTCTATCCCAGAATAACAAGCTATGGAATACCAACAGGTAATGTACTGATGAAATTAAAACATAAGTTTGGTCTGTTTTGTCCACATATATCATACAAATAAGACCCTTTTCTGATGCATGTTCATAAAAAGTAGCTAAAATCTACACTAGTAATCATCCTGTCCCTGTCAGCAAGTATTAAATCTACACTAGTAATCATCCTGTCCCAGACAGCAAGTATTAAATCTACACTAGTAATCATCCTGTCCCAGACAGCAAGTATTAAATCTACACTAGTAATCATCCTGTCCCAGACAGCAAGTATTAAATCTACACTAGTAATCATCCTGTCCCAGACAGCAAGTATTAAATCTACACTAGTAATCATCCTGTCCCTGTCAGCAAGTATTAAATCTACACTAGTAATCATCCTGTCCCAGACAGCAAGTATTAAATCTTCACTAGTAATCATCCTGTCCCAGACAGCAAGTATTAAATCTTCACTAGTAATCATCCTGTCCCAGACAGCAAGTACTAAATCTACACTAGTAACCATCCTGTCCCAGTCAGCAAGTACTAAATCTACACAAGTAATCATCCTGTCCCATTCAGCAAGTACTAAATCTACACTGGTAATCATCCTGTCCCAGTCAGCAAGTACTAAATCTACACAGTCTGCCTTGTCTATAATGTCAACTTGGGGAAAGAGTGATCCTTACGATGTGGTCTTTATACACAGGTAGATATACTGATCTATGTATAAAAGGGATCTTTAGATTAAAAGTCTTTAAGCCAGGTGGTTCCTTAGGTGGTTGCTTATACTGTAGTAAAAACACTATGATCAAGGAAAGATTATCTTTTGCTTCATTGTTTCAAGTGTTCCTCACACTGTTACTTTATTTAAATAATAAAACTGATATCAGGCTTTAAAAATATATATATTTCCACACCATGAAATCTTAGACATAATTGAATTGTCTGTATCTAAATTCATCCTTTTTGGTTTGTATTAGCTTTTATGAGGACAAATTCAGTTTCATATAGATCCTTTACCAGTTACTGAGGTATCTAGGGAAAGCAGGACATCTGATGCCATGGCCTTGACCTCAAGGTCATCTTCCTGTAGAAGGTCAACCAGGATCTGCCACACTGTGAAATTCAACTGGCCTATAAAAAAAAAGATTACTGTGCTGATGTGCTGCAAAATGCTTACTACTATTTACAGAAATATTTAAAAGCATACTGAGCTTCTTGAAGAGAAACACTTGGAAACTTCTAAAAGTAAATCAAAGTCATTAACACTTTGATGGCAGAGACTCACATGTAAGCTCTCGATCAATAGAAAAATAGGTCTTTTGTCTAGGTCCACAAAACAAACTAAGATTAGTGATTATTTTATGTCAGCGATGATTTAATTTATGTGTCTGGTATTGGTTCAAAAACTAATTTATGTGATTGTATTCAATGTATGGTACACCTCCAGAGCTGCCAACCCTCCAGACTTGCAATTAGTGAAAAGAGGGATACAAATTAGTGAATTCTGAACACAATTAGTGAAAAATTTTACCATGACACTAGCTCCATCTACTTTGTTGGTCAATACTGCATTAGATGAAAATCGCAAAATAGAACTAAAGCATATTATTTACACGATTACAAGTACAAATTTATTTGCAGCCAAATTTACTGACATACACACTTCACGCTATTTGTCATGATATGATGCTGTGGCAGAATTGCACTTTCTCAATTGGGCTATCGTAAATTTGTTTTCAAAACAGTTCAGGCCTGCTGTTTAATCTTTGTGACTAAAATTGTTGCAAATTTTCAGCACTTAAGCAGGCACTAAAGTTTGTCTTATTTTTTCCTTTCAACAGGGAACACTCTTTCACTGTCACTGATCTCCAACTGAGAAAGGCAAGTTATGTTCAACAAGAAAACTCACAAACAATGCTGCAGCACTGATGGCTTGCAGGACTTGAGTGGGTAGCTTCAAGTATTCCAGAGCTCAAATCAGCTGGGTGCTTTTCATTTTTCCAATATCTATGTGCATTTTGCAAGCTGTGTGCCTTTTCAGATTGTTCTGTTACATGCCCACAGGGGCTCATAATGTTGCTTACAGTTTATGTGTCATACATGTAACATATAATATTATTATGTAGTACATGCATGACAGGTAAATTGTAACAATACAAGCCTCTGTGCACATTCCCGGTTCTAAAATTCATGGCATACAACTGTACAAAAAGCATTATGTACATCGATGTTTGATGGCTGAATGCAAGGCCAATTTTTTATGTACTCCTATCTATATTTCACTTTTTGTGGAATACATATCTTTTTTCATGGAGGTGAAAACATTTTAACTGTTGTGTAGCTTAATTACAAAATGGTATTAATCCAAAAGATGAAACGTAGAACGATCAACGACTAGTGGTGGTCGGCACATGCACAGAAAAATATGAACTTGAGCAAATTATGATTAATGCTAATCTTTCAATATCTGAAAAAATCCTCCACTCAGAAAAGCTGTCTTCATTTTGATGTTTGTTTCAAAGAAAAACTTCATTTGCTACAAGAATGTACATGTGCCATTAAAAAAAATCAGTTGGGGTCTCACTTTCTTCACGAGTATTTGTAAAACTTCTGTTCTAAATATAGATTATATATGTCACAATGCTTGCTACAGGGCAAACTGTAGCAATTTGATATAGTTTTACTAACATTGTGACTAGCAATACACTACTGTTATGGGTATCAGTGACCACTGCTGCTATTTTGACTAAACGGGATATAAAAAAATTATTCATGATTTAAGCCAACAGAGAATTCTGGAATATTTTTTTGTGCATGCAGTGTGAATCCGTGAATCACTATCCTGAGTAGTGAAATTCACGCCAAAATCGTGAGGGTAGGCAGGTCTGCACCTCTCCATTGATAATGGGGTCCAAAAATATATTCACATTATAAATGAAGGCACAAGTTACTGACAGGCCTCCAGATAATAAGTGATCCCATCACTGCTGGGCATTGATAAAACCATGGGACAGGGGTTGGGGTGGTGTGTAAATGTACTGTTTAAGGGTTGTAACTCATTTTATAATCACATCGAGAATCTTGTCAAAAAAGGGCATTTTCTAATGAAGTTGTTTGTTACTCCATATAAATGTTTCAAAAAATTCAAGATGCCCAAGATCGTTAACATTATTCCAACCAATTTCAAACAACATTCACATATATGCAAGAACATTTGTTTATTACAACACTACTTTTTGTTGTTGTTTAGTCAGGTTTCATGCTTTATATATGGCTATGAATTACAAAGCAAGGAGTCTACAAAATAGGGGCCAGACTAACTGCTGATACACCACAAAACAAGATTCCTTCTACCGAAAACTAAAGACAGTTATTTTATCAAAACTAAATTTTTGTATTTCTCAATTAGTAAAATATTGATGCTGTGGTTTCATTGCAAATATCAGTGATACTTCTCCTCATCCCTGAGTGTCAATTCAGGAATTCTCTGAACCTTGCTTCTCCACAATGATCCCATCTGTGATACAAAGCTCTTTATTTAACAAAGCATTCATTTCACTTCGTTGCCTTGCTATCTTTGATCACATTTATGAATGAGTAGGTAGTTTTATTATATTAAGTACAAAATAATATTTATAACTGTGTTCAATTGATCAAATGGAACGAGTTCAACCAATTTACAACTGGGGTCACTACTCGTTAGATCGTATGCATGTGGGATTTGCATGCCTTTTAACTTTTCTTTTATTCAACCTCCGTTATTTGACACAAAAGATGCAATTATTTCAGTACAACCATATAACAAATAGTTCTGTAAGTCAGATATCAAAACACAGCACTTAAGTTCTCAGCAAAACGCTTGTGGACATAGCTGTTACGATCGATTGACGTATTATACAATTGAATACAAGAGTGCACATTGCATTTATGATGATTACGCTTAATCCAAACTAAATCATAGAACTAAAAGACAAATTTCGCTTCATAAATTATTTTCATTATTAATTATTTATTAAAGTAGTAATGCCTCCACCAGGCATCAGTGACATTTTCATTGATCAAAATTTCATGATAAAATGAGTGATACATCAATGTTTCAACTACCAACTTTGGTCGCAATTTTCATAAAGTTCAACAGATAGGGCTAATATTTTTTTGTTTTCTGGTTTTTAAAAAATGAGGCCCATGCCTGACCCCTTTTTATAAGTAGGTTCACAAGTTATTGGGATGCGAGTTATCAAGGGAGTGGTGTATTGGTTCAAAAACTGATTTTGAAAGTTGAACCTGTCTATAGAGGGCAACTCAGAACAGAGGCCAGTGATGACACCTGACGTCCTTTGATTATAAAAACCACTTTCATACCAAAAACTAGGATCCATTAAAATATCTGTGATACATAAATGACCTCATTATACTATATATTTTTTAAGTCATTTTCAGAACATTATTCAGCTTTATAATGTCAAGGAAATGGCAGCCAGGTGTCTTTCCCAAAGACAAACCAAGGCAGACAACGCAGGCTGACCTGGCCTGGTACAGAACCCACAACACCTTGGACAATGAATCTGATGTTCTACCAATGAGTTATCATGGGTCCCTATTTCATCCTAATGAGGCACTTTAAAGGGGGGTGGGCAGTGTATATCATTCTCAAGTTAATGTCTGCTATAAAGATTTTCTTTCTTTGAAAAGAATTCAGTACTTACCAAAGGGTCTCTAAGACAAAACTGGCGTAAAAAAATCTTCCATGCACAGCGGACATTTCCATGCATATTCACCTTCTTAATGGAGTTAAAATCTGAGAGGAAATTAACCATAATTTACCTTTTAAAAGAACTTTTGCATACTGCAAAGTGAACATTGTGCAAGAACATATGTCACCAATCCACTTTAGAGAAGTTGTGTACTAAAAGAACATGAGAAATACAGTAATAATGAAAACATTAGTTCATTTATTTGAAGAGACAGGACCAGGGACCAAAAAAGCTAGGAATATACCCATAAGAAATGGATGCCCCTGCCACGAATAATCCATCTCTTACTCCGATATGACTGTGTACTGCTGGCAGAAAAGAGCAGCGACACACAACAACACTAACAGAATGCATACAAATGCAGGCTCCTGCATATCCCGAGTCCAATCTGTGCAAATGTTCAGGGTATACAGATCAGAACCTGATGACCATGTTGACCTTTAGTCAAATCAATATGGCTGTTTATTCATCAGGGTATACAAACCAGAACCAACCATAACCCTGAAACGCCACAAGTCATATCTGTATAACTGTTTCCCATCCAACAGGGTGTACATAATATTAGGACCATTCGTTAAACTGTACATCCCTAAACAAATCTATAAAACTGTTCATTCAGCAGGGTGTATAGAGCATAAAACCAGCTATGACCCTGTACATCATGAGCCAAATTTATATAACTGTTTAGCAGGGTGTACAGAATACTAGAACCATTCATGACACTGTTACACCCCAAGACAAATCTATACAACCCAGTAAATAAACAAGTCATGACTGTATTACCACATTAAATGGCATTAGTTATTCACTGGATCATATATGAATTGCCATGACTTGCCAATTTAACACTCCTCTGGCATGGCTGTACTGGCAATTATTTATGTAACAAACTGATCTGATTACAATGCAGAACAAACTTATATTGAGTTACTGTTTAATGAAGTTGAAGGATTTTTTTTTTTTACCAGATTGCCTCCACTGATATTTATAGAAAAAATAAATTAAATAAATTATCAAGTAAATATTTTCCTTTGAAGTTCTGAAGCTGATGCTGTCCACCATTTTCTTCCCACTGATTTGTGAATAGCGTGATCATGTGATTTAGTCATGTGATATAGTCATGTGATATAGTTATGATCGGTGCTGTGTTCTTACTGACTAATCTAATTACTATAATTTTATTTTTGAGTAAATAAAGCATGTACTGTATATATAATTATAAAGTTAAAATATTTATCCCTGGCAAGCAAATATAGTCATTATGTAACAAATGTTTCATATATTTTATATGAAACAGGCACAACTTCAAAATTCTATTTATCACATATATACAAATTTGATATTTTGTACTGTTACATGGCAAAAATTCCATGGTAAATCATGAATTTCATCTGAAAGCCCTAGATATTTTGCTAAATTTAAAGTGTGAAATTTATATGCACAGCTTCAATATAAAAGTATGAAATAGATTCCTGAAACACGTTATTATTATTATTATTATTTATGTAAAAAATTACTTCACTGATACCTAGACACTGGGCTGGATTATACAGAAGGATTCTAGCATTCTGACGGATAACTGCAGCACATGCCAGCTGAATATCAGGGCACCTTTCTGAGCTGCTGTGGTTACACAGCATACTTATCCACATCTCCATGGCAACACTACTACCTCCACCTTCCTCCTGACAGAAAAAAATGATCATAATCAATTTGCTGTTTACAGTATATCATAAATATCATTAAATTTTAGCAAATCTGATAATGCCACGAAAGTAAAATTTCGACTAATTACAAATAGGCAAAAATGTAAAAATTGTTAAGGATAGTTTTACCTTATTACTTCAACATTTGGCATTCATGATACAACCTTACTAGTCCTACTTAGTCAACAGGACACAAATTATGTCTGTAAATGGAAAATATTCCACTCCTGTTGACCTATGATTTGATTGTCCACAGGGCTCTGTAATTGGCCTGTACTCTTCATTCTATACTCAGCTACTCTCAATTGACATAGATCAACAAATGGACGGTGATGACACTCTAATAACATTATACAAATCTAACTGCCCAACTGCTGAAGTTGAGGCTACTAGCTAAGGCTTAGAGAGGTGCATTTCAGAAGTCATTGATGATAAATAACATTAATCCTAATCCCTCAGACAAGACTCCCTCATTATAATGCTGTTTATGCAAACCATAGAGTACACTACTTTAAAATGAAATACATGATACAGTACCCCCTCATTATAACGCTGGCCATGGACACAATAATTTTAAAAAATACCACAGATTAAAATAAAGCAAATGAGTACTCATTATAATGCTATCGATGCAAACTGTAGCATACACCACCTTAAAATGAAGTGCATGATACAGTACTCCCTCATTATAATGCTGCCAAAGGACACCATATAGTATACTACCTAATAATGAAGTGCATGGTACAGTACTCCCTCATTATAATGCTGTCCATGGACACCAGAGTACAAAACAGTAAAATAAAGTAAATGAGGCAGTACTCTTTATAATGCTATCGATGCAACCTGTAGAGTGCACCACCTTAAAATGAAGTACATGAGACATTACTTGCTCATTATAATCCTGTCCATGGAAGACAAAGAGTATACCATCGTAAAATGAAGTACAATGATATATACAACTTTACAACTATCATTGAACAAAATGGGATTCATGACCATACCCAACTTTTAACAGGAACCATGGCACAATGAGGGGCCTTAAAGTGAAAGAGTATTGTGGCCAAACAGTGACTGGTTTTAATGTAAAATTAGAAACTAAACATTGATAAAGCAAAATCCTCTGTCCAAATGTTCACTCTTTGGTACTATGTCCTTAGTTAACATGGCAAAATAAATGACCAGAAATTACCAATATCTACCATATGTACTTGCATATGATTTGAGTCCAACTGCAAATTACAAATACCCAGATCTGTTGGTGCATAATGCACTGATAGCTCTGGGTCTGTGCAGTTTGTTTTAAGTAATCAGTAGAAGAAACAACAAAGACCCTGATCTGATGGCGCATTATGCTGGGGCATATCAGGATCTTTGTTGGTTGTAGTTTGATTTGACTTATAAGTGAGAAAAAACATCAATCCCAGTTACAAACATAGAGAACTGTTTAGTAATCAGTGTTTGTATCACACACAGTTTTTTTTACAAAACAATTCCTTGGTAACTTCAATAACATTTCATGTTCATTAAAACTGTGTGAAGGACAGCATTAGTCACTAAGGTTAAAACTGTGAAAGACAACATTAGTCACTAAGGTAAAAATTGTGTGAAGGACAGCATTAGTCACTAATGTTAAAATTGTGTGAAAAACAGCATTAGTCACTTATTAAGTAAGGTTAAAATTGTGTGAAAGACAGCATTAGTCACTAAGGTTAAAAGTGCGCGAAAGAAATCATTAGTCACTAAGGTAAAAATTGCTTGAAAGAACTCATTAGTCACTAGGTTAATATTGTGTGAAAGACAGCATTAGTCACTAAGGTTAAAATTGTGTGAAAGAAATTAGTCACTAAGGTTAAAATTGTGTGAAGGACAGTACTAGTCACCATGGTTAAAACTGTGAAGGATAGCATTAGTCACTAAGGTTAAAACTGTGTGAAGGACAGCATTAGTCACTAAAGTAAGAGTCTACACTGATCAAAGTCTTGGCAGACAAAAGGTATATTCATTTGGCCATTGCTATGCAAATATGCCTACAGTGTGGGCAATTTTGATTGGTCAGCATATACATAAAACTGATAAAATGCTAATGTAGGGATATGACTGAATTTTTTTTTTAAAGCTACATTAAAAATCCCAAACACATACACATTATAAATAGATACACACATTATAAATAGATACACACATTATAAATAGAATGAAAAAGAACCTTAAAACTGACAGTAGTGCCTACATGCATAAATTATGAATTTGGAAAATGGTTCAAGTGTGTAAGATAAGTTAATATGGATGTAAGGATATATCAGAGCATGGATATTTGAATATTTGTGTACTTTGTATGAGTTGTAATGTAAAGAAATGCATCTGATTGTTTTGATATTGTTTGGTATAATGGGATTAGGAATATGTACTGATGTGAAGTAATTTAATGATGTATGTATGAGAAGTAATTTATACTGTGCTTTTATTATGATGTTGTTTTACCATACAAGGACATATGAGTATTTCGATGTGAATGAATGCGTGACCAAAGAAATTTAATAGCCGTTATCTGGTGATAGGCTGAGTGTAGTGTGAGATGAGAGGGCTAATGAAAATGTTGTACCATCCTTGTGTTTTCACAGGAAGTTTTTTAGGGAACAGAACTTCCAGTTCAGTTGAGCCCAGAGTTTCTAAGAGGGGAGGCCAAAGTGAGACTAGCAGTGCAGTCAGAGTCAACCAAAGACTAGATGATGGAGAGAAGTTGTATAGAAGGTGAAGGAGGAGGAAAAGGAGTCGAGAAGGAGAAAGTGGAGAAGGAGAAGTAGTATAGAAGACAAGGAGGAGAAGAAATTTGGAGAAAGTCGGGAGGAAGAGAAGGAATTGGGAGGAATAGGAGAAGATACACAGATGAGTAGAATACAAGGACAGGTGGAAAGCTATCACACACTACTAATCAAATGATGCAATAGGCTATTAAAGGGTGGGTGGGACTTCTATAATAATTTAAATAAAATACTGGGAGCACCCCACCCCAATCACACAACCCTCACACAAGTGTTGTGTGCCGTTATCTAGTATTTTAACAACATTTACACCAGTAGTACAGAAAATTAAGTTTTTTTTTCAGTATTAGCAAAAAATCAGGCTGTTTTCAAGTTCCTAATTCAACTCGCTAAATAAAATGGAGGAATACTGTAAATAGTTTTGTTTAAAAGAAAAATCTCCACAATATTCAAGACCAATGTATCAATATTACAAATCAGTTTTGTACAAACTCTACTTGGTTCTAAATTACAGATTGCAAAGAAGCATGATATTTTTAAAATTCTTTAACAATGTTGCTACAGAAAAGATTAAAGTATTTAACAATCCTAACAATGCCAAGACAATGAAGCTCAGAAATCTTGGCTTAACTGAACTGTCAGAAGAAACTAAGTTGAAAATTCCATCCATTTAAAATTCTGGTGTTCTCAAAAAATGTTAATCCACTGATCCAAAAAATATCTACTGGCTGAGATGGAATCGCGGCAAGTCCTTGGTGCCTTCACAACTGGTTATTTTCTAGTTCAATTAAAATCTGCTAAAGATTTTTCAGTCTTTCACAAAAAAAAATTAAATTAAAAGAAACATTCACATGAAATCACAATAATGCCAAATTAACAGAAGTCGAAATTGTGTACAGAAAACTCTTAGCACATTGCTACAATCCCAGCTATTGGAACATTACCATGTTTGAAACTACAGGTACCTCAACACATTCACTATTGGAATTTATTCGGAATACTATTGGAATTCAGTTGGAATTTTATACCTTTGAACTTGTGATAAAAATGTTAAGAATATTTGGGATTTAACTCCAAAACTTAAATTCTTTTCAAATTTTCACTTTGTATTCAAGGGAAATAAATTATTTGTTGAATTTTACAAAACTTGGTGGTTTTCACTCTTTTCTATTACTTAGTTTAGGACCATAGAGTTGTAACAGTGAGTATAAATATTGATCAAATCAAGGTAAACCTGGGCAGATTAAGCATCTCAACCTGTGTATGATAATGCCATGTGAAAGAAATCACTGAGAAAAGGTGTTTTACTGGCACTACTCTAAAGACAATGGGAGTACAAAAGGATATTTCTGTATCTCGCTGACAAGTTTAAATGTGTTACTCATGATCGTTTTTTTCAGAAATCCATCGATGACACTCTAAATAAACATTATGTGCCGGCTGATCTGGGTTTGCAGATGGACTTGTGTGTATACATAGTAGTGTCTTTATGTCAGATCAATATGAATTTAATATTGACCACGATATGAATTTAATACTGACCACCATATGAATTTACTACTGACCACAATATGAATTTAATATTGACCACCATATGAATTTAATACTGACCACCATATGAATTTGATATTGACCACTATATGAATTTAATATTGACCACCATATGAATTTAATACTGACCACCATATGAATTTGATACTGACCACTATATGAATTTAATATTGACCACCATATGAATTTAATACTGACCACCATATATGAATTTAATACTGACCACCATATGAATTTAATACTGACCACCATATGAATTTAATACTGACCACCATATGAATTTAATATTGACTGCCATATGAATTTAATATTGACCACCATATGAATTTAATACTGACCATTAATACTGACCACCATATGAATTTAATATTGACAACCATATGAATTTAATATTGACTGCCATATGAATTTAATATTGACCACCATATGAATTTAATACTGACCACCATATGAATTTAATATTGACCTCCATATGAATTTAATATTGACCACCATATGAATTTATTATTGACCACCATATGAATTTAATATTGAATTTAATATTGACCACCATGTGTGTGTTTTTTTAAAAAGTCCTCCCCATTCTTGGATCCTTTTTTTCTTCTCCATACATGATTGTTACCAAGGGTATCTTAAGACCAGAAAAGCTAAAAATGTAAACTTTAACATTAAAGCATCTTTTTAAAAAAGTAACTTATAGAGAAATGATATGTCATAGACATCTTTGGACCAAAAACAATAATTCTGTTTTAACTGGACAATAGTAAGGAATAAAAATGTAATTTTTAATTTTTCAGGAGAGCAACAAATAAAATGACTGAATTCTTAAGTTCCTCTTCAATTATTATCAGCTCACTATAAGATGACACTTCAAAGAATATATAATCAGTCTTTCAAAATGAAAAACGTTTAACTTAGATTTATCTAGTCTAGATGGATAATTTGTTATTATTCTGTTTTCAATCATCATAAATATAATAATGCCTTATGAATCTGAGAAAAGTCGATTCATCACAGAGATTCATCTTAATTATGAAGAAAGTAATATTTTTGTCTGGACAGTCATTACTTCATTATGATGTATCTTATGTTATGAATTATCAATATTTTAATGCAAGATTCAGAATATTTTTCATGCTAAAATCACAAGGCATTTTGCATTTAGTTATAACCTGTCTAATGTTTCGGTACATATTAATGTTTTTTCCTGATCTGTTCAATGAAATTCAAGAGCTAACAGGAAACAATGTTCCTACTCTCCTGAATGTTGTGTGAGGTGTATAATTGAGGTAGGAGACAGACAGACAGACAGACAGACAGACAGATAGATAGATAGATAGATAGATAGAGCAGTATCTGTCCATTTCAAAATTTACATACTTCAGTACAGAACATGGTAAAAATTACATCAGAAACTACATGATTAAATCATTCTTTCCAGCAATATAAACATAAAGAGAGTGCCACGTATGTTCATTTATTATTGTAATTAATGGAGATATACTTACATGTATACGGAAACACAATACACTGCTATAAACCTCATGTTAAAACCATGAAATAGAACATGTTTAATTTGTTTATTTATTTGCTATATGTCATGAAAAATGTTTCATCTATACAGGGTTCATACACCTTTGGTATGACAAAATTCAAGGACTTTTCAGGACTCTAATTTTTTCAATGACCCCAATGCCCAGTGTACTTTAGGTATATTTATCAATGGCCATTTAAAGGATTAGTGAGAATGTTGTCATTTTCTGACAAGAGGCTTCCTAATAATTGTGGAATATGCTTGAGACTTTATAGTAGGGAATAAAAAAACAAAATCTTAGGAAAATAACAACTTTATTTTAAGAAAAACAAATTCACAAATCATCAACAACAAAAAAACTACAATGGAAGGATAAAAATAGACAAAGTAAAATAGTCACAATCTTTTCTTTAAATTCTACACTCAAATATATACTTTGCACACATGACCACACTACAACCACTGCCTTCTTAAGTACTAAGTTCTTTAACATGGTCAGCAATTTCCTTTTTGATAGTTTCCATTTCTGACTGCTTGTGCAGTTTCTCTTGTATTCTTGTTTTTGACACCAATATGGGTTGAACACACACTTCCCAGGCATTTTGCTCCAAGTGAAATGGGTAAGCTCTTGCAGAAAATTACCCAGATAAATCTTTTATACTCTCAATGCCACATATGTGTTTATCCTTTGGCAGGTGTGAATGGAGCCTCCTGAATATTCTGTAGCAATCAGAGTTTCCAGAAATTGCTGAAGCCCACCTTTGCTCTCCAACATACTTCACAAAAATATTTTGAACGCCCTCGTATAAAGCAAGTTGCATAATTAATGCGTACCTGAAGTTGTAAGTGGCAGACAAAATCAATTTCTGGAATAACTTTAATGCATGATATGATGAATTCATGCAGCATCTTAAAATCATTCGCTGCCAGTTGCAGTGTCAAGCTTTTTAATTTTGCTGTTGCGTGATCGCTCATCGAACTATTAGAGGCACACTTGCACGTAGGTGTAAGTACATTGTGAAGAAAGCAGCCTTTCTGGTAACAGGCATATGGCTGTAATTTACACCCAAAGTTTGGTTGCGATGCTGAAAAAGTCAGTAATATAATAGACTTCCAGCAGACTTTCGAATTTTAGATTGTATGCGGAAAATCAGAAACATGGATGTACAATAAGAACAAATTGTGATCTTTTTTGTTCACTGTTCATTATCTTTTGTTTTGAGAGTATGAACAGCTAATTCACCATGATTTAAAGTACAAAGATGTACTGCTGCCACAAAAAATAAATCGACGAAGAAGAATGACTGTTGGAAAAGATTTACGTACTTTTTAATGCTCTCTATAATCCAGTCTGTGCGTAATTATAAATATCTGATTCGGTCAAGTGTTGTAAACACCCAATAGCAACCAGTTTTTATTTCAATTACATGATGTAATGATATGAAAAAACTTTCGTACATTTGTTTGTTGATTAATTTTAGATTTTTCAAGGAATGAGGCTTATTTTCAAGGACTTTTCAAGGTAAAAATGATTTTCAACGACTTTTCAAAGATGAATAAAAATTCAAGTACTTTTCAAGGTACCATGCGAACCCTGTTTATACAGGCCATTACTTCAGTCATGTGTTGAAGATGTTTCATGCATGATTACTTCATAATAAAAACTTAAACTGGTCACAGAAACAAGTTGTTAGAACTGTTTGTATGCAATGACAAGACACCAATGAAAAATCAAAAGGAAGCACATAAGTAAAATCTTCACTTCAAAAAAGTATGTATCTTAATTTCCGATCACATTCTACATTTCATTTATGTATATTACTGTGATATATCACAGAAAATCTGAAGGAACCAGATTCTACTCAAAGATTATATATAGCTCACCACAAATTTTAATAGTCACCCATTGTAACTGTATACAATATCATGGAGAAAATAAATTCATACTACAGTGATCCTGACCCCTTTTGTAATTACAGGTTTGTTTTGCAATCTGTTATGTTTCTATTTCAACTCTGATTTTAAAATCTGACTTTTAATTGTCACTTTATAGACAGTATTGTGTTGACATATTTTTTAAAAACTACCTACCCATCCACCCACCTACCTACTTACTGTGACGGAATAATAATAAAAAATGAAAAAACTTTTTCATAACAAAGTACTGGTAATAAGCTAATACAAAAACAGATTAATGTTATTATCAATTAATATTTTGGAATCATTCTTAAATTCTGCTTGAGAAGACATTATGCCTTGAAGACAGATTTTACTTGGTGAAAGTCACAAAGTTTGAGAAAGCTTGGAGCGACAGGCAGCAGTATATACTTCATGCATCAATAATTACTTTAACAAAACAAGAGGGAGTAGTGGCAGGGAATCCCTCTAGTTCATTATTTACCTAACACTTTATTACATTTTTTATCCTGCCCAATCTATTAGGGTTCTACTGAAATCAAAATCCATACAATATGCCCCTCCAGATGTTGACTGTTTCTGAGCTTAACCTGTTCCTTATAAATGTGAGAATAGTATTCTGTGCTGAGAACCCCCTTTTACAGTCTGAACTCCTAGAGGCCATAGCTTCTTCAACGAAGTTAGCAAATTGTTCCTTAAAGTTGATTTTGTAGAATTTTCCATTTCATAGAATATCTGTTCCAAAATGCATGCATAATAGCTGGTGACTTGACACTGTGTGTAAAAGTCAACATCTTAAAATTTAAACAGATGATTTCTGTCATAAAAGTGTTATTGAACAAAACAAGTGCAATATTACAGTGTAACTTTCTTGGTTTTGTGTTGTAATAATTGGCATTGTAACAGTCAAGATTTATGAAACTTTGCTTCAAATTGTTTTCTTTGATGTTTGTTTAACCTGTCATCTGACATAGTTTTAGATTTATCATCATCTGTTTTGCAAGAAACTCCATTTCCTTCATTCTGCCATTCACTCTACATATTCACTCTACCAATGACTTAAGTTTTTCTTTTATATCTGCATACTTTGGAAGGAATAGATGTATTTTGATCAAATAAGTATCCTTACCAATTAATTATTTCAAAAAATTCTTTATTCCTGTCATCTTACAAGAGCAAAAAGAAATTCTGTGTATAATGCTGTTTTAAATGTGCAACTTGGAACTAATAAGCTACAAATTCATTAAATTTTGTGTGGTTTGTGCATGCTTTCACAAGTTATCTCTCTGTAAACATATATATTCCTAATTCTGATGATATTCTAAATTGGCTAGGATGTATATATCATACATACTCGTTAATAAGATGACTCCAACTGCAAACTGCACAGACCCAGATCTGCCATCACATAATGTGCCAGTAGATCTGGGTCTCTGCTATTTGTTAGGGATAAGCATTTGTTGTTATTGTGGGGTTTAACGCCATTTTTCAGCACACGATAGGCTATGCATGGCGGCCAGTATTAATGGTTACCCACATTGGCCATATCGTAGACTCGAACCCACGCAGACAGAGGTGAGATGGCAATGATCCATAACGGGGCCCTGGGATAAGCAGCAGAACAGTAGTTATACTCGCACAAAAAGATTTTTTATTATCAAGTGTAAATAAGAAATAGAAGTATACAATGCTGTTACTTCCCCTTAGCTACGATTTCCTACCTATAGAATTGGAAATGACATACATTTATCCCCATAAGACAAAATACATGCTTCTTTTTGGCAAAAAGAAAAACACTGCAAATTATGGATTGGGAACATTCAGATGAAACTACTGAAAAAAACTAAGTTACTGTTTAGCCTTATAGCGATATGCATGCATGATGCACTAGATTATGTCGCTTTCTAAACTGTTCCATTGTTTCAATTTATTTTGAAAATTCCAATTAATACCGGTAAAAGAGAATAAATGCTGGCTTCCCTATGTCGGCTGACTTTATAAAAAAAAAGAGAAAAAAGAAATTGGCACACTTAAAAGAATCCAAAGGAACCAAAGTTGGCTTCCTTATGTCCACGGATTTCATATGAAAAGATTGGCACACTTAAAGAATACCAAAGTCAGTTTCCAGGGATGGTTTGCTTTGTAACAAAATAACCTTTGTATCTGATATCCTGTCAGTAAGTTTAAGCAGAAAGTTTATTGCTCGCTGCCAGTTGTGTTTATTCATCACCCAAACTTCTATTTGTTTGCCATATATAATCATAATTGATGTTTGCAGGGCAAATAGTATACATTGTAACCCATGGTAACGAAAAGATTATCATTAGCACTCACAGTAAATGTATTTTAAAATAATGACTTTTTTCTTCGCAATACCGTCATATAGTTATAAATAATGTGTAGTCTTCATCAAGATGCATTCCCTTACACTCAACATTTTTCATGAAACAAAATGTAACCACAGTGATGCATGAAATATTTTTTACAGACACCAACTTTATGACAAGAATGTAGCAATCATCAAAATGCATTCTTTCACCATGTTTGATGAACACAGGCATGACAGTATATATACAGGGTACAAAAACTATTTGGTTGTTAGCTAATGCAAAAACTTGATCCAAGTCAGCAAAATTGGAAACACTCATCACAAATTTAGGTCTCTGGTCTATGTTTCATGTTTACTAACTTTAGTTAAACTTTGTGTAAAATGTTTTTTTGTTGCAAGTTCTGTTCATGACAGAATTATCAAACCATATGATTGTATGTATTTCTGTTAGTACCACACCTTTATCACAAAAGGTCACTAAGATGCTACATTTCACATTCTACTGACTCGGATTAGGTTTTTGCATTAGCTAAATATCTTATGCTTGACTGACTTTGGTTAAATTAAAAATGAATACACCAATCAAGTTCCAATACTACCCTCCAAGATGAATAAATCCATCAAGTTCCAATTATTACCCTCCATGATGGATACACCAATCAAGTTCCAATACTACCCTCCATGATGAATAAACCCATCAAGTTCCAATACTACCCTCATGATGAATAAACCCATTATGTTCCAATTATTACCCTCCATGATGGATACACCAATCAAGTTCCAGTACTACCCTCCATGATGAATAAATCCATCAAGTTCCAATTATTACCCTCCATGATGGATACACCAATCAAGTTCCAATACTACCCTCCATGATGAATAAACCCATCAAGTTCCAATTATTACCCTCCATGATGGATACACCAATCAAGTTCCAATACTACCCTCCATGATGAATAAACCCATCAAGTTCCAATTATTACCCTCCATGATGGATACACCAATCAAGTTCCAATATTACCCTCCATGATGAATAAACCCATCAAGCTCCAATACTACCCTCTATGATGAATAAACCCATCAAGTTCCAATTATTACCCTCCATGATGGATGCACCAATCAAGTTCCAATACTACCCTCCATGATGAATAAACCCATCAAGTTCCAATTATTACCCTCCATGATGGATACACCAATCAAGTTCCAATACTACCCTCCATGATGAATAAACCCATCAAGCTCCAATACTACCCTCTATGATGAATAAACCCATCAAGTTCCAACACTACCCTCTATGATGAATAAACCCATCAAGTTCCAATACTACCCTCTATGATGAATAAACCCATCAAGTTCCAATACTACCCTCTATGATGAATAAACCCATCAAGTTCCAATACTACCCTCCATGACGAATAAACCCATCAAGTTCCAATTATTACCCTCCATGATGGATACACCAATCAAGTTCCAATACTACCCTCTATGATGAATAAACCCATCAAGCTCCAATACTACCCTCTATGATGAATAAACCCATCAAGTTCCAATACTACCCTCTATGATGAATAAACCCATCACGTTCCAATACTACCCTCCATGACGAATAAACCCATCAAGTTCCAATTATTACCCTCCGTGATGGATACACCAATCAAGTTCCAATACTACCCTCTATGATGAATAAACCCATCAAGTTCCAATACTACACTCCATGATGAATAAACCCATCAAGTTCCAATACTACACTCCATGATGAATAAACCCATCAAGTTCCAATACTACACTCCATGATGAATAAACCCATCACGTTCCAATACTACCCTCCATGATGAATAAACCCATCAAGTTCCAATACTAAACTCCATGACGAATACACCAATCAAGTTTCAATACTACACTCCATGTTGAATGCCACCTAATGAAAGCTACTTTATACCACCTAATGATGGCTACATGATGCCACCTAATGATGGCTACATGATGCCGCCTAATGAAAGCTACTTGATACCACCTGCTGATGGCTACATGATGCCACCTAATGATGGCTACATGATGCCACCTAATACTGGCTACTTAATGCTACCCAATGAAAGCTACCTAAGGTGTGCATTAACTTCCTGACATAGGGTATTGATCATTTGGTTGGAATGTATACAATACAAAACCAAGTGTCAATATAGTTGCTAATTTAAGTATGCTTGCTCATAAGTCGAGTCAAACTGCTAACAACAAAGATCCTAATCTTTCATAGCATAAAGCACCTGCGGGTCAGAATGTTGACAGAGTTGACTAACTGCCCTATCATCTATGATCCTTCATGGGACTGAAATACTGAATGGATATTTGGATACAACTAGCTAGTGCGGATATTTAAATTTCAAATATAAATCTCTGAAGGAATAATGGTATGTATTTTATTTCCTGTTACTATTCTACAAGATATATTCAGCAAAATGGCATGAAAGAGGGCTGGTATATGTGTCAAATAAATGTTTGATGATAGAGTACCAATAAACATGTCATAATTATCCATTTTAAAACATAGAATACGCTGAATATCACTGAATTAAAATATTTTCTAGCACCTACTTTGAACTGGTATGTAATCTAATACTCAAGTGTAAGCAAATTTAGATAACATAGTATCCTAGTGTGATGGTGTTAGCACAACTACAAGAGATGTACGGAAATTTAATATTGCTGATCCTGTAGGCATTTTTGAGTCCCCCCCCCCCCAAACATCCCCTGTGTAGTGTCTTTAATTTTTCATACATGAGACACACCCCAGAAAAGCAATGCAATTTTTCTTGCACATTATTTTCTGTACTTTGAAAAATAAACTTTTTATTGAGAACAAAAAATTGCATAAATCAGAGTACTTCATTTTTATATATAAAAATATTGTAATTTGTAACTACACTGAAATTTAACTCTTTGCTCTTAATCCAAGGGAGATAACTTCAGAAGGCAGCAGTGACTTACCAGTGCTACAGAATCATAAAGGGTTTGGACCAGACAGCCTGAGAAATGAATTACAGCAGCACAGACCTCATCTCTGGAAAAAGTAAAATACATTTTCAAAACAAGACAAAAAACTACATTGCTATTTTGAGGCCATTTTCACTTTTTCTCATTTATATCATTAAGTTTCGAATTTACAATTCATTTTCAACAGGCTACAATTCATCAGCAAAACACATTTGTCCTCATTTTTCCAGGTAATACATTTTTTCTCTATTCTCTATTTCTCTAGCCCAACCTTTTGAAGTAATTAAAAAATTCAAGGACTACTGTGCACAGAAAAAGCCACCACAATCATACCTCCATATTTAATATATATATATATATATCTCTCTTAGTGGAAGATGAACTGTACTTCATCACAAGACACACACACACACACAGCTTTATTTAATCTGTGGGCATAAAATGAAGTTAATCATGATTTTAAAACATGTTAACTACAAATTTACTCTTTATTTTGCTTGACTGGAAAAATGTCAATAAAACCAGTTCTAAGCTGCCGTCTTGTGAGACCAGCTGTATGTGGAGACTGCAAAATTTATTGCAGTGTCTAAAAGTAGATTCAAGAACCACATAAAAATACCACTTTTAAAATAAAAAATGTGCAAAGCCTGTAATTACCTGGAGTTCTCCTGGATTATGTCAAGCAACCTCACCATCACCTGAAATTGAGTAAATAAGCCAGGTTTATATTACCACAAAGTATGACAAAATGCACTGAAGTAATGCCACATTTTTTTCATTACCATATATACTATCTTACAAGTCCAACTGCACACAACCTAGATCCTGAGCTTAAAGGGTGAGAGAACTATTATTACTCCGAGGTCCTTAAAGTCTAAACATGTAACAACAATTGTTTTGCTATATGACAATAATGAGTCAGACACAGATGTGATAATCTACAGGTGAGACAAAAGATAAAAACAATACCAAGAGGATTGGCCCCTATTTGTTGAACAATAAGAAAATCAAAAATCAAAACTATTAAATGAAATTTTGATTTATCACTTGTTTTTTGGGAGTGAAAAATAGTGATGAGTACCCTGAAATCTGTTCATCATGAAATTCACAACTTTTAATAAGAAGTCATATTAAATAGATGAAAATTCTCAGTACACTGTAAATTACTATTTGACGATACATCTATTATTTACCAATATATATGTTGCTGTGACTGGATGTATTAAAGAAAATTTTTCTCTAGTCAGTGTCAAAGATACATATATATATCATCAGTTGAGCCATAAATTAAGACCAACTAAATGCCAAAGGAAGCATCACTCCATGTCAAAATGACCTGCCATTTAGAAGAAGTAATGGTAAGAGTTTCAAGATGCCTGCAATGGTGTGCATATTGAAATGTTAGATTGGCACATCACAGAAGTTTTTGGTGAGAACATATCAATATGACCATCCATTCAGATGGGTACTCGTGTAAGATCAGCCAGGAAAGCCTAACTACAAAACCACAGAGGTGAAATTTGATTTGAGAAATAAAATAAAAATTTATACAATCAAATTTTCTTTCCATGGAAATAAAATGAAGTTACTGATATCAGTTTGTGAAAAGAATGATGTGTCTCCTTTGCAAAAGAGTTTCCAAGGGGGATAAATCTGCTGCCTTAGGAAATCCTTGTAAATAATCAGTATGGTGGTTGAGCTGTAACAGTCCAGTTCCCTATGATAAACAGACATGTATAGTCTTATGCAAACCTGCTCTGCTTGACCCTGAAGAACCGTTGAACTGGCTGTGTGGCTTGAAAGAGGATGTAACTGAAGCACTTTTAAAAGCTGAAATATAGAAGAAATACATCTACACTTACTTGCAAGTTGAGTCCAACTGCAAAACACATGTATCCTGATATAACATCACATAATGTGCTAGCATCTCAGGGTCTGTCTTGTTTGTTGTATACACTACACCAAACAAACTGTACAGACCCAGTTTTGACAGTGCATTATGCTACCACAGATCTAGGGTTGGGCAGTTTTCAGTTGAACTTGACTTATAATTGAGTATATAGGATACTTGTTTAACATATTTTCAAAAGGTGAAAAAGGACAATGTGATATGTGATGAGTGACAACCTTTCTATATCATGATACAACATTCCTGGAAATGACAACATTTACTTCTTCACCTCCCATACCATGGAGCCTTTGCAAAGGTCCTGCCTACACATTCTAATCTAGAGGAAGGGAGCAAAAGTGGCTCAATGATTAGCGTGCTGGACTCACAAGCCTACCATTTGGACCAAGCTGAGTCAGCTATCACGGTGTGTCCTTGGGCAAGACACTTAACTCCAATTGCCCTGGCACTAAATAACCTGTGCTGATGTGCCATAAAGCAACAAAGCAAAGTAAATCTCCCAAACCAAGCTGCAACATCTAAGCCATGGACCCATGGATGATATCCCAAAACTATGCATTAAACTTTCAGATTCCCTTATTCTGTCTTAAAAGTTTTATATTTTTGGGACATTTCAACGTCAGTAATTTTATTTCTGACCCTAATTAGACACTAAATAAGATCAGTTACAGTTGGTATTAAGAAGTAGAAAGGTAATTTAATTTAATACCATGCCCACTCTTTGAAAATGAAAATGATATATGACTGTCATAGTTGCTGTTTAAGTTTATCAATCCAAGTTTCACAGGGAAAATGTCTGTAAATTAAGATTTCTTAAAATTCATCTTATATGTACAATTAAAACCATCAAAAGCATTCCCACCTGGGAAAAGGCAAAACTGGCTATTGTATAGAGGTGATCTTTGAATTATATCCAGATTCACTTTGCAATCTTGGTTTTTGAGCAAACACCATGCATGGAAAACCATTTTCATTGTTATTATTATTACTGCAGTTATTAACATTTCTGGCAATCAGCATAATTTCCCCATCAGAGAATTCACCATATAAATTTTTCAGACATAAATTTGGTGGAAAAAGATTTCTTTCAAGTTTCAATATACAGTAAGTAGTAAATTGTTTTGCTTATGTAAGCAGTAGGCTAGGATCTCAGCCATTTATTTACTGCAGATGGGTCAACTGTCTCAGAAATAACATCCCCAGGTTAAATATAAAAGCATCAATCCAATTACTGACAGATCTCCATTGTTCAAAGATGTGATACCTTTAAAGTTGAAATACAATTCTTATCATTTATTTACTAGAAGTATTGCACAAATTACCATCCTCAGTTTTGTGTAAATACTGAATTTGGAACAGCATTCCTTGAACAATTTGAAACATCAAAATATCTTATATAAAATGGTGTTTTAAGTGTTGGTCCATTATCAAATTTTGAATTAAAAATATTACCTAATGGTTAAATACCTATTAACATTCTCATCTCAAACATGAATGTTTACTACATATCTAGTATGTACACTGTTACTATCTGTAACAAGGAAGAAGGAGGGTTATAGGGTGGACAATGTACCTCAAGTACTTACTACAACAATACATTTCAAAACAATATCTAGGCTTTATTCAAATTCATAAAATAGCAATGGAGAAATTAACTATCTCAAGTTACACTGACAAACTGACTCGAGTTCAGTGAATATAAGCAAGACAAGAGACATTTATACATCAATTCATGTCTTTACCTAAACTTCTTAGATTTCTCAATCTGATAATGGGGGGGGGGGGGGCATGCAGGTGGATGCATTTACAAAGTTACGTACTGAACCATGTTTTACAGCATACAGCAATATATTTAGAATAGGGTAACATGCAAAACCATAGTATAGCAGGCACTATAAAAAATGTGTTAAATCATGGGTGTTTTGAAAAGGAAACAAGATATAAAACTTTTCTCATTGTTAACTTTCAACCCTTATTGTTGTACCCTGGTGTGACTTTGGTCATGGGTGTCCATAGTAGTATCACATTATATCCAGAATCGCATTCTAACAAGGTACATTCAAATGAGGAAGAGCTATATGGTGAAAATTGTGTGAGTACAACAACTTGTCAACATGTGTATCTTGTGATGATGCCCATAATATGTACTAAGTTTCAAAGTAATGAACTGAAAATTGTGAGATTAGTATCATTCATAAGATTCTGTCATATACTGCATTAAACTTCAAGACAAAGGAGCAATAACTCTAAAACAAAAACTAAGGCAGGAAGGCAACTGGTTGAAATGTGCAATATCAAATGATGACTATAACATATGCTAAGTTTCACAGTAATGCACTGAAAACTGAGACTGGTTGCATTCACAACATTCCATCATATAACACGACATTCAGCTGTATGTAAAACAGGGTGATAACCTGAACAAAATCATAGAAATGCAGTAACTTGTCAATACGATCATCTTCAGATGATGAGCATAACATGTACCAAGTTTCAACGTGGCCCCACAAAATCTCTCCGACTAGCTGCATCTACTAGATTCTATTAAAAACTGCATTCAGCTGCAAGAAAGAATAAAATTGGAGACACGATGATCTGCTGACATGTGCTTCTTCTGGTGATGCATACAACATTATGTTGGTTAGAAACTCATGCACAATGACTGACGAGAAATGATACATGTTTTGTTTCTAAGTAGCATATGAAACCATTTGATAAATAAGGTGCATTTCTTCCAAAGGCAGCTTCCTTCTGCATCAAAGGTGATTTTTCCTGTAGAATGACAAAGAAAGACTCAGCAGGACCTGACAGGGGAACAGTAGAAGAAAGATATCAACTAACCTGGACAAGGCACTCATGATGTGTCTCTGTATGTAGAATCATCTCAATCAGGTGGTTGTAAATATTTTCTGATGAAAATATCAAATGTACCACGTCCTTTTCTTCAAAATCAGAAATATCTTTAAGGTCAACGAGATCCTCATTATCATCTGTATCAGCATCCATAGACACATCATCTGCATCCATCAGAGGTTTGTTTTTTCTTAACAATTCCCTCATGACGGCAAGGATGACTTTTCGGACCTCATATTCTGAAGACTTGAGAAGGGTTTGCATGGAGTTTTCAATATCTGTGACTGACTGCTTGTGATGTCTAGGAAGTGAAAGTAATAATTTCAGATACAGTGATGCAACTGTTACATAAAATTCAGACAAGCCTGGTGTGTGCAAGCTGTATAATGATCCAAGACAACTGATTTCTTCTGACAATGTGGTAAAAAGGAAGTCCAGCAATAAGGACGTATCTGTCTCCAGGTCTGAAGATGATATGTAATGGGATATAATTCTCTCTGATACTTCCATGGCTTCCTTCCTTGTAACAACACAGGCATTGTCTCTACAATAAAATCACAGTATGAAATGTAGTATACCATGGGTAAATTAACTTAATTTTAATTGCATCCTGTCTGTCAGTGTGTGTGTGTGTGTGGCTAAATAATGCCACTTAGAAGATGGGTGAAAAAAAACATAATAGAAAGAAAAATGAACAAACATTTGGAAGTTAAACCTTCCAAAAAGAGAAAACAGAAACATGCAGTCCAACATGATAAAAGTGAAGATGTGAAGATATTTAATTTTTCAAGGGGGTATACCAACAAATAAAAAAATTACAGTAAAAATATAAAATCCTTAAAATATGTATATATGTATGAATGAACTACTAGTTTGAAAGGTACTTCAGCATAATCCTAGTTAATCTTGGCCATTGCAAGGTAAACTTAAACATGGAACTTTTAGTCAATTTTTTTCCTGTCAACTGTGGTGAGGTCATATAATTTCACTATAATGATATATACTGCCTTCAAGATAGAGAGCTATAAAGTTACTGAGCTGACATGGAAGGTCACCAAATTTCATTACTCTATCTAAAAGTGCAAAGTATAAAAAGAAATGATAAAACAGCAAAAAAAGAAACCGATAAATATTGACCTGTGATCTTGACCTTGAGGATACGACCACAAACATGCAATACAAAAGATCTTCTAGTGACAATATACAAGTTTCATACATTGATCATAAACAGCTGTAAAGTTGAAAAGCAGTGGGGACAAAGTGGCTGAAGTATACAATATTGACCTGTGACCTTGACCATAAAGACTGGACTGTCAATGTGGTATACTGTATACCTTTTAGTGACGATATACAGCTAAGCCAAATTTCATTCCTTTACCTCAAATGGTTCTAAAATTACAGAATCAAAGAGAAAGTCTACTAGACAAATTCAACGGCATTATATTGATTATGAAGTTAAGACCAACAATGTGGTGCACAACACACCTGATAAAGGTGACATTCCTTACTCTTAAACAGCTCTAAAATTCTATGTGTATGAATCAGCATTTTATGGCACCATGATGCCAACTAAAGGTATGGTTAAAAATGTTAAATTTAACTGCCTAAAAGATTTAGTAAGATAAACCTGTCTACATAAATGAAATGCTGCTCAAAGAGAAAAAAGCCTATAAAACATACAGATGCTAAAATTCTATAAAATAAAAGATAAAGGTAACACTTGTAAATCCTTAAAGTGTATGGCAGCACAAAAGTTATAGTCTGGAAAAAAAAGTGTGATTGAAATCAATAAAAAATAAAACAACCGATCCATGACCTTGACCTTGATGATAATATCGCAATGCAGTACATGACACACACTGGAATTGATAGAATCCAAATGTGGTATAAAACACACCTTAATCTTTATGATAGTATCTAAATGTGGTATATGACACATTGGAATTGATGACAGTATCTCAATGTGATACATGACACACAATGACCTTGATGATAGTATCTCAATGTGGTATATGACACATTGGAATTGATGACAGTATTTCAATATAATACATGACACACACTTGCCTTGATGATAGTATCCCAATGTGGTACATGAAATATCTTGACCTTGATAGTATCCAAATATGGTACATGACACACCCTGACATTAATGATAGTATCCAAATATGGCACAAGACGTACCTCAACCTTGATGATAATGTCCCAGTGTGGTACAAGACACATCTTCTAGTGATGAAATACTTCATCTTTTAATTTCAAATGACTTTAAAGACAGGAGAGCATCATGGAAAATGTTCATACTGAGCCATCATCTTGACCTTGAGACCCAATGTGGTACATGTCATACCTTCTAGTGATGATATATAGACATACAATGTTCTATCCCTTAATTTCAATGGCTTTAAAGTTACAGATCAAAAGGGAAAGTATGATGGAAAATGTACTGAACTGTGACCTTGATTTTGCAAATCATCACCTCCAATGTGTTATGTGTGGCGACATACAAGTACACAAGTTTCAAAACTTCGTCTCAAATAGCTTAAATGTTACAAATCAAACTGGAAAAAAACAAATATTGAGCTCTGACCTTGATTTTGAAGACAGCATTCCCAATGTTGTATGTAACACTTTCTAATGATGACATGGAATAACAGAAACATGGACAAAAGGAAATGTTTATGCTATGTCCTCAACTTCTCTTTAAAAAGGTAAGAGGAACGAAAAAATATCCCATCTGATTGAGACTTAGATGAATGGTGACAGTAAAAGCAATCAGAATTAGGTGCTGGTTCCCTATGTTAACTAACAGCTCAGTAACTATTCTCTCTATAAGGATTTTATATAATCTATCAAACTGGTTTCATTTTTCTTTATAACAAATGCAAACATCATCAAAATGCAAGTATAAAAAGGTTCAACAATTAACTTACAAATCACGTATTTGTTATATTTTCTTGTTTACATCATGTACTTAATTCAGACTTTCAAAGCAAAACAAAAACCAAAGAACATGTGACAGGTTACACTGCTGTAAATAATTAGCAGTTTTACCTAGTGATTAGCCATAGCCTGTCCCTCCATGCTGGTAACATCTTCTGTCCAAGATCTTGCTTGGTTGCTATAGAAACATTGGGCACTAGCTTCAGTAGGTGCTTCATCTGTAAGGAAATTAAAAGAACTAAAGTGTGAATTTCTATGGGTTAAACTATAAATTATTCTTCCATCAAATCAAATGTACCCCTTCCCAAAAAAATGTCACAAAATGACTTAAAATTATTCCTTCTTTTATTTATGCATTAAATAAGTTTAGATTATCAGTATAATAAAGACCTAAAAATATATTATCTGAAGTCGACTGTGCTAAAACACATTATTCGAAGTTCACTGTAGAACACAAACTCATGAAAGTAATATGACTGTGATAGTTCTCAACAGGCAAGAAGCTCATACACTTCACAATACCTGCAATGTGTCTGTATAAAGCGACCATATGCAATGTAAAACTTTGGCAGTCACACATACAATTACAATGGACAGGAGCTAAAACCTTTAGAACAGCCAGATTAAAGTATGAAATTTCTTTATTTCTTTTTAATTATTTTGAATAATATCAAGATAAGACTTGCAACTATTAGGAGGTACAGTTTTTTTTGTTGTTTCTTTTTTTGTTTATATAGAATAGGAGTAGTGTTTGAACGACTCTATTTTATTCATTACAACCCATTCTAGTAGACTGTTTTCACTATTTATTATTATAAGTCATTGTTTATAACCAACAGACTATTATGTTTATAAAATATATTCACTGTAATTCATATTCAAGTATACAATACTAGTATGTTGAATATACTATGCTTTTATGTTGTATTCTACTTGTATAGGACAGCTGCAACGTAACTATTGCATATTTTCATTGTCTTGCATTCATAAAATGTTAAGTTTGTTTTCATGTAGTGTAGAGAGATGAATGTAATCATAGATGTGATGTGATGTAGATGCAAATGTAATCATAGATGTGAGGTATAAGGAGCACTGGAATAAAACAGAGCATAAGGGCACTGTCTGTAAGTCACTTAATGTAATGTACACATTAACCCTACAAAACATCACTCAGAATCACTTTTGTTTTGTAGCCGTTTCCAACCCTGGAGAAATAAGGCTGGGTTGAGACTGATAATGTAAGACTATGCTAGCCAGGGAATCCAGACACAAGGGCAGACAACCCAGGAAATCCTAAGATCATTGGGTCACAGGAGCCCCACTCACATGAACCACCAAGTTAGGACCAGTTTGAGAAACTGTTAAAGTGAGTTGTGCTAACCAGGGAATCCTGCCACAAGGGCAGACAATCCTGGGATGTCCCAAGAACATCGGGACATGGGAGTCCCAGTCACAAGAATTACCCTATAATTCACTTCACAGTGGAGAAGCCATAGGAAGGTGCACCTAAACAACAAAGAAGCCATTGGAGGGCGTACTTATGCAATGATGAAGCCATTGGAGGGTGTATATAATCAGCAAAAAATAATTCAGTGTGGAAGTACTAGGGAACATAAAGTGCTCTTAAGAACTTTAAAAATAGACAATATTTAAGAACGATCCAACTGCAGTTTATTTTTTTTTTTTTTACTATTGTGGAATATAATTTTTTTTTCTTCAACATAATCATCTAGTTAAATCATCTTGATTTTTGTGCCTTTTGTCTCTTGATAACAATATGTACCATTATTATATTCTCATTTTGGTCTCTGTTAAGTTTACATTGTCAGAATCATGCAGTATTTTACAATATTGCACTCCCGTGCACTCATGTGCATGACATGTGTGCCCAATAGTGTATTAGGAACTACTCTGTAAACAAATCATGTACACTCACTTAGCAGACACTTTATGTTTTGGTTGATTAAATTTGTTTCTGAATGAACTAAAGCAGATGTTTCGTGGACTCCCACATACCAGCTGCTTTGCCACATTCCACAATGTTTCAGAATTAGGCTAGCAATAGATGCCAGACAGGTCATAAAATTCTTGGGTCAGTACAAATAACATGCAAGTGACAAGGCATAAACTGTCTTCTTTAGCTGGTAATAAGAATGGCAAAAAATATACTTAGTTTTACGTCCTCAAACTGTACTCTCTTAGTTCTTCAAATCCGAACTACATGAGCCATGTCATGGGTTCTAAAGCTTGATTACATATTTCAAAATTGTAATGTAATTTCGACTACAATGCAAGTGTAATTACATCCTCTTTACTGCACTCAAAATGAAATGAACATTATATTCCAAAGCGTCTTTTTGATAATTACAATTGAAAGAATCCTTATTTTTCGCACATTATGATTTCAAACATTCAATGACAGAACAGAAACACACTTGCAGATGTCAACATGCTGCTCTGCTGCGGAAACAGATGTACTTCATGTAGAATTGGCACAGCTAAATCCAGGTCATAACATAATCATGAAATTTCATATAATTGCCAAAAATACCACAATCTATTCATTCCTAACCAAATGCAATGTGCATTCATTCACAATATAACTCTCAATTTCAATTTTAAGTAGACCCAAATGCCATTTTCTTTCCAAAATGCAGTCTAGCGCACGACCAAGTTCAAATTTATCTGGGCGGAGTTATGTGCACATTAATAATGCTGTTCTTGTGTACTGATGAATCTGTGCTTGTGTATTTAGTTTGAAATATGGCATAAATTCCTTAGGTAGAATAAGAAAATTGCATATAATAAAAGATTACTGCTATTGTATGGGGAAAACATGAACTTGTCGGATGAATATACTGCACTCCCAAGGTCGTGCAGTATTTCCATCCAAAAAATTTGTTCACATTTTCCCATACAAAATGCAATAACCTATAAATCTTTTTCATAGTTTAGTATAAAAAAATGTTCTACCAGTAAACACTTGCACACTTCCTAAAATGTATGCAATAACAGAAATACCTGGAGAAGAGTTCCATGGATGTGGCTCTGGATAACAGTGGTCTCTACTGACTTTGGAAGCAAGCCAATGAGAGAGCAGAAAACTGAGGTCAGCTGATCTTTATCCACCAATGGTTGCATGGCTCTAGCAGCCATGACTCTGGTTTTAAAGACTGGACTTAAGGCACATCTGAGCAAAATGGTCAATAAATATCATTATACGATTTGAAGAAATCCTCCTGATACAAAAATTGCTTTACTACAACTGATATTTTAGTCAACATGATATTTCGACAATATAATCTGAGTCTATGTACCATCTGTGCTCATTTATACGTTGAGTGGAACTGCAAAATGCGCAGACCCAGATCAGCAAAATGCACTGGCAGGTCTGGGTCTTTTTTAGAATTAATCAGTAGAACAAAAAAAATGTACCCTGGTTTGCAGGTGCATTACGCTGTGGCAGATCAGAATATTTGTTGTTTGCATTTTGGCTTGACTTATAAGTGAGAAAATATGGTATATTATGCTAGCGTAAGTTGTACCTAATTTTGCATATACAGTCAACTCTCATTAAAATGAACAACATAGATGCAAGCAATTTCATTGTTATATTGACTTTGATGCTGTTCTGATTAAAGGCATTTTTTCATTTTCTTTGGATATTGCTGAATATTTATTTTGACATGAAAAATATCACTAATGGCTGATATACCAAATGGCTTACTTCCACTGATCAGAAAAACGGCTGGCATATTCATCATGCATGTGTTTTTAGATGAATATCCTTAAAGGCAATAAATTCATCTTTCTTTTTTTGAGATAAAAAAATGAGTATATCTCTTTCCCACCCATCAAAGAGTTAGGACATGGCTGTAAATCTGGATGAAATCTTGTGTAAATGATTTCCCACAACAGTTCTTGGTAATTTATTGTGCCAAATTTTCTAAAGTCACAGAGATGCTGACAAGAGTTTAATGGGGGAAGCTCCCCCTTGTCACAAAAATAAGAGTGGAGTGGAACAAAAAGGAGGGGATGGAGGAAACAGCCTTATCTCAATATTTACCAAACACTTCAATATCCAGCTCTCTTTCTACCTGCTCCACTCTGTTAAAGCCCTATTGAAATCAAAATCTTTAAAAGATGTTGCCTCTAGCTGTTTAAATATTAATCTGTTCATCATTTCTGAGAATTTAATCTGTTCCTTACCTGATATTGAATATTGTTCTGTGCAGAGAACCCCTTAATACCCCTAAATTTGTGACTTTAGAAAACGGCAAATACTTGATACCTCAACAGCTTTATTTTCTAATTTGCAAACAAGGTAATTTTAGTCTGCTTCGATTATTTGAACTGAAATTATTACATAGTGAGTTGGTTGTCTAGACTTAGATTTGAAGGATATATTTGATTCTAATTAGAAATGCCGTACTTCTGGGGGACAGCAGGCATGCACACACACACACACACACACACACACACACACACAATTTAGTCATCAATTTTATATTCCTTTTATCTGACAATCACTTTCTATATGTTGCCACAAATAGGAAACATTTCTTAAAAGTCAGTCATAAATGCATTTATTGAACAAAAATTACAAGTATATGACATTTTTAGTGGAATGATTTCTTTTGAAAAAGAGATTTGACTGTAATGGGAAAAAAAATCATGAATAAAGCATTCAACAACCACCTCCCAAATATGTTCTATATACATCAAGTTTTATTTTAGGCCATAAAAGGAAGACTGTATAGAAGCTGAATAAATGCAATATCACTGAAATGGACTCCTTGACTAAACTAAATAAATGCAATATCACTGAAATGGACTCCTTGACTAAGCTAAATAAATGCAATATCACTGAAATGGACTCCTTGACTAAACTAAATAAATGCAATATCACTGAAATGGACTCCTTGACTAAACTAAATAAATGCAATATCACTGAAATGGACTCCTTGACTAAGCTGAATAAATGCAATATCACTGAAATGGACTCCTTGACTAAACTAAATAAATGCAATATCATTGAAATGGACTCCTTGACTAAGCTGAATAAATGCAATATCACTGAAATGGACTCCTTGACTAAGATGAATAAAAATAATATCATTAAAATGGACTCCTTGACTAAGCTAAATAAATGCAATATCACTGAAATGGACTCCTTGACTAAACTAAATAAATGCAATATCACTGAAATGGACTCCTTGACTAAGCTGAATAAATGCAATATCACTGAAATGGACTCCTTGACTAAGATGAATAAAATAATATCATTAAAATGGACTCCTTGACTAAGCTGAATGAATATCATTAAAATGGACTCCTTGACTAAGCTGAATAAAAAATATCATTGAAATGGACTACTTGACCAAGTAGATAAATACAATATCACTGAAATGAACACCATGACTATGATGAATAAATGCAATATCATTAAAATGGACTCCTTGACTAAGCTGAATAAATACAATATCGTTGAAATGGACTCCTTGACTAAGCTGAATAAATACAATATCGTTGAAATGGACTCCTTGACTAAGCTGAATAAATACAATATTGTTGAAATGGACTCCTCGACTAAGCTGAATAAATACAATATCGTTAAAATGGACTCCTTGTCTAAGCTGAATAAATACAATATTGTTGAAATGGACTCCTAGACTAAGCTGAATAAATACAATATTGTTGAAATGGTCTCCTCGACTAAGCTGAATAAATACAATATCGTTGAAATGGACTCCTTGACTAAGCTGAATAAATACAATATTGTTGAAATGGACTCCAATACTAAAACTAACATGGATTATTTTCATCACCTGATGATATGAGGTATGAAAGCAGACAAGTGGAAACTTGAGTCTGTCCCCTCCATTGGGGAGGGAAACAACCGTCCCAGTACCATCAACACTGGATACAGGGCTGGGTGGAGATGAAGCTTTTCTTTCTCACTGAAATAGTACACATATGATACACATGTACAGAAATAGTGATCCCTCATGATATCACTGATATAGTAATCCCTCATATCAGATAGAGTATTCCATAATGATATAACTGATATAGTAACTTCTCATCAGATATAGTAATGCCTCAAATCAAAGATTAAATAATCTCTCATGATCTCAGATAAAGTAATCCCCCATGATATCACTGATATATTGATCACTCAAAATATCAAAGATATAGTGATCTCTCATGATGTCACATATAGTAATCCCTCATGATATCACTGACCTAGTAATCTCTCATGACATCAGTGATATATGATACTTCATGATATCATTGTTATGACAGCAACAAAAGTCTAACATGTTTTAAGCAAAGCCACATAACAGTGAGGGATTTTATAACTAAATATTATCATAATTATTTCTACACAAGACAACAAAGTAATGCATTTTTTACAAAGATAATGTCACTAAATTAAGTCAAGTATCATTGATTAAACAAATTTACCCTAGTTGATAATGTCACATAAAACTACAAGTCAGCTACTCAAATAATAAGATCAATGAATTTATCTCTGACACATTGAAACATACCTACATTTTAAGTTTGACCAAATTTACAATTAACAAATTTTGGAGAAGAAAAAAATTTACTTATTGAACTGGTATCAATTAAGGTATTCTTGAGATATACAGTCAAACCCGATTATCTAAATTATGTCAGGAGTGTCCAAAAAATCGCTGACATAACCGGGACCCGAGATATCAGGGATTAGTTGACAAATCTACTGCAGAATAATGATTATGCATCTGAAGTATCAAAAATTAGGAGTTTTGTTTCTTAAAACAAACGACATTTCTAATGAACAATAAAAATAATAATTTAGTCATGCCTGGTTGCAGAGAAAAGAAGATGGAGATCTTTTAAATGAGATTAAGTAACAAGTCAAATACTTTCACAACACTTAAGTTACTGTAACAATGTCAGTGGTTTAAAGTTCTCTTTATTTCCCTATGAATAGCTACATCCTACGATACCCTCAGCAATGATTTTCTCACACTGTCCAAAATCTAGGCCAATTTAAGTACATGTACATGTAGGAATATACTTTTTTTAAAAAGTATTTTCTATTGTTAGAAAAATGTAACTGACCAATATTGTGCATGAAAATGTATTGCTTTTATTGATCATCTGAGGCTCTTTTACACTGGTATATGCTGGTTTTTACCTATAAAATCTGGCATTGTACAGGAAAAAGACAAGGCTGTCGGTATTCATGTACTGACAAACTGTAAAATGTGTTTTAAGTCACTAAAGTTGACTGTCTCAACATCAAATTCTGTAAGAAGCTAACTTATTCTATTCATACAGTTGTAGTCCCATATCCCTCCCAACTTTGATCAGTGACTGTCAGCAAGAAAAAAGCACCAGAAGGAGAGTCAGCTAATCTCTTCGATTGATCACAAGACTTTGATATTCAAGATAAAAACAGTACAAATGAACGCATTCCTCTTTCTATTTCACAGACTTTAATCTATCAGTCATTTTCTGCCTCAATCTGTGTTGAAGAATATGCACTTGTGACACAGTTATGGACAACTTCATTTTAAAAAATACTGGGGACTATGGATTCTTTTTTCACAATACATTGGTGCCATTATTTACTCTTGTTCAAAACGAATTAATAACCAAGTGTTGGGGGGGGGGGGTGAAGGGGGAGGAACAAGCTTGGTATGGAATTTTTAGGGTTTATATTATTGTGAGACACATGATCTAGGGATGCTGAAGTTAAAGGCTTATACTTGCACCAAGCATGGAAACACTTGAACTGTTACCATATTCATTTTAAATAGACTGTGTAAAACAAATTAAGTATTTTTAGCTACATTTAATGATGTTAACCTAATAATTTTCGCAGTTACAGATAAGCTCAAATTCACAATGCTGTGCTGAACAAACTATATTGCTGGAAGACCATAAATCACAAATGGTGCAACGGTTTTTCTGAGTGCACCTGGAGCACTCAATGCAGTGTGTGTGTGTATCCCATCAGGCCTTTTTGTGGCCCCACAGACTGTTTTTATTGGTGTTGACATGTGATAATATCCATTTTGAATGCTGCTTCTGTAAAGGTCAAAAATGCATTCATTCAGTTTCCTTATCTAAAGCACTGTGTGAAAGATAATTTTCTCCACTCTATGCAAGTTGATAAACCATGCATTGATGTGACTGGTTGATTAGCATTTGTACCGGTAAAATTTGGTCTTGTACCGACTTTTTCCATCTCTGCAGGTATGAGGTACTGGTATACCCAAAACACCAGATCATTTCTTGTAAAATTTCTCTGAGATTAAAACTTGCATTTTGTCCACGTTACTTTGGACTGAAACTTATGCCGGACATAACGGCATTATTAGCTTAACAGGGGTCAAGATAAATGGGAAAAAATTAACATAACAAAGAAGGATTTTGTAGAGACTGGACCAAAACACTCGGCATACATGGGTTCTTGGAATAACCGAGGTCAAGATAAGTGGGTTTGACTGTTGACCAAGTTGGATGAAAATCCATTCATACTTGTTTTAGTTACTGTTCTCAAGAACTAGTACAGCTAAAACACAAGTGTATACCTTGGAGCTTAAATCAATATCACAGTGCTGACTACTCACTTGTTCATTGGAATACAACTAGATACAAAGTCTGGTCAAATTCACTTGTATATGTACAACTCAATGAGTAAAAAGTTCACTGAAGTAGAAAACTGTATGCAATGACATCTGACTTGAGGACAGGGTCAATTAAGTCTGGTTTTCAAACTTTATCGCAAAAAAAAAATCTTGGATCTGCTGGTGGTCAGATCTGCAACATTTTCATTCAGAACCATTTACATATGAAATGTTCAGTGAATATCCCACATCAACACTACCAATCAAATCAACAGGAGTATTACAGCAAAATTTACAAGATGGTTACCATGGTGATAAGTTGCAGGTCAAAAGAGCATCATTTTCATTCTCAACCAGCAACATATTGCTACAGTGATTCATTGAAAACTCCAGGTTGATACAACCCTTCAGAAGAAGTCATATAAAAAATTTCAAGAAGGCCATAAAAGCAACCATATGGAGGCTGGTATAACTGAATGAAATTTCATGCCAATCCTCATAGTGGTTTACATGGAGTAGCGATAACAAATGTCCCCTGACTCCCGATGAATGTCAGACCATCATATAAACTGGTCTGGTCAATGACCAAGAAATGTAAAAACCACAAGGTAGAGTACTGAAATGAAATGGATGCCTCAGACATTATCTGGATGCCTCGGACATTATGCCTTTGACTCAATGGACAATATAATGTCATTTGTCAGGTCACAAGGTGTAATATGAAACATGTGATTTGAGCTTGTGAATTTAAATAATACAGTCATCTAATAAAACTACATTACTGCAAGCATTTGACTGTTAGATAGGATGAATATTCACCATGCAGGACTACTGTATATACAAGACAGTATTAGACATGTACAAGTACCTGATATTTTGTGTGGCTTCAGTTATCTGTTCCAGCAGAAACTGATACAATACAGGATGTTTGTGGAAAAAGGACCTTCCTGTCTGGCTGAAAAGGGAAAATAATCAGTCAAGCCTCAATTATCTTAACATTCCCATTCACCAAAATATTGTAAAATACCACCTAATCACCATACCCAGTAAAATCAGGAAAAGTACAAAGAACTGCACTGGAAATTTATTATGAAGCAGATCCCATTACTAAGACCACTTGATAATAAGACCACCTGTATCAAGTCCTCTGTGTGGTTTAATAAGTGAGATTTCTTTGCACTTAATCTACATGATGCTTTGAATGTAATGCTTTCAAAAATATGTAAAATAAAATCTGTGTACAAAATAAATTTGTGTACTATATAAAGCTGTGAACAATATAAATATGTGTACTATAAAAAACTATGTACAATATAAATGTGTACTACATAAATCTGTGTACTATATAAATCTGTGTACCATATAAATCTGTGTACTATATAAATCTGTGTACCATATAAATCTGTACCATATAAATCTGTGCACTATATAAATCTGCATACTATATAAATTTGTACAATATAAATATATCTACTATAAAAAATCTGTGTACAATATAAATGTGTACTATATAAATATGTTCACTATATAAATCTGTGTACTACACAGATCTGTGTACTATATAAAATCATATATACATATATATAACCATTCAAATTGTGAACAATATGGATCCACCATTTATTACTCCCAATCTTGATTCAAGTTGTGTGGGAGAGTGACTATGCTGTCTGGCTAACATTATTTAAAGAATGAACCACAGAGTTCACATGCTAACAAATACAGTATCTGACAGATGTTCAATCCTTATTTCCATATCACACACTCCAACAAGAACTTTTTGATATTTTCAATAATAGTATCAATATTCTCCCAGTACTTTAGAATGTATGCCCTGATTTGTCTGGAATTTTATATTCATAGTGTACAGTAATAAATATTTGGAAAACATAAAAGGAGTGTTGGTGTAATATGTATAAACTGCATTTCTGGGTCCTTTTTAGGGGGAAAGAACTCATTTGATATGTCATGACCCTGAGTTGTCCTTACAACATATCTAATTCATTATTTCTGCAATCCCAGAGAGAGAAAAAAATGTATGTAGTTTTCTAAACAGTACAATTAAAAACAGGGAGTTGGATATGGCCTGCATGTTTAGCTCACCCCATAACTATAATTTGAATCCCATTAAGGTGGGATAAAATGGTACTAAAATAAAATGGAAAGCAGAAACCTTTAACATTAAGCTCAAAATAGTGTGTGGATGGATGTACAGCTGGACATACACATTGATGCCAAAGTGATCACTCACTCAAGTGTTTACAATGGCAGGCATACAACAAGACTTAACTGTCAAAAGGATAGAAACTTGACCTTCAAAAACATGTACGGCTTAATAACAATTCTAATAGTATCAAGACATAATAAAAATTATGTAACAGGAAAACACGGAATTTATATCTCTGTGAACCAGAATATTTTGACCAGATCTTAAAACTGCATGAGTTTCAGATTCAATTTTCACTCTGATCCAATAAAAACCAATATTATAAATGTGTAGTCATGTGTGACTGGCTGACACAAAATCTCAAAATTTGCTTTATATCTTCAGATCTGAATTCTAGACGAGCAAGAGAAAGACCCTATTCATAAAACTGGTAGAACCTGTCTTTAAAGACCACCCATTCTGCCAACAAATCATGGTCTCTCATAACAGCTCAGAATGCTATATAATTATCAAATATGTGCATTGAGAATCTGGTCTCTTAAAGACAAGTGGTCTTTCAAGACAGGCTTTACTGTGCTTATTTGATGCAATAAAATTAAATGTTTTGTCTGATAGTACAAGTTACAAAAAAGTTCAAGTTGTTTGAATAGCATGAGTTACAGAGGTATCAGTTGTCTGAATAATACAAGTTACAGAAAAGTATGAAATGTCTGAATATTATGAGTTACAGAAAGGAACAAGTTGAACAGTATGCATTACAGAAAGGAGCAAGTTGAACAGTATGAGTTACAGAAAGGTATGAAGTGTCTGAATAGTATGAGTTAAGAAAGGAACAAGTTGTCTAAATAGTATGAGTTAAGAAAGGAACAAGTTGTCTGAATAGTATGAGTTACAGAAAGGTACAAAGTGTCTGAATAGTATGAGTTACAAAAAGGAACAAGCTAAACAGTATGCATTACAGAAAGGAACAAGCTGTCTGAACAGTACCAGTTATAGAGAGGTGAGTTGTTTGAAAAGTAAATGTTACAGATATCTAAATAGTATGAGTTATAGAATGGTATTAGTTGTCATATCACAAACTAAAGAAGTCTTATACTGAAGTATGTTACATGGCTGCGTCATATCTGTACAAATATAAGGCATTAGATGAAGTGAAATCACAATATAACTGTTTCTCATTAGCCAGGAACTAAAATGAAATAATTTTGCAGCAATAACAGAACTGTAAAAAAATTCAAAAGGATCTATGATCATATCTGTGTTTTAAAAGGGGGTCTATGACTGTATCCATGTTATAAGTGGGGGGGGGTCTATGACTGTATCCATGTTATAAGGGGGGAATCTATGACTGTATCCATGCTGTAAGAGGGGGATCTATGACTGTATCCATGTTATAAGGGGGATCTTTGACTGTATCCATGTTATAAGGGGGGATCTATGTATCCATGTTATAAGGGGAATCTATGACTATCCATGTAATAAGGGGGGGAATCTATGACTGTATCCATGATATGGGGGGGGGTATGACTGTATCCATGTTATAAGGGGGGATCTATGACTGTATCCATGTTATAAGGGGTGGGGGTCTATGACTGTATCCATGTTATAAGGGGGGGATCTATGACTGTATCCATGGTATAAGGGGGTCTATGACTGCATCCATGTTATAAGGGGGGTCTATGACTGTATCCATGTTATAAGGGGGAACCTATGACTGTATCCATGTTATAAGGGGGGATCTATGACTATCCATGTTACATGGGGGGGGGTCTATGACTGTATCCATGTTATAAGGGGGGGTCTATGACTGTATCCATGTTATAAGGGGGGTCTATGACTGTATCCATGTTATAAGGGGGGGGGGTCTATGACTGTATCCATGTTATAAGGGGGGTCTATGACTATCCATGTTATAAGGGGGAAATCTATGACTGTATCCATGTTATAAGGGGGGGTCTATGACTGCATCCATGTTATAAGTGGAATATATGAACATATCCATGTTAAAAGTGGGGATATATGACTGTATCAATTTTATAAGTGTGGATCATCACCGTATCCATGTGGTATGTGGGGATCTATGACCATATGCATGATACAAGTGGGGAAGCAAGTACACTGAGGGGTATAATAGTGAGGGTGTAAACCACTGTGAAGTTTAAAAGCTTTACAAGGTGTTATGGCATTTTAAAGAAATTAGTAAAGCCTGTCTTGTGAAACCACCCCTTCTGCCAACAAAATGTGGTCTCTCACAACAAATTTGTGCACGATTACCGATTTAAAAGGTCAAAATGCAGCAGGTTTAAGGCAAAATATCCACAATTGCTGAGCTTGCATTTTATTCCTTATTCATAGTTCTTGTCAAAATACTGCAATCATTTCATCTCAAAGTAATTTTGTACAGGAATAAAATGATCCATCATAAAACATTTACAATTATATTTGAAGATGATGTGTACATGTAGGTTACAGTATGAATTGCCAAATTAGTAAGGTAATATTTATTTATCCTTTCCATATGTTAACTTGACTTGTCCATAAATTTCAGATTCACTTCAAATGTAGCACAGGAACTGCATAGTTAGCAATGATAACACTTACTCATCCTGTGTATGAATTAGTGGCTTTGATTAGGGTTTTGGTAAATATGAAATATATATGAACCAATGAATGAAATCAAAATACATAATTAATCTATCTAGAAACAAAGTAAATTATTTATTTAAAGACAAAACCGAAACGCCTAATTCATTGGCAACATAAAGAGAATAACTCAATAAACAAAAGGTCTATTAGGCCTGCACCACAGTGAAAAGGCAATGACACGATATGAATTTTAATAACAGTAACATCACATAATAAACAAATCAACCTTCTAGAATGGCAGTCAAATCTGGAAAAATAATAATCATTTATTATTCACCCCAAGGCAATAAGGAATGATTATAAAAATTAAAAAAATTGGTCTATTTTATTCATGCATTTGTGTGCCCTGGCAGCATCTTGGCTGTTGTACATCTGAAATGACAATAAACAACTTTAAAGGGAGAGATGCACTACTGTCTGAGAAGAATTTGCAGGAATCGTTGGTAGGACCATTTTTTCTCTAAACTAGTAAATATGGGATGCAAGAAATGCACCATTTTCATTTAGGACCAATTAGACTCATAAAAGTTTTTATTAGTGAAACTCCCATGTTGATATGAACAATGATTTTCATGACTGACATCATTGTGGCCATGATGGATGTAAGATTGGCACCAATTCCATTTAAGACCGACTTGATATCATAAGAAGTCTTTTGGTGATGACCACCCCTCCCAGTATGGCCATCCATTCAGGGGAAGTAGTGTTAACATGACTGGATGTCATCCTGGGCAGCCAGATTGGCATCATTTTCATGAAGAATAAATAAACATAAGTTCTTTTAGTGAAAACCCCATGTCAGTATAATTATCCATTCACGAGGAGTAGTGAGAGTTTCAAAATGGCCACCATGGTTACCATACTGGAAGTCAGATTGAGGACCAACTAGATATAACAAAAAGTCTTTTAGTGAAAACCCCTATCAATATAACCATCCATTCAAGTATGGATACGATTTTCAAAATGCCCACCATTACAACCATGTCAGATGTCAGATAAATATTTTAATTTATGAGCAACTATCGCAACTACGCAACTAGACCTCATAAGAAGTCTTTCAGTGACAATGCCATGTTAACATTAAAATCCATTTTGGAGCAGTAGCCATAACAATATTTTCAAATTGGCTGTTGTGAAAGCCATACTGGCTGTTTATGGGGGGGCACCATTTTCATTTAGGGCCAACAAAACCTTGGGTTGAATGTGTATGTAATGTTCAGTGGCAATACTTTAAGTTGTTATGTGAAGTAGTGATAACAAATGTATATAAAAAAACACCAAAAAAAACAATTGATGATGGATAACTGATGAAAGATAACTGCATAAGCTCTTCTGGTTAAAAATAAACATGAAATAACCTGAAAGCAACAAAAAAAATCAATAAATACAGTAGATATAATTAATGTTTTGCAATTAAACTGTACAAACTGCAAGTACCACTGACAACGTGCAATCCAAACACTGAAAAATGTTTAAATATCAAATTTACAAATAAAGCTTCCAGAAACTTTGGAAACCTAAATTAACAATACTGTATCACACATGCTGGTCCATGGGTAGAATTAAAGACGATCTTGAGGAATATCTAAATGTAAATTGGTGTGATATTAATCACACAAAAATTAATTTTAACTGGCAAACATCTCATATATGGATAGCCCCTTAAGACAGATGGGGAGTTAATGTGAGAGTTTCTTCCCTTTGTCGATTCCATATTGACAGGAAAGGCAAAAAATTTCTGTCCATCATCCTAATAACTAGGTGGCATCAAAGCATTTTTTGGAGAGTACTTATTCAGCAGAGAAAACTAAACACACAATTTAAAAGAAAATTATCAATGGTGTGATCCAATAAACTAGGAAATTAAATTCATTAATGTGCTAAAGACATGGCCACTTCCAGCATCATGAATAAACACAGAAGGTCCAATAATAATTTCAATAATAATAATAATGATGATGATGATGATGATGACGATGATAATTCCTTTAGAAGCAGTTGTAGTATTAGCATTAACCATTCACATGTATGTAAAGGGAAGAGCCGAAAACTACTCATAAGGGTTAACGGCAGTGATGGTAAGTAATTCACATGCAAATATGGCTGCTTGGAGTCATGTAAAAGTAACCTACAAACAGGAATGGAGCAGTCTACACTTACCAGTTTTTCCTGGACAAGGAACTTTCATCCTTGCTTCTTTTGACACCAAATATTCTGGTCATCATGGCACCCAGCAAAAGAGTAGCAGAATTTCTCACCTAAGAGTTAAATGGAGATTCTATAACACAAAACTCTTGACTCAACATATCATCACTTACTTGTATCAACTATTTTAACATACAAGCAGAATCAAGTTTTTCATAGGTAAAAACGTCTCTTTAGTCAAGTTGTATTGTTTATCAAATTCTCAAATGCTAAAATTGTAGTTTCCCAACTTTGTGCTTGGTAAATTGGAAAATCTTAGAATAAATCTTCACATTCTATTTGCACCATTCTTCAAATCTTTTTTTAAAGTCTCTCTACAAGCATCTCATTTATCATTGAAGTCAAAACAGGAATAATCACTAAATTAAAGACATCTTCAAGTGACCCTATCAGAGTAGCAGTTTTTGACTAGTTGAAAGTCAAAGCACATAGGGCACTGAGCTACAACAATTCTTCAAATTAACAGTTTCTGGTTTCAAATATTAGAATTTGTATTCACAAACTTTACATTGTTTCTTTTTATATCTACCTCTGATTGTTCTACACTGACAATCCAAGCATTCATTTGTAATAAACTCATAAAAAAAACATCAAAAGTTTTGCTAATTATTAATTTGATGACCTACTTGATGATATATAAAAAGTCATATTTGTCCGAATATGACTGAAAAACAATGAACTTAAGTTCATTCTGCCTCTTAGGTTCAAGCTTCTTCCTCATGTTCTGGACTATGAACTTGTAATCAAGCATACAATTTTATATTATTATGATATAATTGGACCAGTTTCTTCTAGTTTAATGCATGACTCTGTGATGCAATTTTGTCATGCCAGCAGTACTCCAATATCAAATATATGCATACACTGTTTGAGTATAAATGTTTTTGTGCTTAAAATACTCTTCTTTTTGCAGCTATCTGGTATATAAGTGATGTATTTTGTAAGTATTTGGCATATATAGTATGACCCCGCACGCTCCACTATAACACGAATTCAGATATAATACGGTTGTGGTGTGGCTCCTGAAATTTTATATATATGTGTTTTTCTCACACATGAAAAAAAACATCTTTCTAAAAAGTACGAAAAATAAAGTTTTTTTTAATCATTTTGGGGAAGAGATTGCGCATGACTAATACAAGACGATCGTTGAGTGGCTCCTGAAATATGATATGTATTTTTCTTGTACACGAAAAAGAAAGTTTTTTTTTCTTAAAAGTACGAAAAGCAGAGTGTAAAATGTTAATTCTAAAATCATGTAGGTCTTTGACTGTTTTTTTTCCTTATTGGCAGCAAAACATACCATCTGGCAATTTTTTTTATTGGCGATATTGTTGTCTGTTTAAACTTGTATATACAACCAGAGGTGTGGAGTGGAGAAATTCAGAGGCCCCATGAAAGGAAACTGCAAACCTGATATAAAATGCACTGATATTCATCTATTGTTAGATAAACAATTTCTCTGTCCATATTGACAAACCATCTTAACAGTGCACTGTTTTATTATAATCCACTTATGGTGAGATCAAGCATGAGTAATTTGTGTTGTGAGATATCCGCTTTTTGTTGTTGACATTTCTGGTAGCAGAGATTAACCGGACAAAGCATTATCTTGTAACCTATCTTTCATAAGATATTTGGCTTCTCGCTAGTAATACATTTACATAGACTGACATTGGTATGTGGATGGTAAGTAAAATTCCTCTTCTTTTCATTCAGAATTAAATCCTTCAGAACACACACATTTTCTGAAATACTCCCTGTCATCAGACCAGAACACCTTTGTTAAATTGAGTGGAAGGCAGCACCACTCCGCTACCACAATTGTAAAAAAAAAAAAATCTTGTTTTACTTGTTGGTTTATTCAAAAGGCAGGGAGGAACTGTAACTACAATCGACCAAACGACGGCCAATTCCTTTTATATAAATGTACCCAGATAAAACAGTTTGCTGAAGTTTCAAAGAAAACATTACCTTTGAAGCATTGACTGTTATGAAAACATACGAAGCATATGGAAAAAATCAGTCTCAATCATGCAATACAATTATTTGATGTTGCCGCCACAATAAGAAATGGGCATTTGTTTGGTTCTCCAAAGCTGGCATTTAGTGGCGACTTCAATAACACATGCACATTTTATCAAGGAAAGCCGACTACAATCTTCAATAAAAACAAAGAACTTCTCTTCAAAGAAGTCAGTACCAAACTTAAATAAAAGTAATGGAATCTGATGGATTTTTTAATTTTCCAACGTGACTGGAACACGTATACTGTGCCATAAAAGTTTCCTTTATGCTGGGAAAAAGTCTGTGCTGATGAATGCTACCAACTGTGGCTTAAAATGCAAACTAATTTTACCGACTTGGGATGTATTGAAGAGTAAATGTGCTTCATCATTCGTTACGTGATTGTGCTATGTTTATCCACTGAATTTAAACCTATATGACCTGTGACAAAATTATTGAATATTTTAAATCTGTGTGCATTTTTTCAATCGAATTACTTGCACTGTGGATTCAATGTATCTGATGAGATTCACGGGTGAGTACACGGTGTTGATACTCTATTCATGCTATACATAAGACATGTGTACATAAACAATATACAAGTATATGTACCAATCCATGGGTCTGTAAATAAAGTAAAAACAAGTATATGTACCAATCCATGGTTCTCTAAATAAAATAAAATATTATATATGCCTTCTCTGTTTTCACTACAGGTGTATTTCCCATTTAATATGCATCGATTTAAGATGGTAACTGTGCCAATGAAGCACGTATTTTACTGCCTGCATTTATTACCTACCCCCTCCCCCCGCAATTTTTTTGGGGGTACATGCATCATTTACTTCAGCTAACTGACCTGGTTGCTTATAACATGGTTCAGTCTATAACACGGTCAGGTTCAAGGGCTCCTAACTACCATGTTATAGCGGGGTCACACAGTAATTGATGTATTTTGTAAGTATCTCATATATAATTTATTTATAAGTATTATTATTTATCAATGTTGTAAGAATTTGTTATATAATTCAATTTGTAACTATGGGCATAACTTGTGGATTCCATACTTGGTGTCATCAATCACACATGCAAATTCTTAAAGAAGTGACACAAACAAAACATGGGTTATTCCAAAGTTATACAAAAAACCCTTACCCTCCAAGCTCTACCTCAAGGACAAACTAACAACCGTAGAGTGTTAGCAGAATCAAAATCCACAATACTGTTACTGACACAAGTTGCATGTTCTAGCTTTTAACACGATATATGGAGTTTAAGGACAATACAACTGTATTATGTTGTTGTTGTTGTTGTTTTGGGTTTAACTCCATTTCTCATCTTATGATAGGCTATACATGTTGGTAAGCATAACTGATGCAGGAAGAACCCAGGAAAACTCTGGTACAAACCATCAACCCATTTTTTGCTTCTAGCAAGCTTTCTCACACTCTACATTGGTTAAGGCAGAAACTCAAACCCATGCAGACAGGTGAGATGGCAGTGGTTGGTAAAGGCCAGTTCTTTAGTCCATTTTGCCACCCGGGGACCCACAACTGTATGAACATATGGATGTACACATAGACTGATGGTAGCACAATATTTCCATGCTTCTTTGAAAGTTTAGAGATTAAAATTTATATTCAAAAGTATTTTTACAAAGTCTTAAACTTACAACATATTGTTCACAATGCTGTTTCCATCTTCAAAGATTCTATGTAACTAATATCAAGATAAAGATGATCATGATAATGACAAAAATGAAAGCACTAATAGTATTATCAAAGGTGACATCACATTTGAATCCACATGGGTCAAACAGTTCACAAAAGTAACTTACAGCCCATAGTGAAGACTTGAAGCCCAAGATGGCTGCTTTCAAACCATCTGTGATATACGAGGTAACATCTTCACCAAGTCTGGTATCCCTGTATAAAGCCCTCAGGATATTCAATGCATGAACCTAGTTCAAAATTAAAACAGAACATTAATTATTTCCTTACTCTACTTTTCCTTTTAGAAAAAGAAGTTTAATGTCTTCCCCTTCAGCTATTAAACAACACACACTTGATGAGACAAAAGTGCTGCCAATCAAATCTGTTGATAATAACTTGGATAAAAAATGGGCAACCAGGTACCTGTTAAAAATAATTAACCCTTTCACTACTGCAGACCAGCAAACTCCTCTCAAGACTGCAGACTGGTATACTGGTCTCAAGTACATGTCTCATTTTGACGATCTATTCTCTAATTGGTCAATATTGGGGATCCTCCATTTATAAATAATCCTGTTGTAGTATACCATATGGATACATTCAGACTTAAAGATTGGTTTTTAACAAAAACGAGGAGTTTTCTGATCTATAAACATTAATCTTCAAAGTCACCTCAGTACAGCCAAAATGGGGGACACAATATTTTAAACTAACTGAAATTCTAATCTTGTAAATATATATGTCAGAAAGAAAGGGAGCATTTGCAATAAAGATGGTTGGATATTATTCGGAATATTGATGACAATCAGTGCTCTGAAACGTTCTGTACATGCTGATGTGTTCTACATCTTAATTAAATTAATGGATTAGATCTCACTTGGATTAAAATATTCACATATTTTCCAAATGCAAGGACCCAGCACTAGAGATGTCAAAATTCTGGGAAATTTCTACCTGGTTGCCATCAGTCCTAACGACTGGTTACCTGGGTTCCCAATCAAAGGGAACTTGTATTAAATGTGAAGCTAAACTGCTTTGTTGTAGGTTCACACATGGCAACCCACATGAGAGGTATAAGTGTAATTATTACTAATATAAGTGGCAAAAAAAGCGTAATCTGAGCATAAAAAGAGTAATCTGTATGAAAAATGTACATTTAATTTTGCTACTTACCTGGATTAGCAGTTAAAAAATTTTGTCACAAATCAGCTATATTAATGTGGATTAGTAGTTAGCACAAGAGTATAGACAAAAGAAATTGATAAATTATTTATGAATAACACTCACTTCAACTAGTCTACATGTCTACAGTAACTTTCACAAATAGTCATAAAGTCCACAACTGATGATTGTTGTATTATCCTTGACCTGCCAGGGTTTCGTCCCTTAACGATGGTCCGGTGCAACATGTTTGTAAGTTTAACAAAATCCCTTCTGCTTGAACATTTTTCAGTCATATAACATTCATTAGTCACATTGATACATCCCCTTTGTTTTTGTTTTTTTATCATTTTATTTTAATGATATCTGGCACCATTTAGGTTCAATGGACCACTGGTCCACTGCATATGTTGCATCAAAATAGAATGAATCTAGGACAAGTAGTTTCACAATCAAGAAACCTGTCTGTTTTTTTGAAACTGTTTGATGTAAAATTCATGCAAAAATTACAATTACACACGTGAATTTTATTCGATTTTTTTCTCTCAATGTTTTTATAAAAAAATATTAAGTGAAAAATTTCATTCTATATAGTTGTCCATTTCGTTCATTTGTTTCTAACATGGTCTAAAAAGTGCATGTTATGGTAACAAAGAACACCTGTCTGTATGTACCAGAAGTATGATTATACAGACAAAACAGGGTTCTGAAAAGTATAAGAAACTTGCACACATAATTAATGCAACTTGGACTTATCCAGTGGGAATAAAATGGCCACCATGCAAGTGATGAAGATCTCTAAAATATATACTAGACAAGTATTAACAAATTACAGCGAAAATAAGTGAGAAAAGTTGGAAATAGAGATGGGGTATACTTTCCTTGAAGTGAAAAGACTCCTCCAACTGAAACAGGCATGCTTCCAAGATGAAAATGGATGGCAAGGGCTCTTGTTAAAAGAATGTACTGTGTCACACAAGAAAACGTAATAACTGAAATATCCTTACTCATTGCTGCAAAGTCTAATAGGTATGGGGAGATCACTCTGCTTGAACACCACATGGGTTGGCAGACAACTTTTAGCTCCCTTTTGATAAAAGTAGTATCTGCGAGGGCTGGATTTGTGAGGTATTGGTACTTCTCCAGAGGTATTATTGGGTAATGTATTTGAAGAAGAAAAGTATATACACTAATTAATAACATCTTTAACATCAATTAAAATGGATAATTAAGAAATCTTCCACATTTTTTAGTGGCTAAAGATCATGTCTCTCTCATGTGTATCACACTGAAAAAAGTACAGGATTTATAATTTGTAAAAAAAAACATTAATTGTACAGCAAGAAATGATGTGATTATGGCATTATTGTGTCATCAGTTAGACAGTATTTGTTGACATCCAGTGTTTAAGTACTATGAATTATGGGTGGGGGGGATGAATGATCTGACAGTGACTTAGTGACTAATGTCTACCACTTCAATAATGTCAAGTGATGTCAAAGAAATGATAAAGTAAATGATACCTTGTAAAACCATTACCATATGACCTGTCATAATTCACCCTTGCTGGTTTTTTGTGTTGGAATTTCAATGTGAACTAAATAATAAAAACATTCACTCACAACAAACTTTGATGAACGACATCATAGCACGGGTATGAGACTTTATCAATATACTAACAATATCATGTCATTTATTCAAGGTAGGTGTTAAAGAACACATATTACTCTTGCCAGAGACGCTGATAAAAGTGTGTTAGCTAGTAAATCTTTTCACTATGACACAGTTATTTAAGCTGCAAAGGTAACATGAATGTGTTACCAGCAAGCAGAACTTACGGCATGAATATCTAATCAGGTCATCTACATATGCATGCAAATATTGCCTACCAATTTCCATTGGTCTGGCGGTGTGTATGTGTGTGCATGTGTTTGATTTGGATTTTTAATGTAGCTTTAACAATTCTGCAGTCATTTCACTACAATGTCTGTGGTGTGGCAGAATATAGTAATGTCTAGCACTGAGGCATCATGCCACAGACATGTAGCATGATGTCCTACCCAGTCACATTATCAAAAAGTTCTAATACTAACCTCTTAATGCTGAGCGCCAAGCAAGGCAGCTGTTTGTACCATTTTTATAAGTCTTTGGTATGACTCAGCGGGGGGGTTAAGGTGGGGGTGGTGGTTTGAAATCACGATGTCCCACATCCGACGTGGATACTCTAACCACTGGTCTGGTGGTAATAGTACTCCCAGGGTGGATAGGCAGACAGGGATCATAATATATGTACCCCTACTTCAATCACTGAAAACATAGGACTGATTATTATACGGAATGAAAATCTAATTAGTTCCACTAAATATGAATGGAAACATGACAAGAAAATATAATTATGTCATCTAAATATGAGTGGGAACATGGCACAAAAAATGTAATTAGGTTATTTAAATTTGAATGGGAACATGACAAGAAAATATAATAATATAATTATGTCATCTAAATATGAGTGGGAACATGGCACAAAAAATGTAATTAGGTTATTTAAATATGAATGGAAACAGCATGGATATGTAATTAGGTCATCTAAATATGACTGGGAACATGGCATGAAAATCAAATCGGTTTATCCAAATATGAATGGAAACATACCTCTGATGTGTAACAGGTCTAAAACAAGTTGTTTCTGTACAATCATGGTAACAAGTTAGTCCAGGTTGATGGAAAGAAGGAATGAGGGATGTAAAGCTAGACAGAAGCAACTTGTGCTGCCCCAACTGCAAATGCAGGGGTGGGGAAATATTAATAAAACAATTGGGTCTGTTCCAGTGCAACATGCATGGGACCCATGGAAGGCACTTTTAAGGTGGGGCACTCACCCATAGATCCAAGTTAGAATTTTCTAATCATTTTAATATGAATTCTGTGAAATTAAAGTACCCTGGCATGTATTTTTTAAAAACTCCCTTCCCTGGGTACCATGTATGTTTAAATTGAACAGTCCTTACTAAATATATCACCAATATATTAATTTAACTAGAATATCTGATCAAATTGATAATAAAAAAATATGGTGAAGATAATACCATCCTTACCTTAGCATTTATGGGACTCCCCACACTCCCTTCTGGACTCAAACTAAGGGTAAGTAACTCTTCCATGGCTTCCCTGAAGCACATCCTGCCAGTGCTTGTAGGTTCGGTTGTCACAAGTGCCTAAAATGATTAGAATACATCATCCGTAAGTTTGTACAACTACAGTTTTGTTATTTATTTGACAATTATTATATAGTTAATTCTGTTAATTTCTAAAGAATTTAAAACATTATGAGTAGCTGTACTAAATCTAGATTTGAATAAAATTAATACCATGTTATTTAAAGCAAATACAAAATGTTATTCACAACTTCACGCTTTTACATACAAATGCTTGGACAAATACTCATCACATTTGATTTACAGTTCTACTGAACCCAGTTATGCCTGAGATGAAATCAAGTGAGTTGCAGAATCCCTAAGTTCTTGATTTTGTTCTGGAACCATGTTCTTTTTGCAGCGAATTTTTTTTCTAAACATATGTACCTTTATCTAAGTAAACAGGATCGATTCTTGTACCACCTCATTAAGTGCAAGATCTGTTGTGGATTTCTATGTAATAAATATATTCCAACACCATCATTTTTCATGAGGATGTCATTATGGGGTGCAGGCTGTATAAGCCATTTTTAGTAATATTTTTTTTTAAGAAGAAAGAAAGTTTTGTCCATAGTGGTAGTAATGCCACAAATGAGCTTGTGCAATTGTATATGTATGTCTAAGACTTCAGAACACCTGTGATAGATCTACTTTACACAAGCCAACTGTGTTCAGTGTGGCAATCAGAACATGCATCTCTTTGGAACGTTTTTGAAGTGCAAATTTTTTAAAGAACCATTCATGATACAAGTTCAATCAATGGCATAAATATTTCGGGTTTTTATTGACATGACAAGTTGATATCATAGCAGGTGCATACCATTTGTAATTTGATGTAAATTTTAACTAATCAAACTATGGGATCTATTTACCTCGTTCAGTACATTAAAAATCTAAAGCAAGTGCCCCCAAGGAATTCTATTTTATTCATGAGGTATCAGTTATCATGGATTTTGTCGTTGCTACAACTATCTAATTTAAATATCCCATACAAAATGTCTTACTCAAAAACTCTGCCCTTTTGTCAGAGGATAATCAAAAAAATTAAGAACCAAAACCATTTACCACTTTGCAAAGCTATAAAAAAAATGATGTCCACAAAAACAAATAAATTTCAAGTAGTTATGATCATTAAGATAATTTGTAAAAGAACACCTGAATGAGACACTGTGAACAAGACAATTTGATTAAGACAAATATTGTATATATCATAAATATTAGTGAACATACAATTTATTCAATTAGAAAGAGAACTAATTTTTGCTAAAATATTTTAGACCCTTTAAAATTTTGTGTTAAAATATACATGATATATAGATAGACAGTTTTGGAAGTTTTCTCATATACTGTATTTAGTGTAATATTAACACATGCCTCTGCAACCACACACACTTCAATCCCAGCATGCCTCATGTGAGAGAAGCAGCTACCAATATTCATATAGAGCTTCTTCTTAGAACCTATCACCACACATGCCTGTTGTCTTGTTATAGCTCAACGTTCACATGTTAAATCGACATCAGAAACAGATCATAAATGTGTTGCATTGGGTGCAACTATACTAGGATAGAGTGAACTACCAGACTAAAAAGATCTCACCACTGAGGAATAGAGCAGATACTTCCATTACGGAATTACACATTAAACATATGTAGGTGGGTGATTATATTGATGAACTTAGCCTCATGGAATTTATCCAAATAAGAAACTTAAGCAAACAGAGGGCACATTATGTTCAATAGGGTGCCATCATTTTATAAGTGTAATGTCACACAAAGGATTTAATACCACTTAGTGTGCATATGGACTTTTGAACAATGTGTGAATGAATGTACTGAATATCTTGAGTATAATTCTATTTGCATTTAACAATGATATTTAATTTTGTTTAAAGTACATAATGTTGTGTGGAAATATACTGAGATACCAAAAATTTTCATTTTTGCTTATTGGTGATTCACTCAGATTTTTTTAATTTGCCAATATGCACATCTACACTGATAAAGTTTATTGGTATATATTCTAATGTTGAAGGGAAAACTAGTCTCATCTAGAGGATGAAAGTAGTCTCCCCTTAGATATAAGAATATATGCCAGAAGTTGATTTCCTTTTTGAGCAGGCAGACAACCTTTTAACATCATTACTTCTAAACAAATCCAAGATGGTTGCAACATCTTTTGCTGGCTTGGAAATGATGGATTTAAAGGTAGCAGACCAAGCCAGGATGGTTGCAATGTCTTATGTGGGCTTAGGAATGCTGTATTTGCAAGGCAGCAAACATACTCCTAATGTACTGTAATCTGTTAATAAGAAATAAGATACTTGAAATTTGACTGAGCTAAAAGTCTTGTGATTTATAGTAAGTAGCTTTCACTTAATGAATGTCCATTGACCATATCTGTAATTTTGAAAGAACTAAATTTTGTCCAAAGAATGTCAAGTGAAGATTATTTGTGGAAAGAAATATCACACAGAATTTATTTGGCAATCTTTCACAATCCACCAAACATGCAAATATGTGCACACATTAAAAAAAAAAAGCGTGAAAGAAAGAAAATACCCATGGTATTGCAGTCAAATCTCACTCCTGCAAAATTATCCCTTGATAATAAACTGGTTACCTTACCTGAACATAGAAGGGGATTCCTGCACTCCTACGTGTGGCACACAGTCTAGAATCAGGATCATCTGATTTGATGTCGGACATCATCTTCCTCAGCCATTCACTGGGCAAGTGATGTAAAACACTGATATAACTCCTAAAAAAAAGATGGATGATATGACTTACAAAACTTATTTGTATAATTTCTTTAAAATACAGGCACCTAGATTTTCTATGCAGCTGTCTACTCAGTCAAAATTCCATCCATCCATCCATTTTTTTATACTGGCTACTTTTTAGGTAATTTAATGATAGGTAATTTTATGATTTCTACAGAATTGTTGACATTAGTTCAAGCAAATAATATGTATAAACAAATAAAAATAAATACAATTATTCACGTCAAAAGTATGCATATACAAAATTTAGAAAAAGTCATATTTTTCAATTGTGAAAAATTGTATCACTTACTTCCAAAGCATTTCAGTCATCTTAACAAATCCAGCATAAGCCAGTTCAAAAGCTCCCCTGTGTTTAGACTCCAGCAGTTGGTTCTGAAAATATTCTCCAATGCTCACAATCTGAAGAATTAGAAATAAGGAAAATATAATATTCGAAAAGAGTTAATGTAGCCTAGACATTTGAAATCAAGTCAACTTTCAATGTAGAACACCACCACCTAGTGCTGGATTATCCTAGTAGCAAAAGTAGTATATGCTACGGGTCCTGTGCTATATGCTTTCAAGCTATCAATTACCTACATGCATACTGTAATACCTAACTCAACAAACCAAATTACCTGGCACTATTAAGAACTACATTTCTTTTCCAATAATAATACTAATAATTATAATGTAAAAATATGAAACAAAGTCAGAGAAACATGAGGCAGTTCACTATGTTGTAATACCTTAATGGAGTTTTGCATGCACATTGTCCATTTAATGTGTGAAGATTATTTGATGTTAAACGTTGAGATGTGAGATGATGTTTAAAAGACGAGACTTTGGCATATCTGATCATGTCATTTTTATCTGTCACTGAAAACATCTACCATGTGTGAATTACTTCTTCCATTCCTGCACATAAGCCAGCCACCCACCATTGTTTAGATTGCCATCTGCATCTCTTATAACTGTATACTCTGTGTTTTATACTAAATGTGAGTATAAAACCCTGCTCTGGTTCTCGTAACATCACAACGTTGTTATGAGTATTAATGAATTTGTCAAGGAATTCATCTAAAGACATTAATAGTTCTACATGCCTGGGACATCAAGTGGAAAGAAGTTTGCATGTTAGCAGTTATTGTGCCATATTCATTTGCATGTTGGACCATGCATGTTGTACTGGAATTTCTCATGAATAGTTTAGGAAATGAATTATCTTACCTTTCGAGATTCTGGATTATCAAAGCCAGAAACACAACGCTAGTCCATAAATTAGTGACTTCAACCATCTGGTGGAGTTTTGTTACCAAAACAGTGGAAATGTAGGATTGCAATGGAAATCAATGTGCCTGGCCGAAGAATCACATTTCTCGTCAGAATTTTGTTGAACAATGAGTTAGAACCAATGTTACTGTTCATTATTGTAAGTTCTTGGTTATGTAGAACTTACTATTTTACTTTAATGTGTGAAATAGTATACATTTGATAGGGACTATTTCTAACCATATTACAACTCATTGCATTAGCAGTATGCTGTACTCTCGCTTGATTCGCATCGAAATTCACTTGTCTGTTTTGTTCAGTTCTACTTAATCATAGGTTGTTGTCGGGTTTAACGCCATTTTTCAGCACATGATAGGCTATGCATGGTGGCCAGTATTAATGATGGAGGAAGAACCCGGGAAAACCACGGGAAGAACCACCGACCCACGAGAAGCTACTGGCAAACTTTCTCACATACCCACATTGGCTGAATCTTAGACTCGAACCCACGCAGACAGAGGTGAGATGGCAGTGATCCATAATGGAGAGCGCTTTAGACCACTCGGCCACTTGGTTGAACAATGAGTTAGAACCAATGTTACTGTTCATTATTGTAAGTTCTTGGTTATGTAGAACTTACTATTTTACTTTAATGTGTGAAATAGTATACATTTGATAGGGACTATTTCTAACCATATTACGACTCATTGCATCAGCAGTATGCTGTACTCTCGCTTGATTCACATCGAAATTCACTTGTCTGTTTTGTTCAGTTCTACTTAATCATAGGTATAAATATATAAAGTAAAAATGCACACCACGGACATTGAGAGGACATCTTAATTCTGTCTAAATTTTGTGTTCAGAGGGATTTTTCCATGCAGTTTTAACAGTTGACTTGATTACTGCCATGGTTAACCCTGAGGACAAACATTGATTGGCTAACTACGGTCATGTGATGTGAATAAGCATCTATAAATACGAGTGCAGACACTGCACTGGCAGGTAGCTGTCAAAGCAGCAAAGTACAAATATTTAAGTAGTAAACAATTTAGGCCATGTATAAAATCATCAATTATATATTTGTACACAGCCAATATTTTTAACTCTGGCACCTTAAAATCCCAAACTGAATCAAATTGTTATGAGAAATTTTAAGTAGTTTTATTACTTGATTGCTACTGAATATAAATGCCTTATAATTATTATATTTTAATTCTTTATAAAGCTGCTGCTATCTCCCACCACACTACTCAAGTACACTAGCACTAAAATTATTTTCACTGAGATCATGCTACTACGTTAAAATGTGTTACAGTCAATCTAATAAATTTAGCTGCTAATATAGACATGAATTTAATAATATAATTAATTTCACCATAATATGGTGTATTACCATGTTGTCTTTTTGGCATTTAGACACAAAACTGCTCTATATTATCAGAAGTTGATATTGTTGTGACAAACACTGTGTTGATGTAAAGTTACCATGCGATATTGAAAGGCATGTTATGTTCCATCTTACCTTTATTATTTATAAAAAGCATTTTTAAGTCCTGAATTCTGGTCTTTTTTATATATAACACACGTGGTGTTACAATATAATATTATTAGTGAAATGTCAGACATATTTGTCATATTATCTGGCTGTGCAGCAATCTGAAAAAATACAATCACTTTACTATGCAAGTTAAAAGTGTATGTGTTTTAATGTTGTATGGGTTTTTTTAAAATTTAGGGCCCCTTTATAACATATGCTACAGGCCCCATGTTAGCTTAATCTGACACTGCCCCCATCCCACCTCAAAGGTGTCCAATTTACACCAGGCTTATCATTTGCCAAAAAGTGACCCTAGAAAACAAGCCATCTGAATTATTTAAATTCAATAATAACTGATACACTTAACATTTAGGCATTTTTCATCTTCCAGCAGGAACACATTACCCTTGTATTAAAAATTTCATTAATGACTGGAAAAAGTTACAGATGCAGATTTGTAAACTATAGGAATATGGCCTCCTACCAGTCTGTATCTTTCTTTACAAGTTTCATTATTGATCTATCCTGTGTAACATCATCACTGTCTCTGTTCAGTTTTTCACTTAAAAATATAATTTATTAAATCCATGGTGAAAGAAAATGGCACAAAATATAATTGTATTTATCCTTGGTCTCAGAGACTCTAATTTTTTTAAAAGAAAAGAAAATATGAGGTAAGCAAGCAGAATGTGTGGATTACTCACTAAGAAAGAATCAAAGCAAAACGTAATTCAATTTCTCGTTGTGCATTTTATTTTACTGTGAGACATTCTTCCCGGTTATTGTCACAGTTTTATAGTATATGCAAGAAAATACGCAGTATGTACAAATTATTACTTATTAAATTTCATAATATTATCAAACAAAGACAGGCAATATACCAAATATAATTGCTTATAAGTTGAGTCAAACTACAAACAACAAAGATCATGATATTCCAAAGCATAATGTGCTGACAGATCAGGTCTATGTTGTTTCTTCTACTAATTACTCCTAACAACCTAAAAAACTGCAGAGACCCTGATCTGCCAGCACACAATAAGCCTGCAGAAAAACTTGGCATATGGCAAACATTGAGGGTGACAAGCTACTGGCATGCAATAAATTGAGGTTACACTGTACCTGTTGACAGTCTATCAACCCAATTTCATCAGTTTTCTCAGGATCTGAGACGGGTACATCATGTGAGATTTGACCCAGCAACAGTGAGATCTCCTTGATGCTTCTCCAACAGCAGACCACCAGATATTCTGGCATCAGCATCACCGTCTGTGTGCTTTTCATTTCTTCTGCATCAAGCATTAACTGAACATTCAGTTCCTCTGTCAGAAGTGATATGACATCTAGACTTGGTCCTGAAACAACAAAAAAACAAGAGGAAAAAGTGAGTGTACGATTGCTAACCTATTTGCAAGGCTACAACTAAATCTCACGAGCCCCCTGCCCCAATGCTAAAAGTCTGAACTTAACAAATAGATAGAAGCAGCAATAGTCCTTCTGAAAATTCTAGTTAAGACAGTTAGTAGATCATCTGTTTAAATGAGTTAATTAACAGAAGTGATGTTATTGATGACAACATTATGGTTCACAAGTAATTCAAATTTGTAAAGGAAGTCAGTAAAAAATATTATAACTAGATCTTCTTATCTATATTAATTAATACCTCTAATGGCCTCCACTGGTATATTGCCCTCTGGTGAAGAATTATGGACAACAGGGGACACAACTCTAGCAATGGCAAAACATTCGTTGAGTAATGCCAACAGAAAATCTCTCCAGTCTTGTTCATCTGCTTTCTCAATTTTCCTGCAGAAGATTTAAAACTTGACAAAGGAAGGATAACATTCATAGTTAAAGGAAACAAAGAAAACATCCATACAAAATGTTTACTTCTAGTTTCAATGAAATATATTTACAAAATATGTATTATCTGATACCAACTGAACCTGAAAAATGTATTTTAAAAAAGGCTTTCAGAGAAATTCCAAGTATTTTTAATGTTTTCCATAGAACCTTTGTTCACATATAAATATTTATCATCTACCTTTTAAGAATCTATACCTAAGTATTCTGTTTGTAATCCTTCAGTCTCTTGGTCATATATACATTTATAATCTAATTCATTTACTATTTACCTGTAATCAACATCACTGAGAATGTATCGAATGCAGTGAATTGTAGAATACAGAGGTCTGTTTGCTGCTGCAATAAGCAAGTTTTTTTCAGCAACAACCCTCTGATCTTGAAGATACTTCAATAGTATCCATAGCAACAAAAGTCTTCTGCCAAAATTGCTGTTTGCTATTCCAGGCAATGGAAGTTTGTTCTCTTTGTTCATTTGGCCCTGTAAAATCTCGTGGCAGTCATGTTGGTGAAGAAGCAGACGGAACAAGTAAGCAGCTGTTGTACAGTCCTGTGGTTTTGTACTTCCTGAGAGCTTAAGAGCCATGTCAAACAAGGCTTCCATTTGTCTCTTGGACTATTAAAAGAGAGACAAATGTAAATGTATTTTACAACATGAAATATATTTCACTCTCTAACTGGTCGACAGTTGCAGTAGAATCTACAATTTGTCAAAACCCTAGTAATATCAAGATGGTGAAGATGCTATGACTGACAATGCAGAACCTAGAATTATATCTTAAAGAACTTATCTATTAAAAAATATTCTAAAATGTGCTAAAATATGAATGCTGTTCATGATGGTTTAATGAGCAACAATACCCATTTTAGCAACTCCGCTGATGTATCATGGGTAAAGGTCAATTTACAATGGTAAAAATGCTATCAACATCCTCAATTACTCAACATGACTGTTACTTGGTATGTGGAAGTATAGTGTTAAGAATCAAATAAAATTTCATTCTTGATTACAAGTTTCTTTTAACCAATTAAATGACTGATTAATAGTAAATTAATTTGTCAACATCTTGTCAAAATCTGGGCTAATTCTAGGATAACATGAAGTCTACAACAGCAAGAGCAAAAGACCAAATTTAATCAAAGAAACTGTGACTTGTTGATCATTTTCCAGAAAATGATCCATACTCGGTCAAATCAATTAATCAGAACAGCATTAGTTAAACCAAACAAGAAAAGATACACATGATCTACCTCTGATACAAGATGATAATACATCAAAAGGCATGATGCCATGTGACACAAACCAGGTGCAGGAAGACCTCAGGAAGGATGGGAAGTATATGTTGTTGCCATGTATTCCAAAACTGCATGTAAACTAGATGCCTAAAGAAATAATCCAACCAAAAACTTATCATAGTATTTTTTACTAGGGCTCATTTGCTCTACTGATAAACCAGAATAGATAGATTTATACATTAATATGACTAGGACTTGCTGGTGTACTGATGAATCAGTACAAACTGATATTACACACCAATATGACTAGGACTTGTTTGGTGTACTGATGAATCAGTACAAACTGATATTACACACAAATATGACTAGGACTTGCTGGTGTACTGATGAATCAGTACAAACTGATATTACACACCAATATGACTAGGACTTGTTTGGTGTACTGATGAATCAGTACAAACTGATATTACACACAAATATGACTAGGACTTGTTTGGTGTACTGATGAATCAGTACAAACTGATATTACACACCAATATGACTAGGACTTGTTTGGTGTACTGATGAATCAGTATAAATTGATATTACACACCAATATGACTATGACTTGTTGGTGTACTGATGAATCAGTACAAACTGATATTACACACCAATATGACTAGGACTTGTTTGGTGTACTGATGAATCAGTACAAATTGATATTACACAAATATGACTAGGACTTGGTGTACTGATGAATCAGTACAAACTGATATTGCACACCAATATGACTATGACTTGTTTGGTGTACTGATGAATCAGTACAAATTGATATTACACAAATATGACTAGGACTTGGTGTACTGATGAATCAGTACAAACTGATATTACACACCAATATGACTAGGACTTGTTTGGTGTACTGATGAATCAGTACAAATTGATATTACACAAATATGACTAGGACTTGGTGTACTGATGAATCAGTACAAACTGATATTACACACCAATATGACTAGGACTAGTCTGAAATACTGATAAATGAGTAAAAATTGATATTACACATCAATATGACATATGACAATCATTCTTAACAGTAATAGTTCAATATAAAATGTTATTCAGCCAAGACATGGTACATTCTAAAAACAGGGCCAAAGCCATCAATCAAGCCAAACCAAAGTTAGCAAGAAGCCTGAAATGTCACTATTTTAGCCCACTTCCTCCCTTCCATGATGACAAAATCTTTCCGAGATCATGGAATGGTAGCTTTTTACAATAACATGGGGCTAACTTCTCTTCGAAGAGGTGAAATGGAAAGTTAGCTATCTGTGGCACTGAGGCTTTTAAAAGAGTGGCATGTTTCCCCTCACAACTCTCCACTTCCCTTGTATGCTTTCAACATATTGGGCCCTTTTGCCAGAGTAGTTCTGTCCACCATGTGTTCTAAGAATTGTTTTTACACAAGGGATTACTTGATATAAGCAAGACAATTTTTGGTCTGGATGGAAAATCTGCATTTGTGGTTTCTTGAGTAGCTGAGAAATGACCAGGCAACTTCTACTGCCAAAAAAAATAAAAAATGTTTATCCATGATTTTTCCCACATGAGAGAAGCATTCAGTACCCAACAGTCCCTCACTTTCTGTAAGACTTTTGGGACCAGAGAAGATAAAGGGAAGGCATGTAGACCATTCCAGGCTTTAGATCTGAAACTGGCAAACAATAACTGGTAGCTTTGCATTCCACCCTGTCAGTAATAAATCACTGGCCCCAATGGGAGGAAATTTATCTGAATACAATCAGATGAATTTAGCTGCTTACTACCTGAAATGAGGACAGGAAGTGGGAACTGCATCTGCCATGGTATTTAAGCAGATCATAACTCCCGAAAGCTGTACTTACAATGCAGTACTTACAAAGGGTCAGGTAAAGTTCTCCATTTGCTGACATGGGGTCTAATGTATCCGAAAATTGTAATTTTTTATCACAGCTTCAATCAGCAAATCATCTACAATGCTCTCATAAACAGTGTGCTATGGTGACAAGTTCCATTAATGCACTGATAACCCAATAAATGAAGAAATTCTCAGGCTGGGATATATTTCTTTAAAAGAATTGCAGATACCATTAAGATGACTTTCAAGGTACATTCCTGAGGGAGACGGCCATTGTTTCATTACATCTGAAACCCATGTCGAAGTGGATAAAATGCTGCAATGGGACACTGTGAGATTTGTTCTTGATGACAAAGAATCCAATGCAGTGTGAAGTAAACAAAGGATTTCATGTCTTGATTTAGAAAAATATAAATCTCCTTGTACTTTTGCAGAATGTCATCCAAGCAGCTGAAATTCATGGAAGAGGAAATGGTTCTAATTACTATGCCCTGAATGTGAATCCCAGGAATTTCCTGGAAGATTTGAGGACTGGACTATATTCATCCTGAAGAGCTAACTGATTGTGAAATCGACCTCCTAAATGGTAATGAGAATCAGTCTGAGTGTGTCCATTCTGAACCAAGTTACCCAAATGGAAAGGTACAGAGAAATCAGATCTATGACTTGGGCACTAGAAAGCAAAGAACACTTACCTACTCACATTATGTCAGAAATATTAGCCCTGCTACCTCATGAATCCTGTCTTATTAAAAGATCAAATTGTCTTTTCATCACAGTCAAAAGACAAAGGGAAATAACTCTTACACATTATCTCCCTTTGGGATTGCCAGGTATCAGCTGAGCAAGATACTAACAAGAGTGCTTGCATGGCAGGGTAGTTGGGACGGTTTCTGCGTAATTTGATTTGGTAAGTATTCTCAGAGAAACAAAATTTACCTGAACATTTGCTTTCTCCTTCGAATATGTTCCCCAATCCCATTATGCTAGGAGAATAAGTAATATGAGGAGGGGATGCTGAGCATCAGACCTCAACCTCGGGTATCCTTCTATGGAAGAATAGCTTGATTCCTTATGTGAAAAATAACCCATTCTCGTAATTATATAAGCAACACAGCATGGGGTCATTTGATCTATGATCCTGATATATGGTTAAGAAGATGAATGTTGAAATCTTCTTACCTGCAAAATTTCACTGGCAAATCCAGCAAAGCTAACATGATGTTTTGATTGCTCCGGTTGGGTCTGGTGGCTGTCTGTGCTGCTGCCACCAGTTGCACCAGATTTAAAGTTTTCCTCTATGATGCTAAATCAGTGAGATAAAGACTTGAGAAGGCTATATGTTTGGCGATGGCTGTACAACCTGTGATGGCTGGCTGGCTGGTAGTAGTGAGGTGGTGAAAGGAGGTAGATCCAATGGATCCGGTACAAAACTCATGTGCTCTGACTTACAGCCAGAAAAGGCCATGCTCGGATATGCAGGGGGACTTAAACCCTGCAGCATCTCTGTGTGAGTCTTAACAAAAAAAACCCACTTAAACTTTAGTGACAGTGATCACTGTAGCAAGAATGGTTTGTTGACACTTGGGCCAAGAAACAGCATCACTAGACAGTTAAATCAGTGACTCCATCTTATTATGGAGTTTGTTGGAACATTGTCTGGTCATTCTTGGCCAAAATATCGGTATGCAAGAACACTACATCGAATAGGAAGGAAGTTTTATTCTTCAGTCCATGGGCATACAAATTTACAATTTCAAGAGGAACAAAATGCATCAGATAATGGTTGAATTCATGGTGTAACTTGCTCTAATTAGAAATTAAAATCATGAGTGTCATCTATCTTACCTTCTAAACCATGTATTGTTTTCTACATATTCTTAAGCATACTGATCAAATTATTAAACAAATATAGTAGTTTACAATTTTTCCTCATGCAGTACATTGTTATGATAAGACCAGGAGTCCAACCTTAAAGAAGTCTGAAAAGTAGAGAGACTTACTAGTGAAAAAGCTACAGAAACATTTGTCAACATTTTGTAAGAACTTGAGATAGGCTTAACATAGGTGACATAAGGAAGGTATATTATTAATGTCAAAACTAGATTCTACCAATTAAGTTTGTACAAACCATGATCCTTGTTTTTTTATGCATGGTACAGGCTACAAGGATCTTGACTGCTTCCTGTTTGTTTTCCTCAAATGTGTCAGATAAACATTCCAGAAGTGTATGTACCTCACTGGACTGAATCTCTCCATACAAGTCAAACTCCAAATCTTCTTTACCTGTGTTATAAACAACAAGAGACAATAAGAATTTTTGTTTTTTAAAATAATGAACAAAAATTAAATTTCTTAATAGCAATAACATCAACGTTTATTTCATTCTGCATACTTGATTGTTTCATTATTCAACTTAGAATTGGAAGTTCACTATGCTGTCTACAACAGAACCTTTCAAATGCATACAAAACCTAAAATTCTTGTAAATTTTTATCACAATGTTTATTTTTGGCTACTTATTTATAAATTTCATTACCCTAGCTACTCAAAACAGTCTTTTATTCTAAATGCTAAAGTATAGTTCAAAATGGTCAAGTAAGTGAAACTCTCCAATTTCTGAAGAAAAAAAATTCATTAAATTAAAAATGAAAAATTACAAACCTTGATAATATGAGAGCTCAGTTACTTTAAGTAGGTGTATGAATTTCAATTTCAATTCCAATTAGAAAGATGATTTACAGCAGATGATGGCATATGCAGTGAATTTCCCAGTACAAATCATAGCCATCTTTATAAGTCATTGTGGGTAATTATTTGCAAGGCATTATGGGTATGATTGGTATTAGACCGATATATCAGCTGATATCACCTATTCATTAAAACATGCAAAATTGTGCAGCCAGTTTGGCTGCACACATCAGCGTATATTTTAATCACTTATAGGCATTTCTCTCAGCACTGGAGCTAACGTCAGCTAAAGGGTACTTTTGGTGGCATGTACATTATATTTTTGGAGCAAATCCTACGTTTGGTGACTTGTAAATCCACATGGAATAGTACAACCCTCTGTCCAGTGGCCATTTTGAATTTTGCACTAGATATGGCTGTTACCAAATACGTGTCTAAAGAGTATGCAGGTTTGTTCCAGAAAGATTTGCACACAGCAAAATTGCACATTTAATGAACAGGTGATATCAGACCCCATATCGTACATTAGTATCAACACAGATTTATAGGGTTCATTTATCAAACTAGATTGGTATTAGGTAGGTTCTTGTTGACAAATGACTTGTACCGGAATTTCCCAGTTTGCAATTATGTGCTTCTACCTCTAACTGAAATTGACGTTCATTTACCTGCACAAACTAAATGAATGCTTTTGTTATCAAAGTCTATAGTTAATATTCTTTCCTTCAGTGAAAGATTTATTTTTAAAAACCGGAAAACTTTACCTATTTAAAGATGATGAAATATACTATGGTACTGTATCCTGTAAAATTTCAATTTCATCCATACATACAAATAATGAAATTAGAAAAAGTCCTATCCAAATATTTTTAAATATGCCCTATTCAACTGTAAAATTTTCAACTACTTCATAGTATCAACTTTACGAGTTACTGAATTTTAGCTTATCTGTGTTTCAATTAGTCTACAAAATTTAAATAAAAAATTGAGTGGCCTTAAATGAAATGCTATACAGTTGAAGTCATAAAGAGATACATAAAAGAGACACTTTCCTATACTCAAATGTGTAAGAGATTTATCGAGAACAATTTTCATGACAACCCTATGATGTGTAAGTCAATAAGGCTGTTAATACCTAACAAGTAATTAAATTATCAATCTTTGAAAATATGTTTCTTATGCATTTAACATCAGAATAAACTTGTGCATAATGAAATAATGTAATTAGTTCAACAATAATTAAATGTACATTCTTAAGTGCAATACCAAAATTATGATTTGTATGAGTTTTAGAATATAAATATTCTTGATTTTATACTTTGTAGAATACTACTAAAATAATTTTTAGATACAAAAATTTCTTGCTCCTTTAGATTACGAGAGTTAACATTACTGCATATGTTGAACAAATTAATACCTTGAATTGTTTCCAAAATGTTGCCACTTTGTAATCAATTAGGTGGTCATGCACTGCTAGAACAAATGACAGTATGGTTACAATATATAACCTGCTCTCACACAATTTTAAACAAGGCAGACATGTGCTAAAACTAAAAAACTGCAGTGCTGAATTCACCTGATTTTTAAACCAAACTCACATGCTGTATAACTTGCTTATAAGTTGAATCCAACTGCAAACAACACAGTCTCAGATCTGCCAACACATAATGTGACTGCAGATCTGGGTCTATGCATTTTGTAAAGAGTAATCAGTAGAATTAAAAAAAACACATATCATGACTTGGGTTTATGTTGTCTGCAGCAGGACTCAACAAATCACCAATTATACAGTATATTAAAAAGTAAGCATTACTTGGATTTATAATGTGCACATTGTCAATATTGTTGGGCAAATAAATCCAAAAACAGCTAAGGAAAACAGCACTGATGGTAAATTAACCCTTATTTACAAGTCTCATGTGGTAATTTCTTTTGTTAGTGAAACAAAATTGCATGCAGTGAGCTACTTATCTCAAATTTAGACTTTCTGTACCCAGCAACATTCACTAACTGCCCGTATAGTATGGTTTCTAGCCTGGTGATATCTAACACCGTACTGACCTCAGCTCAGGGTATTCATCCAGAATGTAGGGTTGATTGCCAAAATTCCTATGTATTATATTATTACCTTGAACAACAGCAGATGAACCAAAAGTGTCAGTAATAATCGAAAGGGTGGCCAAACAAGTAGTCCTTCTTCCGAATGATGAACCAGGATACAGACTGGAGAGGAGAGTTCTTGTCAACCAGGACAGGAATGCCTGAATATGGAAATGATTCTACAGATTTATGCGCTGCTAATTTCTGATACATATTAGTCACAATAATTTCTTATTCTAACTGAAATATATTTGCAACCACTTTGTACAACATCCACACACAAAAAAATGAAATTAAAAAAATGCAATAATGAATTCCTCTTCTAGACAAACAAACAGAAACCAAAATTTATTTCAAAAACTGTAAACACGTCTACATCTTACTCTTGACAGAATGGTACCTTAAAAATTGAAATGACTTACAGTAATAAAGGGATAATAATGAATGCCTGTGGTACCTTTGCAGGTGCCATGCATCCAATTTTTTATGATCAGAAAAAAAATTTAAAACAATTTTTAACCTACAATCAAATTAAAGCACTGACTTGGGGATAGTATGAAACAATACTGATACCAGTGCTATAAGTCTGACTTTTGCAAGAGAAACCTGTGTAAAATTTGTCTCTTATATACTATACAATTTAAATGACATTGATGTTTGATCTAGAATGACCTTGATCTTTGATCTAAAATAACCTTGATGTCTGATCTAGACATCTTAATGTGACAAATAACACAGTATCAGATAACTGGGTAAAATATCTTTGAAATACCTCTCAAAGTTACACTCATTGTATTGGTACATAATAACCAATGAGTCACTCATAAGGAATCTCCCATCTTTTTTTTAAAAGAAGACTTCAGTTGCTAATCTTTTATTGTTCTCTAGAAAGCAATGCTGACACCAGTAACAAAACAATTTAAATAACATGAATTTTATTAAAATACAGTCATGAAATTAAAAAAAAGCATCAAATTATTGTTTAATTATTTAATAAAAGGAATTATGAATCCTATTAATTTAGACAGGCTATGTTGCATTATAAAATACAGGGCTACCCATAACAATTCTGTTTTGAAACAATAGGGGTGTATCCTAACCCTAATGGGTTGGATATGATGTGATAGGCTAAGAGGTCCCTTAAAAAGACAATTTCTGAAAGAGAAAGGGGTTTTCATCATGTAAACATTACAGAGAGAGGATGCATATAACATTGAGACAATATTTGTTGAAGGGAGACCACAGTGCAGTGAAACAACATTATAATTTTCTCGGGTTACAGATTCAAAAGGAACCCGTAAAAAGCACATGACACATCTACTAATTCCACCTGTTTCATTAAAGTTTACATGATAAAGAAGCCTTAGAGAACAAAGTTACTAAAAAAGAATGTTGTCGAAGTTATACATCACCTAGATCAGGAGCAACGAATCTTCAGGTCCCTCTAGAATTTACCTTATAGCTCTTGAGAAATTCTGCAGCAGTGTCAGCAGAAGAGGTGTTTTGTTTGCAGGCAATATCTCTTCTTAGGGCGATCATACTTTCACTCATTCTTGACAAAAACTAGAAATAATAAAATCAGAAATGCACATGCTTATGGAGGACTAATAAGGAAATGCTGTAGTGAGCTATTAGGAATACAAACATTTTTATTGACCTAACTACCATATATATATTTGCATATATCCAAATAATTTATGAAAAAATACAAGTCTGGAAGAAGGGGAGGGGGGTCAACTTAACAGCAGGCCAAGGTTCAAACTTGAAAATTTTTATTATTTTTTTATTTTACAACTGGTATATATTGTCATTATAAATCACCAACAATAACATTATTTTCCAAATATACCGCATAGCTCATATGACATGTGCTGTCATGAAATCAAACAATTATTTTTCTAACTTTGCAGGCAGCATAATAAACAAACGGGCATTAGTGTACTTGACTTTTATTTGAGGCATATACATCATCCACCAGAAAATGCAGGCATACTTGTATCAGAGTCACGACTGCATGTTATTTTCCAAAAAAACACCATAACAGTAATCTCTCCATCAAGTGTTTAACACTTGGTTAATCAGTGAAATCTACATTACCTGACTAACCAGCATGATAACTTTATTTCACTGTTATTAAGATATGACAACAAACTAAATAAAAAGATTTAGGGATTATGATTCTGAAGGTATTAATGACAAAAACTTTTGGTATCAAGAGTATAATGCATGTATACTTGTTATTCTTAAAGTAACAAGTGTGAAAGATTCCATTTGGATTTGTGTTTGTATGCAAACCTATGAAGGGTAAATAACAGGCAAGCTGAAATATACTGGTCAGCATTATTAATTGTTAATAAAGTAACTTGAAGGATTTCTCTGACACATTTTTGGACGTAAAAGGCAGCCATATGGATTTTGTTAAAAGCGTACTTGATGTACCCTAAATATTTAGCACCTAAAATCAGTTATTATCTACTAATGTTTAGTTGTTTATAGAGCCAAAAGGTTTATTAGCTGTAGAACAATAACTACCAGTATGTTTAATCCATGGTAACTAATGCCTCAGAGATAATGGGTTTGTTTTCTTGCAAAATGCCAATGAACACAACTAATCCATACCGACTCTGAGGTATACTTTAATGCGATAATGGTTTCTAATCAAAACCATAGCTGTCACATCTACTTGAAGTGGTTTCATGCGTAATGATTTCCACACATACAACCAATCTTATTTTTTGTTAACTGAAAGAAGTTGCCAGTAGTAAAAAACAAAAACAAAAATAAATTATCCAATACAATTTGATAACCAATCACCCCTGGAAAAATTAAATGATAAAGTATATATATATACAATACTACCACTATCAAATGTTGTTTAAGATTACTCTTTCTAGAAATTTAAAGCAATAGTTACAATGAATGGCAGTGGAAATAAAAGAATGAGTTCTGCTTATGTTGCCAAGTTCAAGTTCTGCTTATGATGCCAAGTTCAATCTTGAAGCAAATAACAGATGTGCAGCAGCACACAAATTTTATGTACACAAGAAGCAAGTATGACAATAGAGGAAAAGCAAAGTGGCATTAAAAGAAATGCCAAGAACAAAGAAGTTGTTGGCTTGGGATCACTTCGTTCCTGAACTGGAGAAAGAACTCTAGGTTCTGTTTGTAAATGTAAAAAAAAAACAGACATTATCAGAAGAACAGCAATTTGTCTGCATGTAATCAAATGACAAAATACGACAAATACAAGTATGTAGATCCATCAAAATTTATTTCATCAGCCAGTTGGTGTTATGGTTTCTATCTCAGGCAGTTAAGATCAAACAAAAGCTACCAAAAGACTTGAAAGAAAACAGAACCATTTCAGAAGTTTATCATCCATCATAGGAGTACTCATTCAAACTATCAAAAATAGGAAATATAGATGTGATGCCTGCGACCTTTGCTTTGGCCTGTTTTGCCAATGGTTCAAAGCTGCCTCCTGTCATCATTTTTAAACAAAGACTGCCAAAAGGCATGACATTTACTGGTGGTTTCATCATTCAAACACATCAAAAGGGATGGACGGACAAAAGTGGAACACTTGAATGACTGGAGAAAAACATTTTCTTTCGGTTTGAAAATATTATTTTATTTTAGTAAAATAAATGCATTTAAAGTCTCGGACTTATGTTTCGGGGATAGGCTTATATGCAAACGGGCTTATGCACAAGTATATATTGTATATGTAACATATGCTATGTGTAAATAGCAAACAATTATGTGTTAAGTAAAACTTAATAAGTACAGCACTCACTCATAATGCTTTCCAGGGAAGCAACAGAATGTACTGACTTATAATGATACATATAATTTTTTCACAACTTAATGAATGGAATTCATGACCATACCGATCTTAAAATGAGGGATAGCAGTATTAAAGGTCATAAGGGTAACTTTTTGTCTGAGTTGCTTTTTTCCATGAAAGCCAAACAAGATACACAATATGGATTATACAAATCTAAGAATTTTTACTAAACGCTGGTTTTATACTTATGTTTCAATCAATGCATCCATTTAAATGTAAGAAATTTGACTAACCAAATGTGTATATTTAATGAGGAACACAAACCATCCATGTTTGTACCTGTCTTTCTTTGACTGGCATTTTCAAGGTTGTAATTTAATAGAAATCTTGAAACAAATTATATTTCTCTCGTTTATTGTTTCATCCAATATTGATGTGATCATCATGGTTTTTCTTGCAGTGCATCTACTTCCAACTGATTGACATGAATTTCATACAGCTGTAACAAATAAAGTTAAAAGGGATATAACTCTTACCATAACTGTGAGGGTAAAAAGACTGGTTAATGAACTTATCTTCTGATAATGACAACAATATGTACCTAGTTTCACTGCAATCCATTGAAAACTGAATTCGCAAGATATACAGCATTAAGAAGACAAGGGCAATGACTGACAAAATTACAGGTCAACAGGTTCATGTTTATCTGATTATATGTATAAAATGTCTCACTGCAACTCGCTGAAAACTGCAAGACTAATTGTATTCACAAAATTATGTCATACACTACATCCAGCTGTAATTTAAGACCAATAACTAATAAAAAAAACTAGAGGAAATCATTTGTCAATCTAAGCATCTTCCGACAATGAGAACAAATTTCACAGCAATCAATAAATGGGATGCCCAAGTGGGCCTGATATCTTTCAACTATATAGCTAACATATGACAACCAGTGAATGCTAATTCACGTGTATTAACAATGTATAAGAAAAGGAAACATTGTCTATTAATGACAGTGTTGTATTTTCATATATATATATATATTATATATATATATATATATATATATATATATATATATATATATATATATATATATATGGATATATATATATATATATGGGGCCCCGAGTGGATGAGTGGTCTAAAGCACTCTCCGTTACGGATCACTGCCATCTGACCTGTCTGCGTGGGTCTGAGTCTAGGATTCAGCCAATGTGGGTATGAGAAAGCTTGCCAGTAGCTTCTCGTGGGTCAGTGGTTCTTCTCAGGGTTTTCCTGGGTTCTTCCTCCACCACTGATACTGGCCGCCATGCATAGCCTATCGTGTGCTAAAAAATGGCGTTCAACCCCACCACAACAACATATATATATATATATATATATATATATATATATATATATATATATATATATATATATATATATATATCGAGAGAGAGAGAGAGAGTGACAAAGAGAAGGTTGCTTAGAATGTCTGACAAGGGGCTGGGATTTTTAGAATGTTTAATTGAGAATTTTTTTAAATCCAAATTCATCGTTTTTCCCCATTGTTTTCTAAATGTTTGTTACCTGGTGCTTTGTTATTTCAACAACTGGTGCATCAGGTGATACAAATGTAGCTAATTTTCTCAAATAAAACACCATTATCAATTAAATGTTGTAACAAAGGAATAATATAGCAGAGCCTTAGGAATACATTGCAATTACGAATTAGGTTAAGGAAATTAAAGTCAAACATTCTAACAGAGAAAGTGTTGTATTCAAGAACATTTTAAACAATCTTTGCTGTGTATGTGCGTATGTGTGTGTGCGTTTATATATTCTTTTTATCTACAACTTTAAATGTACATACATTTGGTTTTAAAAAGGGAGTAATCTGTGCAGTCAGCATAGATTAATGTGTCTGTCCTTACCCCTTCAGTGTAATGTCCCACAAGTCATAAAATGGAAACCACTGACAAGCTGCAGTGATTAAGGTTTTGGACTTGTAACCAGACATCTGCAGGTTTGATCCATGAAGATGCACAATCTGATCAACACGGAACATGTGTGAATCAAACAATTCAACTCATCTTCTTGATGAAGTTATCTTACACACCAATTTGCATTAAAACCTGATTAGAATTATGGTCTGTTGTGTACTCACAAGTTCAACCAATCTGAAGCAAAATCATATCAATGATATGTCACTTTTATCTGAACTTATCTGAGATCTTGATGATCAAAATCTTAGGTCTCGAGAGTGTTCACAAATTCAGCCAATCACATGCAAGATCACCTAATTCACATCTATGAATGTCACTCATATTTCATCCAAGATCCTGATGACTAATGTGATTGAATTCTGGTCAGAAATAAAGTTTCTGCAGTATTCACTGCAAGTACTGACATACAGAGAGAAAGGCAACACACAATGGACAAAAAATACCATAGCACAAGCTTACTCATAATATTACATGAAAACACTGCGGCCAATGTGGGTATGTGAGAAAGCTTGCCAGTAGCTTCTTGAGGCTCAGTGGTTCTTGCCGGGGATTTCCTGGGTTCTACCTCCACCATTAATACTGGCCGCCATGTATTGCCTATCGTGTGCTGAAAAATGGCATTAAACCCTACAACAACAACAACAACATCAAACACTGCATTTAGCTATAAATTAGAATGAGCAATTACTCTATAAAAAAAACACAACATGATGATAGTAATATGTAAATATGTATATCTTTAATTGATGCCCATAATATGTACCAAGTTTCACATCAACTCATCAAAAACTGAAACTAGTTGCACTAAGAAGATTTTGACTAATGGGAGGGTGGATAGATGAAACGACAAATGGACCGACAGATTGATAGACACAAGGAATGATTAAAAAAAATCCTTGAGACAGAAAACTACCTTTCTGACATGTGACAGGAAGTATTGCCTGAATGCGGGACTCTGGCTGTTCAGGTTGTATGGAATGAAAAATTCTATCAGTCTCAGCTCCACTTCACTGACTGGTTCTGTTGTTCTCTGATTCTCACACAGCAGCCCAAAGGCATCAAGTCTAATCTGGAATGATGCAAAACGTTACATAAATCTCCTTTAATATGTATTATAAAAACGAAATTATTTAGCTAAGTAAATACTGTAACACTGTGTAACACTGAAATGAATCTCAGACTTAAACATTCTGGTAAACTGGTGTGTGGATGAACGGACTTATAAAAATGCAAATTCATATCTTGTCTCCCCAACCTAAGTCCCTTGGTGAAAGTCAAATTCTAAAATCACAGTGCATATCCAATATGTATATTGGACTCATATTCAACACCATTTTCAGGTTTAAAAAACTCACTGGTACCTCCATTAATGCTTTCTCAGCTCCAACAATCTGATCAACTTTATAACTTTAAAAATCACTGTCATCATCACAATTATCATCCATTTTTGGGTTTTCTAGGTAGCCCATATTTTAAACACATATTTGTAAAACTTCCTTGATGCAAGGTTCAAACTATGACAGAATGCTTGTTCCGGGGTCCAATGTGCCAATCAGATTTAGTTTAACAACCATTTATGTCAAGCTGAAGAACCCAGATGTGTAAACCATTGCCTACCTGAAAAAAAGACTGATGTCACGACAAGCTCTACAATACCTCTACTTGCATGAATTAAGTTGTGACAAACACTTTAAAGATAAATGGTTAAATAAAAATTGTATACTGTGCAAAGTACATTTTTGTATTTATGACTTTAAACTTATGTAGGGGTTCTTGCGCATCACTGCTCTCCATGTACATCAATGTGTGGAAAAAAAACCTGCACAATCATGCATGCTGGCAGCATGTCTCCGTCCTAAAGTATCTTGAGTGATACAGGAAAAATTGTGGCACAACACAACCCACCTCCCTGAAATTACTAGACATTTTATATAACAATTAACAGATGCACCCAGCCCCTTCAAGTCATTCCCCTTTGGGAAGGATACAAATTCTAAAACTAGGGATTATTTTGTGGTATTGTACATGTCCCCATAGCCTATCATTTTGGGGAAAAAATACAGAATGAGTAAATACCTAATACTGTGAATTCTAAATGGTTTTGAAATATTGTACTTTAGGCTGAAGGCCGATTTGCATCAGATTTTGGCCTCTCACTTGATCCCCAAAATGCCTAAAATTCAGTGAAAACAAATGTGTACGTCTTCTGGACATCCTCAATCATTTGTCAAGGTTTCAGGTCTCTACCTGAATAAGTTGTCTCAAGCATGCTTATACATCCATATGGGCATGATCACATATACATAAGCACATCTTTTCTTCAAAATATGCTGGAATAATTATTTCAAACATTCTTAACAGCCGATGTGTTGTCACAGATGTTGTGCCCTACCTGGTCATCAGAGCTAGACAATGCTCCATGAATGAGTTTGACCTCCACAAGCCCATACCACATATCAGACTGGTCCTGTGACTGGTTTTTCAAAAGTCCCATGGCTCTAGCCCTTCTCAGGCACATAATCAGTGCACCCAACTGGCCATCTGGACTTTTCCCCTGCTCTGAATAGTAATGAAGGAATCATAGTAAGTGAATGCAAAAGAAAAAAACATGGATTTAGCAAAGGAGTCATACCTAGAGTGACATGTCAATGATTTTCTTATTGTAGCAGTGAAGGTAAATGACGACACCAATTAACCAGTCTTATGGTATGTGTGCCTGACTATGAAGTAGAAGTACTTGATTTGATCCTCAATAGCAACTGTCCCTTCCTGTTACAATATTAATTCAATTTAGCTTCAAAAGGTTTCAAGGCTGGACAATTTATTCTTCACATATGATGAAAAAAGTCATACACTGTCAGCTTTTGATGACTGAATAACATGATTACACAAATGAGAATCAAGGAAAATGAACATTACGGTAAAAGAATCTCTCATCAGTAAGACAGAAAAATCTTATCTCTCATCAATAAGACAGAAAAATCTTACATATCTGGGAACCTTACTTTTCTATGCATTAGTCTTGTTGTCTCAGTCTGGTTGTCTTAGACAGTTTGATAATGTAACAACATGGCATTCTGCACATTAATTGCCCCATCATGTTAGATGCAACTTCAATGTTTTCAAGTAGGTTAATGGTAAGATGGAAAAAACGAAAAATTATTTTCTATCTTTTTTGAAAACAAAATAGTAGAGAAAATGCAGAGATAAGGAAATCCCCATCTTCTGCTTCGTAGATGACAAATAATGTAAACCCTCTGCACACAGCATTTTGTCTTGGTGCCAATCTCAAATGAAGACTAAAATCATATTGATGTGATGATTTACATGCTGGAGAAATGAAACGTTAACTTAAGAATAAACACTCACCTGTTATTGAAGATATTCGCTGAATCATGTAATGAAGAGTATCTTTCCCACACTTCAATAGCTTTGGTAAAATGTACTGAAATAAAAAAGTGTTGCAAATTCTGTATGTAGACTGTATCTGCTTAAAGTTTAGTAATAATATTATCAGAAACCAGGCTTTAAAAAAGGACCATAAATAATCAGGAAAGTGAATTAAATATCTCTCTTGTTTCGATCTTTCTTCTACACTAGTGCATATATTATCTTACATGAAATACCAAACTTTGTGTAACAAATGGCAATAAGAATGTAACAAATGGCAAATAAAAATGTAACAAATGGCAATAAGAATGTGCTTAGTAAGTATGCACTGATGAGAACTGGATGTATTACTTATCAAGTAACACATAAGCAAGCTTGCAAATACAACAAAGGTTTTGTGGAACACATTGTCTTGCTTATTTCTGCCTCACCTTAATACATTTCCACTGCCTACTGTACATGAATTCCCTTGTTCAAACCAAGTAGTATATATGTATACTTTCAAGGTAGGGCTATGAACAAATTATGTTATAACTGAGGTGAAGAGAGTAGCAAGAGACTCAGGAAGCAATAGCTATTGCATAACTGACTGGCCTTTTCATTCCAAGGAGGTAAATACTTGACTATAGGGTGGGTATCTCAATAACTTCCAAGTTATGATGCTATCGGTTGGGTCCAGGTTGGGGTTAAGGACTGCAAAAATTAATTCCCCTTGTAAGGCCAAGTAAATTGTATATGCACTTTAAGGTTGAGGCTATGAAAAGTTTCTCAGTTATCATCCAAAGACCAATCCACATGGGGGCAGACAGACATCCAGCAACCAGTGCTGGCTGTGTAAATGATTTCAACTTTTCATGTGGATAATGTGTGTAAATAGTTATATGGTGGGGATCTTGGTGGTTTCCATGTTTTGACCATGGACCTAGGCACCAAAGGGTATGCATACACCACAGGTACGTAACCCAGGGGAAGTGTTGAATTAAAATATAAGTAAATTGTCTACTAATAAAAGCATGCATCATAGTAAATTTAAATTGAATTCTACCAAAACACCACCATATGTAGATATGAAGGGGAAGAAAAGCAACCCCCACTCCTCAGCATCAAATGTATCACCGCTGATCAGATTCCTACCAAAAGTTTTAGTTACAGGCTTGCAAAAATACTTTAATACTGTGCTTATGCCACTGATGCCACCTTCATGACCGATTTATAAACATAAGACCTCTTTAAATTCCTTAAATTTTCCAGACATCTCTGGCAGTTCAAAGGTTCTGTCATACTCTGAACAACAAACATTGGTCAAAGGATATTCCAAAATAATAATATATCAAAACTGTCTTGGAGTTTCTAATCCATCAGACTGTCAAAAAAACACCTCAACAGCGTAAAATTTAAATGTCATTATGCAGAGTTTATAGATTGTTACTTTGACATATAATCGATAAAGATGTTACTGACTATACTTGACTCAAAAGTGACTAGGTCTAGTTGATATATTGTTTCTTTGTCCAACAATCAATTAAGGTATTACTGACTATACTTAACTTGAAAGTGACTAGGTCTAGTTGATATTTCCTTGTCCGACAATCGATAAAGGTGTTACTGACTATACTTGACTCAAAAGTGACTAGGTCTAGTTGATATATTGTTTCTTTGTCCAACAATCAATAAAGGTATTACTGACTATACTTAACTTGAAAGTGACTAGGTCTAGTTGATATATTGTTTCTTTGTCCGACAATCGATAAAGGTGTCACTGACTATACTTGACTCAAAAGTGACTAGGTCAAGTTGATACATTGTTTCTTTGTCCTACAATCACTAAAGGTGTTACTGACAATACTTAACTCAAAAGTGACTAGGTCTAGTTGATACAATGTTTCTTTGTCAGACAATCAACAAAAAAGACACCGACTAAGCATCTTACAGCTTAAATGCCTGAAGGTTACAGTGCTCACAGTTGGCTAGTTAGTGTTAAAGGGAACTTAATTAATTCCATAATGAATAACAGTGGAGTAAATTTCAAAGATTGGCTTCTCAGTAAAGGTGTTTGTTATTCTAAAGTGGTTTTGGTGGGTTGGGGGTTGGTAGGTTTATATATTCCTAGAAGAGACAATAATAAGCATCAGTTTTACTGTTTCAGTGAGCACTACTCTGCATGTCAAAACATAGGCATAATATGAATTAAAACTGTAACCTTAGCCTCTGTTTGCAGACAGGAGATTTACCTAATATTACCATGATGCAACATTTTAGTGAGATTCTTACATTGATGATTTCCTCCAACAGCCCCAAAGGGGCTCCTAGTGGCCAAGTAGTCTAAAGCGCTCTCCATCACAGAAGCAATCTCTATTTCACCTATGGACCAGGGGGCCCCGTGTGGCCGAGTGGTCTAAAGCGCTCTCTGTTACGGATCACTGCCATCTCACCTCTGTCTGCATGGGTTCGAGTCTCAGGCTCGGCCAATGTGGAGATGTGAGAAAGCTTGCCGGTAGCTTTTCATAGGTCAGTGGTTATTTCCGGGGTTTTCCCGGGTTCTTCCTCCACCATTAATATTGGCCGCCATGTATAGCCTATCTTGTGCTGAAAAATGGCGTTAAACCGTACAACAACAACAACAACATTGATGAAAGGGCCACACTGCCTTAAGACTATGTAAGAATATAAAAATGAGGCTGAGCAAAATCTAGATCCAATTCTTTTTAATCAAGTGGGATGGCATTACTATTGGTATACCTCTTGAGTGAGTTTCTTTTGCAGCTTACTGTTCCCACACAGAATGGTCACTACAGAGTCCACCCATGTTGTCATCCAGGTAGCTCTGTCAATATCCATGTCTTTTGTAAACAGTTTTTCATACAAGTCACTGGCCTATATAAAAATACAAAATAAGGACCAAGTTACATTGGATATTTATTCAATTTAAAACGATATCCATACCAAATATTATGACACATAAAAAGGAAAATTGATTTATTATTGCTTCTTTTTTAATTTAAACTCTTGGCCGATCAAAATCAATTATAATGTATTTTCAGATATCAATCCTTTATTTTCTGTGCTTTATTCAACTTTATGACACGGTCCTGTTAGAAAAATATACTATCAGCATTCAAAGACTCGGTATTGCAACTCAGCCAACTACAACAAATCCTGTGCAGTTTCACAGCCAGATTTTGTTAAGATGAATATTGCTGGCATCTTACTTTTTATCACCTTTTGCAACTCTGTCCATTTAAAAAATTGCTGAAATAATTAATTTGTTATTATGATTTATGTTACCTGCCACAGCTGTCATCAAATTTCACAAATTGCCGACAGAAATGATAAATCTGCTGTCCTGATTAATGTGACTTATCACCTGTCCTAACACAAGATGCATGTTAAAGATCATTTTCTTGAGTTAAAGAATATCATTCCTGTTGGCCACCAATAAAACAATTTAGAAAATTTTAAGTGGTTCAAAGGAAGATTCTGAAAACAAGTCAGGATACAATGAAAGGAAAAATAAAACACCCGAAGTGATGGAGAACAATCACAAGTAAAATAAGCGCCTGCTGCTAAACGTTGCAGTGAATGACAGTATGAAATAAGTGTTTTTCAACTGAGTAATGAGGTAATTAACTGGATTTTTTTTCTAGACAGCCATTTAGTGCAGCTGGTCCTTGTAGTCAAACAGTAAAAATCAAAACTTTAAATACCATTTTTTTAAAGGAGTTATAGGAAGCTATCATACAAGTCAGTACTTCAATAGGACAAAGTCAGTACTTCAACAGGACAAAGTCAGTAGTTCAACAGGACAAAGTCAGTACTTCAACAGGACAAAGTACTGAAGACAAAGTCAGTACTTCAATAGGACAAAGTCAGTACTTCAATAGGACAAAGTCAGTAAATCTAAAATAAAGTAATTAAAATGTTTTGTTTATTTATTTATTTATTCAATTACTATAAATATCAGAAGTGAGTTATTTCTTCTTAACATGATTCTGAAATTTGCTTAGCATCTAATATTTCCTTCGACATTTTTAATGAAGATCTGAGCTTCTTCTGTGAATTTGTTTTGCATGAAGTAAAAAGTTTTACTTTGGATTTTTCCTCATATTAGTATCCCTAGATTAGGTAAAAGATGTGGGCATGTATCATTATCACAGCACAAAACAGATTTATTACCTATTCAAATATATCGCCCATAATAATTCACTGTTTAAACTATTATAATGTATTCTTACGTAAAAGAATAGTTGGTAATGGCCTTCTGAAAGTCTGGTTCAATTTTGTCAAACATTTACAAGGTTGAACAGTGCAATCAATAAAATTAGCATGCATACATAAGTTTTCGATTCTCAGTTGTATTTTACTTTTGAAAAAAAGCAATGTGAAAGTGTGATATGGGCAATTTCTTCCCCAAATATGAAGTCTCTACACAAAATTAAAATCGTGTTCAACAGCTGGTGGTGATGCATTATTTGATATATCAAATCTAGTTGTGTTCCTCTAATTGTATTCCTCTAAGCAGTCCAGAACGTGTCCAATTTCTTCATGTCATCATAAAAAAAAATCTCAAACTGAATATTTGCTGACTTCAGCTTCTACAAAATGAGTGGCTAGCTGTCACAATGAGTCCCTGAAAGGCACATGGCATGTTTTTATTTAGCACTGAAGTGTACACGTTTTCATTTATATCACTACATGAGCACCAAGACAAGTCAAGAAAAATCTTTGGTATACAGTATTTATATCTTAGTATATTATGTAACTAAATATTCAGTGCCATATTTTTGCTTTCAACATTCAATTTTGTCTTTTGTCTCGATTAGTGGAATCTAAATATCAGGGTTCTTATGCTTTTCTAAATATAAATTTCCAGGATGAAATTAATTTTTTCAAGGGTAACATACATTACTGAATGGAATTAAAGAACATTTTGGATTATAAAACATGCATTTTACAAATCTCAAGATGTTTCTCTTTCAAGACTCTCCAAAATAACAATAATCTCTCGATTTTTTTGAAATTACAAATACAGGATGTGTTTGTAAATGTTTATAATTTTTATGCTCTCTGACACAATATCTAACTATGATGCCAAAGAAGTGGATGCATTCTACAACCAGCATCAAATTCTCATTTATCAGGCACACAAGAGGGATATTGTAGTTACTCAAGGAAAAGAAGATACACAGGAAGATGGCAAGAAGTCTGTGGTCCATACTGTAATGAAAAGACCAGTGAGAGAGGAATGGCCCCATAAACCATCTAGAAGATGGACCTGGTACAGTCCAGATGGAAACATCACAATCAGATTGACTACATCTTGGTGCGGAATTAATAACAATCTAGCATCAACATTGCCAGAACACGTAGCTTCCCAGGAGCTGACACAGGAAGTGGAAATCATGTGATGTGTTGGAGAAAACTAACTGGAAGTGGGGAGACCTTGAAGGAGCATAATACAGGGGGATTAACAACAGGATTAAAGAAAAGCTGATTACAGGACCAACGTAAGGAAATCAAGATAAGCCTGAACTAGAATAACAGTAAAAAGACATACCAGCTGGTACAAGGCCTGAGAAACAGGCGAGACCTAATACAATCCAGGACAAGGCTGGCAAGAGTCTCACAGAAGACCAAGAAATTATTAACAGATAGATGGAATACTGTTCTGAGCTTTACAACCAGCAGACTTATGGAGACATAGCTGTACTAAACTTCCCACTGACCATAACAAAGGCGGAAAACCCTATCCTCTGGGATGAAATAGAAGCTGAAATAAAGGCACTGAAGAAGGGGAAGTCAGCTGGGGATACCAGCAGAATTTGTTCAAGCAGGAGGAACCTCCATGATAGATGACCTCACAACAATCTGTACCAAAATCTGGCAAACAGGAGAATGGCCCACCCTATGGTCCGAGTCTCTGATTGTCACTCTACCTAAGAAAGGGACTGCAGCTGTGCCAGAACAGCTGAAAAATCAGCCCCATCAGTCACCCAAGCAAGGTTATGCTAAAGATCATCCGCAACATAATTGCCCAAAAACAGGCTGGTTTCACAGAAGGACATAGTCCTACAGAAAAGAACTTCAACCTTAGAATATAATGTGAAAAGTATCTGCAGCATCAACAGGAACTCTATCATGTCTTCATTGACTTCAAGAAGGCTTTCTACAAGGTATAGCATGCAGCCTTGTGGGCCACCATGCGGATATACAACATAAATGCAAAACTAATCAGCACTATAGAAAACCTGTAAGACAAGGTGGCTAGTGCAGTTCTAGTCAATGGCAATAGAAGACTGGTTCAGAACCAGTCAGAATCAGACGAGTTGCTCCTCTCACCCACTCTCTTCAATGTCTACGAGAAAAGGATCATGTTCAATGCCTTGGAAGACCATGAGTGCAGTGTCATTGTTGGTGGCAGAGCAATCACGAACTTGAGCTTTGTTGATGATATCAATGGCTTAGCATGAGACGTACAAGCACTAGAAACCTTAGTGAACCATGTCAACCAAGCATCACCAAGGTATGGGATGGAGATCAGCGCTGAAAAGACCAAGCCAATGACAAACAACCATCCGAAAGGAAATAAAAGTGAGTGGACAGAAGCTGGGTACTGTGACAAGCTTCAAGTACTGAGGTGCTATTGCCTCTGATGAAGGTTCCAAACCTGAGGTTCTTTCTAGGATTGCAGCAAGAACAGTTGGACTGGCAAGGCTGAAGGCCATTTGGAAAGAGAGCAAATGATGACATGTCTAACTTTTTGCTGAATGAACGTCATATTATAGTCCATAAATTGCATAACAAGCAATAAAATGTGCTCAGTCGGAATGCTGTATTAAATCACTCTTGTATTCTTTTTAAATTTGTAAAGTGTAATTGATTTTGTCCTTTTTTCGGATCTGACATGTTTTGAAGTTTACAAAAATCCCACTACTAATATTTTTCAGCCATATAACATTCATTAGTCATATAAATAAAGCCTGTTTTGCTTGACATCTGGTGCCAATCTTTTTTAAAGTAAAAACTATTTTTCTACCTCAATATAATAGCAAAATACAGTCTTTATTTGTTAGAATATTCTCAAATTTATATGATGTGTGGGATCAAAGAGATGATAATAAAAACAACACCACATTTCACTGCATTATTTGTATTTTACTTAAATGTACCAAATGAACTACCTTAAATTAACCAACTCTTTCATAACTGTGATCAAAGATAGCATGGCAGCCAAGCAAAATGAATTCTTCATAAAATAAAGAGCTTGGTTTCACATACGAATCACTGTGGCAAGCGATTTTCTGAGAATTTCTGAACTGGCACTTAGATATATCCTCAAGAATAATAAGAAGTTTCACTATTGCTTTCAATGAAATCACGACGTCAATACTGTGCTAATTGAACAATACAAACGTTGAGGTTTGACGTAGGCGATTGTCTCACGAAATAAATGTCGGTAGTTTTGGAAAAAAGGAATCTTGTTTGGTGGTATATCGACACATAGTCTAGTTTCTGGCCTCTGTGACTCCCAACTTCCTAATATACTAATTAAAATCACGCCGAGAACCAGAATAATCAACAAAACAAAAAGCAGTGATGTAATACACGTTTTCTCATATACGTGATGGTTGTTGAAACCAGCTGAAATGATCTTTTACATGCTGAAAATTTTGAAAATAAAGGTTTTTATACAGAATAATGAACAAATTCATTAGAAAAAGTGTGTCATTCACAATTATTATCGATGCAATTGTAAAAGGAGGATTCAGTCATTAAACAGCCCAGTTCCCTAACCCCCCAACATGATTTTCTGGACCCTGCTGTGCATGAGTTATCGAGGGAGAGGTGTATGGAGAAATGTGGTTTTATTTTATTGACTTGTGCAGTCAAAATAAAAACAACTTTAACCATGCTGAAATCAAGGGAGTAAAACTAATCTTGTCACCCCGTACCAAAACTAAAAATACAAGCATACACAATGTGCCAGAATAGTTCGTTCATGAAAAAGAAATGCTGGAAAATGTTGTCTTACGTAGCAAGCCAAGGTCTGCTCCTGGATCTGATCAATGACCTCTGAGCCTATGCCAGGATGCAGTTGTAGTAGCCATCTAGATCCAAGATGGCTGACAAGGGAAGACAAAGTATTATATTTCCCTTTACAAGACCAAGAAACCTCCTGACATAAAGACAGTGCCAATTTGCGGAGGAATTCATCTTCATCATTTGCACCTGAAATAAATGACAAAACCTTTTAAAAGTTATATGCAGGCAGCAAATACATAGGACAGGAACTGTGCAGCATTTTATAAATTAAGTACAAGAGAATTGTTGTTGTTCTAGGGTTAACACCATTTTTCAGCACAAGATAGGTTATACATGGCGGCCAGTATAACTGGTGGAGGAAGAACCATGAAAAACCCTGGGAAGAACCACCGACCCACGAGAAGCTACTGGCAGGCTTTCCCACGTAACCATGCTAGCTGAGCCTTGGACTCGAACCCACGCAGACAGAGGTGAGATGGCAGTGATCCGGAACGGTGAGCGCTTTAGACCACTCGGCCACTCTGGGCCCCCAAGTACAAGAGAAAAAATACAAGCACTCTAAATAAGTTCAACAAATACTGATTCATATGGCACTATTACAAAAACTTGGTAATAAGTTACTGTGGTGGTAAGAAATGAAAGAAAACCAACTTGTTAAAATATTGTTTTTTTTAAAATTTGTCTCATTTATCTTCAAATTTTTCAATGCATGTATTTTGCTCACTGAAGGTTTTTATCAACCTGAAAGCTACCATTAACACAAAGTGAAATTATGACAGAAATAGAGGATCTCTCATTAGTATGTGTGTGTGTGTGTGTGTGTGTGTGTGATTTGGATTTTTAACTTAACTTTAACAATTTTTCAGTTATATTGCTACAATGTATGCAGTGTGGCAGTTTATTGTGATGTCTAGCACTGAGGCATCATGCCAAAGACATGTAGCATTATGTCCCACCCAGTCACATTATCCTGGCACCAGGCCGACCAGTCCTAAAACTAATGCTGAGTGCCAAGCGAAGTAGCTGTTAGTACCATTTTTATAAGTCTTTGGTATGACTTTGCAGCCCTAAAAAAAGGTGGGTGTGTTGACTTACAGTCAACTTATATGTGAATATAGATGGTAAGGACAGTTCAATGTATTACTGAGACAATCCATTATCTTGTCTACCAAATGTCATGCTGTCTCTTGAATTTCAAACTCATACGGTTTTACTTACCCAGACAAGAGGAGACTGCCTGCAAATGAATGCTTATCAGATAGTCAAATATATCTTTTGCTGTCAATCTTATCACCTGAAAAAGATATTAATTATTATGTAAATGTTAAATCTTACACCCACACAATTCCAAAAGCCATAACACTTCTAAAAGCAGTAACTTTTTACAACAATAGCTCCTAAATAAATATACCATTTATATATGCTTGTGGATACATACGACATGTGAAGGCTTGTACTATACAAAATAATCTGTGTCAGCATTCAGCCAAAGTAAAATAACATTTGTAGAATTGAATGAAATAAAATACCGCATGAAAAACATTTTGACTTTATTAAAATCATATTACACATACCCAAAAATCAGATTACCCAAAAATGATTTTAAAATTTATTTGGCTGCACTTTATGGTGGGTGAAATCCTCTCAAGAATTTCAAGATTTCTGCTTGCTGGAAGTTTACGGTAGCTTTATTTTTCCACTGATGGTTGGTTATCAAATTGTTGGATAATTTTTTATAATTCTTTTCTTTTTACTACCAGTAGCTTGATTCAGTTAACAAATATATGACTGGTTGTCAGTGTGGGCATTGTTATACACAAAACCACATCAAGCAGGTGACATTTATGATTCTAATTAGAAACCATGACCCCTGCTTTATCTCATCAAACAATACATCAGAGAGTTGGTATGGATTAGTAAAATTCATTGGCATTATGCAACAAAACAAATCCATTATCCCTAAGACATCACATACCATGGATTATGCATACTCGAATGATCATTAGTAATTTCTCATACTTAGAGCATAAATATCTTCAGAGTTCAAAATTTTTGGCAATATCACAATGCCTTCTTCAGTGACTAATGCTGATCACATGACCTATAATGGTCACATGACAGATGGGTGTTAATTCAAGCCCCTCATCCTAGTTTAATGTCACATGATCAACATTAGTTGCTGAAGAAGGCAGTATAACTGATTCCATGATAGTGAGATTTAACGGAGTAGTTTCTCAAGACTCCTTTATTTTAATGGTGTAAGTAACATCTTAGGAACTATCTTTAACCTGAAGGTAATTTTTTTCCACCAATACAAATTTTGTTTACAAATGTTATATTCTACACTGGATTTCATTCTATTCTCAGGGATCAATCTACCAAAGATAGTGACCAAGTCACCCAAAAAATGTAACCTCTTCCTTCATTTTCTATAAGCAAAAACGATTTCACCCTGTCACTTCTTTATGTTCAATGGTGACAGTAGTTTATGGCTTTTGAGATGCCCAGTGTTGTAGCCCAAGACAAAATTTATTCTAGAAAGCCTTAGTAGACGTTGAGATCATGCCAAAATAATAAAACTCTTACACGTTCACATATTTTAATAGCTGATTGACCTTTAAACACATGAATTTGATATTGGTTGGAAAATAGCAGTGTATTGATGGATTCATGCACAGTGAATAGAAATTAATGGTGGCTTTGCCGTTAATCGAGGTCTTTTTCATAATTATCTTCTTTAGATCTTTTCTGTATTTTTGTATGAATAGACTGTATATTAATATGACAGTCATATAAAATGTGTTTATGGCATGCATAAAACAGAACTTTCCAGTCCAAGAAAATCCATTCCTTAATAACAATGTTAAATTCAAATATGCAAATTAAAAAATGGAGTACAGTTAAAATATGAGAAACCTTAGTGCGCACACACACACATACACACTTTCTTGATTTGCTCTCACTTTTACCTGGACAGCATTTGTTCCTATTCTGTTCAAAAGAGAGGTCACTTCTTAAAATTCAATGGTAACTTGAACTTTGTACACCCCTCTTACTGCTATCTTCTAAAACCTTGGAAGTATTTGCCCTATACTTTACCATAAGGGTTTTCTGATGAGAGTCTGATCTGCACTGGTGATCTAACCAAAGTGCAACATGATTAACAGAAAACACACCTGTTTGCACATGTCGAGAGACAGCAAAATGACAGTTTTATTATTTAATAAATGCTAATGACAAAGTTTAAGTTTTTATCCCAGTTTAATTTTTCAAATGGAATAGACAGCATGGGTCTTATAATAATCTAACATATTCTTTTGTTTTTATAAAAAGAAAATGTGACCAATATTTACAGAAGATCTTACTGAATGAGCACAATGCATTGGATCTTTAATGAAAAGGAAGTAAGGTTGTGATATTTTATCAAAGAGTAGTACTAGAGGGAAGCCATTACAGATCAAAGTTATTCAAAAGTTGATCTTTGAAGGAAGGAAAAATTAAGGTAGTCATTACACCATTACTTTCATTTAAATTATCATCAAATCAGAGCAAATAACTCAGTTCCTGTTATCTACTTTTTATTAAAATAACCTTTTCTATCCCTAATCACCGTTTCAAAGATGTGTTTTGCTCCCAATGTTGGTTACATCTGTCAGTCTCTTTGGTACCAATGATGTTTCGGACAGTACAATTTCTAATGTAGTGTTAGTTTGCTAATTAACTTTTATCAGTTAGTTCATATTTTACGTGAACAATTCTCAACCACTAAAGTAAAGTTCTGAACTTACTGTATGCTAACTTTTTATAAGACCAGAAATAGAGAACACCATATCGTAGAATTGTTTAAAATAAATTTGTATTATTCAATGTAATGTGACAACAATTTGCTATTTTAAACATATTAACCAATTGTTATGGAAATTTTACTTACCTAAATAACATTTTTATATATTTATTCCATCAATAGTCAGATGTATTGTGCAATGACTCTATCAGGGTCACTAAGGGTTTTTAAACAATTCCTCTCATGAACAGGTGTCCTTAATATTGAGTACTGATTAAACATGGGGGTGGTTTTTTAAATAAATTTATGAGATTGATTTTATACAGAGATCTTGTACAAAAGATGTCTCTGCACTAAATTTTTATTGTCAAGACTATCCGATAGTTTTGTTGTTGTTGTAGGGTTTAACACCATTTTTCAGCACACAATAGGCTATACATGGCGGCCAGTATTAATGATGGAGGAAGAACCCAGGAAAACCCCGGAAAGAATCACCAACCCACGAGAAGCTACTGGCAAGCTTTTTCACATACCCACTCGAACCCACGCAGACAGGTGAGATGGCAGTGATCCGTAACAGACAGCGCTTTAGACAACTCGGCCACACTGATAGTTTTGTAGTACTGGCAATTCATAATTGTCATTTATTTCTGAAACTTACATCCACTGTGTCCTCCCATATTGTCCACACAAAGTTCAAGATCTTCTGCAGGACATCACCATCTCCTCTAAGCCTGTGTACAAAACTTTCCTGCGCCTTTCCAGACTGCAGAAAATGACTAAAATCATAAAATATAAACATATTTACTGTGGTTTCATTTCTTTCACAGGTATTATTTTTCATATTTTCGTTAAAAGAAATGGGCACTTTTTTGTGTAACCTTAAATTCACGATTCATCATGTCAGAGTTTGTACATAAATTTACATTTAATTTTGTAGATCAACCTGAACAAATACCCAAAGTAAAAAATACAAGAAAACAAAACTGTTGATAACAAAAGGTGATCAATAGAATAGCGGTTTAAAACAATACTGCCACCAGTGTTAGCAACAATGAAACACCTGCCACAATGACTTACAATGAGTGCTAACCCTCATATAGAGCCAATGCTGCCATCAACAGAGTAGTTAAGTACATTCGTATGATCTTTTGCTTAAACCACTGTCCATACAGCTGAAAACCATGGCATTAACACAGCAAAGAAAAGGAAAAATTCCCACTTCCACTGATATGTGAGAGACATTATAGAGACTATGAGAAGAAATAGATGTTACTAATATAGATCAATAAATTTAATCAATGGACCTTGAAACATTAAAACTTCAATTTGGGTAATCGTGTCTCATAAGTAAATGTCTGAGAGACTATCAGTGACTTTGACAAAGCTACACTTGTGTACTTATGCTGTTTGGGGATTTTTACATACCATATTTTTTCTTATTCATAAGTCGATTCAGCTGCAAACAAAAAAACGATCGTGATCTGCCATAGCATAATGCACCTGCTGGCAAAAGTATATGTTGTTTGTTCTACTGACTACTACTAACAAACTGCACAGATCCAGATTTGCTGGTGCACTATGTCACAGCAGATCTGGGTCTGTGTAGTTTGTGGTTGGACTTGACTTAAAATCAAGTATATATGGTAACAAATGCTTTTGTGAACCAGGAGACTTGACTAACATGACATTTAATGGCTATGACTAAAAGTCAGTGAAGTGCGAGTTTTAGAACTGTACTGTAATTAGTATACATACACTGTGCCAATTAGTACCTGTGCCTCAAGCAATAATATTATTTTACCGTCTTGTTGTTCCATCTGATTATAAATGAAGGGATAAAATGAGATGTGCTGTCAGGAGGATATACATTTTAGCAGAAAGGTTTGGCACTTCTAATTACAGCTAAAACTGCTTGCATTTATCTGTTTTATGCAGATCATTCAATTAATTGGATCACAACATGAATCACAGAGAAAAATACAGAGAATAAAGAAAGTGCATCTATTTAATATTATTTAATATTTATTTAATACAGTTTTCAACAGCAGTTTCACTGGAATAAAGGAATGATGTCAATAAGAATTGAATCAACTTTTGTTGATCATTTCATTATTCATTTTTTAACTGTTGATAATACTTGTACTTAAACATAATACACTATTTCTCTTTTCTCTTTATCCTTACTGATTCTCAGGGATGGCACTAGGCTTCACCAATGTCGCAAACTGCAATGCTTTTTAACTTCTTATCGAGGAAATATACCATCTGGCGATTTATTTTGTGACAACACTTTTGGGGCTGTTTAAACTTGTTTATGCAATCTTGGGTTTCGGCGTGCAAAATTCAAAGGCACCATGAAGGTGAAGCTGCCAACGTGGATATAAAATGCACTGGGAGCTATCTATCGTTATATAAATGTTCATATTGACAAACACATCTTAACAGCATGTTTTTACAACATAATCCAATTATGCAGACACCTAGACTGGGTACTGTAAGCTCTGATAAACTCATATTGTCATGCTACCAGATTAGCTACAATCGATTAACCTCAAAGACAGGAACAGGAGTAGCTGCAATGACCAAGTGACATGGATTTTTTGGGGGGGTATATACCCAAAACATAGTTTTGCTGAAACTTTAAAAAAAAAGACAACCCAAAAACTGATTACCTTTGAATCTGGGATTGTTTTGTATAAATACTAAGCAAAATAAATATAAAAAAATCCATCTCAATGTGCTACTACAATTATTTGATGTTACTGCTGCAATAACAAACTGGCATGTGTTTGGTCCACGAAAGTCTGCATTTAGCAGTGACTTCAACAACACATGCACCCTTCATCAAAACAAGCCAACCTCAATCTTCAATAAAAACAAAGCACCTTTCATCAAAGGAAGTCAGAACCAAACTTATATAAAATCAATGGAAGCTGATTAATTGCTGCATTTTTCCAAAGTGATCTGAGCACTTATATATATATTTGATCGCAAAGATGTTTCGCAAACTTTTTATTTTGTTCACTTGTTTCACTTGTTTTCATTTCTCTATTAACAGCCTCATCCCCTTTGCTTTCTCCAGCTGACCAAAATCTAGGCCATGTACATATGGCATGTCAACAACTATAAAGCCATGTGCTACTGGCTACCATGACTATCTGATTGAATTGTTTAGTGACAAGTGTTTGCTGACAGTGGGATAGATAAAACAAGGACTTTTTGTTTACATACAAGCTATCTGTGCTTCTTAATGTGATGAGAATGATAAATTTTCAAACATGTGCCTATTCTCGAATTTATGGATTTTTCATACCATGTACAGTACTTTAGGTATTTCAGATTTTTCTATGCAATTGAAAATTGTCAGTACACATGTGTAGTTCAGATTAGTTTTGTCTTCAATTAATCAAAATTTAAATCGTTTATTTTCTCTCAATGTAAATCCTACTCACTGACATCAAGTCACCTGTAACAAAATTTCACTTGTATGTGAAATTTGATTTTGTAGCCCTCCACCACTTACTTCTGCACCCACTTTAGTCAATAATATTGCCTTTGTAATAGGGATATCAAGATAACTGTATTATGAAAATGGTGACATCTTTTTGAAAATTGGCTACAAAATATTGAGGTTGGCGATGTTTTTGGTGACAACTTGATTAATGTCAGCACCATCCCTGATTTTCCTACAATTCCTGATACTGTGTACATGTGCATTGCAGCAAATAAAAAATGCAGATTTTTTTTTTAATGCATGCAATGTATCTGTGAGAGTGCGTGCATTGGAGCTGGAGGAGGGGGTGGTAATCTGTATCAGGTAGCTTGCATTTTACTGGGTCAACCAATTTGTGGGTTACCACTCCAGTGGCCTAGTGGTTAAAGTGTCTGCCTCAGATGCAGGAGGTCGTGGGTTTGATCCCCAGCCAAGTCATACCAAAATGGTATTAACAGCTGCCTCGCTTGGCACTCAGTATTTAGAGGTCAGAGTTAGGACTAGTCAGCCTGGTGTCAAGATAATGTGACTGGGTGGGACATCATGCTACATGTCTGCGGCATGATGCCCCAGTGCTAGACATTACTATAAACCGCCACACTGCAGACATCATAGTGATATGACCAAAAAATTGTTAAAGCAATGTTAAAAATCCAAAACACACACACAATTTGTGGTTTGGAGCAACCATGTAATCCCTGGAAACTAATACCACAGCAAAAGAGTGAACTACAGTATCTACTTTCCATGGGGGTGTGGGTGGGGGTGTATTTACTGTATCAGTATATTGCAGATCTGCCAACCCTAACAAGGTTGTCTCTGTAAGGCAGTTGATTTTTTTCCTTAAGTCTGTCCAGTTTTCAGTAAAGTGTAACAAAATCATGTACTGCTGTTGTCAAGATGGAAAATTTGTATTTTAAACAGTCGGTTTTCCAAACTGATAAATCTATGGCAAACATTGTTTATCTGAAAAGTTTGTAAAGTACATATAGACCTTATTTACCTCTTGTACAGTTACACAAACTTCACCTGACACAATTCTTGGAATATTTTTCTTCATTTAACATGATGACCACATATGGAATCTCCCACCAGGTGACAAACTCAAATCAACATGTCCAATAAGTAAAATTGTGTCCCTTCCTGCTTTTAATCAGAACAATCTGAATATTCCTTCTTATTCTTCTGTACTAATTATTAAAACTATTTAAGAGGCTTATTTTTCCTTATGTCTTGAATATATGTCAGTGGCTGGATGCCATTTTAAACAAATTCTATAATCAACAGTTTAGTCATGCAGATGCTTAGCATGAAAAAATATGCACAGTTAAAGTGTCTGACGTACTATAGTAAAATTGGTCTGGTTTACTAACAATTATCTTGATTTCACAGCATTAATCATATTTTTGTAGTTTTTTAAAAAAAATGTAACGGTTAACAGGTCTGATATTGTGGTATAGATCCTGCTGGTAAATGTAACACAGTACATTGTCAGTGAACAATTTTTTTAATGGTAATTTGATAAATAGTGTACAAATAAAATGCCTACTTCAACCTAAGTTTTATTAGAATAATTGCCCCAGTTAATACCTTCAGTCTTAACAACCCAAAAATATTTCTGAATGATGGGTTGCTAAGGAAATGGTCAAACTTTGTTATGTCCTGTCTGCTGCATAGCAACAACTCAAGATGGCAGACACTGAACCTTGAATCACTCGTATGGCAGCATTTTTGAATGAAACTTGCTCAAAAAAGATGAGCAATAGATAACCATGCCATTTGCAAGGAATGTCATGCAGAGGTGATGTTCAGAGATGTGATGACAAACTTCACTTCCCACATTTGATGACATCCTTTCCATTACAGCCAACAATATGGCCAGAGTTATGATGATGCAAATTAAACTTTTTTTAATGTAGATCAGACCTACCCAAGTGTAACAATGTTTCCTATTAATGTTCACGTAACATGATCTAAAAGGAATTAGTTATATGAAACTTTCACCTCCTGTTTAGTAATATTTTTTGCACTGTCAGCACATTTTCCCAGTATACTGCAATATGTATCTCAATATAATGACCAGTATCGCAATACAATGCCCAGTATCACTATACAAAAATCAGAGCAATACACAACTCTACTACTTGTCCACTAACTCATCAATTTATGCTGTATATCTCTACCTAAGTTCATTATTAAAATAAAAAAACCTCTGCAAACTATTACTGATAGCTTGAAGGCATTTCAGGACTATTTACTATTTTTTTATGCATGCCTTCTATCAAAATGCATTCCATGAGATGATCCAGTAACTTTCTCATTATTTGATGTTGTCAAGGAGTTAACCCATCATGTGTATTACACGTCACAACAAGTTTATTGCTAAGCAGCGTTTCACAGCATTTTATCATGATACAACAGTATGTACAATCAGGTCAAGTCATATGATGTGTTTATGCAACTTATAATGATGCCACTGGACCGACAATAAATGTAGGTATATAACAGATAAATCAATATGGGACCAACAATAAAATTGTAGGTATATAATAGATAAATCAATATGGGACCAACAATAAAAATGTAGGTATATAATAGATAAATCAATATGGAACCGACAATAAATGTAGGTATATGATAGATAAATCAATATGGGACTGACAATAAATGTAGGTATATGATAGATAAATCAATATGGGACCGACAATAAACGTAGGTATATAATAGATAAATCAATGTGGGACAAACAATAAAAATGTAGGTATATAATAGATAAATCAATATTGGACCTACAATAAATGTAGGTATATAATAGATAAATCAATATGGGACCCACAATAAATGTAGGTATATAATAGGTAAATCAATAAGGGACCAACAATAAATGTAGGTATATAATAGATAAATCAATATGGGACCTACAATAAATGTAGGTATATAATAGATAAATCAATATGGGACCCACAATAAATTTGGTATATAATAGGTAAATCAATAAGGGACCAACAATAAATGTAGGTATATAATAGATAAATCAATATGGGACCTACAATAAATGTAGGTATATAATAGATAAATCAATATGGGACCCACAATAAATGTAGGTATATAATAGGTAAATCAATAAGGGACCGACAATAAATGTAGGTATATAATAGATAAATCAATATGGGACCGACAATAAATGTAGGTATATAATAGATAAATCAATATGGGACCCACAATAAACGTAGGTATATAATAGATAAATCAATATTGGACTGACAATAAATGTAGGTATATAATAGATAAATCAATATAGGACAAGCAATAAATGTAGGTATATAATAGATAAATCAATATAGGACCAACAATAAATGTAGGTATATGATAGATAAATCAATATGGGACCAACAATAAATGTAGGTATATAATAGATAAATCAATATTGAACAAGCAATAAATGTAGGTATATAATAGATAAATCAATATTGGACTGACAATAAATGTAGGTATATAATAGATAAATCAATATAGGACAAGCAATAAATGTAGGTATATAATAGATAAATCAATATAGGACAAGCAATAAATGTAGGTATATAATAGATAAATCAATATTGGACTGACAATAAATGTAGGTATATAATAGATAAATCAATATTGGACTGACAATAAATGTAGGTATATAATAGATAAATCAATATAGGACAAGCAATAAATGTAGGTATATAATAGATAAATCAATATGGGACAAGCAATAAATGTAGGTATATAATAGATAAATCAATATTGGACAAGCAATAAATGTAGGTATATAATAGATAAATCAATATTGGACTGACAATAAATGTAGGTATATAATAGATAAATCAATATAGGACCAACAATAAATGTAGGTATATAATAGATAAATCAATATTGGACTGACAATAAATGTAGGTATATAATAGATAAATCAATATTGGACAAGCAATAAATGTAGGTATATAATAGATAAATCAATATTGGACTGACAATAAATGTAGGTATATAATAGATAAATCAATATAGGACCAACAATAAATGTAGGTATATGATAGATAAATCAATATGGGACCAACAATAAACGTAGATATATAATAGATAAATCAATATAGGACAAGCAATAAATGTAGGTATATAATAGATAAATCAATATAGGACAAGCAATAAATGTAGGTATATAACAGATAAATCAATATTGGACTGACAATAAATGTAGGTATATAATAGATAAATCAATATTGGACTGACAATAAATGTAGGTATATAATAGATAAATCAATATAGGACAAGCAATAAATGTAGGTATATAATAGATAAATCAATATGGGACAAGCAATAAATGTAGGTATATAATAGATAAATCAATATTGGACAAGCAATAAATGTAGGTATATAATAGATAAATCAATATTGGACTGACAATAAATGTAGGTATATAATAGATAAATCAATATAGGACCAACAATAAATGTAGGTATATAATAGATAAATCAATATTGGACTGACAATAAATGTAGGTATATAATAGATAAATCAATATTGGACAAGCAATAAATGTAGGTATATAATAGATAAATCAATATTGGACTGACAATAAATGTAGGTATATAATAGATAAATCAATATAGGACCAACAATAAATGTAGGTATATGATAGATAAATCAATATGGGACCAACAATAAATGTAGATATATAATAGATAAATCAATATTGGACCAACAATACATGTAGGTATATAATAGATAAATCAATATTGGACCAACAATAAATGTAGGTGTATAACAGATAAATCAATATTGGACCAACAATAAATGTAGGTATATAATAGATAAATCAATATTGGACCAACAATAAATGTAGGTATATAATAGATAAATCTGAATGATCACATTGCTGGATATTGTTGTCCCACCATATGTACATGAGACTTACAAACTTGCCTAACTGTAGTCCAATCATGACCATAAAGCCCAAAAGAACTATCAAAACTGATCAAAGAGACAGTCAATAACTATAACATTTGACTGATACAATCACATTTTTTGCAAAAGACAATAGGGTACCTGTTTTTCCAGCAGTCATAAATTTATTTACAGATAATTTCTTGAAAACTCCCTTAATGTGCATCAGCTATGGGTCATATGAATTCAATTTTATTTCTGTCAAAATAACAAATATCACTGGAAACGACAAGTATTCATTAGTCACATTTTACTTTATGCCTATGGCTACATGAAAACATTTTATACTTGCTGGTCACAGTAAGCAATTTTCTGCGAGTTACTGTGAAGTGTCCCATGACTAATTTGTAATGAATATATTATTTTTTTTCTTACAAAATTACAAAAATTGGCTTATATAGCCTGTATCCAGGAGTAGCGTTGTAACCAAAAATCACATTATCAGACTACCAAAAGTGCAAAAAAGGAATGACAGCTTCTTGAGGCAGTTTTTACTCACTACAGCTTTAAATTACTCCTGTCAAGATGTATCTTTTACAAAATATCTAATTGTACACAGCAAAGAATCTGCCTTATATTTAAAATCTTAGAAGAAGAATAAAATAACTGTGATGGGGTTTCATATTAAATAAATCATGCATACTCACCACGTTCTATGAGTCAGCTGAAAAATCGCCTTTGACAAGAGCAATTTACTTCCCACATCACAGCATCTTAAACAAACATTTATAATCTTCATAATTAAAAAAATATTAAATCAATATAAGTCAATAAGATTTTTATAAAGTGATACTCTCCTTGGGTCTCTGGTGTTGAAAATTAATTTTCTGAGTTGTTACAAGTTCCCACATGCTTATATTATGCCCTATCTTTTTCTTGTGGGGACCATACATGCCAACCCTTGGCAAGGAAAATGTGTAATCCAAGTGGACAGAAAGAGTAATCCAAGCAGAAACAGAGTAATCCACATATAACATGATAAAAATTCAATGAGCATATATGTACAAAATGATTTATTTATCGCTCTGGACTTTTTTCCGTATATAACACTTTGAGCTTTAAAAAGCAATAGACTCTCATACTGCATTTCAAAACACTTTGTATCAGCTGAGACTATGATTGCTATGCACAGTAGTAGCGCACTAAGTGCTGGGTTACTGAGCCTGGATCTGAATTCAGTTTTATTTTTGTTAACAATACTTAACAATCTCTCACAGTTATGTTTATTCAAAGCATTATCAAGCAAATAAAAAAATGTTTTCTCCAGTGGAATCTACTGTTAATTCTGGTAATGAAAGAAGAGCACTCTAACTTTGCCCTTCTCCTTGTCAAAGTCTCTTACACAGACTCTAAAAAGAGTGTACGACTATTTAGCTCTTCGATACACATGTAGCAAAGTTACCCAGTGCCATGCACTATAAACAGAAAACCTGTTACCTGTTCAACTCCATACATATAGGCCTGCCTGTTAACTGTTAAACAGTGCAGTGTATATTACGTTTAACAGCAATTTTAATCATTTTACATTTTTGTTACACAACGATTATGTATGGAAAATTGAAGAGTAGTGTCCAATCGTTATAGCTGTGTAATTATTTTTCACTGAAGATTTTTTTATGTGCTTTAAAATCTTGAGAGAATTTGTTCACTGTCAAGTCAGTGAAGCCGTGTGACCAACCGTAGCTGCCATTTCTCATACTCGAAATTTACAAGTTCTTTGTCTGTGTCTACAGCACTAAGTCATCTGAATTTGATAATTTATAAAAACTAATTGCTGCCTACATCAATATCAGAGCCTTCACTTAAGTTATTGAAGCTTTCATAGTTGTGATTATAATCGTGAAAACTTGAGTTAAGTACTAACAAAATCCACGACCTCCATTTTGGAGAGTGGAGAATTTGACCCAGTTACTTTAAATAGCAGATTTCAACCTTAGCATAAACAAAGACCACATGATCTGATGTAATGGTCATTCACAGCAATGAATAAAGTATCTAATAGGGGGGTTTTCCCCCGAAGGTGGTGCTAAGAAAACCCTGCTCAAAATGGCTGATGTTTAAAGCAGGCACCGAAAGGCGCTTCCATAAGAATGGTTTAGAGGTGTCAAAAGGTGCTTGTATGCAAATGGAGTACAGGCGTCCAAAGGCGCTTGCTTGAAAAAACAAATTATTAATTTTTGGGGGAGGGGGATATACCGAAAACGCAAAATCCGAACAGTGATACGCATAAGGCATAATTTAGTGTAAAAAAAGCATAATGATTACGCCAAAAGCATAATGGTTGGCATGTATGGGGTACTAATTTATAAAAAGTTTGAAACATAGGAACTATCATTTGTGTATCGCAGTGATAGCAAGGATTATTATCTGCCTCAGAAATCACAATATATTTAAGCCTGAAATTCTGTTTTTTATTAAAGTCACATTCTGAACAAATGGAAAAGACATAACAAAAAGTTACCATCTTGTTAATTAGCTAAATTCTCATTATGCTTAAGTAGTTGAACAGTGATTTGTGAAAAAGATGAATTATCACCTAGTGCTTAGATCCATTATTTCTGGGAGCAACACATCCAAGAGAAAGCAAGAGTTGTCTTTCCTGTCTGCAACCATGTCTTCCATATCCAGCATAGAAAGCAGACCATGACACAAGCATAGATAAGACGTCAGAGTTGTGTTCTTGTGATTGAGCTGGGAAAGGTCAACCTGGTCCAGCCAGACTGGAATTGGTACTTCTTTTATGGATAATTTATTGGAGAATATTGTTTGAACAATCTGAAAAAGAAATAATGTAGATCTGAATAACAATAACAATCATGCAGTCCTTTTAGAAAGTTGCATTTTTGTTTTCAAATTATTAAACACTGAAAGTGAAAGCTCGGTGACTTTGGTTAGTAATTTAACTATACATCGATGTATCACAGACCTGTATGACATACTAGGACCAATTTCTAACATACCCATAAAATGAACCAGTTACCATTCAAAAACACTGGCCCATAATTTACAATATATCAATCGAAACTGTAACAAAAGTACTGCAAATGGCACATGATATATCATGTGACTTTTTCAATGCTGATAACCATTTTTATCAATAATCTATGTCATAAGGTGTGGACCTGAGTGAAGTTTTACCAAAATATCTGTAGGGATTCAAATTTCACAACCTGGATAAGGAAACAAATTAATGACTTACTTTAAAGCCTGTTGTAACACTGACCTTGTGGACAAGCTATATGACTAAATATAAGAAAAGCTGTCAAAATATATAGCAGGCTAAACTTTCATTATAAGAACTTAACTGGCCTAAACGTTATAACAGTACACAGACAGAAGTCACCAATAAAGATGTCCAATATTTAGGAAAAGTCAACTGGGTACCCATTGATCCTAATCATCAGTTACCCGGATACCCAATCCGAGGGAAATTATATTAAATGTGAACCTGAACTGCTCTGATAAGTTCATACTGCCACTGACCCCGGGAGAGGTATAAGTGTAATTATTACTAACATGAGTGGCAAAAAAGTGCAATCTATATATTACGTACCATAATTACAGAAAACCATACATTTATTTTTGGTACTTACCTGGATCTGCAGTTAAGTTAAAATCCATGTGTATTTGTATGAGAATACAGACACAAAACAAAATGATAAATTATTTACTCACAACATTCACTTTAATTAGTCTACATCACATGTTTAACTTTCGCTGAAGGTTGTAAAGTCAAGTCCACAAATTCTGAATGCTTTCATATTCCTGTAAACTGCTATTTATTTGTCCTTTTCCTGATGCAACATGCTCTTCAGTTCAACAATATCCCTCTCCTCTAACATTTTTAGTCACATAACGTCCACGAGTCACATAAATAAATCCCATTCACTTAATATTTGGCACCATGTTTGTTTTTTTTAGCAATATATACTTGTCTGCTACTTAAGTGTGTATCATAATGAATCGGTGATGCATGGTATCAAATTCAAGAAACCCATTTGTTTTCTTGAATTTCTGTCATGTACAGTTACTTTAAAAAGAAAATAAGGAAATTGTTTGACATACATAGCCATACGGTTGCACACATAAAAACTATAAGAATAGTAGACAGAAGTCTATTATGGATAAATGTGCAGCATCCATGAACTTGTACTCATTATTCTGTATCTCGCTCACTTCTGATGCCACCAGATATAATCTTTGATCTGAACTTATAAACATGTTGTTTTACTTTTTGGTTATTTTTACATGAACTACATGGGTACCCTATAGCTGATTTCATTACCCAGGCAATCATGTACAGGCATGTACCCAAGTACCCAGGTACCTGTTGACAACTTTAGTCACCAATTAATATTTCCTCAACCGCTCCGGTGGCCTAGTGGTTAGCGCGTCCGCCTCGGATGCATGAGGTTGTGGGTTCAATCCCCAGCCGAGTCATATCAAAAGACTTACAAAAATGGTACTAACAGCTGCCTCGGTTGGCACTCAGTATTAAGAGGTTAGAGTTAGGACTGGTTAGCCTGGTGTCAGGATAATGTGACTGGGTGAGACATCGTGCTACATATCTGCAGCATGATGCCCCAGCGCTAGACATCACTATAAACTGGCACACTGCAGACATCATGTCGATATGACTAAAAAATTTTTATTGCTACATTAAAAAGTCCAAATTACACTTATTTCCTCTGGATATGACCTTGACCTTCAAGCAAAGCATTTTTATGGTATGGTACACACTGTATAGTCATGATCTATAACTAACTTAAGTTTCATCAATATATCATTTTTTCAAAAGTTATGCTCCAGACAAGAATATGAGACAGAATTACATTTACCCTTACTGTGACCTTGAAGATTGGGGGGGAGGTATGGCATGTGACGCACAATCTATACATGATACATAATTTGCTAAAGTTTCAAAAGTTATGCTCCAGACATTGATACAAATCAAAGGATTTTCACACAAAAATGTTGGTATCAAGATTTTTAGTCAAATGAAGTCAAATTCTGTTGAGCAGATATTAACAAGTTGTTTAAAGGTTTTCTATTTTTAGTAATTGTGACCATCATCATCGTCATTAATCCCTGAACCCATGAGGTCGCTGGGGCACCACAGATGACTTTACAACCAATTCTCTCGATCTTTCCATGTTTTCATATTGCCCTTTGGGAATCTCCAAATCCCATGCCTGTCCACTCCTTAATATTGTCTAACCACCTCTTTTTCTGTCTGCCTCTTGTTCTGTACCCTTGCACTGTGCCTTGCAAAATTGTTTCTGCCAGTCCAGATGATCTTGAGACATGACCGTATCACTTCAGTTTACACTTTTATACAGTGGTCAAAAGGTCTTCATAGTTTTCAATGGCTTGTTGGATCCTGTTGTGGACTTCTTTATTGGTTACAAGGTCAATGTATGAGATGCCCAAGATTTTGCGGGAGCATCTCATTTCAAATGTCTGAATCCTTCTTTGTAGATCTGATGTGAGCGTCCATGTTTCACAAGCATACAGAAAAATGGATAAGACAATCAAGCGCATTTTGGAACCAAGAGCAATGTTGGTATCTTTCCATATTGATCTCAACCTTGTTACTGCTGCTGTTGTCTGGACAATCCTGCAATGTACTTCTGGCTTTCAGCCCTCATCTGTGATAATTGATCCCAAGTACTTGAAGCTTGTGACTCTTTCCAGCTTCTGTCCACTGACTTTTATTTCTGCACTAATGCCATTGGTGTTGTTTGTCATCAGTTGTTATTTTTTGCACTAACCTCCATGCCATATGCTAAGGAGGTTGTGTCGAGGTTCTCAACCAAGTCAGCCAGTTCTTTTTCATCTCCTGCTAAGCCATCAATATCATCTGTGAAGTGAAGGCTGGTGATTGTTCTTCCTCCGATGCTGAGAGCTCCTTTGTGATCATGCATGGCATCCTCTACGATCCTTTCCAGGAAAATGTAAAGAGTGTAGGTGTCAGTATATGTCCCTGTCTGACTCCAACTGTTGTTTGGAACCAATCCCTCTCTGCTGCCATTGATGAGGCCAGTGCTGGTGGCTTTGTCATAAAGGTGCTCAACAACCCGCACCAGGCATGAGCTGATGCTGCACTTTCTCATAATTGCCCATAAGGCCACATGCCATACCCTTTCAAAGGCCTTTTTGAAATCTATCAAGATGTGGTATGGATTCTGCTGATGCTGAAGGTATTTCTTGCAAAGGAGTCTGATATTGAAGATTTGTTCTGTGGTGCTCCTTCCTGCTTAGAAGCCTGCCTGCTCTTCAGCAATAATTTTCTCTGCTTGAGGCTTTAGTCTGTTGAGAATTATCTTCAGCATGACTTTGCATGGGTGACTGGTCCGACTCCCTTCAACACCACAATCATACAGGCCTAAGCACCGTCATCTAACTGTGATGACAATGAACAGGAGAATTTTTATAACCAACTGCAAGATGTCATTGACAACTCACCCAAGAATGACATCTGTTTGTACATGGAGACTGGAATTCAAAGGTAGGAGTTGTTTCACTGACATACTGGCAAAGCACCTGTGGACCCTTCTGCTCTTGGAGTTTGTGCCTATAACAATCTTGTGCAAGCCAACACATGAAACATCTAGAAGATGGACCTGGCACAGTCCTGATGGACAACATCTTGGTGAAAAAAACGATTCACCGCAGGACTGAATATTGCCAGAACACGAAGTTTTCCAGGAACAGATATTGGAATTGACCATGATTTATTAATGACAATTTGCCTCCACCTGAAAATGCTCAAAATGCATAACCAACCATGAATCAGATTTGACCTTGAAAAATTTAAACATCCAAAAGTCACAGAAGGTGATAAATTTGCACTTTTGATCATACTGGACAGCCAAGACAATGAAACAGAGCCACATTCAACACAACTGTGACTAGCACAGCTAGCGAGATCACTGACCAATATCGTCGAACAAGAAAACCTTGGGTCACAACAGATGTCCTTGAACTATGCAACAAAAGAAGAGAACGGAAAAAGAGATCATGAAGGAGCTAGAAAATACTGAGAGATAAACAAAATGATCAGGAAAAGCACGAAAAAGGCAAAGGAATCCTGAATAGAAAGACAATGCTGCAAAACAGAAGACAGTGTGAGTAGAAATGACAGCAAGATGGCATATCAAATGGTGAAAGATCTCACAACCCATAAACATGGGAAAACTACCAACATCCAAGACAAATCAGGAAAATGTCTCACAGAAGATCAAGAGATCCTCAAGCATTGGACAAAATACTGCTCAGAATTGTACAATCATAAGACCCAAGGAGATCCAACAGTCCCAAATTGCCCTCAGACAGACATAATTGATGACAACCCCATTCTTCAGGAGGAAGTAGAAATTGAGTGAGGTCACTAAGCAAAGGAAGGTCAGCCTGCATTGACATACTAGCTGAGCTCATTCAAGCAGGAGAAAAAAAGATTGTCAGAGACCTAATAACAATCTGCAACAAGATGTGGCAGACAGGATAATGGCCCACCATATGGATTCAATCTTTGGTCATCATGCTTTCCAAGAAAGGAAACCTACACCTGTGTCAAAACTACAGAATTGTGACCACGTTGAATGACGAACCAGCAAACTAAACAAATCTGAAAGGCATAATGTCAGAATGCTCCCCATAAATTAAAGTGTGAATTGTTCAAGTGATTTTTTGAGAATGAGTTGTAAATAGCAACTGTAAATGGATGATGCACAACAGTGAAGCACACATCATATGCTCACTTGATCTTACAGTCAGGCGACCTTCCAAAGTTTGTGATCTAGGTCAAAAGACTCTACTGTTATCACTTTTGCAAGTATTCAATTATTAAATGTGTGAACAGATTTCAAGATTACATAATACACAAGAAACGGTGCAACATAGGCAATGATAGAATTTTCATAGATTCTGTGTATGCCAATAGTGCATTTGTGTGTCTATGCTCATTCATTTTTTTTAATGAAAATATGCATGCTACTATATCATTTAAACAATAACATAAAGTTAGCTCTTTTTAAAAATAAAATCCAAGCTTACTGTAGATAACACTGCATATACTGATACTGTCTATACTTACAACAGGAACTGTTGTCTCTTTACATGTCAATTTCAGTATCAGTGTTATGTTCATGCCACATGTACTCTTACAATCATTTAGTAAATTCTCTGAAATAAATAAAAAATAATGTTATACGTATGCCAAAAAAGAATTTTTCAGGCACGTAAATACAATCCTAAAGGTGGATCAAACTCTGCTACTTAAAATGAATTTGTTGCACTAGTTACTAAAGTTACTAAATACAGATGAATTTAAATGAAAACCAGAACTCAAACCACAAATAGACATGATTTTAAAAAGCCAATCAAATTCCATTTTAAAAGGCTATGAAGAAACATGGAATAAATCTTGTCAAATCTGTCTATTTACATGCACTATTCACTTCCCTCATGTTAATTACTGGAATGTGGTGTAATTAGTTGAACTAAGTACCATGAAATTTTTTTTACCACAGTATACCATGGTATTTCTGAATGCACCACAATACGTAACATGGTATACCTCAATTATATTAGGAACCAACAATTCAATGTTCTGAGGCAAAAGCCAGACATTATTTTGTTTAATTCCCCTGTCAATAGCTGGAAAAATATCTTGCTCTGATTGATAGCAAAACAAAACAACACCATATTATAGCCATGATATTATTAGAGGAAATATCAATTATCTTGAGATAAAAGAAATGAAAATATTTCAGCTCAAAAGAAAATCACAGCCCCCTACTAAATAAAATGGTCAGTACCTTATAGTAGGTGAATATTTTATGTACATGTTAACTGGTATAAAATATACTCTAAAAGCTGTAACTAAAGTGGAATGATTAACTTTACACTACTGTGTAATCCGTGAAAGACATCATGCTGACATTACAGAGATAAAAATGGGATGTGTCATGATACTGAAACCTAGCATTTTCTAGCTACACTATTGATATAAGAGGCAAGGACATTATGGGTGGGATGCCAATACCCAGGGATAAAGACAATTAGCTCCTACTCTGTGTTTGATTTTGCCAATAATGGTTACAAGTCCCACAGAAACCAAGAAAACCAAACAAACAAGCATATAAAGAATTGCATGCAGTCGCAGAGACATTACCACAAAATATAAACGAAAGGAGTAGCCCTAACAAGGTTTTCAAAATATCTGTTGTCATGGTGATATAGGACATCAGATTAGCACCATTTGTATTTAGGACCAGGTCAAACATAATACGAGGTTTATTAGTGAAAGCCCCGCGTTGATATGGACATCCTATGAGGTGAAAGCAATAATAAGATTTTCAACACCGTCTCTTTGGTGGCCATACTGAACATCAGATTGACACCATTTTAATTTATGACAAACTAGACAGCATAAGAGGGACTTTTGGTGAAAACCCTCCATGTCCATCTGACTTTCATTAAGTACTATCAGCAATAGGATTTTCAATGGCTGCCATTGTGGATATGCTGGCCATTAAATGAGCACCAGTTTTAATTAGGACCAACTAGACACCATATTACGCCTACAGTGAAAACTCAAAATTGATAAGACCATCAATTCATAAGAAGTGGCGCTAATACAATTTTGAAGATGACAACTGTGGATGTCCAAGCATTATCATTTTCATTTACAAACAATCAGAAAGTATGGGTAGATGGACCAGAGGAAAGAAAACAGTTGCATCAGAAGAATCATGAAAGCAGACATGTATGGACAAGAGACCGATGGAATACAGAAGATGGATGGATGTGGTACAGACGGATCTGAAGAAACTCAGACTGAGTGCAAAATATACTGGTGACAGAGATGAATAGAGAAGGAGAAAACAACTGGCTGACCCCTCTTTAGAGAGGGATTAACAGAAGGAGAGAGATCAATGAATGAATGTGTATGTAAAGTTTCATGCTAATCCTACACGTAGTTTAGAAGTAGCAATAACAAACTTGTAATGGGCATTGTGACAATGAACAACTGGCCATCACGTAAGATCTCTTGCTTTCTGCCCATTTGATATAAAAAATAAATTTCTCCCATTTAGAACATCACAAAAACTAGACTATAAATGAAATTGTCCCACTACTCAAATGCAAAATGTCACTTTAGCAAGCATTTGATTCTGATGGATGATCTACAAATGAAGCATTTCCATCAGGCATGTACAACTTCCTCCAGGGCACGGGTTGGATAAGTGGTTTTTAAAGCCACACCCTATGATATAAACAAGAGGATAAAACAATTGTCACAGTCATAATTTTCATATACCTGATTCAGTAGGAGTCATTTAATATTAATATTAGTACCAAGTTGTGTTAGGTTCAAAGTAAATGGTCAATCACTAATTTACTGGCAGGAATTCATTCAATTTAGCTGGAATTTGCATAATGGCTTAACCTAGAGAAAACACTGAATCGTTCGTGCGAGATTCTCCACCCAGGGAAGCTCTAGTTAAAGAAATGTAATAACTAATTAGAAGAATTACCATTGCATTATATGTACATCTAAAAATTCCTTTCTTCCTGAAATTTCCTCAATAAATATTGCATAATCGATCTTTTATAAACAGACATATTAAGAATAAACAAAAACATATGCATCAAAATATTACCTGTGTGAAGAACTTTCATGTTGAGCTGAATAAAACGTTTTGCCAGTTCTTGATTCTCTTCTCTTACAGCACTTAATTTAACTTCCAAAGATGAAGAGCACTTTTGAATGATTCTATTGGCTGTCTGGAGAGTCACTAGGCAATGGAACATGATTTCATTCTGTTGTACTGGAGACAGATTAGTGCTGTGGAAAAGAAGAAAAAAATGAAAATATAGGACTGAAAGGCATAAATACCTTAAAGAGAGATGTAATTCTGCTGTTGTACAAACTTTAGTGATCAATAATCGAATCAGAAAGACCATAAAATCTCCAATATTAATATTAGTCCCAAAAATTATTTTCAAAGGTTTAAGTGTTGCTTTAGTAAAATGTATGATGTTCATGATATTAAAATACTAGCAAAATATTAAAATACATTTTCAGTAAAACTAATAATGAAATACAAGTTTACAACCTGATCAAGTTACAGCCAGATATTGTTGATACTGAAATAAATGCAAAAATACAAGTGGACCATAGTGTGTTAAAATGCAAAAAATGTGATCACCAAATTAATTTGGTCACTATGAGTATCACTGTAATATGATGCTCTCAATCTGGTTTTACATAGGATTCCATGGGATTTTGCCCTAGATGAGCCATTTATATATACAGAGCTCGAATTTAACACAAATTTCTTTGTAGCCAGAAGGACTAGTATACTGAGAAATTTACTAGTCCTGTCAAATCTTTACTAGTCCTGTCCACTAAACAATGTCACAGACTTGTATTGAGATTAACAACAATTTTATTTCATAAATAACATTATCATATGAAATGCTGAAGTACAGAAGTATAAATCCCGCTTCAAATCATCAATCAGTCAATTCACATTTCTTGTTTCTCAAGATAACCTGGATCCAATTCCAGAAAAGGATCCAGGTTCCTTTCTCGTCCTCTACCTGCACTCGGGGTCCATATGGGGTTTGTTCTGGTCTCCTTACCCGTCTCCGTAAAACATTGCAGTGCAGTGGTGATCACCTTCGGGATCCCTTCTGCCTTTTCTACATTATCAATTCCCAGGAATGATTATTTAATCTCTCCTCCTTTGTGAATTCTAATTCTTTTTGTGTTGCCCACAGCTTTCATGTATGTTTACCGATTCAATTTTAGAGTTCGAACAACCGGCAACAAAACTGGATGTTTTCTCTGTGTTTGTTTTTGTGAATTCCGTACACCAGTTAGACCACATAACATTCTTTTCCTCATCATAATTCATCCATTCCCTCTCTTTTGTCCATGTCTTCTGAAACATTTGATTATGCTTTTCCCTATCATAAGACTTATTCCTGTCTTTCATGTCATTTTCATTCAACTTTTGCTTTTTTCCGGTGGCTAAACACTTTCTATAAAACGCCACATTTTGCCTGTTTTATAAGGAGGGAATTGTGCCTCGCGTTGAAATACGAGATGTTACAGTATAGCTGATGCGAATTAGTTAAAGTTAGAAAAGGAATGGCACAGTGTCCTTTATATCAGAAAGTCAGAGTAAGAAACACGTTTCAAAACACGTGCCTTTGCCCCAACTTCCCCTAAAATTAAATGGCCTCTCCCTAATAAAGACTTGACTTCAGCAGATGTTCTGCAGGATCAAAGCAGTGGCTATTGTAAACACTGTTATAAAACATTAGCATGAGAAGATAATGTTAGTTTCAGCTTGGAAAAGGTGTGTTCCCATTAAACAAATTCATCTGACTCGTCGCAATGTATTTAACAGCTCCAATTACGGTCTCATCATTAATAGCGTAAGTTTGGTAATTTTTCCTAATTAATCAGACCTCAATGTATTGCTGAAATTAATAAGGCAGAAAATTTTCAAATCTTAGATGCCCATGCTCAGAGATTTTAATTCCCAACAAATATACGACATTCTGCTTGGATATCTTCATGTGTATCCAATTATTTGTTCATTCTTGTATCGGAAAAAAATATAAAAACTATTCTTATCATCATAGAAAAAGTAGTTGTATGGAAAGGATGTGTCAATAAAGTAATCGTAATAAACTGATCTAATTCTTATAATTATTTCGATGCAAATGTAAAATATGCAGTTTTCTGATTGTGACTGTTTGAGTGTTTGGCAAGCGAGACAAAAAAAAAAAAAAATAAAAAAAAAAATTACACAAATAAACATGCAAACTAATTTGTTTGAATAGTTTTTGCCATGTTCGTTTGTGTGGTTTACCCATTTGTAGCTTGTCACTGTGGTCAACTGAATAAAGTGTGATACCACGTCATTTTTCATTTAATTCGTTATCAGACTAATTAGGATCAATTACCCAAGTCCCGTTGTTAATGACGGGACCATAATTGGCACTGTTAAGCGAAATACACAAAATCGGATGGCTTCTAACGCACATTTTTGAGGCATAAATTGACTTCATCTTTTCATGCTAATATTTTATGACTGTGTTTACAATGGTCATTGCTTTGATGCTATAGAACATCTGCTGAAGTCAAATCTTTATTAGGGAATGGCAAAAACCAAGCGCTGACTGTTGATAACCGAAACTTACTAGCCCAACGGACTATTATCATTATGAAAGTTACTAGTCCGACCAGAAATCTACTAGCCTCGGATTTTACCCTAGATGAGAGCAGTTTTTCACAGGATCCAGCAGAATTTCCCTGCCCCATGTGATGTTTTTTTACAGGATTTTGTGGAGTTTTGCCCCAGATCACGTGTTCTTACACTGGATTCGGTGTAATATTGTCCAAGAGGAGATGTTTTTACATATTATTCAGGCACATATGACAAGTCATTTCATTTTCAAAATGAACAGTTTAGTCATCAAATTTGCTTCAATCTGAATTTGTATATTACAGCTTTCATATCAAAATAACAGTTTAGTCGTCAAAACCCTTTTACTGTTGGTCATAAAATAACCAGTACAAGTTAAAATCATATATAACTTAGATAAGTATTGAATTTATTAACTTGTTTCTATATTTCTGTTAATAGTTTAAAATTTAAAGAACTCTTCCATAATCTGGTCATCAATTATACTTCAACCTTAAAAATAAACAATTTAAGGATAAACAATTTTGTTTTGGGAAGCATAAAACTGAAAACAATTTGGTCTACAAAGCCTTAGTACTATTTAAACTCACCTATACTCTGCTAGATACACTTCAAATGCTCCAGCAAGATACATCAGACCTACAAAAGATGCAAAGAACCCTTGTTATTGTAATGGCCATCGTTACTCAGTTATCTCCCTTTACGGCTGAACTATTAAAAACAAGAAGTCCACATAATTCAGAGTATTTTGATTATCACTAAGCTATTTGAAAATGCTAAACTGATATTTCAACAAAGTATTACATTATAAGTAAGGCAGAATACAATAAAATTTACTTACATTCTACACACAATGCCTGTAGACATTCTTCACCTGTAAAAAAAATAGTGTAATTGAAAACAAAATTCAGTGTAAATATGGGCCATTGAGTACCAAAAGCAACAAAAACAATTTTTTTTAAAAGTCCTATAAAAGCTCTCTTGTGACAAATATTTTACATCTCTATACAGGTCAACATCTTTGTGCAATCATTTTCAATTGTAATAAACATACTAACAACTGAAATCCCTTATACCACACATTTCCCTTTCAGGCTGATTGCTTATGACATGTGATCAGCTTAAGGCAGTCTGCTTTTATAAAGCCACTGCTTACTGTTCAGTTCAAAATGATATGATATTTAAATTATAACATAAACTAAAACCTTAATAGGACCTCTGTATTAAAAAATACCTGTTCATATATAACAAGCACACACATAATCTCTTTTCTTCATTTCCTGTTCCATTTCCAACCACGATGGACAAATCTGAATGATACCTAGCAGGTCCTTTATAGATGTATTTCATCAAATCAACATAAGTCAAGTAGTGTACAAGAAATAGATGATTTACTAACATAACCGATCCAAGCCATCAGAACATTTTATATTTTTCTACATGATTAATCATATTTCAGACTGTGTGAACATTTAGATGAGTAATGATAAAAAAATGAGATCACTATTTTCATGCGGAAAAAAATCAACTTTATGTTTACTACAAAGCACAAACATATTGAGCTACAAATTATCTTTGTACATGGGAACTTAACACATTAACCCCTAGCGACGACTTAAGGGGGCAGGAGGTAGTAGCCTACTGCCGAGCTCTGTAGCGTCATGGTCATGCATGATACCTAAAGTAGGTGGTATTATATAAAGGTAGACACATGTAGCTCTACAATGATACCAAATAATCTGGAATATCTAGTTGCACTACAAAATATAGATTAAAAACCTCATTTTTTGGACCCGACTTTTTTCTACCCAAAATTTGCCAGTGGTCAGAATCCTATTTTGTGTCCAGATTTTAGACTTTTTGGTCTCAGATCTAAGGCAAACCAGTATGAGCTGCAAACAGACAGATGAGCCTTTGCAACAAGTAGGATAAGATGGGTATTTGGAATAAAGAGTGGTCTCGATAAAAAACAAGAGGCTCCATTTAGCAAAAAAAAAACCAACAACAAAGAACTCCAACTTTTACCCTTCTGCTCATGCGCGAGTCCAATAGCCAATGAAAAACAATGTTTCTAACACAACTAGGCAGTATGTTATTGAAAGATCACAGGGCATTTGGTGTTTTCGGATCTATTCAGAAATAGCTTTCAAAATGTGTTTCCTACTCGATTTTCAGGCAAAAATGTCAAGAACCTCCAGGGGTTAATGATTTATTTGATTCTCTGAATTCCCTGGACTGTGTAAAACTTTCAGGAATGCCCAAATTCAGATTTACCAAGTTAAGATTTGCCATGTGAATACCCTCAGTACCCTTTTGTTATAATTTACTGACTGGAACAGTGTAGGCAAATCACAATGTTTCATTTTACTTATTTCTAATATGTTCAAAAAAGGAAAATTAACTATTTTCTTATGGCACAATGGCCACCACTTTCATTGTGTTCATCTGATCAATTGTCATTTGATCATGTTACTCTTTTTTCAGCACCAACAGTTCATTCTGAAATATTAACAGCAAATCTTGATCCCATAATAGTATTATGACTGGTGTAATTGTTACATGAAATATTCATATTAACTGAAATTATTTACAACTGCGAACTTGAAAACATGTATTCATCTACTAAAATATGTATCTTTCCAATATATTATTTTTGAAATATTTAAAATATATCATCCTTTGTGTACCTAATCTGAAATTGTCTAACAGACATGCCAGTGTATCAACAACATGTCTTGTGTCACCAAGGCAACCGTAATCATTCCTTCTTATTGGCTGCTGAAGCATCTCAGTCACTTGACCAGCAAGTTGTTGGAGCACCAGGTCACTTTGGAGGTCATCAGGATAACCCTGGAATGAGCTGCAGGAAAAATAAATATTGATTAAAGACATTTAATCATGTGTAAAAAGCCAGTTCCTGGTATATAGGAAGGATGGTGGTAGTGGAAAGAACTTTATTTTAAAAACTCTGACCCATCCATTACATTTTAAATGAAAATACCACACACTGGTAAAATCAAACAATCCAACTAAATCAAACAACAACAACCAAAACTGAAAATCTTTACTCTTTTCATTGTTCATATTTACCTAAAATGTGTAAACAAGTTTTATATATACTTCATGTTCATTATTCCAACGAATCACATGCCGAGTTACTATTATCAAGCAAATACTTGAAAAATACAATGGACAACTTGCAAAGTTTTGTTAACTATTTTCACATCCAACTGAAAAAAATTTCTGAATCCTAATTAATTTTAGTTTTTAAATAAGTCATGCAAATGAATTTGTTCAATGTACATTTCACAGTGGTAACAATATGAGCTGAAAATATTCTTAAGGTTGCTGTATGTTATTTGGACAATGACGAGTGTTACCTGAATGATAAACAACAAAGATTTAACAATAAAACTATGCAAATGGTTATAAATAACATAATGGTGTCATTTCTTTTGACTCTGAGAATGATAAAAACTTTTACCATTTGCAAAACTGGAAAATTCCTTTTTAATGAAGCCTGGACCAAAGTCTTTAATTACCGTAAAACCTTGTTTTTCAATGTTCTTATTTCAATGGATCTCACCATCTTTTATAGTATTACCCCATTCAACCGAACTTCTCCCCCCTTTAAAGTAGCCAAACACCATATCATATATTATGTATCCATCTCATACAAATGTACAAAATTTGGTCCAGATATATTCAACATTATTGCAAGTTTTGCAAAGAAGACTTCGCTCCCCAAGACAACTTGTGCATAACCCATAAAATCACACCCCTTTTGTTGATGGTCACTACATGAGCAGTCTATGAATCAAGTTAGGCAAATTTTCACCCCGCTGTTTACAATTCCAGTACTATTGCAAAGATCAAGAAAAATTCTGTTCTTCCCATATAGTGATCCATCCATGTGACAAAAAATGCTCCTGCCCTCCTCTCTCACTACCTGAAGGATTTTAATGAAACTTTACAGACTAGATACATGGTTGGAACAGATGTGCAATAAGGTGTAACCTCTTAAATAATTTTGGGGTAAATGTTCTCAAAATGTAATTTTGGGATAAATTTTCTTGAAATGTTTTGAGTCACTCTAATGGACTGATGGTCAACTGTTGGGAAACAATTTCCAGGAACTAAAAATAAGACCATTTCTTCCTATAACTGTGGGGTGTTCAAACTCTCATATTACTGTGTGACATGACTTTCAAATTAACCACCATGGAAGCCACAATGGCTGTAAGATCCACACCATTTTAATTTCTGGACAAACTGTACACCTGGTCCATCAGAACACTTGTTGGTCAACATACCATATTGATTCAGGAGAATTGATGATTTTCATTATCTTCATTGTGGCTGACATGTCACACACCAGTATGTGTCAAGTGTAAAGTGACATGGGAATCCTAATAAGTTTGGGAGGTGTAGCATCCATAATACCTGGAAATAGCTGGAATAGTTTATAGAAACTTTGAAGGTTAGATATGTGGTTGGTGTAAATGTGCATTAAAGTTACTTTCTTTCTGCAGCTGATCTTGAGGGACATTTCTTATTTATCCCAAAAAGGGAGTATTAAGAGGATTTAGTGTCTTATTGCTTCTTCTTCCAAGGCTTGTTATTTCCTCATCTCACACAGCACATTACTGTGTCTTCTCCCATAGCATGCTGACACTTCTCCCATGGCTTGTTATTTCCTCATCTCACACAGCACATTACTGTTTCTTTTCCTATAGCATGCTGACACTTCTCCCATGGCTTGTTATTGCCTCATCTCACACAGCACATTACTGTTTCTTCTCCCATAGCATGCTGACACTTCTCCATGGCTTGTTATTTCCTCTTCTCACACAGCACATTACTGTTTCTTTTCCCATAGCATGCTGACACTTCTCCATGGCTTGTTATTTCCTCATCTCACTCAGCACATTACTGTTTCTTTTCCTATAGCATGCTGACACTTCTCCCATGGCTTGTTATTGCCTCATCTCACAAAGCACATTACTGTTTCTTCTCCCATAGCATGCTGACACTTCTCCATGGCTTGTTATTTCCTCTTCTCCCACAGCACCTTATTGCTACTTCTCTTACAGCATATTATTCTTCTTCTCTCATAGCATGCTATCACTTATCCCACAGCACATTACTATTTCTTCTCTCTCCCATAGCATGCTGACACTTCTCCCATGGCTTGTTATTTCCTCATCTCACAGCACATTACTGTTTCTTCTCTCATAGCATGCTGACACTTCTTCTCCCATGGCTTGTTATTGCCTCTTCTCCCAGCAGCACATTATTGCTTCTTCTCTCACACCATGTCATCACTTCTTCTTCCATACTGTTTTGAGGATTTTACTGAAAAAACTGAGGCCAAGATACGTGCTTTCAAATCGGTGTCAAATAAGGTGTTATTTTTTTCCTTTGATCAATTGTTTACTTTTGAAAAATTCAAAATTGGGAATTTTAAGTATTCAATTTATTTAGTATTTACACAAACCTATACAATATTACTGTGTAGTACAAAATGCCCTTGCTAAAGAACGAGTCATACATCAGAAACATTTCTAGAAAACAATGTCTCCGATGGGATAGTGTCTGATATTGATTCTTGAACCCCAAGAATGTTCAAAGTCATTTTTGACTCAATCCATATTTTCCTTGATGCAGCAGATAAAAGAGACCAAAATAAATGCAAAAAAGAGATCTAATATCAGAAAGGTGATACCAATGTCTGCCTGAAAGGTTTTGCCACAACTATGACACACACCAGGAAAAAACAACTCATTCAACTTGGACTTGATTACTGTTGTCATGATCTGAGCAAAGCCCTTTGTATTGAGTGCCCTGTGTCCAAACCTTCTAGTTTCTAATCCTGGACTCTCTGGCTTTAAAATAACTGGATCTAAAGTGGTTACATATATATATATTGCGTTGGATTACTCATGTACTGTTTTAAAAATATCAACATACAATAATGGATAAATATGGATCCATAAGCCAACATAAGGTAGGAATTTCTATCTTTTTTGTGGAAAAAGGGGGTTTAGAAGAGGACCATATTAATATTATTTCTTTTTGTTTCACTAACCTTGTAATAATCCTCTTTCCTGGATGTTTTGTGTTTAGTGCCAGATATATGTTGGTAAGAAGCTGGACTGGTCCCAAAATGTTTTGCTCTGACTTTGACTGATTCCAATGCTCTTTTACATCATTGAGAATCTGGAAGACAACAACAATTTTTTTTTGAATCCAGTGTATTTCCTATGAGGATCAAACACACAAATTAACACTCTTCTTAAACACTAACATTTATACACTGAATTCATGCTCATCCTTAGACACTATAATTTGTCCTTAGCTTATGAAAGGAGCAAAGGACTGACTACAAACTGTAACTGTAAACAAAAAATATAATGCAATTTATCCTCACGCCCGTAGTTATTTCTTCCATATGTTTTAGGAAATTTAATCTTTAAGTTTGACCGCTCCGATGTTCTAGTGATTAGAGCACCCACCTTGGAAGCAGGAGGTTGTGGGTTCGAAACCTGACCGAGTCACTATATGCTAGACATCAACATAAACTGCCACACTGCAGACATCATAGTGATATGACTGATTTGTTTAAAAAGCTACATTAAAAGTCCTAATCACACACACACACATTCTTTAAGTTTGTAAATATACAGAAGTTGGAGACACTTGAAAATGAAATGAAAGAAATGCAAGCAGCAATCATGGACAGTTTTCACCTGGTAATGACACATGAAAAAAAATACAGAAGTAGCTAGAATTTTGTCAAGCATCATTTGCAAAAGTAACTAGGAGACACAATGATGCCATGTTCATTTACAGCAAGTATGGCATGGAGATGATAATGGCAATGATTTTTTTTATACCAGGGACTAAATCTAGATTTATTTTTGCAAGAAATGTATTTTTATTAATAATTTGAACTTAAACTTACAATTATTTTTACCTCAATGATAAGCTAATATTATCAACAGGTTTTAAATTCTATTAACACATTAACCCCTGGTGCCTTGGAGGTAGTAGCCTACTGCTGACCTCCATAGCATCAAGGTCGTTTAAGACGCACTAAAGTGGTGGTATTACAGAAAGGCAGACTGATGTAGCTCTACAATGATACCAAAAAATCTGGACTTTTTAGTTGCACTATAAAATACAGAGAGAAAAACCAAAAATTTGCCATGGTCAGAATCCGATTGTGTATCCAGATTTTAGACTTTTGGGCCACAGATCTAAGACAGAAAGGTCTTAACTGCACAGATAGGCGAACCTTTGCCAAAAGTAGGATAAGATGGGAGTTTGGAATAAAAAGAGGTCTCGATATGAAAATGCTGGGTCCATTACAAACACAGAAAAAGAACTCCAACTTTTACCCTTCTGCTAATGCGCAAGTGAAATAGCCAATGAAAAACATTTCTAACACAACTAGGCATTAAGTTCACCGGAAATCTCTAAGAAGTTTATGTATTAGGATGTATTTAGAAATAGCCCCTACAATGTGTTTCCTACTTGCTTTTCAGATGAAAATGACAAAAACCTCCAGAAGTTAATGAGTTAATGAGTTAAGAGATGAAGAAAGAGATAAAAAGTACCTTTTTCAGTGTTGCTATTTGCTCCTTCTGCTCTCTGCATTTGAGAAGATCAAGTACACATCTTGATATTGTGTTGCCTTTGGTAGCTTCATCTGAAATATTTTATTGTATGATGTTCAATCAATTGCAGTTGATAGTCTACTTTTGTTAACCCAACTCCAGGACATTTAAAAGACATCAGATAAACTTCTGATGATCAAAAGATGTCATTTACTGTGATGTGTCCATCAAGTCATCACAACTTAGTCATGCCAAAGTCACAGGCCCAGAAATGTACAACTGACTAACAAGAATAAAATAAAGGATGACAGTGTACATGAAACTAAAAAAGATTCACATTTAAAATCAAACAGATATCTCCTACAGAAGTCATCACTTGGTATATACTGATAATGGAATACAACGGATATAAAAAGAACTGCCTTTCTTTCACTTATTTCAAAGTGAACTCCCCTTTGACAGCAAGAAATTGCACATAGGGTGAAGCTTATAGACAGTCAGAAAGTACTGTCCAGTGCAAGGTTCTATGGAGTAGTGACAAACTCCAAGGGCTGCTTCAATAAAATGCATATCGTCTTGGATTGATAAAAAGTTAAAATATGATTAAAGTTTGGGTTCTCAACGGTTTTGAATGTTCTGATGTACCAATAGCCTTGAATATGTTGATGTACCACAATGATACAATCCAGTATGTCTTTGTCTGCATTCTCAATAATCCCAAAGTAGTGTTTTAGTCCAAAAATTCAATGAGCACTCTGTAATTCCAATGCATAATTGTAAATAAATATTCTATCTGAAGATAAGTATGAACTCTGACCATTGATTTCCAAAGACTGATATGAAACAGGAATGAATAGTTGTTTACCATACCACTTTATATACTAATCCCATTTGACATGCAGCACGTTATTCTGAAAATCGCAATTTGCCAAAGGAAAATTCCACAAAAATGTCAATAAATTCACTTCAAAAACATTCCAAGCTCATAAACAAGGTTAGGTCTTGAACACAAATTTTAGTAAATATCTTATTTACTACTTATAATCATGACAAAAATAAGGTAGGCACAACCCTCAGTCACAGATCAAGGTCATGCACAAGAGTTATAAGACTCCATCTTCTGAACAAAATTAAGAGGAAAGAGACAAAACCAACAAGTTTTGTAAAACTCAACAAATAATTTATTTCCCTATATACAAAGTGAAAATTTAAAAAGAACTTAAAGTGTTGTGAATTAAATACCAAACAGTCCTAAAAGTTATATAACAAGTCCAAAAGTATAGAGTATTCTGAACAAATTCCAGTCTTCTTCAGAACAAAATTAAATCTTTAAACTGTGGATGTATCAGTAGCCTGGAATAGTGTTAATGTGCTAACAGTCTTGATGTATCACAATGATATAATCCAAAATATCCTTGAATGAATTCACAATAATTCCAAAAAAATAATTTAGTCCAAAATTATTAATGAGCACTTTGTAATTCCAGTGAATAATTTCAATAAATAAATCATCTCAAATATTAACTGATGCACAACTAAAATTGATTCCTCTAAAGACTGATGTTAAGACAGAAATTAATAATCATGTTTACTTCAAACGAATATACAGAATGTGTCACCTGACTTATGACACAACAAAATGCCCTGGTCCTAGGTCATTTACAATGGAATTCTCCATTGATTGGTAAACAAAATTCATTTCAAGAAAATTCTACTGTCAGAATCAAGGCTATAGCTTGTAGTCAAATCTACATGTAGTAAACATTTACCACCCATAACATATAGGTATGTAGGCCCCAATATCTACCCTAAATTATGAATAAAGCTCAAAGTACAAATTAAATATACATAACACAATATAAATTAAATTTGTATAACACTACTGACTAGTTACAATATTTTTTTACAATCATGAACAAGTAAACATGTATCCTGCCCTTCAAAGAATTTAAAAGTACATGAAAGGACATTAAGAAATATATAGTCTAGCAAAAACTTAAGAAACTTTTTATGTCACCTAACCTGTTTTGAAAAACCATACCTTCTGCCAAAAATCAATTATCTCTAAAGACAGATGGTCTTTCATGTAAGGTCATAACCGTATTCAATTAATAAATCTGCACAATGAGAATTTGAACTCTAATGAGAAGTGGTCTCTCATAGCAGCAGTCTTTCAAGACATGTTAGTGTAAAGTATTACTTTTAAATATGTGCCAGTACCAAACTCTTTCAATGCATTACAGTTACATGCTTCTTTTGATCAAGTGTGATAAAAAGCAAGAAAATTTCGGATTTTTTTTAGACATTACAATTCAAATATTCTCATAACTTCCTGATTTTAAAACAAGACAAAGAATAAGGGTACCTCAAAATGCATATTATATATATCATTCTGAACTGCTGTTATTGTTCTTTTCATTAATACCAAGAAAATTAACAAATCACAATGAAACACTACCATTATGAGAATAATATACATGTTTAAAGTGACTTTAAAAAAAAAAAGATACAAGTGCTTTTTTGGCATTCCTTCTTTTTAATTATGAAGAAAACATATACACAAGATTCTCTTCTCAAAGCAAATAATGAAATTACAGTATAGGACCCAAATGATCACCAAAAAAGGCAATGTCACTAATAACATGCCAAATCATCCTCCATAGCAGAAAACTTTAAATTACTAATTTCAGAAGTATTTGCAGATTCACAGATTACAACAAATCCTGTTTTTCTCAGGAATATGGGCACATAAAATATGCTCTCTCTCTAACCTATGTAATTAAATTGTTGACCAGCAAATCCAGTGAGATTTCTGCAATGTCTGCAGTGTGGCAGTTTAAAGTGATGTCTAGCACCGGGGCAACTGTTTTGTTGTCTATATAGGACAGAGAGAGAAAACCCCACTGTAGTAAAACCTCAACTTGCAACAAAGAATGGGTTTGTGTATACATACTCAGTCTCCAGCTGATAGTGAAACCAAGAGATTTAAAGATCTCAATCACTGTCCATGTGTTTTGCAAACAAATGTGACTATCACCATCCAGATTTAACAAGTCATCAATATGATAGGAACACTTAATGCACTGCTGCAATAAAACAAGCATAAATGGATTTTAGCATCTTAGTGAAAACCCTTGGAGCAGAGAAAAGCCCTAAAGATAAACATACAAGCTGAAAAGTTGAACACTCCAAATAAACTTTAGAAACTTCTGATAATCTATATGTATTGGAATACTGAAATAAGCATCCTTTAGATCAACAGAAGTAAAGAAATCATTTTTCTGGATGGGATCTAAAACAATCTGTTTCTTGCTTAAAATGTTCATAACTCATTTGGTCCCCAATCCCGTCTGTAGATGTGATCTGGTTAAGTGGTTTCTGCATTCACTGGCCGACCCCGCCTGTAGTCGTGGATTGTTTACTGCATTCAATGGCCGATACCATCTCTAGGCATGATGAATGTGTTTGATACAATGCCTCTGATTGATTAGAAATGAGTTTTTTTTCCTCAAGAACTAATCAACTATTAAACCAATCAGAAATGATTTCACTTTCAGTTGTGGAAATTTGAATTGTTCAGAAGCCAAGGGCTACAGTTTGAAAGCAGTTTCACAACACATGTTCTGTTCATGATTTTACTTTCAGTTGTGGAAATCTGAATTGTTCAGAAGCTAAGGGTTACCATGTGTGAGCAGTTTCACTACACATGTTCTGTTCATGAAAAATCGTAAATGATGGCGGACATAAGAGTGATTTTTGATGAGAGCAAAAATGAGAATTTTTCTTGGGTTTGATCTCGATAATCTTGAGCAAGCTAAGGAAATATATGTTCAGCAGTTATATTGTTACAGGTTAGCACACTAATCCCTTGATTCATGGACGGATACTCCACATTTTTTTTCTAACGAGCCCGAGACTCGAACCCACACAGAGGTGAGATAGCACTGATCCGTAACGCTGACAAGTGTGTGAAATATTCCTGAAAGTCTGATTACTTGCTCCGATATCAACCGACATCGGAACACGCTACACAAGGCCATTATTTGGGTAGTAAGACATAGCACTAAAACAAAAACTAAAACAAAAACGGCTATTGGACAATTCGGCCCAACTTAAAAAACAATTCGGCCCAATTTTATAATACAACTGACAATAGTTTTAACAAGTATTTATTTTTAACATATATTTTGACAATTCTTATATAATATGTTTTTACCGTATAGTTCAAAATCCTAGTTTATGTAACTTAATTATTCATTCTGATTTTAATTAGTTTGTAAAATAGAATAGGTTGAGAATAAAATTTGAAACATTTGGTGAACTAGATAAATGTTTTCCGAAGTTATAATGGTTAGGAGCTTTCTGATAGCTTTAGGAAAACCGTCCCAAAGACAAATATTACTGTGGAGAAAGGACGTCTGATAAAAAGAAGTATAGTAGAGATGGACGTGATGCTTTGGGAGTTACGTAGACAATAATGAGATGAATCATATCTCCTGTGGAAGAAGGTCGATTTTGTTAGGCACTTGCCCACTTGGTCTCAAAACCTTAATTCTCAAGCAAAATACATACGTTACAAGAGATCTTCTCGTACTTGAACGTATTTGTTATGATTTACAAATAAAATGATACTGGGAAAATAGTTCAAAATTGCATAATTAGGTATTTTGCGATAATTTCAAATAAAATTAATTCAGAACATTATTGCGTTTTGCTATTATGAATTACAAAATAGACAGATAAATGTGCACAACGTAAGATGCATCTTTACCAAAATTTCTCGTATTTTAAATTTCATTTAAATTGATAATAATGAATATTCAAAACACCAAAAACATTTTAAGTTGTCAAATTAATACCATTCTAATCATAACAGTTTCCGATTCAAAATATAAGCACGAAAGTTTACAATGTGTATGCCTTTTTAGTCACTCCAAAAATATAACGTATGTATCAGATACATACGACAAAAGACTGTTCATTAAATCTGTAATTGTTTTCAATCAGCTTTCTTGGTTCCCTTTTGGTCATGAAAATATGGCATGAAATTATTACAAATATGTTTGATAAACTATATTAAACACGTACATTCATCATTTTAGTATTTTTCTCCTGTATGTGACAGCTGAACATTATCATTATTCACATGATCATTGATCTGATATAATCATTATGACTTATTTTATATTTTATAAGAAAATAAAATGAATAAAACTTATACTTAATTAAGTGCTTTCACGAAATTTTTAAAATAAAAATAAGTAAGAAAGCCTTTGAAGTATCCCTCTCAAAGTAGGATTAGTGTTTTCAAGAGGTATGCATGGCCTCTACTCTTGTCGCTAATTTTTAACAATATATCGTTTCTATTTTATAAATATTTTGCAATCGAGTGTGTCATATATGAAGCAGTGTTACAATCTGACGACTAAATAGTATAATATCTCATGTACGGTGTCACTACTCTTAGAAAAATGTAAACGTATTCTGTAGAATATTATCTGTTAAGTATTATTATTTGATAAATTAATATAAATAATTTGACCAGACGACTTAAATTGAGAACGTCGTTGTGCATATGCATATATTTTTTAGCATAAAAAATAAATGTATTTAAGTATTTTAATTAGAAAGCGCAATATATGTTAATTTGTGTTCTCTCTCTCTCTCTCTCTCTCACACACACACACGCACCTTACATAGTATCTACTTGCTGTTTGAAAAAAAATATCTTTATACAACTATCGCAAAGTTGGGCCGAATTGTCTTTCGAGTTGGGCCGAATTGTCTTTTAAGTTGGGCCGAATTGTCTTATTTTCGGTCCAAGTTGGGCCGAATTGTCTATAATTCAACAAAAACATGTGCTATGTCTTACACTGTAGGATTAAAGTCGGACCGGATTATGGCGGATAATTTCAGCGTCACTGACAACCACGTGCATGTGTGTCACCGAATTTATAAACTCTTACGAGGTAGTAAACTAAACTAAACCGCACAAATATTAGGGTTCGAAGCAAGTTCCTTTATGGTAGCTTTCTGCGGATAAAATGTCATTTCAATAAAACCTGCATGCAACTCCTACACAATTAAAACTGACCTTGAACTCGTCGCAGTATGCCAGATCGAATGTAATGAAGTTCCTCTAATGGTAATGTGTGCTTTTCTGATGCCATGATAAACTTTTGCTTTTCATAACAGCAAAGGCGTTATCACGGTCATGAAAAAATAACGCGCGCACTCCTTTTGAGCGCAGACATTTTTTTTTAGGTCCGCAGCAAATCGATGGGCTGCGAGGGTAATACTAAAACGCAAAATGAACTTCTTTTCTTGAAAAGAATCCATAAGTTGGAAAAGAACTCCTGTTTTCTATTTGTCTTTATCCAGTTTAATAAATCTATTTAAAAATGAACGACAAACGACAAAATGCATTTACAACATGAATTTTCATGACATTTGGGTCCTTGGACCAGTCAGTAGTGCTGCATTATGTCAACTGACTTGAGAATAGAAGAAATGAGTGCGAAAAGAACTCATATTTTCATTATTTCTTTATCAAATTAAAAACTCATCATTTAAATGAAAGGTGATGATAAAACACTTTGACAAATGCATTTACAAGATGAATTTTCATGACATTTTTACATACTGCCATATGATGTAAATTAACTTGCGAAAAGAAGAAAGAGGTGCGAAAAATTCTATTTTCTTTTTTCTTTAACAAATTCAAAATATTTTTTAATGAAAGATGATAAAACATATTGACTGTAGCATAAGAAAAGTAAAATGACTTGCAACAAAATAAACAAGTGCAAAGCAAAACGCACTTTTTTATAGCAATTTCTTGATTACTTTTTCAAATTCCATTATTCTTCTTTTTCAAGGAATGATATGGGCAAACGATATTAAGAAATGTATTTACAATATACCAATATTATAATATTTTGTAATATGACTGGTCACTAGAAAACACAATACCTTAAAAATATTTGCAATAAGAATACACAAGTGCAACAAGAATATGTGTTTCCTTTATTGCTTTATCAAATGGAATATATATTTTAAGAAAGACGAAGCTAAAATTACAATTATTTTTTATAAAATAGTGAAGGGATCTTCCATAACATTGAAAGTAACATTTATGTCCATGAATGTGTTTCCAAGGGACCTCGAGTGAATATTGGCTCTTTTTCTACATATAACTGTCTTCATTAATTTCAACAGGATTGCGGTCAATATATTCTGCTGACATAAGCTATTTTTTCAAAGAGTTTGTATGTATGTCAGTTGTAAACAAAGATGATGTATTTTCATCGGTTGACCCTACTATGATTGTTGAAAGATTGTTGCATTGATTTACAGATAATGGTTCAGTTTCTATTACATTTGTTTTCCTTTCCCAGTTCCTTTTGTTTGCATCAGCAACACTTTGCCTGGGCATGTACTTTTAATAGGGTCAGACAGCTTACTGTCAATTATCCATACAAAGAATATGACATTTTAAACAATTATACTCTATATGCATTAAGAACGAGTACATATACTCAAAGAAGATTATACAAAATTGTCCGATGCATGTTTAAAATCTTAAATCATGTCTAAAATCAATCGCCTTTATTTGGAATTTGAAAAAAGCATCAGTATTTACAGAAATAAGCTGATTTTCACCCATGATGAGCCTTTTGGTATTACTGCTTAATCATTCACTGGGAAGCTAATTTGCATATCAAAAGGAAAGGATTTATTTGGACCACCGCGCATGAGTTTCCAATCCTATACTACCGTAAGTAACAACAGAAGGTACGTACCGGTGGCTGCGGTCCCAGTGTTGACTCGTACACCTAGTTCCCTCAGGTAAGTCATTTCAGGTGGCCGAGCAGATGGCTGTGAAGACAGATGGGAAGAGCTGTGTGGACAGCCCAGAGACGTAGGACCCAATGGTCACCCAGTGCATCCGGACCTGTTTCCTACACCTCGACACTGTGGTGTCACTGGATTGAGACAGGCCTGGACGACAGGGTGATGGAGACATTGCACAACTTTGCCTCGCTGCAATCCAACTCACATGCAAATCATGACACTACACACTTCCTCCACCAAACGTTTCCTTCAAATCCTCCAGCGATGGGCGAGCAGCAAAACAACAGGTGTGGATACACTGGGGGCTGAAGCTGCAGACCTGCACAAAGACGGCTAAGGGCATTTTGTTTCATTCACTACACAGAAACATCAACAACCTCCCGGGTAACTGACCAACCTTTCTCAAGGATCATACTGCTCACCGCCGAAGCACGAGGAAGGGGTTAGAAACGTTGCCTACAGTACAGATACGGCACGGTCTCGTTCTTCAGTATAAAAAAAAATGTCCTAAAACCGAAAGATCATTCTGAGTACAGACGCTCACAGAGAGCGATGAATTCAACGCAACAACAATGCGATGGACCCACTAACTCCAAGTTTAAAGAATACACGTTTTCTGTGTCCGTTTCTATTGTGCCTTTTAAAGTTGATTCCAGGCGTTCTATGGGAATTACCAAAACTATCTTGAAGGACATTCACTCCCTAATCCTTAGCAAAAGCAGGACGTATATACATGGGATGATGGAGCCAAGTAGATTATTTCAATTGTTGTGCGACGATCCGCATTGACAAGAGAGATTCATCTTTCCTTTAACGTTTCCTGCTGCCTCTACCTTCGCATGGTCAGTCCAAAATATGAGAAAGTGCTCATTAATAATTTTGGGCTAAATTATTTTTTTGGAATTACTGTGAATTCATTCAAGGATATTTTGGATTATATTATTGTGATACATCAAGACTGTTAGCACATTAACACTATTCCAGGCTATTGATACATCCACAGTTTAAAGATTTAATTTTATTCTGAAGATGACTGGAATTTGTTCAGAATATGAGACATATTCGATACTTGAGAAGTGGAAAGGATTCCATAACATTTGGAACTTGGAGGAAGCATTAGCAGCATTACACCACCTTATTCATCATTATCTTTTCTCTCTTGTCTGTTTCAATTGATTCCTCTGTAATTGTTGTTGTGCGTCCTTCGAGTTCGAAGATAACTAATTGTTTGGCTTTATGTGGGAACATACATCAAGACAATTTTGTACTCTGAACCAAATGTGGCACACTTGAGCCAAATGCAGATTTGGTTTCCTTGATCAATAGGGGACTACTGGAGTTCTGCGATTTTCTCTGCTCGTGTTTCTGCACTGTGCCTGCAATTCGGTTCTGTTCAATGTCTCTATCTCCGGTATAGATGAGACAGCGCCAGGTGAAGCGATCCTGTGTGCGATTCTCATAAGACTCTGGGCCAACGTTGAAGTTTTCAGTGATGACTTCAAGGAATCACAGTAGTGTCTATTGCCTTTCTCTTTGTACAAGCGGACAATCGATCCATCTTGTACTTGTTGGGTATAGTTCTCTGGATACACATTGACTTGAATAATTAAGTGTCTGTGGGATGTGTGTACATCGTCTTGAATACTGAACTAAGTGTCTGTGGCATGTGTGAGCCTTCAGCTTTGTAAACGTCTGTTGGTATGGCATCTGACGAAGGTGCTTTGCAGTTGTTTTCACAGTTTCAGTCAACACTGGGGAATCAGCAAGTGTTATGTTGATTTCCACTTGGAAACACCGGAACTTAATTTCACTATCGAAACTTAATTCTGGACTAAACTAATGTCAAGAATACAGCTATATATCTGAAAACTATTTCTGATTATATATATAATGACTGAGCATTTAATTTACGAGTTTGTGTGTGATGAAAATGTATTCTGGTTTTGCTTCATCTCTTTCCAGTCCACACAGTAGAATTAAGCAAATGTTCTCGCTCTGATTTGTAGAAAAAAAAGGAAGGAACTAATTATAAAGGTTTTTATTTGCAGGAAATAATTTGATCTTGATGTAACCAAAAGAAAACTTGGTTCGTAAAAAATCCCAGCCTCGAGACCCAGCAAAAAAATGTCGTTCCCTTACGATACAAATGCCTAAATCTAAGCTTAACTTCAAAACTTACGTCGGTTGAATTTAGTCACTGTGAACTAATTCCAGCTTATCGACCTAGCTATCTAGCCAGTACTAATAAAAATTACTGTTGATACTTTAACTTTACTTACAATTATCCGTTTTCAAACAACTCAGTAATCAGAACAGAGTTTAGTTACAACACAATTTGTCATGATTGTCGATGAACACACGAAAACAAGCATCCAGGGAAATATGTTGCTGTATTCTGTCGGAATTCATTCAAGTTTTCTTGACAGACACTGTTGCTCTTACTCATAAATAGATCAAGTTGTAGAAAATGAAGACTTTTTCTTTAAAAATCTACAAGTTCACTTAAAAATAAATTTGTAGTTAACACACACACACACACACACCAGATTATTCTTATATTTAGAAGCATACATTGAAATGTCGTTCGGGTTCTGTTTGTTCCGTCTTCATCATTCGTGCATCATCTTTATTTTATTTAATTTGCTATATTTCATTTGTCTTGTTCTTCTTTTATTTTCTGCCATAATTATTTCATATTGTACAATATTGATTTTAAATTTATTTTGTACATGCTATGTAAATATGAAACAAGACACATTACTTTGAAGGAAAGAAAAATAATCAAAACTCGTCTGTAAACAAACATATGTACAAACGGTCAGAAGCATTGTTTCGTATGAAGGCTTTGATATGTAAAAATATATACAACTGTTTTTAATGACTTTTAAGTTTTCCAGTGTATTTATGTCATTTGATAATATTCTTTCGTGTAAATATACAAATAATGACATGTAAACTACTCGGATTATTAGATTTCTTTTGTGTAATTTTTGCTTATCTAACTCTATTACGTACATGGAATCGTTTGCAGACAAACATGCTATCTTAAAAAGGTTTTCAAGTTTTACTTAATTTTGCTAAACATGTACGAGTACGATTAATTTTTTTAACCGTTAGCTTAATGAACAAATTGCAGACTTGCGATGTAGAATAAATATTGGCATTATAGCAGTTAAAAATATTTATATATTTGTAATTGTTAAAGGCAGGTTTTGCAAGCTGCTTCTGTGAAACCCTAGTATTACCCGTCATCTACGAAGCTTTGTCAAATATATACTATTTACTGACCATCTACATGCATTTATATTATTTTTGTCCAGTCGCGGAAATGTTGTTTTGCCGTGAAAGAAATAGCTGGCTGAGAATTTACCTGTAAATGTCTGCATGATTTGTTTTAACAACGTATTTGATATTCATCCGAGTGGACTAGCATGTCGCATTCCTTTGCTGTGGATCATTTTTTATGCCTCCATAGAAAATAGAGAAAGTTGTAGGGTGAAATACATTAAATAAATTATTTACGCCCCCAGTTCGATAGAAAAGAAATCGCTAAATATGTCTTATCAAGTAGAGAAGTATGCAGTTCCTAACAATTCGAAAATATCACAAAGTTCATGTTGGTAGCCCTTTGACTATACATGTAAGCTTTTGTCGGTGGTTGACTGAACGACTGAAACATTTATTTCGGAGAGACGGAGTATAAATGTATTAATATAGGACGTCTAATTCTGAAACAAATATTACCGAACACATAATACAAACAAAAAAGACAGTGTATATGAACCATGGAATGAACAAGCACGATGGGAAAACGTCCTACAAATAAATTTAGTAAAATGCGGTAAGTTTTTACCGTCGATTAGCTGTTTTTTAAAAAAAGGTATTAGACAAGGATGTCAACTGTCGCGTTTTCCATTGTACATTTGTTGGATTTGTGAGATAAAAATTGGATTCATTTGTATTATAATGGTGCAGCAAAGATGCAATTAACGGAAATTAACTAAAAGAAGCTGATCCAACGATATATTTAAGGGTGTTTAATATAATAAGTGCTCTACTTACGTCCCTCACGAATCAACAAACTTCGATATTTCGTCATGGCCTGTAATAGCGTCATTGATGATATAATCTACTATGTAATCGGATTGTTTCCAAATCCTGTGCTTAAGTCAAAGACCGATATTGAGGGGATAGGGGCAAAAACTGGTGCTTTTACTGCCACAGTGTTCAGTAAGTAGGACTAAGACGTATCCCACGCCTCTCTGCATCTACAAGAACTATCCTCACTTATTGCTTGCTGGGCTGATCGAAAATCTTGTCTAAAGATAAGTATATTATTGAGGTAAATGTCAATTTTTTAAACAACTCTTTCGAAAGTTGCGGCTTCACACCAACATAAACAAATAACAGTAGGTAAAAGTGAAAACATTAGTGATTTTAAACTGTGACGTGTGATGACGGGATATTACTGATCCAAACAGATAGCTACCATTTCAACTACTTTGGGCATCCAATGAAAAAAAAAAGCACACACTACAATATAGATTTTAAATGTCCTGAAATACAGGTGTGTACAGTTTGAAAATTCATCGATAAACTAGATGTCTCTACGACGCATTGTTTGAACGCGATTAATTCAGGAATCTTAAAGGCTGATGGATTATTATTGCAGACATGATGGCATTACAAATGAGCAATTCACCCAAATATGTCGAAATTAAGTTAAATTTACTCGAATAGAAAAGAATGGACCAACTGATGTTGTTAGGTTTCAATTCTACCTGCTCTTTCTGAATTAACTGAAGAAATTAAACAAGCTAGACTTTTGTATTCTTACTGACATACTTTCCATTTGTACTCTTTTCCATGAAATTTATCCCTGTTCGGATAAAATCACACAAACGAGACCGGCGTGAATTCAATTGTATATGAATGGCTAAAATCCCCAGATGAAAATAAGCTGTCCTCATAAATTTGGTTAAAGATTTGTGACCTTGAGAACCACACAATCCACAATATGCATCAAATTTATCACCGAGCGAACGAGACTAGTAAAAACAATGGAAGAGGAATTGAAGAAATAGGAAGCTCTTACAGGTAGGAAATATTTAAGACGAATATTTGTGTTGATTTGCGCAGATAGGAATTTAATAAATTCTGAATTACATAGTATAGTTAATTTATTAGGACATGGAAATTAACATATTGTAGAATTATTAAAGAACATTAAATCATAGTATGTAGTTGAGTGTATTAGATAACTGATTTGGGATGTGTATTTTCATTTATTAATAAGTAGACAGAGTGGATTTGTGTGCGTATGCATTTACGTATTTCTCTGTATCACTCTATAATTCGTAGGACACAGGCAAAGATAATGTAACAACGGTAGACTGATGTGTCAGAACATGCTGTGTAGAGCGTGTGTTACGGAACTTCTTAAGTAATACTATTTGTGTGTAGGGCAAGGCGTGTATGAAATAAGTAGACGTTAGTGTTTGCGAAAGCACCGGTAAAGTGTTCGCGATTTGTCTGATAAGAAGTCCGTGAGAGAATGATAGATTACAAAGATTAATGGGAGAACAAGATCTACGTCCATTATATTTTCTACAGGAAGACGACAGGGCCACGTCCATTATATTTTCTACAGGAAGACGACAGGGTCATGTAAGAGAGGGCATTGAACTCCCAAGAGAGGGAAGGAGAAAGTACAAAAATTAGTACCGATGGAATGCAGAAGGAAAGGGTACAAGAAGTAGCACGTGAAGGGTGCAGGAGGAAGAATAGCACAAGAAGCGGCACAGGAAGAGTGCCGGAGGTAAGAGGAAGGGAGAATAGAAGAAGAGAGAAACCAGTGCAGATGAGTACAAGGGACTACTCACTGAAAGGCGACTCTCACATTAGGACGTTCACCCAAATGTGATGCAATAAAGAAAGGCATTTGTTAACACGCCAATTAGTGTATTCATTTACGACTGAAGTGTGATTCGAAGATTTATATCCAGAAATTACTCGAGTAGTTTTATGTATTTGTAATACTGATCAAATTGTTATATATTTTACCTGGAGTTGTTCATATATTTAGCCTGTCGGCATTGCTAACTGGGGGCTCGTGAGTCATTACAAATTTAGATGTCCACCTTTCTGCCTTATTAGTCCTAATACTGTAGAGGGGATCTGATACGCTCATTTTGCTTTTTGAACTAAAATACTACTTTTGAATTACTGAGAACTCATTCAAAGACAGTGTATTACTGTGGTCCATCAGGACCCTGAAAACTACTGGAATTCATTCGGAACATTCTATACTTTTGGACTTGTGATATGACATTTAGGATTATTTGAGAAGTAAATCATAATAAATACTATAAGTGTCTCTAAAATGTTCACTTTGTAACTTAAAGAAATAAATCGTTTCTTGATTTTACTAAACTTGCTGGTTTCACTTCTTTCTATTATATATTTTAAGACCCAGAGACTTCATTGAGAAACAAGTAGTTGTCATCCTATCTTACTGGGAGATACCAATAAGTCACTGTAAATGGAGTACTCTCGAATGAAATCAAAATCGCCATACGATGTTCTACAGGGTTAAATACTAGGTTCTATTTCTAATTGTAATAAACGATCTGCCGCTTTGTATGAAAAAATGGGTTAAAATCACATATCTCAATGTAGATAACACATCACTCGATTCTTTAAAGTTAAATTAGAAAACAATCTCCATTATATTATAAACGATTAAACACGACTGATGTAAACAGTCTATAAAAGCGTACAAAACCTCAAACAAGGTTGATTTCCACAGCCCCTCAAAGATAAGGGTTACGGTTACACAATCTCCGTTACACTGTAAGTTCTTACAAATTATAAAGTCTCAGGAGTATACCTTGATAAACAACATCACGTGGAAAGAACATGCTGTCGTTGTTGTTATAGGGTTTAACGCCATTTTTCAGCACAAGATAGGCTATACATGGCGACCAATATAAATGGTGGAGGAAAAAACCAGGAAAACCCGAGAAAGAACAAGCGACCCACAAGAAGCTACTGGCAAATTTTCGCACATGCCCACATTGGCCGAACCTGAGACTCGAACCCATGCAGACAGAGGTGAGATGGCAGTGGTCCGTAACGGTGAGACCACTCGGCCACTCGGGTCCCCGAAACGAACATGTACAACATATTATTAAAAAGAAGATAACCTCCCCTCTCTGAATGCTGTCCAATAACAAATGATTCCGTCCCTTTTCCAATAAAGTTAAGTTTTATGAAAGCTGCTTTCAATCCTGTTTCAAATGTTAGGGGCAACCACTGCCAAAACCACTTGATCAAGATATTAAAATATCAGAAAATGCATCCACGACTAGCCTTGGTGGACTTTATGCATACCCCATTAGGAAATGGACAAATCAGAATTACTACGAAGGGTATTTACACAAGTTCTGAAAATTAATGCGCTTTATAGCAAAGTTCGTTGTTAGTGAATAGCAAGTAGGTCCTCTCAGTTTACTTCTAGTCACTTCCGAGCCAGATTATCTCATTATTACATAAAAAATTTAATCACTTTTGTTATGTTTTTCATACACTGGAAAACTGCAATTTCATCTGCATGTCGCGTTTTATCTAGTTGCTATCTCCTCAGCCAGAAATCACGTCTCGCTAAATTATTACTGTACGGAGGGTGTCGCAAAGTATGCATGCTGTGCTCGTTCAGGAAGTCTTCACAACAGGGAATTCATGCGCGGTGCGTTGTTATCGAGTAGATGGATATCTCGGGTAACAGAGTGCGGACAGTGTTGTTCCAAACTTTGGAGAAATAAAAGTGTCCAGTGACACCAGCAGAGTCAGTCACATGTACCCGGGTAAACCAGCATTTTCCATAAAAAAATAATGCGTATAAAACTCTTGGCAGTCTGAATATATTGAGCGATATGTGGTCTCTTTTCATTTCATTCCGACTGGTGTCGGGATATTTTCCCTGGGCGTATGGTTCCAAGCAGTTAATCGAGTGATTCTTAAACTGTGTGCCGCGAGAGATTTGCAGGTGTGCCGTGGGAGTTTTGAAAAATATTTAAAATTGCTAGCGTTTTGAAATCTTGAACATATCGAAAAATTAAATGGTAAATCAATGTCACAAAAGTTAAAAAAGTAACATATATAAAAACGCAATCTCTATCAGTCTGTTATTCTTTGGTTCCTTTCGTAACGCGAGACTTGTGCGAGATCTCGGGAGAACTCGATCGCTCTAATAATAATAATAGTTTAATAATAAATACATGCAGCTCATTATACAATGTTCTCGAATTTTCCACGCTAAAATAATAAATACACGACCTAACAAATCAGACCGTTCCATTCCAACTTTGATGCTTATAAATAAAGTTTGTTCATTGTTTAGCCACGGAGAAATACTTAATCAAGTCTGGAACTCTGAAAGAGAAACTGTTAAATGAAAAGCAAGGAAGCAAGCGAAAGTACAAAGAAGATTACATCGAGTATGGTTTCATAGCTTCGGGATCTGAAGATGCTCAATTGCCATTCTGTCTGATCTGCAACGCAGTTTTGTCGAACGAGGCGCTTGTTCCCATCAATTGAAAAGACACTTGGAAACAAAACATCCAGCTGTAAAGAACAAACCAAAGGAATACTTCGAAAATCTCGTGGCTCACCAAACAAAATAAGCTAAGAAACTTACGAACTACATGAAGCTGCCCGAAAAGGGATTGATTGCAAGTGATAGGGTCGCTCAGTTGTTGGTAAAACTCAAGAAAGCGCATACAGAGGCCGAATAAGTCATTGAGCCAGCATTAGCCATTGTCGTTGAAACTATGTTTGGAACCGATGCCGCCGAAAAAGTAAAGAAAGTTCCTTTGTCAAATGACACGATTTCGCGCAGAATTGAAGACTTATCGTCAGATTTAAAGGATCACATTTGCGAACACTTCGAAGCGCCTGACGGTGAATTGTCTCTGCTGTGGTCTCTTTAAGCTGATGAATCTACAGACGTTAGTGGCAAAGCTCAGCTGCTACCTTTTATTCGATTCATAAAGGATGGAAAATTTGTGAACGAGTACTTATTTTGCAAAGATTTGGAAACTACGACGAGAGGCGAAGACATTTTCCATTTGGTGAATGAAATCATTTTGCTCTTCAGCCTACAGTGGAAAAAACTGTGTCAGCGTTTGCACCGATGGATGTCCTTTAATGCAGGGAAGAAAGAAGGGATTCGTCACTTTCGTGCGCCAAGAAAATCCAAACGTGTTAGTTGTTAACTGCATGATCCACTTTAAGCTCTCGCCTCCAAATCTTTGACGAAAGATTTGGAATCTGTTCTGAACCAAGTTATTCAAGTTGTAAACTTCATCAAATCTCGACCGCTTCAATCTCGACTTTTCTCTCAACTCTGTGAAGCGATGGATACAGACTACAAATGCCTGCTGTACCATACCGACATTCATTGGCTTTTAATGGGAAATGTGTTAAAGTGTCTCGTCTATCTCAAGACTGAATTGATTTCGTGTTGGTTGGAGCTGCTTCTTCTTCCTCTGCGATCGTCTTTTATCAGCTAGCAAGCGTTGCTTGTCCTCTCCGGCTTTCAGACCAGTGATCAGAGCATGTCGCCAGCTTGATCTGTCTAGAGCGAGCTCTTCAGATGTGTAAACATTGATATCAAGGGCTTTCATGTCGTGCTTACAGACATCCTTGAAGCGGAGATGTGGCCGTCCGATCGGCCTTTTGCCAGAGGAGAGTTCCGAAATTAGAATGTCTTTGGGGATTCATCCGTCATTCATCCGACGTACATGGCCCAGCCATCTGACGAAACGTTGGCGAGTGGTTGTTTGTGATGGTAGAGCCGAGGTACATGAACTGACTCACCACCTCAAGTTCGTAGTTGTTGATGATGATGCTTGTGGGGGGGGGGGCCGCGTCCTGAACCATCACGTTTGTTTTTCTTGAGGCTTATGGTTAACCCAAACTCATCGCATGCTTTAGCAAAGCGGGCCATCAGGCGCTGAAGCTCAGCTTCTGTGTGGGTGGCTAGAGCAGCATCGTCTGCGAAGAGCATGTCCCTGATGGTTACTTCACGCACTTTGCTCTTTGCCTTCAGTCGTGCCAGGTTGAACACTTTGCCGTCTGATCGCGTGTGCAGGTAAATCCCTTCTGTGGACGTCCCAAAGGCATGCTTGAGCAGGACTGCGAAGAAGAAGCCGAAGAGCGTGGGGGCAAGGACACAGCCCTGTTTAACTCCACTGCGGATGTCAAAGGGGTCGGCTGTTGAGCCATCGTACTGCACTGTGCCTTTCATGTCATCGTGGAAGGACTGGATGATGCTTAGCAGCTTTGGAGTGCAACCAATTTTCGCCAGGATTGTGAACAGTCCGTCTCTGCTGACCAGATCGAATGCCTTGGTGAGGTCTATAAAGGCCAGGAAGATGGGTCTGTGTTGTTCTCTGAATTTTTCCTGCAGTTGCCTGACAGAGAAGATCATGTCGATTGTGGACCTCTCTGCGCGGAATCCGCACTGCGACTCTGGGTAAACTCTGTCAGCAAGCGTCTGCAGTCTGTTCAGGATGACGCGTGCGAAAACTTTACCCACGATGCTGAGAAGTGATATGCCCCTGTAGTTGTTGCAGTCGCTTCTGTCTCCCTTGTTCTTGTACAGGGTCATGATGTTAGCGTCTCTCATGTCCTGAGGCACTGCACCCTCGTCCCAGCACTGGCAGAGGAGGTCGTGCATGTATGTGAGCAGCACTCTACATCCACACTTGATGAGTTCTGCTGTGATGCCATCCTTCCCTGGGGCTTTACCTAGGGACAGTTTCTCTAAGGCCTTCTCTAGTTCGTCTACAGTAGGTTTCTCGTCCAGTTCGGCCATGAGAGGGAGGTTTTCAATGGCGTTGAGGACATCATTGGTCACTTGGTTCTCTTTGGAGTGCAGTTCGGAGTAGTATTCCACCAAACGTTCCATCTACTTACCCTTGTTGTGGATGGTATCGCCTGTGGCAGACTTCAGTGGTGCTGTCAGTTTCTTCGTGGGACACATTGCTTTTTTTATGCCATCGTACATGCCGCTGATGTTTCCAATATCTGCTGCTGACTGGATACTCTGACAGAGCTGAAGCTAGTATTCACTGGCACACTGCCGTGCTAATCTCTGCTCTTTGCTTCTGGTAGACCTGTATGCATGTAGTGTCTTCTGGCAGGGGGATCGCTTGTATTGCAGGTGAGCACTGCGACGCTCTTCTATGGATGACATGAGTGTGGCAGAGTTAGCCTCAAACCAGTCATTGTTCTTTGATTGCATCTTACCAAAGATCCGTGTGGCTGTGCTGTATACAGTCTCTCTGATGTGATCCCATCTTTCTCTGGCACTGCCGTTGAGGGGTTCTGAATCAAATGTCTTGGAAATAGTATAGGTGAATTCCTCAGCCTTGGCTGGATATTATATCTTGCTCACATCAATGCGTGGTTGACCCTCTTGCCTAGAGCGGTGGATCGTCTTCGGCTGAAGCTTCATTTTGCAGCACACCAGCGAGTGGTCGGTGTCTTAGTCAGCACTGTGGAATGTACGGGTAAGAAGCACTACCTTCATGGCTGACCGTCTTGTAACGATCAAGTCCAGCTGGTGCCAGTGTTTAGACCGGGGATGCCTCCAAGACACTATGTGCTGTGGCTTTGTCTGAAAGAATGAATTGGTGATGCTGAGGTCGTGGTACGAGCACATCTCTCGAAGGCGCTGCCCATTCTCGTTCATCTTCCCAACGCCAAATTTGCCAAGACAGGAGGGCCAAGAGTCATGGTCGGCACCCACCCTAGCATTGAAGTCGCCCAGCAAAATCAAGTTCTCTTCCTTTGGGAATTTTGTCGATGAGCGAGTTTAACTCATCGTAAAACTCATCCTTGGTATCTGTGGAGGATCTTAGTGTGGGAGCGTAAACTCTGATCAGGTTGACAGGCCCGTTTGTGGTTTTGAGGCGGAGGGATAGCAGTCTTCCATTTCCTTGTTGGCAGGGTTCTATCATCCCCAGCGGAGTGTTCTGACAGCGAATCCAACACCAGACTCTCTGGCTTCATCGGCGCTTTTTCCTTGCCAGAAGAACGTGTAGTTCTTTTCTGAGGGACCCGGAATCTGGTAGTCGTGTCTCCTGTAGTGAGGCGATGTCGACCTGGAGCCTTGCAAGTTCGTCGTTGATAACTGAATTCTTTCGAACATAACTGATTGTCTGGAGATCACCTGAAAGCCTAGTCAGCATGGTCCGGACATTCCAGGTACCTAGCTTGAGGTTTGAAGTCTTTATTTTAATTTTATTATTTCTTGGTGCAGTAGTTGCAATCCGCTTGTCGGGTACTCGCGTACCTTAAGCCTTACGCACCCAGCAAGGCAGGCGAACTGTGGCGAGACGGCACCTTATTGGCTGGGGGCTGCCCAGTTTGAGGCGGGCGGTAGCTGTCCAGTGAAACATGTTGGTCTCTCCCACCGTCAGAAGCAACCCCTGACGTCTGGCTCTACGCCAATCGAGCGGTGACTTATAATCGGTAAACTTCTGATTCTCGTGTTGTGTCGACGCTGTGGAGCGAAGCTGGAGTGTCCTCTCCAGGGAGCAAGCCTGGGCAGGGTGATATGGAGAATCAACTGTTGCCCATGCAATTGCTCCCCCCTCTCCACGCAGCTGATGGATCTTAGGGAAAAGAACAATCCGATACGTCATGGCACCAGCTGCGTCGCAGGAGTTGCCGAAATGACACTGAAATCAATGCCAAGTCGCCTTAGTGACTCCGTCTTCGGATTTTCTGTTGGGATTTACTCCCTTAGCCTTTCCCATGAGAGGGTATAGTCGCAAGGCAGCGAAGGTTTGAAATCGGAGTTTACCGTCTCCTAGATGGGCGACCACCCAAGGTTAACGAGCCCCATCTGCCCGAAGCATCTGGTTTTAATACAAATATCTTTCACTGTGTATTAACTCATTAACCTCTGGAGGTTTTTGTCGTGTTGTAGGAAACACATTTTGGGTGCTTTTTCTGAATACATCGTAATACATCGACTTCCAAGAGGTTTCCCGTTAACCTAATCCCTAGCTGTGTTGGAAACATCGTTTTTCATTGGCTATTTCGCTCGCACATGAGCAGAACGGTAAAATTTGGATTTTTTTTTTGTTGTTGTTGCTTAATGGACCCATCATTTTCGTATCGAGACCACTCTTTATTTGAAATGTCCATTTTATCCTACTTTTTGCAAAAGTTCCCCTGTCTGTGTGCAGTTCAAACCGGTCTGTATAATATATGAGGCCAAAAAGTCTGAAGTCCGGACACAAAACCGGATTCCGACCACGGGCGAACTTTTAGTGGAAAAAAATCGGGGCCAAAATATTAGGTTTTTCCCTCTGTATTTTGTAGTGCAACTAGAACTTTCAGATAATTTGGTATCATTGTAGAGCTACATCTGTCTACCTTTCTATAATCCACCCACTTTAGCATATCATGCATAACCATGAAGCTACAGAGCTTGCCAGTAGGCTACTACCTTCTGACGCGTAAAGGCTGCGCCAGGGGTTAATGAGTTAAGCATCTTCGACAATTGCCCCCTACGCAGCAGCCACTTCCTGCACACCAATCGCTGTTAACAGTCTTCCAGAAAGCTGGTCTACTTCCACGGATTCGCGATCATCCTTAAAACTATGAAACCACATCAGACTCTTAGAATATGAAATAAAATTGCATCCGTAAACTTTATCCAAGTCAGTCTTGATGTCAGTCGGAGAGTACGCTAAAAGCGCCCGGATTAAATAATATGCTCTTAGCACGCTAGCAGACGTGTTTCCTCCTGACATACTTCAACATTTGCTGATGCAGGTCATTATTTGGAACGTAATTTGTCTGTCAATCGGTAAACAATTTATTGACAGGTTCACAAAAACAACAAAGTTTTTTAAAAATTGTTACAAAATTGCTTTGCAGACATTAAAAAATAATATTGTTTTGAAAGCCAAAGCTAATGTGTAATATTCTATTCCATAACGTTCACCGTATCTCTAGAATATTTTAATTGACACAAAAAATATGCAAATTCAATTCTGTTACGATATATTACCACACTTTCAGATTCCAAATCCTGAATAAAAATAACTGATATGGAACAGCTTCCTAAATTTGACAAGAAAGCTCATGAGGTGGGTGGGTGGGTGGGAGGTCCATAAACGAGGAGGCGAAGATTCGCTGGGACGGAATCCCGATGGGGGTCTAGTGGGCGATCACCTGGAAGCACCTTCATTTTAAGCGTTTTCATGGCATAATATTAACCAACTAACTGTAAACAGAAGGTATTGTAAGAAACTTTCTCGTTGTTTCACGCTCATTTTTAAGGCAGGCGAGACCTGACTGCCCAGTCCATCACCTCCGCTGTTATTTTAGACTCATACACGGTAAAACAATTTGTTTATATGCCGTGTATGCTTTAAATAGTTCAACACAGCATCGATCCAGTAAACACTTGCACACAACAGGAGCCACGATGGAGATTACTTAGTGTAAATTAATTGGTTACTATATGCTTTATGACATTAATATATTAAAAAAAATAAGAATAAATAATAATATCATTACCGGTTATATAATGTTTAATTCGTGCACTACGGAAATTACGTCAGCCATAGACTTGAATGCACGCACCAGCCCTAAAGTGATACATCATGGGTTATAAGCTCCGTAGAGTAAGAATTATCATTTCACTAGTCCGTATAATACTATTGGTTTTTCGCATTTAAAAATTCTTTTAAAGTTATCAATCTTTCTCCGGCAGAATCCAGAAATAGCACTTACTGCTGTTTTTGTGTATATTTGTATTTTTCTATAATAAACTCTATATACATTGATTTCTGTCGTACGAATCCGAAGTGGCAGCGTACTTACATGCGAATTAATTACTGGATCGATATACAAACGAACGTGAAGCATCATTCTTTGGTGATTTGTGCATGATCAAAATGGTATTGGAGATGGTGCGTGCAGGAAAGGCGATGGGTGCCGTAACAAACGGACCCGAGCTAAAATCTCCACAGAGGACGAATTAGATATTATCGAACCTGTATGTTATATGCAGTGCAACCTATTTGTAAAAGCCGACCGATATTGTGTTGACCATTTTCCTTGCTATCATTTTAGTACCAGACCTTCTAATTATAACTGAGACTTTATCTTGTAAATATGTGGAACCTTCCAGAAATAAATTTTCCAGTAGGTAACATTTTTTCTTTTGTTTGAGAGAAAATGCTAATTGTGACCTAGGTCAGGTATAGAAGTATCAAATCTCGTTTTTGGAAAAATGATTTATTTCTGCGATAAGCAAAAACCAGTCATATTATTGTGCTCAGTATTTAATTTGGACTGAAATTAATTTATTCAAATTATTTATTCACTGGAAATACAGTGTGAGTGTGTGCGATTTGGATTTTTGACGTAGCTGTAACAATTTTCCATTCATACTGCTATGATGTCTGCAGTTGGCAGTTTATAGTGATGTCTAGCATTGGAGCATCATGACGCAGACATGTGAGTAGTGAATGGGGATCCTATAGGGTCTATGGGACTTATCATTAAAAATACCCTTGGGACAATATAGGGTCTATGTAAATTTAACATGGAGAAAAATCGTGGGACAATATAGGGTCTATGGGAATTAACATGGCCAAAAACCTAAGAATAAGAAGTGGGACAATATAGGGTCTATGTAAATTTAATATGGCCAAAAACCCCTGGGACTGTATAGGGTCTATGTAAAATTGAAACAGGGAGGGTCTCTATTTTTAAAAAAAATAAAATAAAAAACAAAATATAAAAAGGGGTAGGCAATGGAAAGGCTATCTCTTTTCGAGAAATATGGCTGGCCCTGAAAAGGGCCTTTGGGTTTATGTTAATATTAATATTAACATAGATGGCATCTGTTACATCTTCTTCTTCTTCTTAAACTCCTTCTAACTGCCGGTCCATACACAAGTACCCTCTTGAGACATCCTTGTCTTTCTATATAAACTCTCCTCATCCATAGACTTGTATCTGTCCTATCAACAACAGTCCACTTGGACCGGACATACATGAGCATGTCCGTCCTGAACATCATTGTTGACACAAGGGTTGAAGATTGAACGTCGGTCCACATCTTGAGGCTACTAGAAACAGGTGAATCAATGCACTGAACTGCGCTTATTTATAGGTACAGGTAGGATTGAAACGGACTGAGTTCATTCACCAATCCGAACACGCGTTACAAAATTCAGCCAGCCGCATCCAATCCGAAGAGAGCAGTCTGTGACGTCACTTAGTCAATATAGATCTGCTAGCGCTTGTGTGCAGTCAATCTATGCGACAGTGATTCAACATGACGGAAACTCAGAAAGCGATCCAATGGGGTGCACCAGCAGCGGAGACCGCCCAAGGGAACCCGGACTTACTTTCAGAAGAGGTGAATTGGGATTTTGTGGATTTTCTCTCCTCGCAAGAATTTGTTCCGGAACCTTCGTTACCTTCTTCATTACCGCAAGTGGAGAATTTTAGACAGAGACAGAAAGAAGAATTGGAGAAATTTATACAACGACAAAAGGAAGCGGAACAGGCTTTTCTCCTACAGCAACAGCAACAAGAAGAAGAGGTAAGAAAAAAACAACAGCAACAACAGCAAGAAGAAGTAGCAGCAAAGAAACAAGAGGGTGAAAATCAAACGGTCACGGTACTGTTGGACATTTTAGCGGAGTTAAGAAGTCTCAAACAAATGTATCAGACTTCTTTATCACGACCGAAGAGAATACGATCTTCCCGAGCTAAACACGTCAACCCTGTGACTAAGCCTACCGTACCACCCTTAGTGATTTCAACCCAATCATTATCATCATCATCATCAACATTACGCAGTCCAGAAGTAGGCCTTGGCCGTGGCAAAGGCATAAGGCAGTTAAAGTTGATTGCTTAAACTTACCCCTACATCATAAAGAGAAAAAGGCCCTTTTCAGGGCCACCCACATTTCTCGAAAAGAAATACAATTTCAATTTGCCAATAACTCAAAAAAGCCCCACCCATTTTACCTTATAGTACGTGTCTGTGTATGAGTGCGTGAGTGTACGTTCTTATTTTAAAATCATAACTAAAAGACTCTTACCTTATATCATTAATTTATTCTTTTATCCATTTTTTACAATCCAATTCACAATTCACAACACAACACTTTAATAAAAAATTCATTGACTTCTTCTTTCTCCTTGTTTAGTCTCTCTGTTTTTTGAATTTCTTCACCGTCTTTTCCTCATTTTCTTCCCTTCTTCTTTTCTTCTTCTCCTGTTTCTTTGCCTCTTGTAAATAGAATTGTCTTTTTTCTTCCTCTTCTTCCTCTAAAGAATCCCTCTCTTCTTTCGAAGAATCCCTCTCTTCTTTCGAAGAATCCCTCTTTTCTTCTGACTCCTCTTGTTTCTTTTTTGGGCAATCTGGAGACCAATGTCCTTTTTCTTTACAATAATAACAGGTATCTTGACTTTTGTCTTTTTTAGTCCCTGTTTTTGTTCTTTTTTGACGGTCTGGACACTCTGAAGACCAATGCCCTTTCTTCTGACAGATATAGCAAGTATCTTGACTTTTATCTCTAAAGGAAGGAGAGTAGTCCGTAGGCTGGTCTGAAGAGAATTTTCTAATGACCCCTCGCAAAGCTCTGACGAAACGTTCCATCTGGTTAGTCTCTTCCATCGTTGTGCTCGGCTTGAGAGTGAAATGAATAGTGAAAGGACAAGACACACACCCTTTTATATACGCTGGTCTGCTATGACTATAAAGAAGCTCATGGTGTTTGAACTTGAGTCATTTGACTTTTTGCTTTCAAGATGAAACGATCTAATTCATTCGAGAAGAAAGAAGAAGAAAGTAAGAGGCAGAAACGTGATCTATCGCCTCGAACCAGGGCTGAAATCTTGGCACAAATTCATGCCAGTGATTTTGAAGAGGACATGAGTGAACCAGAATTTGAAACCTCTAAACCAATTTCACCACCCTTAGTCAACCCTGAAAAATACTATTCCATTCGAGAGACGGAAAAGCGCTCCTCTAGAAAATTTAGAACCACGGCTTACAAATACACGGTGAAGTTTAAAGATTTCAAGTCCGAAGTACCGTTAGAGAAAGCAGAAGGGTTCATCACCGGAGTGTGGGATTCTCTGCTCACTTCACTCAAGCGACAATGTCAACCCAAAGAAGACGATCGCTTGAGACTTTCCATACAACACGACGGTTTGAAATCCCCTGTTTGGATCGAGTTTAGCACCCCTGCAGAATTGACCGCTTCCAAAGTCATGGACAAGATTCAACACGTGCAACAATCTAATGACCAGTTTGACATCACCGATGGAAAAGCCACAATGGACATGACCCACGTCTCTCCTCCTCAAGGGACCGGACGCAAAAAGATGTTATTGGTGAACGACCTTCGCAGCATTAAGCGTAGCCTTGTCCAAATTCACAATCCTCATGACCAGATGTGTTTAGCCCGTGCCATCGTGGTGGGACGAACCTATGTCAACAAGAACGACACGGCAGAATGGAAAAAGAGACTGGGAGAACATTCGACAATCGGACCGAGCCAAACAACGAAGTGAAGCAGAACTCCTGTTACGACAAGCTGGCATGTCCAAAGACACACCCTGTGGCATTCCTGAGATGCAAAAATTGCAAGATGCCCTAGCTCCACGATACACTTTGAAAGTGCACCCTCAAGAAGTGCGCGGGTCTCTGTTGTTTCGAGGGCAAGATTTTAAGGACGGAAAATACATTCATGTTTATCATCACGATGACCATTTCGATACCATTACCAGTATCACCGGATTCCTGGGATACGGTTATTACTGTGAGAAATGTGACCATGGTTATAATAATCGAGAGCAACACAAGCATTGTGGATCGAAATGCTCAGGATGTTTGGCCTCTTCACCCTGTCTGAGCGAAGAACCAGTGCCTTGTTCAACTTGTCTGCGCACGTTTGTCAGTCCTACCTGTTACCAACAACATCTGAAAACGCAAGGTTCACAGCAGAAATGTGCTTGTCAACTCCTGAGATTGTGCCCTACGTGTGAACAAGTCATACGTACCAATAGTACCAAGGCACACGTATGTCGAGGAAAGAAAAAATGTCACATTTGTCACCACATCGTGGACTTGGAACACCAATGTTACGTGCAAAAATACCAACCCCCACCAGAGAAAGAGGATGGTCACAAGAAGAAAGGCAATTTCATCTTTTTCGATTTCGAATGCATGCAAGAGACCGGCATTCACATTCCTAATTTCTGCGTGGCTCATCGAGCGTGCGAGAAGTGCATTCAAGAACCTATCTTCAGTCATTGCCCTCACTGTAGCAAGATTCCTGGAGGGCGTGAAAAAATCTTTCGGGGACCGAACACGTTAGCCGATTTTGCCCAATGGGTCTTAGACCCCATCGACAAGACGTGGAGCCAAGAGGACATCGAACTTTACGGAGATTGTCATCGTCATGCCACGGTGATGGCTCACAATTTCTCCGGATACGATGGACAGTTTCTTTTGAGGTACTATACGGAACAAGGCACCGAACGTCCTAAAGTGACTTTGAACGGAGCCAAAATCATTTTCATGCAAGTGGGACAAGTACAGTTTAAAGATTCGATGAGCTATTTGGCCATGCCTTTGAGTCGAATGGCTAAAACGTTTGGAATGACAGAAATGGCTAAAGGGTACTTTCCACACTTTTTCAATACGGAAGCCAATCAACACGCCGTTCTACCCCATTTACCTGAGGCTCACTATTACGACCCCGACAACATGCGTACCGAACAACGAGAAGCTTTCTACGCTTGGTACCAGGCTCACGCCTCCGACCCTTTCGACTTTCAGGAAGAAATGCTAAAGTATTGTCGTTCCGACGTGGACATTTTACGACGTTGCTGTGGAAAATTTCGAGAACTGTTCATGGAACACGGAGGGGTCGATCCTTTGAAAGAAGCTTGCACCATTGCCAAAGCGTGTTCCTTAGTGTAACGACAACGATTCATGCATGAAAAGACCGTGGCTGTCATCAGTCCTCAAACGACCCACTTTGTCAAACGTCAATACTCGGTCAAAGCCCTACGTTGGTTACATTACTTGTGCGACAAGGAAGACAAGTGGATTCAGCATGCTCGCAACGGAGGGGGCGAAAAGACCATCGGAACGTATTCGGTCGATGGCTGGGACTTAGAAAACCCCAAGATCGTGTACGAGTTTAACGGTTGCTTATTTCACGGATGTCCCGTCTGTTACCCTGACCGTGGCACCAAAAATCAGTTTTTGCAACGAACCATGGAAGACTTGTACCAGGACACTTGTCAGCGGCGCCTAAAGTTAGAACAGCAAGGATACCAAGTGGTGGAAATGTGGGAACACGAGTACGATCACCGTATGAAAACCGATCCTGAGTTTAAACGCCTCGTGGAAAGTTACCAGTTCATGGACCCGCTGAACCCGAGGGATAGTTTGTACGGAGGAAGGACCAATGCCACCTGTTTGCTGTACCAAGCCGACGAAGAGAAAGGAGAAGAAATCAAATACTTGGACGTGTGTTCGCTGTATCCCTACGTGTGCAAATATTGTCGCTTTCCTGTAGGGCACCCGAAATTGCTGACGGAACACATCGACCTGAAAAACATTCGACAATACGAAGGCTTGATCAAGTGTAAAGTTTTGCCTCCCACGAACCTATACCATCCCGTCTTACCTCACCATTGTCAAGGCAAACTGATGTTTCCCTTGTGCCGTACTTGTGCCGAAACGTGCAACCAAGACCAACCTTGCCATCACAGCCAGGAAGAACGGGCCTTGACGGGAACCTGGGTCAGCGTAGAATTGTTCAAAGCTCTGGACATGGGATACCAACTGTTAGAAGTGTACGAAATTTGCCACTTTCCCAAGACACAACAATACCACAAGGGTGACCCTACTCAGAAAGGCATTTTCGCCGACTACGTGGATGCCTTTTTGAAACTGAAGCAAGAAGCCAGCGGCTATCCTTCCTGGTGTCACACTCCCGAAGACCAAATACAATTCAAAGAGAAATACTACGAACAAGAAGGCATCACTTTAGACCACATCGAGAAAAACGAAGGCAGGCGATCGTTTGCCAAAGTGATGTTAAATTGCTTGTGGGGTAAAATGGCACAACGACCGTGTTTACCCAAGACGGAATATTTGACAGAACCTTCCCGCTACTTCCAGATGATTCACGACAAAACCAAATACATGAAACACGTGGACGTCGTTCGAGAGGATTTGATCTTGGTCAATTACGAAGAAGATCTGGACTTTGTACAAGACGACCCTTTTGGAAATGTCATCATTGCGGCTTACGTGACAGCTCATGCTCGCTTAAAATTGTACGAAGCTTTAGAACTGTTAGAAGAACGCGTCCTGTACTTTGACACGGACAGTTGCATTTACATCCATCACCCGATTCAACATCACCCTAACATCGAAGGAGACCGTTTAGGAGCCTGGACAGACGAGCATCCCGACGACAAGATTCTAAGTTTCGTCAGTGGCGGTCCCAAAAATTACGGCTACGAATACCGGGACAAACAAGGAGAAGTGCACACGACGTGCAAAGTGAAAGGACTGACTCTGAATTATCGTACCAGTCGAGTGGTCAACTTTGGGGTATTGAAAGAAGCCTTGCAATCGGGAGAGGATGGAAACTTTAAAGTGACCACCTATCAACCGAACAAGATTGTACGTTTACCCACTCACCACATCGTCAGTCGACCCTTGGAGAAAGTCTATCAAATTATATACCAGAAGCGAGTGCGACTTCCCAATCACTTTACGTTGCCGTACGGCCACGTTGGTATTGGTCTGTATATAAAAAGGAACCCTAGGCAAGATCGATAGTTCATTGGGACTACCAAGACCGAGCGAACAAGATGAATACTTTGAAAGAGACATCGTTCCAGTTTGGGGATTGTAAAAAAGTTGTATCTTCCTCTAGTGTGACTAATACTGGATGGATAAGACCCAGGCATTGCAACGGAAAATGTCCGGAAGGAAACTGCGATTGTCCATGTGGTTACCATTGTAATTGCGTAACGGAGTTTGCAGACGAGTGCGATTGTGAGCCTTGCGATGGGTACGATGCTGTACGTTGTGACCTGAGCGATGCCGTAAAGCATCATGGGAACTTTAGTGTCCCTACCCCTATCATGGAAAGCCATGCTGTGCGTGTCAAACCTGTGGGATGCGAAAGTGATGCCGCTCGTCCTCTTGGACATTTTACTGGGTTTCGTTTTAAAGGGGAATGTTCACCTTCACGTCTACCCCCCTACGGATGTCATCCAGCCCTGAGCAAACTCCTACCCATGTCACTTAACCCTCATCGAAACGAACCTGTGAAAGACGAATATTCGTTTCCTGTGCGTTTGTCGGAATACTGCGACTTTGAAAATCGTCTTCAATCGTTCAAAGGAAAATGGCCAAAGTATCTGGGAGGACCGACCCCCGAAGAATTAGCCAGAGCCGGATTTTTCTACTTGGGCGAAGGAGATGAAGTCAAGTGCTTCAGTTGCGGTGTGTCACTTCACCACTGGGAACCGCAAGATTCGGCCTACGTAGAACATGCTCGATGGTCACCGAATTGTCATTACTTACCCTTAGTGGGACCGAGACATTGAAGTAACTTCTTACCATAATAATCTGTTCATGGATACTTTACAAGAGAACATTTGTGCTTTGCCTGTGGAGTTGAGAGAACGCATTTACCGAGAGCTGGTCAAAATACAAGTGAAACGTAAAGAACAATTGCATCCGTTACGTCACCGGTGTTTGAACCACTGGTACCTGAAGGCTATACAAGGACTGATTCAATTGAAAGTGTTCCATCGGACGGACATTGATCAACGATCCTCTAGTTTTAAAAAGGATTGGTTTGGTATGGACGATTCTATCTACTACATCACTGTAAACTTACTGCATCGAATTCCAGAGGAAGAGTTAACGAATTACCAACATCTTGAACACAATGTCAACTTAGTGAAAGAGGAAACTTCTGAACGAATTGTAATGTGTAGATTAGTGACTCAACGATTTAAATTCGACACTGAAGTAAAACCATGTTTGTGCAAAGAGTACATTTCTTGTGTCAGACCAAAGAGGATTTAGTATGACCTATTCATGGATACTTTGCTAGAGAACATTCGTGCTTTGCCTGTGGAGTTGAGAGAACGCATTTACCGAGAGCTGGTCAAAATACAAGTGAAACGTAAAGAACAATTGCATCCGTTACGTCACCAGATCTTTAACCACTGGTACCTGAATGGTATAAGAGAACTGATTCGTCAGAAATTGTTTCAATGGTCAGACCTTGTTCAATACTTCCAGGCCCCCGATGATTCACGTGTTGATCATTTTGGTTACTTCGAGATTCACCTAGAGCAACCCATTGATAAAGACGAGGTAAAGGATTACCAACATATTTTCCGTGGAATCTACTTAGCGGAAGAGGAAACTTCTAATCGAACTCTGAAGTTTCGGTTACAGTATGCAAGATTTACATTCCCAACTGGAAAACGAACATCACTGGCTAGAAAGTACGTGTATTCTTTTCGAAACAAAGAGACTATAAAAACAGGCTGCTATGCCACGACTTATGTCGTATGTAATCCAACAGATTCCGTGGAAGGAACTCAATGACCATATTCAAACTGTGGATCATTACCATCAATTATTACAAGAACTGTATCCATTCAATTTGGGACGACAAGTGGTGTGTGTCTTAGTGACTTGTTTTCTGGGATTTCGTTTACCAGCCGATTCTTTGTGGACTCTTTACGATCAGTACTTACCACCTCCATGGCCTTAAATGGTCACGAAAAATTCCTTTTGCTCAAAGCCTTGCGGTTTCATCTGGATACTTCTCGACCTCAACAGGAAAAAAAGATTCGTCAACTTTTAGCTACCCAAGACGTGTATGACGATGTGTGTGTAGCTTGTGACTTACATCCCCATTGGACAGATGTCCGTGCCTGGAAAGAATGGGGTTTTGAGGCTTGGACCCAAGAAGTGGCCCAGTATGCACGAGAGTTGTTCAAGGAAAAAAGTTACTTTTCAACCCGTGTTAGTGACGGTGCCAGAAGAACCCGTCACCCAGGACAGGACTGTCGTGGACAGGCCTGAAAGAAACTTTCGGGAGGACACTTGTGTGACCTTATCCCCTACTATAGAACTGGTTAGAGCATTACCCAAAACATGTTGTTGTACAGACACTTGTGTTTATTCCACGTTCATAGTTATCATGTGCCTTTTATCCTTGTACTTAAGCCTTTGGCTTTTATGTATTTTTGTCTTTCGTATTCGTGTTTGAAAAAAAAACATTCAATAAACGTGTTCTGAAAAAAGTATATAAACTCTTGTCTTGTTTGTTTTTCGTGTCACAAGTGACATTTCTCACATCATGACTACCTCTGCTGTCTCTGCTCCCTCTTCCTCTACTGTCAAAGTCATCGACGAACACTTAGATCGTGCCAGTTGGGAGGCTTTGTATCTTCGCCATCCCTTTAACATGCTCATTGCTGGACCTAGCGGTTCAGGCAAAACCGAATTCGTCAAACGTTTGATCGAACATAAACATCATTTGATCGATCGACCCCCTCAACGAATCGTGTGGTGTTACAAAGAGTGGCAATCGGCGTACAGCCTCTTGCGAGAAAGTCAAGGCGATTCCATCGTGTTTGTGGAAGGCATTCCTAAAGAAGACGACGGCATCGTCTCTGACTCCCGTCAAACCCATTTGGTCATTTTCGACGACATGTTAGGAGAAGACGAAGAAGAAATTAAATTGTGGTTCACGCGCAAAGGGCATCACCGTAATGCCAGTGTCATTTACATCACCCAAAATTTGTTTCAACAAAGTAAAGCCCATCGCACCATCAGTCTCAATGCACATTACGCGGTCTTGTTTAAAAGCCCTCGAGATAAATCGCAAGTGCAAGTCTTAGCCAAACAGTTAGGAACGCCTTGGCTGACTCAGGCGTACGACGATGCCACTCAAACGCCACACGCCTATTTACTCGTCGATTTGAAACCTACCACTCCCGAGGATTTGCGATTTCGTACCCACTTGTTTCACCACTGGTGCCAAGACGGAGGGCCTGTCCTGTACACGTCTCCGTCCTCGACTTCATTTCACTCCCCATAAAAAAAATCTATAAAAACCTCAGACCCTTTTTCGTCTGTCTCACACAGTGTGAACATGACGTCCCTTCAATCGCATCTTCCCGTCAAATTGATTCGTGCCTTGTATGGCATCAGTCGAGAAAAAGATCCACAAACACGAGCTCGTGTCTTAGAAGCTAGTCTCAAAGAAGTCTTACGATGGTTTACGGTGACGGCACGTCAATTACTCCAAGGAATCATTCAGATTCCTCATCAAACCAAACGCTTTTTCGATCGAAACAAAGTCGCTTTGGTCCAACTGGCCGATCCCCGCATCGACACTCAAACCAAAAAACAAATCATTTTGAAACCTGGAGGGAGCGGTACTCTAGGAGGGGTCATCATTCGCTCACTCTTAAGATGGGATCCTAATGCCCCCAAAGTTATCCCCAAGACAAAAGTTCAACGAAGCCCCAAGAAGAAAAAGAAAAAGACCAGGTCCCCAAAGAGAAGAACTTCTCCAGTGGCAGGACCCTCCTCTTACCAGACACCACCCCGAAAAAAGAAAAGAAGCCCCCAGAAAAAGAAACAGAGGAAAAGTCCTCAGAAAAAGAAAAGTCCACAGAAGAAAACTAGTCGCAAGAGAGGCACTTCGGCCAGGACGCAACCTTACACTCGTAAACCACGACCTGCCACAGCGGTGACTGCGTCTCCGGCAGCCTCACGTTTATCCACTTCTCCGTTGATGTCACCAGGAACTGAAGAGTACTTGGAGACGTTGATCACACCAAGAACTTCTCCGTTGATGACCCCCAAAAGAACTTCCCCAGTGGCAGGACCCTCCAATTTAGTGGCAGTGGCTGCTGCTCACAAAGTACCTTCTCCCAAAATCAAAGTCCATGAAAGATCGGGCATGTTACAAAGTTTACTGGATTTGTCCAAGCAAGAACTGGCTCGATTTAGTCCGTTACGTACCCCTGCACGACGTGTCATGCCTGTCCTCAAACTGATACGCCGTAAAGACAATCAGTGGCGACGCGTTCCAGTATAAAAAAGGCCTGTGACCGAGTAGGGTATCAGTGTTTTTTTGGTGCTCCTAAAGACTCAAAGATGTCACCCTCCAAAAAACCCCAAGGAAAGAAAAGGAAAGGACTGCCACCACGTTTAGCCAAACATGGGGACCTGTTATCTGTCCTGTCCAAAGCTTCTCCACCCCTACGAAAAAAACTCATTCAAACGGCCTCCAAAGAGGTCATCGATACCGTGTGCGAATGTTGTTTGAACGTTTTGAAAGGCACGATCCCTTTGTCCAAACACCAGAAACAATGCTTAGGCAAACATCGTCACGTTCTTCGCCAAATGGTTCAAAAGAAAATTCCCATTCGTCAAAAAAAGAAGATGTTGGTCCAACGTGGAGGCATTTTGCCTCTCTTGTTAGGCCCCATACTGAAAGGAGTCTTGGGAACCATGTTGGGAGGACTGGTGGGAGCAAGATAAAAAGGCCTTGGAAAGTCCCAAGATCTCAGAATCGACCCCTGACAACCCCATGGAAGGACGAAAACTAGCTTTAGTGCCTTACAAACGATGGATGGAATACCATCGGTGGCAAGAACAACGCACCCCGCATTTACCTCCCAATCCCAATTTGAGCGAGATGTCCCAGTTACAACACGAATTGCAGTCCTTGATGGATCGCCAAGATTTGTCCGAAACAGAAAAGTCGCAAAAGTACGGTCAACTCTTGCAACGACTGCAACTCTTTCACCAGAAAGCTTTAGACGAAACAGCTCTACCCACTCTGAAAGATTTTAAGACCTTGAGGAAAAGTCCAGCACCATCACCAGTACCAGTACCAGTACCAGTGACCAAGACAGAAAAAGGAAAAGAAGAAGAAGAAGAAGGGTTTCAAACTGCACCAGAAAAAGTACGCAAGTTAACAACACCACCTACCTCCAGAATTGGATGGATTAAAAAGATGATGGCCACCCCTTCTTCATCACAAGAGAAAAAGAAAGTGAAGACAGAAGTGAAGACAGAAGTGAAACAAGAACCGATATCCCCCGCTCAGACATCCTCCTCCTCTTCGACACCTATTGCCGGTCGCACACGCAAAGCATTGCAATCCAAGAAAATACCCCAAGAGAAAAAGAGTAGCATCCTCCAAGAGTGGGTGCCTTATTAAGACACCAATCAACACAAAAAATGAAAAAAGTCTTAGCTAGCATTTACTACGATCCCTCACATCCTGCAGGTTACGCAGGAGTTCAAAAATTGTATCGTGCTGCCAAAACGCAACTGAAAAGTCTCCGTTTACCTCAAGTGCAACGATGGTTACAAGAACAAGCTACCTACACTTTACACAAACCCATTCGACGCAAGTTTGCCAGAAGTCGTACCCGAGTGGAAGGCATCGATCATCAATGGCAAGCCGATTTAGCCGAAGTCTCTCATTTGGCCAGCTACAATCGTGGCTACAAATATTTGTTTTGTGTCATCGACGTCTTTTCCAAATTTGCCTGGGTCGTGCCCTTGACTTCCAAATCGAGCAGCGAGTTAGTGCGAGCCCTGCAACGGGTGTTGAAACAAAGCGGTCGTCACCCTCTTCGATGGCAAACGGACAAAGGCACCGAATTTCTGAACCAAGCTTTCCAAAAAGAATTAAAGAAACGTGACATTCATTTTTTTACCACCGAGAATCCCGAAACCAAAGCCAGCATCGTGGAACGTTTTCAACGCACTTTGAAAGAACGCATGTGGAAATATTTTACGCATCACCACACTCTGAAGTACATCGACATCTTACCGCACCTGGTGCAAGCGTACAACCAATCTTACCATCGAAGCATCGGACGTGCCCCGCAAGACGTGACTCCCGACAACGAAGTGCTGCTGTTTGAGCGCCTGTTCGGTACGTCCCCGACGAGGGCTGTCCCCAAGAAAAGTGGAGAGTTGGTCGTAGGAGATTGGGTGCGCATTGGCAAAACCAAACGCACTTTCGACAAAGGTTACTTACCTAACTGGACGACCGAATTGTTTCGCGTCACTGGACGAGTGCATGGCCATCATCCTGCCGTCTATAAATTGGAAGACATGAACGGAGAAGTACTCAAAGGAACGTTTTATTTGCCCGAGTTACAACGTGTCACCAAAAAAGAAGACGACGTGTACGACATCGAAAGCATTCTCGAACGCAGAACCCGTAAAGTGGGCAAACGACGTGTCAAAGAAGTCAAAGTACGTTGGAAAGGATATCCACCCAGTTTCGATTCTTGGATCGACGCTTCGCAAGTCATCGACTATAAAAAGAAGAAGTGACCATCATGCCCTTTCACTCAGCAGACGCAGCTACGTCGACCACTCCTTCTTCACCTAGTTCTTCTGTGCAAGATTTACAAAAACAACCCTTGTGGGTGTGGTGTGGAGAACGTGTGCCTAAAACGCAAATCGTCTTTTTCTGCCAAATCTTCGTGGTGTATTGTGTCATCGGGGCAGCCATCGCCAATTTAAGTTTGCAACAAGGAGACAAACAATTGTGGACCATTTTATTGAGCAGTTGCATAGGTTACCTGCTTCCCAATCCCTCCCTGAAATTCTCTTCCAACGGGAACCACGGGAACCTTGTGTCCAGTGCCAGTGTCAGTCACCACTCCAATAACAACAACAACCCTATTTTGGGCGGAGACACGCCTCTGACGTACAATAACCCCTCGGACAGCCACAGAACTCTGGAATTATGAGTCACCAAAACCAATTTTACTTAACCTTACCCAGTGACAGTTTCATGGAGGTGTTTCCCAACAACACGTTGTGCTGTTACACGGCTAAATTACCTCAGGCCATCTCCTTAGATCACGAAGCCCATTGGGAAGTGGCTTTAGTGGAAATGATTCACCCGACCCAAGTCCTCAATGTCCTTCCCAATCAAAATTTTTTTGATGTGGAAGTTAATGACGAGCCATTGCAACAGGAATTGAATAAGAGAACCACGTCTGACATTAAAACCTATAATGAGACAACTAAAACGTGGACTTACCACTTGTCCATTCCCGCAGGCTATTATTTTAGTGGTCATCATTTGGTCAGCGCCATAGCCTCCAGGTTCAATGGCGTGTTCGGGAAAGCTTTTGAGATTGTCAAGAACAAAAGTGTCACCATGGAGTACCACAAAGTAGCTCGTCGCTTCTTGATGAAATTTGAGCGGAGTAAAATCCTGTCCATTTCATTTTGTCCTGAATTGTTTGACATGTTGGGTGGAGACATGGAGATGAGGAAGAAATTTGATCAAAAAGGTGAGCAAGTAATCATTTACGACAACGAGTCTTTTGCCAAGTATTTTCGTACCCCGGTAGAACTGAACCAAGGACTGAATTTGATCTTTGTGTACTCCGATGTGGTGGAGTATAACGTAGTGGGACACACCTCCGTGCCGTTACTGCGTGTCATTCCTTTCAAATTGGATTCTGCCACGCTCGCTGACGAGGAAGGTGGAAACACTTACCACGTCCACCGCGAATTTGTCCATCCTCACTATTTGCCTGTCAGCAAGTCGTATTTGGACACGGTCAACATTACTATAAAAGGAGACCTGGGACAAAATATTCCATTCACCAAAGGAAAAGTCACGGTGAAACTCCATTTTCGAAAACGGTTTTCTCACGACTCGTAAGTAAGTCATGTATCCAGTGTACCGAGGGGTCGCACGACAGCGAAGACACGGTTTAGGAGACATGTTAAAATCGGCCTTTCGTTCGGTGGCCCCGGTGTTGAAACCGATGGTGACACGCGGATTGCACGCCTTGAAAGATGCGGCACTGACGCAAGGCAAAGAATTTCTCCAAAATGTCATCATCGACAAACAAAACCCTAAAGAAGCCTTCATGAGGGCAGGCAAAAATGTCTTGCTGCAAACGGGCAAAGACATTTTAGGCCGACGAGACACACCTATAAATGCCCTGCACGCTACCGAGTCGGGCATTCAGCAAGGACAAGGCAGAAAGAGACGACGAAGAAAACACCCTTTCACTAGACTTCAAGCGAGAAAGGCCAAGAAAAGAAGAACCGTTCGAGACTTAGACGTTTTCGATTATTGAAACACAGAAAAAAATGATGCACCGAGAGTCTTGCGCTTGTTCCAAGACGGAACTGGATCTGTTTGCCATGCCCCCCACCATGATGACCATGCAAGAATCTCAATGGGTGGAATTTCATCCCGTCTCCTCACTGGCCGATTCCGCTCCCATCGAGTTTGTAATCAAGGGACAGCCCGAAGATTACATCGATCTGAATAGCAGTTACTTGTACTTGAAAGTCAAAGTTCTAGATAAGGCTAATGATAAAGTAGATGACGCTGAGAATATAGCTCCCGTCAACAATTTCATGCATTCCTTGTTCAGCTCAGTGGACTTGTACTTGAATAACAAACTGGTCAGCAGCAGCATGGATACTTACCCTTACCGTGCCTACCTGGAAAATCTCTTGACGTACGGAATAGATGCCAAGGATACTCATCTCAATGCTTGTGTGCTATGGGAACCTGACGAAGCGAAGGAGTTTGACGAGCTAGATAAAGACAATAACGGCTTCGGGGAAAGACAAAAGAAAATCGTAGGTGAAAAGAGTTTAGAACTGATGGATCGTTTGCATTTGGACATGTGGTTGCAAGAGAAATATTTGCTGAACGGGGTCAATGTTCGCTTGAGACTGAATCGTAGCAGTACCGCTTTCCATTTGTTGGCTGATAGTGGTGCTACTACTGGTGGCAATCCCAAAAGCAAAATCGAGGAGGCCAAACTCTACGTACGACGCGTGGAAGTGTTACCTAAAGTAGGTAACGAAATCAGTCAAACGTTGAGCAGAACGACCGCCAAGTATCCCATACGTCGCGTGGAAGTGAAAACGTTCACCATTCCCGCTCAACATCATTCCATGATCGAAGATCGTCTGTTTCAAGGACAGTTACCCAAACGTTTAATCCTTGGTATGGTCGAGAATGAAGCCTTCAACGGAGCATTCAAAAAAAATCCTTTCAACTTTCAACACTTCAGCGTGAAGAAAATCGAAGTCAGTCGCGATGGCAAGACCTTGTGTACCCGACCTTTCGAACCTGACTTTAGTGACAAGAAGATGAATTACTTGAGATCGTACTTGTCCCTGTACGAAGCCACCGGTCAGTTAGGAACCAACACCAGTCACGGCATTACGTACGAAGATTACGCAGGAGGCTATGCTTTGTGGGCTTTCGATTTCACTCCAGACCAAGGCAGCGACGAGGGACATTTCCACCCTATAAAATCCGGCCAGATTCGTGTGGAAATTCCGTTTAAAGACCGAGACCCTGATGAAACGGTGAACGTCATCCTGTATGCAGAATTCGATAATACCATAGAAATCAACAGTTTGAGAGAAGTCATTCTAGATTATTAGAAGCCATGGAAGACTGTTATCCCTCTTTACCTAGTGGAGAAACTTTGGAGATGGAATGTGAGGAGACCCTGGAAAAAGAAGAAGTAATCATGATGAAGTCGAGATGGCCAGAACAAGAAGCCCATTTAGTCTCCTGTTTTGCCAAACACTTGGTCGACAAAATGACGGAACTGATCAAGAAAAATTGCTATGGATGTCAAAACGATCATCCCAGTCAAATTCAACACGATAAATGCCTAATGTTAAGTCAAGAAGAAAAATTGGACGAGTATCTGGACGAAGCTTGGAGTCTCATCTCGGACAAAGACGTGTTGCACCAGTGGTATAAAGACTTGCGTGAACATTCTTGTCCACCATTAACCACTCAAGAGATCCATCGTATCGAAGCTCTCCTGAATCAGAGTGAGGAAACAGAACGAATAACCGTTTATTCGTCAGACATTTTCAAGCAAAAAGTCAGGATCGAATTGACGACTTATTATTACCTGTGAAGAAGAAAAAAAACCACAAAACAATGGATACCTGGGAACTTTATTACCTTTTGAACCACAGTTCGTATACGGCTTCTTGGAATCCTGTCGTCTGTGCTAAAGATGAACTCCCTCATCGCAAACCTAAAGACCATCAAGCTTACGTGATCAACACGGACGACAGTCATCTCCCAGGAACCCACTGGGTAGTCGTCTACTTTCCTCAAGAAGGATGTGTGGAATATTTCGATTCGTACGGATTGCCCCCTTTGGAAGACGATATCATCGACTTTATGAGAAGAAATGCTCAAACCACCCGATTCAATAACGTGAAATTACAAGGCACAGATTCGTTGGTGTGTGGACAATATTGTGTGTATTTTCTGCATCATCGCAGCCTGGGCTATTCCTTAGAACATTTAGTGACTCATTTTGATCCTCGTTCTTCTGCTAGAAATGATGTGAAAGTAGATCGATGGTTTTGTGACCATTATGCTTATCTTTTGTCTCAAGCTAGGAAACGTAGTGTCCATCAATGGCCTAATGATTTCCAACAGTGGAAATCACGATTTCATTCACAACGTTGTCAGCCTTGTTTAAAGTAGATTGTCCATTGAGAAAAAAATGTTAGTGATTTGACAAAAAATTGTTTGATGTTATAGTGTTGGATTATTGTTAAAAAATGTTAGAGTTGTTGTTTAGTGTTAAGTGATTTTTGAATAAAAAATGTTGTGTTTTGAAAAAAATTGTTTGATGTTATAGTGTTGAATTATTGTTAAAAAATGTTAGAGTTGTTGTTTAGTGTTAAGTGATTTTTTAATAAAAAATGTTGTGTTTTGAAAAAAATGCCTTTGTGGTTTGTTTAGCTATAAGAATGTTGGATTGATGCTCTTTCATTTCTTACTATCCCTCTCATGACACTCACTGAACGTTGCGACTAGAAAACCGTGTGGGGGATGTTTTCCTTCACGTCCGCGCTTTGACTTTAAGAACCGTGTTGTTTCCAGTCTAACCATCCATTGTCGACTCATCCTCCTAAGAAGATGTGCTCCAAACTAGCTAAACTCAACGAAGCCTACGTGAATTTGCATAGGGTCAGACACAGTCTGATACCGAAGCCAGAAGAAATAGAGAATGTGAGAATGTTAAAAATCACTGAAGACCTGATAGAAGAGCTCTTCAGAGAAGAAATGAACAGGGAAAAAGAAGAATGGACAGAGAAGTACAGACTTCAGAGACAGCAGCAACAACAACAACAAGAGCAGCAGCAGCAACCTGAAGCTGACAGAGGCTTTGTCAATTGTAGTATCGACACCAAAGAGTTCTTCTTCTCTTTCCGAAGAAGCAGACCTATCGCCAGAAAGTCTATCCTCAGAGGACATCGCATTCTTAGAAACTAAAAAAGAATGCCATAGCAAACAAAAAAACAGCCCTTTTCAGGGCTACCCCAATACTCTAGAAAAGAAATAACGATCGATTTGCCAATGTGTGTAGGTAGAGTAGTGTGAAAATAAACACTAACTCTTGCTTTTAAAAATGTGAGGGTATGTGTTGGTGTGTTAGTGTTAGTAAGAGCTCAAGTAAGTTGGTGTGGATAGTAGATTAAAATAATATCTTTTCTTAGTGTTTGAGGTGTATATTTGGGGTTAGATTGGATTGATTTGCGTATGTGGATAGTCTATTGAAGTGATTTATAAAAAATTTTAAAATAGTAATGGGTAGCATAAAAAAAGTGAGTGAGTGTTTCTTTTAGGTCCGCGCGTTGTTGTTTTTTGGTCATGATCTAGGTAAGATGAATTTTATGTTATTAGGGGATGTTTTCCTTCACGTCCGCGCTTTCAGTATAAATTGAAACTCGTTCGGCAGTCCAGCTACCCTTGTTGATTGATCAACACCAAAAAATGAACACGAGACTTGAGAAACTGTTGGAGCTTCATGTGCATCTGGAATATGCCAGGCGCATATTAAATGAACTGGCCGCGGAAGCCATTGTCGAGGAGGGAAGGATAAGAGAGGAGGAAAGAAGAAACAAAGAAGAGGAGGAGAGAAGATATAAAGAAGAAGAAGAAAGAAGATATAAAGAGGAAAGAAGAAACAAAGAAGAGGAGGAGGAAAAGGAGAGAAGAAATTTCAAAATCCCAGAGAGCGAAAATTGGGATTCTGAAGCGACATATCCTGCCTCTGCTCTCTCCCCCCAAAAGGTAAAAAGTAACTGGGGGATAAGATGTGTATGTGGCGCCAGGCCTGGAAGGTGCCACCATTAACCAGGTGTCCATGAAGTTCCAAACAAAACAGCCCTTTTCAGGGCTACCCAATACTCTAGAAAAGAAATAACGATCGATTTGCCAATGTGTGTAGGTAGAGTAGTGTGAATATAAACACTAACTCTTTATTAATAGTGGAAGTGTATGTGTTTGTGTGTTTGTGTTTGTAACTAATAAAGTAAGTTAGTGTGAATAGTAGATTATGGGTTTATTTATTGATTCTTAGAGTATGTAGAGAGTATAGTTTGGGTTATATTATATGAAATGAGAAAGTAAGGGGATGTTTTCCTTCACGTCCGCGCGATGTTAGGTCATTATCTAGGTAAGATCAATTATATGTTTTAGGGGGATGTTTTCCATCACGTCCGCGCTTTCACTATAAGAACCCACCATGTTCGTCGTTGGAACCATTCTACAAAGAAGATGGCTTCGAACCACCTCGATAAATTCCAATCATTGCAAGACGTCCTTGACAATTTGGGAATGATAGAACAAATGCTCGTGCGACTCAATGAAGACCATTATTCTTATAGTCCGCATAGAGTAAAAATGGAAATTAACAATTTAAGAAAAGCAAAGGATATGATAAGTGGTGTAATGAAGGAAATAAAGGAGGAGAAGGAGGATGAAGAGGAAAAGATAAGAATAAGAACATGGAACGAAAAAATTGAAAAAGAAGAAGAAAATGAAAAGAGGAAGAAAGAAGAGGAGGAAGAGAAGAAAGAAGAAGAGGAGGAGAAGAAAAAAAAGAAAGAGAAGAAGAGTGTAGGAGACAAAATAAGAAATTGGTGGAGGAAAAGAAGAAATTAGAAGAAGAAAACCCAAAAGCCCTTTTCAGGGCCAGCCATATTTCTTGAAAAGAGATAGCCTTTCCATTGCCTACCCCTTTTTATATTTTGTTTTTTATTTTTTTTTTTTTAAAAATAGAGACCCTCCCTGTTTCAATTTTACATAGACCCTATACAGTCCCAGGGGTTTTTGGCCATGTTAAATTTACATAGACCCTATATTGTCCCACTTCTTATTCTTAGGTTTTTGGCCATGTTAATTCCCATAGACCCTATATTGTCCCACGATTTTTCTCCATGTTAAATTTACATAGACCCTATATTGTCCCAAGGGTATTTTTAATGATAAGTCCCATAGACCCTATAGGATCCCCATTCACTACTCATGTGGCATCGTGTCCCACTTAGTCACATTACCTAGACTCCCAAGTGTTGAATAAATATGCATTGGTTTATTACATAGCTTTCCAATGCAACAAATACGAAACACGTACATTGAAACAATGCAATTATAGCAGCTACTTATTTTATATTCATACATTGGTTATATAAAAGATTTTCAAGATGAATGTAAAACGTTTCGGGTCGGACGAGCACCAGCAAAGTCTTTTTATACAGTGAATAATTACAAATTTGTAAAAAGGAAATACAAAAAGGAAATACAAGCATAAAGACAGTATGATGAAAGTATATATGCAATCCATATTGCATTAATGTAGAACATTGATTTTTCCCAACTTTTTGTTGTCTAGTCATCTTCCGTAAAAGATGTGGGTCTGCTGAGCGCAGATATCAAAAGTAGTATTGACACTTCATTTCCGGAAATTGACAGATTTCGCGAACTGTTCAAGTTGAGGTAAGTTTTTGGTTGCATTTTAACGCGCGAAAACTGTGTCATTTTGAATAAGAGTAAAACCCGGTGTCTCATTAAAGAAAATAAACCCTATTCATGGGAAACGTTGCTACCGTATGTACATCTATTTTGCTTATACAGGACTTCGTCTGAAACTCTCTTCTTTCCAGAATTCACATATATTCTCTTTGTGCGCACCACTCTTTTAGGCTCACGGTGAAAAACCCAAGAAAACAGACAACAAACCGGTGCATATGTTTAATAGAACGATCCAAAGAAAATTAAGAAGTATAGTTTCTTTAATATATTGAAGTTGCCAAAATAAGTTTTGGCCTGTGCATACATACGGTCATAATGTGTATGTCTTAGTATGATTATCTGTTTTATCCTTTTTGTATAATACGAAATCTGGTCGATTTACTCGTCATTTGGACAGGACATATTTATCAAAACCAATTGTAAGGTTCGCTAATTGATTAAAACAATTACTAAAGCACTTTTTACATGATAAAAGATTTGTTGAAATGTGATATTTTTAAAAATTAACTTTTGAGTTTAATTCATCACTGCCTTTCACAGTACTCATATAATTTACCACTCACAATGACAGTGCTGTGATGGCATAAGGTCAATCATGAAAGCACTAACATTCAAAATCACTATGGATTACACTTTTTGCAGAGTGGGATCATGGTTATTGTTTTTAAATTACATTATCTACATAGATTTTTGCAGAATAAATGTCATCAGGATGGTTCATAGTGCATGTGCATGTCCAGTTAATAAGTTATTGTTTTGTAGAGTGGAGAGAATATATCAGCATTCTAAGCAGAATACATGTTTGCAAATACAAGTAAAAAATTGGTATTACAGTGTATTTGTACCTAGTGAAGGAGACAAATAGAGCTAAATATAAACTGTATAAATGTTTAATGAATTAATTACAAGGGAAGAAATTAAAACCTTAAAAATCACCTGAAATTCAAACTATAACTCACATAGTGATCATAATGTCAAAATTCAGAATAGTCACATTGCTCACATCTCCATTTCTAATCATTATACTGACTGCTTCGGTGGCCTGGTGTGGTTAGAGCATCCACCTCAGATGCGGGAGGTCTTGGGTTCGATCCCCGGCTGATTCATACCAAAAACTTACAAAATCGGTTCTAACAGCTGCCTCACTTGGCGCTCAGCATTACGATGTTAGTGTTAGGACTAGTCGGCCTGGTGTCAGGATGATGTGACTGGGTGGGACATCATGCTACATGTCTGCAGCATGATGCCCCAGTGCTAGACATCACTATAAACTGCCACACTGCAGACATTGTAGCGATATGACTTCTACGTTAAAATTCCAAATCACACATACACACACACATTCATTATACTACTGAAAAGAAAATGTACTATACAGCAAGTTGATGAAGAACATGGTATAGAATAGGGGTCATATTAAAGTCAACAAAGCCATAGGCATTATTTAGCAGAGCTTCAAAAATTTGTGTGGTGCTATTGTTGATCCTGCAAACCATTACCATTTTTCACCCCTTATCATCTAATTCAGAAATGTTTACTCCAGTATAGTTCTGCATTTGGAGTTGTAATAAAGTATTATAGATGTTAAACAGCAAGGAAATTAAGAGTATGCATAAAATATGACACTCAACATTTTGTATTCTCTTAACAGTTAGTAATACAGATGTTACCTTGGTATCAGTAAGATCAGTATGAGTCCATTTACATGACTTTGGAACACAGTCATTTAAGTTGTAGCAGTTTTCATTTTGCTATGCATTAGTACAAAGTGTGTAGGAATTATTTCACATTTTATTACTTATGCATTCTTGAACATGACTTAACTGTTTGGTGGGAATCCCTCTTTACACTTGAAACCAAATTGACTGAGGCAGTTTACATGTACATGACCCAGGTAGAAGTTAAATTATGCTGATCACAGAAGCCACAAGGCCATTACACACCTTTTGCAATGGATATCTTATGCTTAAGATAATGTCATTGCCCCTTTATGGGTTTCATTTAAAACAGTTCTTGAAAAAAAGCCAGGATGCAAGTGTCTAGAGGCTTAGATGAAAATCCGATTGTTCATTCTAGGCATTTTTTGTCTGTAAAAATAAAAAAAGTCGGTCCAGTTGGACATCTCAGGCATATATTACTGTGATGAATTACAGAGACCTGCAGTCATTGTAACCCAGTTTAATTAAAGTTTGTCACATGTTCATTGTTGCAAAGTGAGTGAGGGCTCATGGGTTTCACACAATTTTTTGTTCCACACTGTATGCCCCCACCCAATCTTAACTCTGGGTGTACTTATTGATGAGAACAATATTGAAAAATATTCCTACAGCTGTTTATTAGCGGATTTCCATCAATGTCTTTGTTGGTTCTAGCATGGCCAGAGTTGCAAGAGGTGATAAAACTGTCAGATGGCAATCAGTATATTGAAACAGTATAACTAGCAATGAAAACTTTCAAGGCTTGTGGTAGTCTGCCAAGTTGCAATGTGATGTTTTGATAGCCTTTAATGGAACATATTTTTGAGGTTGAAATAATTAGAAAAGAAACTAAATTGAGGTAATAAACAATTTGTTATTTAATTAGTGATTTGTTACATTGGAGAGAAAAGTAATTCTTATTAATTACAGGTAGATATTGAGTGTACAGTATAGTTAAATGAGAGATCTGTAATGGAAAATGCAAATTCAGTCAAATATTAAACATTAATATTTCAATTAGCTACTTGAGCACATCATAAAACTTTTATTGTGACAAGGACAATAATATGATAGTAAAGTGCGGACAACAAAGTTAATGTGGCAAAACTATTGAAGCAAACAATATTATCTTCTTTTTTTAACACTATTAGTGCATTATGCACAATTATTTTTGTTTGTCCCTCTTACATTTTGTACCTGCAAATGTGGAGTGTATGGGGATGTCATCTACCATTGTGGTCTTATGTGCAACACTGCATGTCTCTGCGAAATGAACAGGGGAATGTGTTCCTTCTCATTAATGTCAGTCTTCAGCATGAATTTACCTTTATGTTTGTACTCATTTTGAAGATAAACTGGAAAGACAGCAGATGCATTCATTTGATTTTTCATTTGAATCCTCCGAACATTTACTCAGAAACCCTGGAGTTTTGTTAAATTAGAATTAGTCATCTTAATTAGTTCACATTGTTTCAGTGTTGCTGGGCAAGGTGTTTGGTGTGTCAGTAGATACTATGGTAGATGAAGAAAGAGGATGGATTTGATACTTTTATTGACATCAACAAATATTTAAATTCATTTCAAATACATTTGAGTACTTTAAAACAAAAAGTTTAGTGTTTCACCTCTAGTATCATGTCATTCTAGTGCATGGGTGTTAAATACCTTTGAGAGATCTAAATTGATGCAAAACATTATACAAATGGAAAGAAAAATGCAAATAGATCACTTGATATTGCAAAACCAGAAAACTAATGATGCAAATTGTATCCTTCTTTCTGATTTATTTTTTGTAGAAATGCTTCAGTGACCTTAGTGGTTAGAGTGTCTGCCTCTGATATAGGAGATTGAGACTTTGAACCATAGCCAAGTCATACGGAAGACTTATAAAAATGGTGTATGTGTGCTTTGCACTCAGCATTAAGAGGTTTGTGCTAGGACTGGTCGGCCTGGTGTCAGGATAATGTAACTCAATGGGACATGATACATACCACATGTCTGTGGCATGATGTCCCAGTGCTAGACATCACTAGAAACTACCACACTGCAGACATCAGTGATATGACACAAATTGTTAAAGCTACATTAAAAATCCAAAAACACAAAAACACATATTTTATGTTCTGTATTTTTAATTTGTATTTGGTTTTTTTCTTCCTCCATGATTATAGGTTATTTATAACTTTGTTTTGCAATTGAACTTGTCAAAAGTCAGATTCACTGTGTACCTGGCTAGAGACAGTGGTGTTTTTTATTTTGTAAACAAATAATAGATAGTTAATATTTCTCTAGGAGTGGGGGTTAAATATTAGGATCATTATTAAGAAAGGTAGACATGTTTATTTGGGTCTGTGTCTTGGATGTTGGAATTCCCCCATGAAGAACCTGATGTTTCCCATGTTCTTTATTATAATTTTAGTAACAAATTTGATCTGTTTACAACTTAGAATTTTCTAGAAATGAACTTTGGATCTCCATCCTGGCTGTATTTTTGTGTTTTAATTTTTTATATAATCTTGTTTACTTGAAAAATTATTTATTCTTATGATAACATCAGAAGCAGAATCATTTGTATTGTTGTTTTGATTATGGTGGAATTGTGTATTAAAATATTATTCTCTGGAATTATAGTGAATTCAGACAAGGACATCTTTGATTATATTAGTGTGATTAATTGTAAGACTTAGCACATCATCACATTTCAGGCCACTGTACATAAGTACATTCAAGACTTTATGCACATCAACATCTTCAGCTCTGGATCTTGTTTTGAACACCATTGGAATTTAATTAGAAATTTATTCATTAGGATTGGTGATAGAACTTTTGGACTATTTGGGATTCAGTTTGCAATACTGTAAGTTATTTTTTAAATTTTCACTTTTGCATTTTTGGATGAAGTAAATTATTTGTAGAATTTTTACAGAACTTGTTGGTTTTTGCTCCTTTCTGTTACATAGTTCAAGACCACAGGGTTATGATGTAGGATAATCATACATAGACATTAATATCAATCTGCTTGTATGTATACGTGATTATGACAGGTGCATTAAATGGGACAATGTCCCATTAGAAGTTTTCATGTGGTAACATAATACTATCTAATGCAGGTGATTGCATTAACATGACATCATGAGTTTGATTTTGTGCTGATTTACTTAACTAATTATAAATAATTCAGAAACAGTAAACTGCTTGAATGCAGATCATTTGATTGATCACGATGACATCACAAAGATACTGTGAGGAAAGGCATTGTCCTGTTTAATGCACTGTAAAGGGCAATGTTGAATTCAGCTTTTTCATTCAGATACTGAGCAGATGTTCAAATATATTTCATTATACAATGTATTCTGAAATATTTAGCATTATTTTAGAGATTCAGAAAATGTTCTAGATTTTAATACATTTCAGAATTATAACTTGTACACACTGAATCTGTACCATCACATGACCTTTTTACATAGTGCATGAAAGTGCTAATGGTATGCAAGCCCAATATCACCAAGCAGGAAGTGGTATAGAGACTGGCAACTTGCTTTCTTACAGGAGAGTACTGTTGAACAAGCAGTGTTACCAGCATGCTGAATAGGAAAAGCCATAGACTTACTTGCAGTATTCCAAGTCCATAACGATGTATATAGTAATACACCAATTACTGTGATCCTAGCCAATGTATACTTATAGCCAGCTGGTGTTATATGGCCATTATTGTGCTGATGTGCATTTAAACTCTAATATGTACATACATGTCAGCTGACCTGCACACCAGAGGACATGCAAATAATATTTCTGGTTCCTTTTTGTAGGGTGAAGGCTTATAAAAACTAGGTATTCCCATCTGGAGTCTTCCTGTAGAACTTGTGTGTTCATAGCTTCCTGCCTTGCAGTTTAGATGCTGCCAATCTCTTGATGCCTTCAAGGCTGTGGGCAGAGTGACATTCCAGTAGCAATGTGAAGTTGTTTTTTTCCCTACAGAATTTAACCTGTATACACTGTATATGGATATTCCCTTGTTTTAAAAAGAAAGAAAAAACAAAAAACTATTGTGCAAGTATGCTCCCAGTTTTTATATCAGTAAATGGAAATTTGGGCCCAATGTCCACTACCAGATCAAAAAGTGGGATCATTTAGTTAAAACAGGAGTTGCAGAAACTCTTATTTGTATCATTTCTATTTATGAAGTTTAAACCCATATCATTATCACATGCACCTTTATCATAGATTTATTAATTTCAGCAATAAATATTCACTTTTTCAGCATTATTTACTTGGAAATAGTCATTGTAGAGTCTGACTACATCTGTCATTGCTGAGCGGTACTACATCACAGTTTATACAGTTGCCATGTCTGCTAAAAAGTTACCATGTCTGCTTTGCAGGTCATGGTTATTTTAGGAAATTGTAGCAAATCATGCTCAAGTATAACTCAGCCATGAGTGATTGAAGGAATATAATGCAGGAAAAGTGAATATTTATTGCAGAAAGCAGCCATGAAGCTGAATCATCCTTACCAGTATCAAGGTCCACTGGCTGAATTCTTGAAAGCTTTCTAGACACAATCAAAGCAGCAACTCCATTTCATTTAGAGCTCCCCCTTAGCAGGCGGGCCTTAGAAGGTTGTGCTGCAAAGGAAGAGGATTACAGGGCCTTTCCTTTTTCCTAATGACAAGGTTTGACAACCCTAGGGACTTGTTCCTAACCTACAGACCATACTTCTTCCATTGGTTCCTGTTGGGGCCAGACTAAATCTCTTTTTGCAGGCTTTGTCAGGCATCAGTTATGCTTAATCATGCATATTTGGATGCAAATTGTTTGCTGGTACGTAGAAAATCACTTACATAAGGGTCTGCCATATGCATACAATTGCTGGGCAACAAATTCAAAGGCTAGCCAGTCCTGCTTCAGCCACTTGCTGAGTGGGAAAATGTGTTATCAACTGATCATTTTAGCTGTGCTGATATTTACAGTGAGAGAATTCAGTGGCTGAAAGACCCCCCAGATGTACATGTCATTGTCATTATAAGAGTACTTCAAAAGAACATGATGCAGTAGCTGGGCTTTGACTAACTGCTGAGTGGTAGGAAATTGTGCTGGTATTTACAGTGACTGAATTCAGAGGCAGAAAGACCCAGAGATGTGCATGTGGTCATTATAAGAGTACATTAAATGAACAACTTTAGCTTTCATTATTGTGTTCGTTTGAAAGTGTGGCATAAGTAGTGCGTGTGAATTCTAAATCAAGACACATCGAGACTTGGACAAATTGTCATTTGCCAATTCAGAAAAGTATTTTTGGGGTTAAATGGCAAATTTATGAAGATTGTGATGAGATTAAGAAGAGTACTGAAGTTGCTAGAACTGATAGTTTGGATGGAACAGTGCATTGTGCCTGGCTTAGTATTTGTAATAAGACCTTTCCTTAGATAGACAAAATTCAGTCTCACTCTCATGGATGAACCAGAGCTATATGCCATTGGCTTAAAGAGTTTGGAAAATTATACTCAATTGCAATCACTGGTTCTTCTCATCTGGACATTTAACCCCTTCAGGTATACCCAATATGCATCTGTTAGGGGACTGCAACCTTTGCTGGTGGGACTCCTGTTTTGGTAAACTTTTGACCAAAATAGGAGCCCTGGACTCTTAGTTTTAAAATCCTAGCAAGACCTCTGATAACCATCGCTGGCTGGGTCCTTTCTATCATAAGAGATGGTTACTGGCTTTGGTAATGGGATCTTCCTCTCAAATAAGGTTCCCCAGTTAAATCTAGCTCAGCTAAAGGAAGAGATCAATTCCCTTCTTTGCAAGGATGCAGTAGAAAGGGTGTCATAAGGCCAATCTTCTGCCTCTTATTCCTGGATTTTCCAGGTTCCCAAGAAAGGGAGAAAGTTGTTGTTGTTGTAGGGTTTAACGCCATTTTTCAGCACAAGATAGGCTATATATGGCAGCCAGAATTACTGGTGGAGGAAGAACCCTGGGAAACCCCGGTAAGAACCACTGACCCACGAGAAGCTACTGGCAAGCTTTCTCATGTACCCACGTTAGCCAAGCCTGAGACTCGAACCCATGCAGATACTCGAGCAGATTTCTGCTAGAGTAACCATCAAAGATGGAGACCACAGTCTTATCCAGGATTGCCACAAGACTTGGCTATTGAGTGGTCTCCATCAATCTTCAGGATCCCCACACTGGAAATCTCTTAGATTTTGTTTGGATGGGGAGGTCTTCCAATTCTGAGCTTTGCCATTCTGCTTGGCCTCCACACTGACAGCTTTTACCAGGGTCATGTGAGTAGTTGAAGCCCTTTTAAGGTAGGTATCCAATATTTTTGATAATTGGTTGATACATAGTATCATCTAGAGTCCCTCAGACTAGACCTGTTTTGGTGTTCATAATGACCAGGATCATTCTTCTACAAAAATTATCAGCTAAATCTATCCCAGGATTTTGTCTACATGGGGAAGAATTTTCTCAAACAAAAAGAGGGTTAGTCTGTATCTCTCACGGCAGAGCAGACAAGATCCTGTCCCAGTTGGAAATGCTGAGTGAAGACCCAGCTTGTCATTTTCTCTTCAGCTGGACATCCTGAATGCTGCAGTTTCCCAAGGCAGGCTTCACGTATGTATCCTCCAGTTTCTACTTTTAGTGCTTTTGAGACCACACAAATATGCCTTGAATGCTCTGATTATTTTGGGTTGCGATCTGCACCATCATCTAAATTGGTGGACAAATTGTGACCAATTCCTGGCCAGTATCCACATGCACGCCTGCCCAGCTTCACTCATAATTGTTTGCAGACACTTCATATTCAGGGTTGGGCACTTATTTAGAGACTGAAGGTCTGATTTTTCTGAGTTCATGATCTGATAAGTATCTACCCACCAAATTAACAATTTGGAAATGAGGGCTTTATTCTTTGGCCTTCAGGGGTGCATCCACTATATAGAAGGTCACTGTGATGGTCTTCAACAACAATATGTCAGTAGTAGTGTACCTCAGGAGATGCACATGGACCTTCTTTGTTGGCCTAGGTTTGGAATCTTCTTTACCGGACAGCTTTAGAAGGAATATTTTTTCAAGTGTGCTACATTCCTAGCAGGAAGAACATTTTAGTCGACAGTCTGTCAAGGAAAGGGAAGATAGTTCTTGGAGAATGGTCATGCCACCAACCCCATTCTAGGGATGACTTGGATACTCTTTTTTGTCCATTTAGGGCTGTATGTTTTTATTTGGCAGCCTCTAAAGAAAGAAGGAAGGACTGGAAACATCTTTTCCTGACAGTTAACAGTTAAGCTACTTCATGATCCATAATTTATATGTGGATTGCATTAACTATCAAGAGAGCTTACAGTCCCTTAACAGGTAGCTGTCTTTCATGAAAATCAAAGCCCATTGAGGTTTTTCTTGCTGCCTCATAGGCTGGTCTACCTCATTAATCTTTGGAGGATGAGAAGAAAGTCACATTTTGGCACTCTCACACTACTTCTTCCTCCTTTTATCTTAACTTTTTTGCTCACAATACCATTTTCTCTCATGACCCTGTCATCATAGCTCAAATTGTGTTGTTCATGCAGATTCCATCCTGCAGTAGTCTCCTGCTCATCTGTGAAATTGAGTATTCCTTGTGTTTTTATTTTCCAGTTTTGCAGTATAAACAGGCAGGATATTACTGATATTAAAATGTAGTTATTTGGGGGTGTAAACTTAATATTATGTTGTAATATCTGCTGCTATTGGCAGATTCCCTTCACCCCATGCTGATGTCCACTAGTTAGGCTGATCCCTCAAAATAATAATGAGGGCCTTCATTCATGCCCGAGATGTCTGGGATTCGCTTACAAGGCTTATCCAGTGTTCTGGAAGATTTTGGTTCATCCTAATGGGAGGACTGAATTTTCATCATTCAGTCAAGTATTTTCCTTCCTGGAAAAGTAATAGCTATGCAATAGCAACATCATTAAAATTGCCCCCAACCACCATCCTTGCATGTAATTGGTTTACATAGTGTGATGATAGTTTCATGCTGGTGAGACAATATATGTATTTCTTCTTTGATAATCTCAGAGGTGGTCAGCCTTAGATGTCTTTCCCAACAATAGCTTTTAGCCAAATTTTGTAAAATGTAGGAATAAGTCGGAGTTTATCGTCAGGCATTCTCTTACTTGTATGCTGATCTTATTACAAGTCGCTAGGAGAAAGGCTAATTAGTCATACGATTTTCATTTAGAGGAAGGATTTCATTTTATCAGTTGGGATCTTATGAATTCAAGAAATAGAGCAATAAAGTGATAAATCATTTCATGATGTCAGTTGCTGTGATAATCATAAACCCTTGGGTAAATGTGGTCAATTGAAGGCTAATTAATTTATAAGAGGGCTTCAAGCCCTGGTTGAAGATGCTGACCCTGCACATCTTTAGATAGATTTTGATTATTTAACTACCTGACACTTACTACATGTACCACTGGTGTACTGAAGATTGCCTTGTTTGCAGAAACAAAGCATGGATATACATTGTTAAAAAAAAAGATTTAATAGACATGCTCAGCAGGTGACATTTTAAGACCATTTAAAAAAAATTCCTAGCTGATTTAGATATATAAAAACACTAATTATATAGATAAAATTCTGTATCATGTTTTTAATGCTCTAATGCTCCGATATTCCATCCGTTCAAAGGTTTGAATATACTAGGTTGTCCCAAAATGATACGACAAAATTGTTTGTTTGAATATGCATCATTTATAGATGAAAATTCTGGTGTCATTCTTGGTATTCATATTTTGTATTCTTAATTTAAAAATTATCTTTACTACTGCAGTTATGTTCCTGTAACTGTTGTTGCTGGGTTAACATTAAAAATCAAACCTTACATGATAATGACTGTGGACAATGCTGTCAGAAAAGTGATACTGAAAAGTCTTGCATGTGCTTCATAATTCAGATAATTTGATAACACATCTCAGATGTTTTCTTTATGAAGCTAACTGCTGTGATGTGTTTTATTTGTAGCGTTACAATGGTATACATTTTCCTGGATTTCATGCTTGACGAAAATGCAGATTCTATGAGATACATTGAGCTGTTCAGAAGGAAGTTTTGTCCCGAACTTTGGTGTGCATATATATGTGGTTATTTTAAGTAACTTTATGCTGCGGACACAAATTTAATACTGTAGCAGAATTATATATCGCTAAAGCATAGCTTGCTCCTTTCTAAAATGCCATGCCTGTCTGTTTGATCTCCTCTACAAAATTTCATTAGCATTGGGGTAAAGACACATCAGGGTAATAAAATGTTCTGAAAAATGTGTTATTGTCATAAAATGAAAAAAATTATATCAGCCTTATATAAGAGAAATACATTATTTTGTTGGTATTCTTGATTTCCCAAGTTTAAACATGAATTAGTGTCATACTCATTTTGGCATTGAATTTTAATAAATGATATCCTTCATTTCCTTACTTCCCCATTTATTTTGATTGCCACATGTTTTTTAAGTATTATAAGGTAATTCAGCACCCTCCATGTCAGCCTGTTCCTTAACATGCTCCTGATTCTGTTCATAACAGACCTTTCAGAGTCTGTAAAAAAATGGAACATAAAAATGTATTAGTGGATGTACACACAGATACAAAACTACCTGAATCGTAAGTCAGTTACCAGGAATGAGTTCTCAAGTCAAGACGGTGATGTGTTTTCAGATAAATATGACAGGCAATTATGGGACCAGTCTTATCTTAAAACCAGATAGCATTGGTGTTTCGTCACATTGTGAACCATGTCATTTCTCCCTTAATCTGAGAAACTGCCATGTTTCACATGGGTAAAACAATTCAGGTCAAAAGCTGGAACATAAGAAGTCAGCACTGCACTATGTCAGATTGTCTTCAGCCCAAGTTCACATTTAAAAGTGTCACACACTGCTCTGGTGGCCTGTGTGGTTAGAGAGTCCACATCAGATTCAGGAGGTTGCAGGTTTGAACCCCAACTGAGTCATACCAAAGACTTATAAAAATGGTACTAGCAGCTACCTCACTTTAGTCTTGGTACTTATCATTAAGAGCTTATTGTTGGGACTGGTTGGCCTGATGTCAGGATAATATGACTGGGTTGGACATGATGCCACATGTCTGCAGCATAATGCCTCAGTGCTCGACATCACTATAAACTGCCACACTACCGACATAGTATTGATATGACTCAAAATGTTAGATCTATGTTAAAAATCCCAAAACACACATGCACAAAGTGTCAAAGCTGATCACCAATAGTCATATTATTTTTATCTACTGTATGCATATTCTTCTTAGATCTGCTTAAAAAGAGTGGGTTTGCCTCTCTTCATTCCTCTTGAATCAATTTGTTGTTGTTGTTGTTGTAGGGTTTAACGCCATTTTTCTGCACATGATAGGCTATACATGGCGGCCAGTATAACTGGTGGAGGAAGAACCCTGGAAAACCCAGGGAAGAACCACCGACCCACGAGAAGCTACTGGCAGGCTTTCCCACATTGAACCAATTTGTGCACCATGTGTGAATGTTGATGTTATTAGATCAGAATGGAATTTGTCAACTGTATCACATCACTACTTTCGGAGTACTGATGATAGTGAATGGAATTATGTGCAACTTTGTTTACTATTTTAAGGGGTAGCACCTCTTAATTCGAAACTGAATATTTTAGTGTTGTTTAAACCTAACATCTTGATTATTTCAGAGAATGGTTTATGTTGGACAGTTTTTTTTTTTTAACAAATCATTTCCATCCTTCCAAACTTTAGTTAAATTGAGCAAATGGTTAAATTTATGATAAACAGTTGAATTGGAGCTTTAATAACAGTTAAGTACTGTACCATCCATACTTGTCTATAAGACAAATAGAATTGCAATCTGCACAGACCCAGATTTGCCATTGCATAATGCACTGGCAGATATTAGTCAGTGCAGTTTGTTAGGAGTAATCAATAGAACAAACAATATAGACCTAGATCTGCAGCAATATTATGCTGCTGCAGATCAGGATCTTTGCAGTTTGACTTGACTTATAAGTGAGTACTGATGGTATATTGTCCTTAAAGAACCTCTGATTCCTACATTCCCATTATGTAGGTACTGTATGTTGGTTGATATGAATATGCTAGTATATACATAGCAGTGCTTGAGACTCATTAGAAATTATGCTAGTATATACATAGCAGTGCTTGACACTCATTAGAAATATCATTGCATGATAAATACATGTAGTACATATGTGTCAAACTCAAGGCCCGCGGGCCACATCAGGCCCGGCGTACAATTATATCAGGCCCGAGAGGTCTTGAACGGCATACAATTATATCCGGCCCGCGAGAGAATTTTAGGCAAAAATATTTTTTAATGGCCCTGCGATATAAAGTGCAAATCAAATTCCCTAATTAGCAGCCTTGCTGAACGATAGGCTACCTGAGAGCGTTCTCGCTTCGATCAGAATAAGCGAAAATAAAAGTTGTGTAGGCTCGAACCTTGAGCATGTTTGGTAGCACATATCTGTGAGCAGCTGTTTTCTGTGATGAAGATTAACAAAACATCACACAGGAGTTGTCTCACTGATGAACACTTGCAGTCCATCATGAGAATCTCAATGACACAGAACATTACTCCCAACATAAACGAACTTGTAGCCAAGAAAAGATGCCAAACATCCAGCTCTGACAAATTGGCATAAGAGCGAAAATGGGTATGCCACTGATTTTTTTATTATTAAAACTTTTTTCTGTTTTAATTTATATTAATGTTTAAAAAAGGTTTAATTTTCCGCTTATTGAATGTTTATCCTGTTCGCCCGCAACCTTACGTGTGATTTGAGTTTTGGCCCGCTGAGCGATTGAGTTTGACACCCCTGATGTAGTAAGACACTTGGCATTCAGCTGTTATCAGTCTTGGCTAATTAGATTGCTTCTATTCCCAACTGGTGATACATGGATACTGAATAAAGTGAAGACATCACTCTTGATCACCAATCACTCTTGGATATTTCAGGCAGCTCTCAAGTGGAATCCTCATTGCTCAGGGGTGACCAGTGGTCAAGACATTAGGTATTCCAGGACTGTTGAAAATGAGATGAGCAATAGGTAGGTGCTGTTAGCTTGTAAAAAGTTTGTATTAGCCACTTGGTACATCTGGATATGGCATGAGAGGAATAAGGAATGTATGTGTTTGTGAGAGAGAGAGAGAGAGAGAGAGAGAGAGAGCAAGTCATTCATATCTGGCAAAAGTTATATCAGTTATGAGTACAGTGTTGATATTTGCATGCATTGTTGTATGTATTGATGGAAGAATGACAGGGGTTAGTACAGAAAATGGGGGTGTTCTTAAGGATATAATTCTGAGTGGAAAGAAGAGGAATTTTACATACCATCCACACACAAATGTCAGTCTACGTAATTATTTTAATTACTAGCAAGTGTCCGAAAATCTGACAAAAGATATATTACGAGGTAATGCCTTGTCTGGTTGATCTCCGCTACCAAAAATGTCAGCAAAAAAAAGTGGATGTTTCACAACATACAGTACTCATGCTTGATGTCAACATAAGCAGATTATGATATAACAATGCACTGTTAAGATGGTTTGTCAATATGGACAAAGAAATTGTTTATGTAACAATAGATAAAAAATTCAGTGCATTTTATACCAGGTTTGCAGCTTCTTTTCATGTGGCTTCTGAATTTCTCCACTCCAAAACAATGGTTGTATATACAAGTTTTAACAGCCAACAATGTCGGCAATAAAAAAAAATCGTCATGTATATTTTGTCACCAATAAGGAAGATAAAATCGCAGTTTTGACATTGGTGAAGCTCTACATTATCCTTGAATAAACATTTTACACTTTATTTTTTTGTACTTTTAAGAAGAAAAAACTATTTTATCTTGTATGAGAAAAATACGTATAAAATTTCAGGAGCCACTCCATGATCTTCTTATATTATTCATGTGCGATATCTTCCCCAAAATGATAACAAAACTTTTTATGTTTTTTTCATACTTTTCAGAAAGAATTTGTTGTGTGTGCGAGAAAAATACATGTATATAAAATTTTGGGAGCCATGCCACGACCGTGTTATATCCGAATTTGTGTTATAATGGAGCATGCTATAGCAGGGTCACACTGTATATATAAACAGAATTCACGTATATGTACAAATTTGTGGTTCTCTAAATAAAGTAAACTATTATATATGCATTCCCTGTTTTCACTACAGGTGTATTTATCATTTGGTACGCATTAATTTAAGGTTGTAACTATGCTGATGAAGTACATATTTTACCGCCCGCATTTATTACCTAACCCCCTGCAATTTTTTTGGGTACATGCATCATTTTCTTCAGCTAACTGACCTCGTTGCTTTTAACATGGTTTGGCCTCTATCACAGTTCTATGGCTCCCAAGTAATGTGTTATAGCGGGGTCATACTGTATGTATGGATGGATGCATGCATGTTTTTGAGGAGGAGTAATCTTGATCATGTGATAAAGCAGTGAATGAGATTTACTGAATCTTGTCTAACAATCTGTGTCGCAAACCTTCGGGTTCTGGTCATTCCAAATTACTTTCTTGTTTAAAAGAAAATTGGTGTGTCAGACTCTCCACCAGATCTCTTGTTCCTTCCTTGTTCAGTTACAATAAAGGAGTTTTCTGAAAGGTTTTGCACGGGCCATGCCTTTGCTAGACAACATGAGTGTTGGTTATTCCCTCCCCCTAACTTGCAACCTTTTTCAGCTGCTTCTAGCTACAACGTACATAATCCTTCCAGACTGACTCAAATTCCCACTTTAGATACTGAAGCAGCTAAAGTAAGTATTTCTGCAGGTACCTTGGCTATTCTTCCAGTGAAAACACTGAACTCATTTGAACAAAGGGCTTGGTCATTAGTGACCATAACCTTGCATGCTTCCCTCTTTTCAACAGCCTCTGTTAGCCTGCTGAGAGGGAGGGGGAAATATGTCACCAAGGGGTCTCCATTGTTTGATGGAAGCTGTGGTATAAAACGTGCAGGCATGTATTATCCTTGTCTATGGCTTTGTCAGCAGAGCTTCAACACTTCTGCAGGGATGTGGCAGTGGACACTTCAAGGTCTTATTATAGTACAGTAAGAACCTTAAGAGGGCTCTTCTGAAAGCTGAGACTTTTTTTGGAGGCCTCATCTCCTCTGTGGCCACTTGGGATATGAAAGACCATAAACACCTGTCTCTTGCATCCATTTCTGGCTATTTGAAACCAGCTAAGAAATGGAATCATATTGAACACTGTCAAGGCCCACTGGCCAACCTGTTTAAGGTTGTTCAGTCTCATTCAAAGCAACAACCCCATTTCAGGGCTCCCCCTTGGTAGGTGAGCTCAAGAAGGGTGTGCTACAAATGCCCAAGGAAATAATTTGCATGACCTTGACCATTTCTTGAGACAAGGGTGGACAGGCCTGTGGGCTCACTCCTTTCCTGCAATCCATACCTCTTCCTTTTGTTCTCACTGGCAACAGATAAAAGGCCCAAGGAAATAATTTGCATGGCCTTGACCCTTTTTTGAGACAAGGGTGGACAGCCCTGTGGGCTCACTCCTTTCCTACAATCCATACTTCTTCCTTTTGTTCTCGAGGTAACAGATAAAACCCCTTTTCACCGACTTGGCCAGGCATAAAGGTCAATGGTTGGGTCCTTTCTATAATAAGAGATGGTTACTGGCTTTGGTTCCAGGATTTCACTCCTCTGCTAAAGCCCCATATTTGCTTCCACCAGTTATATCTAGCCCATTTAAAAAAAGAGGCCCACTCCCTTCTTCAGAAGGTTGCAGTAGGGAAGGTATTTAAAGACAAATTTATGGCCTTCTAGTGCCAGATTTTCCTGGTTCCCAGGAAAGATATGGTAATACTGATATCAAAATGTATTTTTTTTGAGGAGTAAAACTAATTTTAATGCTGTTTAACTTGTTTGATTTGTTTCTTCTGGTTTACCATAATGGGAGGATGAATTCACTTCATATCGTATGTGTAATTTCTACATGGAAAAGTACTAACCATGCAATAGCATCAAGTGAGTATTGCATTATTGTTTTACCCTCTCCTCCCAATACTGCATGCATTTATTTAGTCAACCACAAAATTTGATACCTGTGAATTTTAAGCAATTGGTGGTATTTCCCTGATGTGCAATTTAAAGTTGAAGATATTTGGGTTAACTGCTTTTTATGAAATAGTTGGGAAAGGCTGAATTTCCATACAAGTAGGCAGTGATACCTATTCTCCAGATGTTTCTTTTCTTTCAGCGTGCATGTAATCATTAAAAGTTTGCAGATCAGTGCATTTTGCTCCTACTAAGTGGCTATCATGCCAGTCTGATATCCAAAATGGTCACCATGGTAGCCATATTGAAAAGCTTTAGCTGCTAATCTTTCTGAATGGATGGTCATATTTGCATGAGGTTTTCATCAAATCATTTTGTATTAATCCTCTGCAATGATGGTGTTGATCTTATGCCAGATATGGTAGATTGTCTTAAGAATGTCCAAGTTGTTTAAAATGATCAGTTACATGAATAAAATTAGAGAAGAAATGAATTCTTGTGGATTCCTACAAATTTGTCTCAACTACTAGAGCATCAGCCCTTTTGATGGACTCTAGTTTTATTCTTTGGTAGCAGTTAGGAATTTATATGGTGAAAATTTAATTTTCAATAAAGTCTGAAATATTGTGTAAAAAATCTGTGTTGTTTTTATACATGCTCACTAATAAAGTGGAATTCCTTATTCCATTTCTTCAGGAAATATGGATTATCATACAGCATTAGTATGTATAATTATTGAAAATATTATCTTTAAGTAGGTTAAATGTTGTATTGATTACGGTTTGCCTACTGTTGTTAATTCTGTGACACGATTGGATATGGGCCATAGGGCTTGTCTCTAGGTGCCCTTTCTGGAAACTGGTGCTTGATTAATTTAAATGTAAATTCATACTTCTGCATATAGATGATACAATATAGACAGAATTGCAGTACAATGCTGTTGATAATGGGAAATTGCATATTGATTAGTTGGACAATTTTGCACTGATTGACAGGGAAAATTGTGATTTGACATCTTGTTTTCTCCCCCGTTTAATGCTTTCATCATTCCTTTTAATTTCAGTTCCATGACTAATCCAACAACACTCAAAAAAATTTTTGTTGCTGTGTTTAGATTTTAGCCATAAGTAAAAAAAAACCAAGGAATTGTTGAGGCTGATTTTAGTTGACTTTTTATTGTGTTATGAAGTGTTAATTTTGTCCAAGAGAGCATACATTTTTAAAAAGTATTACATCTGTTAACAATTTGTTGTTTCTTTGTTTTGAATTCAGTTAAGAAACTTTATGATATGCCACCAGAGAAAATCTTTGACATTTTTAGAGATTTGGTTGATAAAACAAATGCTTTTTTTTTGTTATAAAGATACCCTATGTACAGGGAAATCAAAACCAGCAAGGTAGCTCAGTTGGTTTAACTTTGGACATGTAATCCAGGGTCTTAGGTTCAGTACCTGATAGGCCAGCCTGTGTTGGCTGCCTTGGCGTTTCCTTGGGAAGGACATCAGACTTCCATTTCCTTTGTATGATATAGCCAATATTGTGTTGAAAGCGCTGTTGAAAAACAATCCTGCCAATCAAAACCATATCTCCTAACTTTCTAGATAGTAGTGGTGGTTGTGTTCAGGTTTTTTTAGGGGTTTGTAGTTGCAGTGATGGTCGTTGTATGTCATAATGAACAAAAAATGAACTGATTATATACACTGTATTGTCTGACACTTTCTTTGTTACTTTTATTTTTACAGAAATTTTAAATTTTGGAAAAAGTAAGATGATCATTAATAATAACTGCTAAAAAGAATATTTTCTTCATTGTATTTTTGTGTGTTAATTTCTGAAAAAATAGTTATATGCCTTAATTCTAATACAGAGAATAATGATTTTATGTCATGTTCACTTTTTAGATTTAATATTGAAAACCATTCTGAACTGAAATATAAAAATGCTATTCAGGGTACTTTTTAGCAGCAGTTTAAAAAAGTCTTGAAGGTGACTATTGTTTAGTAGTGCTTAGTAATGCCTTCTCCCCCACCACCATATGACAGTGTGACTTAAGTTATGTTACTTGACCATTTAGGCTGAAAAAAAGTCTATTTTTGTTTATTAGACAGTATAAATATGAATCAATGACATATCATCGCTAGCCAAGGGTTGTCAATCCACTCTGTTCCATTTCAATCCTTGGCATTTAGTGGAAATTCTCTTTCGGAATAATTGTCCTCATGTGGATAAACCAGTCTCTGCCTATAGCAAGCAAAATCATGTATCCACTTAAAGTGCTTATTATGTGACCTATTACATGTAAGTATTGAAAAGTGATTTCCAGTTAAAAGTTGTATGGAATAATTAAATTGGAGAAACTACTTGCAACATGTGTCATTGTGTGTTGAAACTGCTTTGATGGTTCCTAACAGTCCTCACCTGCTCCGGTGGCCTAGTGGTTAGAGTGTTGGCCTTGAATGTGGGAGATCATGGGTTCAATCCCCGGCCGAGTCATACCAAAGACTTACAAAAATGGTACTAACAGCTGCCTCGCTTGGCACTCATCATTAAGAGGTTAGTGTTAGGACTAGTCAGCCATGTGTCAGGATAATGTGACTGGGTGGGACATCATGCTACATGTCTGCGGTTTGATGCTAGACATCACTATAAACTGCCACATTGCAGACATTGTAGCTATATGACTGAAAAATTGTTAAAGCTATGTTAAAAAATCCAAATCACATCACATCCTAACAGTCCTCCATTTTAAATGTAAGGCTGGATCTAATTGGATGAATTTTTGTCAGCTGTATTGAATCAGTTAGCAGCAGTAGATACCTTTTCCTCTTGCTAAAGATGCCAAATGTTGATGTGGGACAAAGCTGATTGATGACCTTTTGCTAGTGAAGATATGGCTGTATTCATCCAAAATGTTTGGTCATCCCCATTGAAATCCAGTCTACCAATATATAGTTTCATTACAGTGATTTTCACTTAACTGATGTTGTCCATTTATATGGTACTTTGATGAAATTATTTTTTAATGTCAGCATTACATAATCTGTTGCTATTGCATAGTTAGCGTTTCCCGTCAGAAATTATCCTTGTCTGTACGATGAGAATCCATCTTTTTCTGCAAGGTTCTAAAAACCTACACTATGACTTGTGATGCCCAGTAGTCTTCATATTTCCTTCAGTTGACACCATTTTAATGGTGCAAATATTTCCATTCTGTGAACAATTTCTCTCACTTAGTGTCTGTTTGCATGAATTGGTCATTTTTATTAACACATTAACCCCTGAAGGTTTTTGTTGTTTTCGCCAGAAATTCGAGTAGGAAACACATTTTGAAAGCTATTTCTGAATTAATCCTAAAAAATCAAGTCCAGGTGATTTTCCAATAACCTAATGCCTAGTTGTTTTAGAAACATTGTTTACCATAGGCTATTTGGTTCGCACATGAGCAGAAGGGTAAATGTTGAAGTTTTTTTTTTTGCTTAACGGACCCATTATTTTCATATTGAGACCACTCTTTATTCCAAATGCCCATCCTGTCCTACTTTTCGCAAAGGTTCATCTGTCTGTTTGCAGTTCACACCAGTCTGCATTAGATCTGAGATGAAAAAATCTAAAATCCAGACACAAAATTGGATTCCGACCATGGGCAGATTTTGGGTGGAAAATAATCGGGTCCAAAAAATGAGATTTTTCCCTCTGTATTTTGTAGTGCAACTATAACTTCCAGATTATTTGGTATCATTATAGAGCTACATCTGTCTAGCTTTCTATAATACCACCCACTTTAATATACATGACCTTGATGCTACAGAGCTCGGCAGTAGGCTACTACATCCTGCCACGTAAACTCGTCACCAGGGGTTAATGTGTTAAGTATATCATAATTATTGAGTGTATTTAGCCTTAGTCCAAGTGCTTTCACAATTGGAATTAAATTCTTGAGAGTTCTTGACATTTTCAGTTATGGTTTTTCTTTTACTTGCCCCTAGGTTATCCTCTGTCTCCAGTAGAGAAACTTTGTTGCCTCAAATTCCAATTAGGTTCATTAGACTTCTAATGTTTTCTAATTTTTCAGTAGGGGTACAGTAAAACCTGTCTTGAAAGACCACCCCTTCTGCCAACAAATACTGGTCACTCAAGACAGGTGGTCTCTCATAACAGGTCATAACACTGCATAATAAATCTGCATGGAGAATGTGGTCTCTCAAAACAAGTGGTCTCTCAGCAGTGGTCTCTCAAGACAAGTTTCACTGTGTTACTCTCCCTGTCCCTACGAGTCTTGTTTGTGGCCTCACTTGAGATAAGAATCTCTAAAATTTAATTGTAAAACGGGGGGAGAATTGTCCCTCCAAAATTTGGTTTTCGTTATCTAGGGTTGACCGCCCGCGATGTTATTGCCTGGTTCGAGTAAATATAAATATAAGTGATGAAACTTATAGGTGAAATAGATAGAGATCTGAGCAGGTATATAGAACAAACCAACACGAGCCCCCGTACATGTAAACAAACAATTTAATCAATTACATACAAACACTGTGAAAATTCATTACACCAGGAATATACTCTGCTTTTAGAAATTTGACTTTCACCGAGATACAAAGAAAATGCAGATAGATTTAAATAAAATAGCCGATCTGTTTACTGATAGATTTAGTTAATCATAGGATCGAGTGAACAATCGAAGTCAACGTCTTGTACAATTTCATAACCTGCTCGTCCCCAGTCTGTTTTGCTTCCTCTGTAGCTGTTCAGACCCTTGGATCTCAGGATGATACTTTCCACCATCCATCTCAGGATACTCTCAGTATATGTCTCAGAAATTAATACGTCGCAGGATTGTGTCGCAGGATTATACGTCTCACTGCACTTCTCTCTATACTTCTCCGTATAGGTCTCAGAATAACATCACCTCATACGTCCCAGAATAATACGTCTCATATGTCTCAGGATAACACATCTCATACGTCTGAAGAGCTATTTTCTCCATTTTAAATAAATATAAATAGAGACAACCTAAATTTCCCGTTATTTATGAAACATTTAATTCTTCATTATTCTCCCTCGTTATCAGATTTCACTATAAGTGCTAAACAGACGCTAAGGCTATCAATCGACTCCATATGTCCTATAATGACCCTAGTTAGTCAAATGGCTAATTCGTTATGCCTTGACCTTACACATTAACACATACGCGAGGCCTGTGGTTCTGAGCCAGCCTCAATTTACACAGCGAATAAATAGGATACATCACATCAATCAATTACTAGATCATTTCAGTCAATACACACTTATTCTTAATCATATGTGAAATCTTCTAAATTTGGCGAATTCACACGGATTCGTGTTATCATATTAACTAATGTAATGCATTAAATTCTTAGAACATAACTCTTATGCAAACAAGACGACAAATTCAAACAATTCGTCAAACTTGTCTAAAGAAGACTAATGTACGACTTCCTATGTATAACTCAACACAGTTATACTTCATAAAGCAAATTATTACACGAATGTAGAAAAAAGATTCATGCAGATACAGGTAAATAACTTCAGCAAAGCATTATATATGGCATCAACAAATTACATGGAATTGTCACACTACCTTTGCTTTCAACGTTCCTCCCTCTAATGGGTAAATTAGTTCGTCGGTTCCTTTTGACAACAGTCCCCTTTTGGACAACAGTTCCTTTTTACGAGAATTTCTTGCAAATCCTCGGAGTCCTACTTTGGTTTTCACGTAGAAAAGCTTAGACTGATTAGAATTTCGATGTGACTATTTTAAAAGCTAGAAAATTTTGTGTGGGAAACATGCCCCTTATTTAATGTAACCAATTAGAATCAAATATCTCTGCCACCTTTTTCCAGAGGCGCCAAAGTCAGGGTCAGCTTGACCTGGTAGTTCGAGTAACAGAGTTTCTGCGATTTCTCAATTTGTGACAACTTTGCCATGAAAATGAAGTTTTCCTTGTCCCTTATAGTCCGCCTGGCTGCTGTATAAACAAATGTTTAATTAGGAACGAAATTCTCCCTCTAAAGGACATTACCGTACACAGTAGTATGGCGATATGATACGCGCCTGTCTCAGTAAATCTAATTAATGGTTGTCTGGTCTCAGCTAATGTATTCTTGTTAGATCGACATAAAATTTGCCACTTCACATTAATATTACTGATATCATACATGTTGCTCTTGCATAGCTGGTTCTTTTCCAGGTTGAAAATACCCTGACCGTATGATGACATTGTTTCCCAGGGATGCACACTGGAGAAAATTAACGAACACGTTTTGTTGCTGTGCGTTTTTCGCATAATGTGATTTATTTAATATCCAATGCTTTGGATGAGGGATGGCATCATGGATAATTCCAGCGGAGGCATAGACTGGTTCCCAGATTTTTATGCTTTCTGCTATTTGTATAGCGGAGTGCAATGCAGGGAGCATACGAAACAGGGAACCAGACTAGCATATGCATTGTTATGACAGAGTAGCTTCCACTAATCTCGCTAACTCTCATGCGATTTCCGTCGAGCTAGATGTCATCCTGATGTTTAGGTCTCACTGGATAGTTTTGTATTTTTGCACCTCCTTAATTTTAAGGGAGAAGGCATGAAGCCAATTATCATAAGCCTAGCATTTATAAATTCACACAGAAGCTAAATCTGTAATGTGGTTTAGATTTACCTTGAGTTAGGCTTGAAAATTGGTTGGCTTGTTTGGTTATTTTTTTGTTGTTGTTGTTGTGGGGTTTAATGCCATTTCTCAGCACACGATAGGCTATGCATGGTGGCCAGTATTAATGGTGGAGGAAGAACCCAGGAAAACCCCGGAAAGAACCACCAACCTACGAGAAGCTACTGGCAAGCTTTCTCACATAACCACATTGGCCAAATGCTAGACACGAACCCACAGAGACAGAGGTGAGATGGCAGTGATCCTTAACGGAGATATCTTTAGACCACTCGGCCACTTGGGGCCCCGGCTTGTTTGGTGACTGCCTGTCACAGTTAGACTATCACTGGAGATCAAATGTGTAACTTGACTTGGCTTACATATTTACATATGTCTGCTACAGAGGTAAATATATAAAAGTCTAGATGGTTGAGTGGTGATAAAGTATGCTGCTTTGTTATAGGACTAGTGAACTTTATTCATGCATAAGGCACATACTGATTCTTTTAGCTGCCTTGTCACAGGAAAATTTCAAAATAGCTCTTGCTGTCAAAAATGAATGTAAAATTGAGGGTTGGTGGCAGTGTTGGTTCAGTATAAAAGCCACCAGTTGTAAAAGGAATTGACCTGATTGCCACAGTCAAAATCTCACATGCATGATTTCTACAAAAATCATTAGTTTGTTTTCATTTGTATCTTAAGTGTAAAATTATTCTCATTTTTCTGCAATAGTTCATTGTCGGATAAAAATTTACCAGATAAACTATCCAGTGAGACCTTAACCTCAGTGCTTGTTGCACTAGAAAGTGATCTGCAGATTAAAACGGCATGCACTAAGAATTATTAGCAAAGAAAGTGAAAGAAGCAGAACACAAAATAGTAACTGTAAATCTAACTTTAATGAAAAATGGAGAAAATAATTCCCTTGACTGGAATATGGCACATCCATTAGGATTACCGGTGTGACTTCTGATCACTTGATTGCAAAGAGGCTGCAAAAGTGAATAATCCTTTTATGACAGGGTTTAAGAATTTTAAAAAATCTGCCCTCGTTATCTGGAGAACACATTATCACCCAAGACATTCTTTCACAACAAAGAAATCAGTAAACTTGCCAAGACAAATGCGTTATTAGGATTACAAAGTCAGGGGGTCAGTGCAGATTTTGTTGGTTTTTAAATTTGCTGCAATAAAAGAAAGATATTAAAGTTCAAGTGTAACTTATTAGAAAGAAGATGAATCATTTGCCTCTTTAATTTTGGATAAATGTGTTCTAGGATAAAGTACAATGAAGCCGATGATAGTACACATTCTATGATAGGCATTAAATTAACTTCCAGTTGGTTAAAAAGATTTATTTGGCTTTTTGTATTGGTTTATATATAATGTTGCCACAAAAAAGATTATATGGAGATTGTTAAAAGTATGACTTTAAACTAAAAGAAAAATAAATATGTTTATTCTTTGAATGGACAATGCATTTGTTTGTTAATTGTGCATGTTGGTTTTTTTGTATTTATAGAGAGATAGAGTATGTTGTGCAAGTTGCAATATCCTATTTCAAGCTGAAAAAGTATGGATCAGATGAAAATTTGTCAGTACATTTTTTACCCCCAGTTCTGACACCAAGGTTTTTTTAACCCTCAGTTTTACACCCCTGGAGGATACACTGGATGAGATTTCATTCTACCATTAAGGTGAACCAGAACTTTCCAGAACACTGGATCCCCTCTGGGAAACCCCATACTTCTGATGCTCATGCATATTGCATGGCCATAATGTCTGTACTTTTGATATCCAAGAAGATTACCATAGTTTTGGGAGATTATTAATGAGTGAATTTTCTATATCTGTTATTAATTGTTGTATTTCTGTATTATTAATGAGTGAATTTTCTATATCTATTAGTGACATATTCATAGTAAATGTTTGGTTATGCCTCGATCAGTTTTTATCGCAGTTAACTCATCGTTTTGTACATGAAGATGGCCATTATTTCGGAAGATTAATGAGTGAATTTTCTTTATCTGTTGTGACGTATTCATTGTAAGTGTTGCATTATACCCACAGATTTTTCTCTCTCAGTTAATCCCACTTTTTTCCTTCATATTACATGCTTGGTTATTGAATGCAGGTTCCATTTCAAATGTAGTTTGAGATGGCACTCCTTGATTGTTGCCAATTTTATTAGCAGTCTTACCTACTTGTTTTTGCCTATTTTTATAGTTCATAATTTTCAGTTAAGCCTGGTTGACATTGTTAACTTGTATTTTTCTTTTCTGGGCTTAGCATTGATTTTATTTTATTCTTCATTCATTCATTCATAAATAAATAAACAAGCAAACAAACAAACAATTAATTAATTAATAAGTTAATTAGTTAATTATGCATACATTAGTGAGGACTGTCAGGTAGGTGTGTAGTCACTCAAATTATCATAATTAGCATAGGCTTAGTTCAAGCATTCCTTGTGTTGCTTTTAGTTGAATAGAAATTTTGTAAATAAAATCTTTTCAGCTACATTGTAGGAACAAAAAGTCTTAGCAAGGCATGGGTAAGTGTGGTTGCAGGAAATCCCCCTAGGATATGCACCCCACATGCTTATCTTGTCCTTGCTGTGAGATGAAATCTGTGGTCTGATGTTGTCAGAGATCTTGCAGAGCATAGTCATACATATAAGGTACATGTATCAGCTGTCAAAGGCCTTAGAGCTGCCATTTCTGAGGCACTTAGATTTTTGCAGGGCATGGCAGTCAGTTTGGATTTGCACTTTGTCTATCCCAGTAAGTGTTTTGAGCTGCATAGGCAGATCTTTTTCTCTGTTATACCCTCATGGAATCTATCTTGTGTTTTAAGGTCTTTAATCTAAATCCCCTATAAACCATTGAGTGAGGATTCCTTCCAGGAACTCACCCTCCAGACTTTGCCTTTACTTACCTTGGCATCTGCAAAAAAGATGTTGCAAATTTTATGCCTTGTCTGTCAAGACTTGCTGTCTCAGGTTTAATGGCAATTCTCTCCTGCGATTTTCAGCAGACAATTACCTTGGGTTGGATCCTCTACCCATATAGATCCCCAGTCTCACTCGAATTTGGGCATGATCAAGAATGACTTTTATGTCCTGTTTCTTTTGTTTCTGTGTTTCTTTTGTGCTGCCTCCAAAGGGAAAAGGAATGGTCAGAAACATTTTTTCATTCCTGTTAGGTCTCCTTTGAGATTTCAGCTTGGACCATCTCAGTTTGGATTGTCACTACCATGAGAAGAGTTCATCAGTCCCAGACTGATAGAGACCTATCTGGTATCAAACAAAACCAATGAGGTTCAAGCCATAGTTGCCTGTTTAAATCATTCTTCCTTGGAGGACATTATGAAAGCAGGATTTTATCGATCACATATACCTTCTCCTTCTATCTACACTCTTTCTGCACAAGGGAGATGTCAGACTTGTTTTTCTCTGAGAAACATATATGTGGCACAACATGTGTCCCAGAGAGCAAACATGCAGTAAGGTGGATCTCACCCTAAAATGGTAACAACTGGTTATGTGTTACTGCTATTAAAATGTATTATTTTGGGGGCAGGTTGAAATTACTTTCAATTATGTAATACTTAGCAATCATTATGGCAAAATGCCCACCTCCTACCCTACTCATCTCCTGATGTAACTGTCATCTGAAATTGACGACTGTTCTGTGCAAGGGCATGCAAGACGCTTGAGTGGATGGTGTCTTATATTAAATTCTCATTACTATGGAAGTATTCAGATTAATTAGATGAAGTTTATTTTCACATTAGCGACAGATTAGTATTATATAATTAAAATTAGTTTTACCGCCCACAAAAAACTATATCTCCCAAATTAATGGCCATATAGTTATGTGGTTTTCACTAAAGTCTTCTGATGGTGACTTGTTTGTCCTAATGGCAATTAATGTCGATCTTACAGCAAATATGACTTCAGCTAATAATTTGACCATCAGATCATTCAAGAATATGAGAGATGGTTTCAAAATTCAGTGGTTGAAAAGAAAGAAAAAAAATATTCATGAATTCTGGGCAATTCTATTTGGCAGTAGAGCATTAGACCCTTTCATCTGACCCATCTTATGTGGATTGATGCATTTTGCATCCATTCATCCATCCCAAACATTTTTAAATTTCTAGTCAAATACATGGCAGGATTGAGATAAAGGGGTCTGTTGTTAAGGATATTAGTCCTTAATTTGCAGACTTCTATTTATGACCGACTGAGTCAGTCCTTTAAAGGTCATGTGCTAAAACCAGGTTTTATAGGATTGCTCCTGTTCTACATCTTAATCCAATTTCAGTATTGATATAAGATGGCAAGATTTCAATGCAAGGGAAGATAATATGTATTAATACCATGGAAATTGGATATTGTTGGCTTGCCACTTTTTAAATGTTTTATCTAGTGGGGGTTTACAAACCTGCAAACTTTTATTTACTTTCCAGTTTCATGCAATTATGATTCTTCATGAAGACTTCACTTTTGTGACTAATAAACCTTAAACTTGATTAGGTACCCAAAATATATATGAACACTGTTGATCATATAATATGGATTGAAAGATGTCGCAGGTTGATTAGCACAATTTAAGTGAAAGTGAAGAACATTATTCATTTTGAATCCCCATGTACATGAAATGAAGGGCATGTTATAGAATTCATTTCAGTATTTATTGGCACCTACTTTTTTGTAATAACACAGCAAATTTCATCCAAACAAAGTGTAATGGTTGCTTTGATTTACATGTTGTGTTCCTCATATAATGGCATGCTTTTTAGGTCTATAGGTCATAGACCAGAAGGGCATATAGGATGGTCTGTTGTGTGTACGTGTGTGTGATTTGGATTTTTAACCTAGCTTTAAAAAAAATTCAGCCATATTGCTATGATGTCTGCATTGTGGAAGCTTATATTGATGTCTAGCACTGGGGCATCATGCTGCAGACGTGTAGCATGATGTCCCACCTAGTTACATTATCCTAACTCCAGGCTGACCAGTCCTAACACTAACCTCCTAATGCTGAGCACCTAGCAAGGCAGCTGTTAGTACCATTTTGGTTTGACCAGGCTATGGTTTGTACCTGTGACATCCTGCATCCGAGGCAGATGCTGTAACCACTCAGCCATTGGAGCGGTAGGGTGGTTTGTTATCAGTCATCAATCTGTTGTGTGTTGTCCCCCATCTGTCCATCTGTTAGCACATGTTTGTTGTCTCTCCTCCTTCTAAACTTCTTGGAGGATTGCATGGAACTTTACACACACACACATTCATTGCATCATCTAATTGGTCTAAATCAGAATAGTGCCACTCAGACATCGACTATCACCATCACAGTGGCTATCTTATTGCTACTCCTCCAGAATGAATAGTCATATCAAGAAGGGGTTTTCACAAAAAGGAAACTTCATTTGTCTAGTTGGAATTAATGAAAATGGGGTGGGTGTAATGTCGAAGATGGCTGCCACATTGGTCATCTTGAAAATCTTGTTAGGTCTACACATCCCAAACATAAATTCTTATTAATGTGGGTTTTTTTTTACCAGAATACTTTTTATGATGCTTATTTTTTCCTAAATGAAAATGGTTTCGATCTGATAATCAGTTTATGGCTGACATCGTGGTCATCTTGAAAATAGTTACAGCTAATTCCTCTAGAATGGATTTTCTTATCAACATGGGGTTGTCAGCAAAAGACTTCATATGATGTCTAGTTTGTCCTAAACAACATGATCTAATGTCCAATGTTTTCTGCAGTTGCTGTCCTTAAAATCTAGTTATTACTACTTCTCCTGAACAAAATGTAATAATACCATGGAGTTTTCATCAGAAGACTTCGCATGATGTCTGCTTGATCCTAGATGAAATTTATGCTAATCTGATATCTGATATGGCTGCCACATTGGCCAGTTTGGAATTCTTTTTATTGCTGTAATGAAAAGTAATGTTGCCATAGGGTTTTCACCAGAAGACATCCTAAGATGTCTAGTTTGTCCAAAATGAAAATTCCCCGTATAGCCACAAAGCTGCATTCGTGAGAAAAAAATTCTCACTTTTCTGCCTGAATGAATAGTTGTATCAAAATTGTGTTTTTGCTAAATGACTATTATGATATCTAGTTGGTCCTATCCTAATGGCACCATTCAGACATGCAGTAGATACAGTAACCATCTTGAAAATCCTGCTGTCACTATTGAATTATTGGTCACATTAGCAGCGGATTTTGACGGAAAGATTCTTATGGTCATAAATTCTAGTTGGTCATAAATGAACATAGTGCCAATTCAACTTCAAGAGTGGTTGCATCAATGTCATATCTTAATAATCCTGCTATGTTACAGTGGCCACCTTGAAAATCTGGCGATCACTACTTTTCCCTGGTGGCTGTTCATATTGACATTGTACTTTCACCAAGACTTCTTGTGATGCCTAGTTGGTACTAAAAAGAATTAGTACCAATCTGATTTCCAATATAGCCACCATGGCATTCATCTAGAAAATCTTGTTATCATTGCTCTTCCAAAATGAGGTCATAGTGAGAACTTGAGGCTTCCACCAGAAGTCTTATTGTGATGTCTTGTTGGTCCTAAATGAAAATGGTGCCCTGTTGACCTCCAATATTTCTGCAACCGCAACCACATAACCTATTTGAAAATTTTCTTATTGCTGAAGAATGTCAAAGATGATTTTACTAGGCATTGATTTGATGTGAGACAACGTAACCTTTTTTTGTGCTGGAGAGTGTCTTGTGATGATGTTCTACTTGAGGTCTTAGTCTTTTTTACAGTTTATTTTGTATTTGTATTTTAATGACTTTAAATTTTTCTTTGGTATTTGTTTGTTTTTGTAGGCCTTACTAGGAGTATCTAATGGGCTAGAAATTAAGTTGCATTTTTTCATTAGTGGAGAAAAAAACCAGCTTGTAAAATTCCATTTTGGCTATCAATTTTTAAAACCAGTTACTGTTATTTCCTACACTGCAATCAAGGAGAATAAAAAGGAACAGCAGTATTTTAATATCAGTTTCAGTTGTTATTTATGCCAACTCTAATGCTAAGTGTACTATGTTTATCCTGTCTGACCATCTGTCTTTCTGTTACAAAACTTTGTGGATTGCTTGCACTTGGAGCAAAAGAAACCCTTTTGATTTCAGGCACAGAAGCTCAGAGATCAATGTCACTGTGTCTCAAAGAAGTAAAATGGCTTCTGCACAATAATTTGAGCTCTCCACTATCCTTATTTGCCAAACTTTGTGGATAGGTTGCACTTGGGGTAAGGAATCAACTCTTTCAGTGTTGGGGTCAAAACTTCAATGGTATACAGTAGCTCACTTATAGATGAAAAAACAAATGGTGTTTGCACAATAACTTGAGTCTTTCACATCTACAGTTAACCAAACTATGTGAATGGCTTTCACTTAACCTCCAGAAGAAGTATATTGATTTCAAATCATTGTTGAAGGTCACTTTGGCTGAAAGAAGAAAATAAGTCAAGACGTAAAAACATTAGTTTTGCATCACATACGTCATCCACTTGGTGTAAAGAAGAAGCCTAATTGGTCCAAGTAAAGTTAATCTTAGGTAACATTATATTAATTAATATGCCTGAAATCAGGCTGAGCATATTATGTTAAGATCTTATCTGTCCATACATCTGTTTCTTAATTATTTCATTTGTTAGCAATAAATCAAAGTTGTCTGCCATGTATGAACCCATGTGGTTGGCTTGCACTTGGGGTAAGGAAGAACCCTATCAATCTTGAGTCAAAGCTAAAAGGTCTAGGTCACTGGGACTAAAGGAGGTAAATGGGATTTGCACAATAACTCTAGTTCTCTAACAACATCTTCAGGCGTCATACTTTGTGGGTTACTTGCACTTGGAGAACCCTATCAGTTTCAGAATCAAATGTTGTAAGATCAGAGTGACAGAATGAAAAACAGTGGTTTATGCAAAGTAACAGTAGTTGTACATAACTTACCTGGACCAAATTTTGTGTATAGTTCCCACCTGGCATAAGTAAGAAGTCTTTTGATCTTGGGGTCAGAGATCAAGGTCACTGTGACTCAGAGAAAAATAGGTGTGAATGGTTTCCACACAATGACATTATGTCTACTTCACAGCCCTGGACTAAACTCTGGATGGATTGTGCTTAGGATGAGAAAGAAGGTTATCAGATCTGAGGTCAGAAACTCAAAGTTGAAGAACACTAAAAAAGAAAATGATTAATGCACAGTATTTTTCTACATGTGTAGGACAACTATATAACATGAGGTGGCTGCCTTAAGTGCCATTTACAGTACTCTTGTTTTTATTTTTATCTTTAATAAAATAAAAACTACATGCAGAGCTGAATTATTTTACTTGTCTAGAATGGAGGTCTGATTTAACCATACATTCAAGTTTGTGTTTTTTTTTACTGTGAAAGGTTATGTACAATCAGCCACACAATGATTAAACAAGACTTTATTATGGAGAACCATTTCAATTTTAGGGGATAGTCGGGATAATATGTAACACAAATATCTCACCCATGTAACAGAAATCTAGTTGATCTGCTAACCTTACTATTGTCTTAAGCTAGGTTGTAATGGTTGTTGTTGTTGTGGGGTTTAACACCATTTTTCAGCACACGATAGGCTATACATGGCGGCCAGTATTAATGGTGGAGGAAGAACCCGGGAAAACCCCGGAAAGAACCACCGACCCTCGAGAAGCTACTGGCAAGCTTTCTCACATACCCAAATTGGCTGAATCTTAGACTCGAACCGCCGCAGACGGAGGTGAGATGGCAGTGATCCGTAACGAAGAGCGCTTTAGACCACTCGGCCACTCGGGGCCCCAGGTTGTAATGGTACCCATGTTCTAGACACATAGCTCATAGGAACTACTTCTATTAAAGATCAAAGTTTCCTAAATTAGATTCTAGTAATTTGATTGTCTATCCTACAGAAAAAAAATAGCATGTCTCCTGAGTAAACTTAGTAACAGATTTGACCAAAATGACAATAATATCTAATAAATGTATGTATATTTGTAATTAAAATCGTTGGGTAAAACCTGGCTTCATGTTGAAAATTTAATGGCTGTGCACTTATCCACTGTTTATTATTAGTAGGTACAGTATCGGCATAATTGGCAAAAAGTGACATCGGTACAGCTTTACATGTATGGTCTCAGTATCATGCTCCCTGCAAAAGCAACATATCTCACACAGTAAAGGAATCAATGCTAAAAAAGCCCCATTTTATATTTTGGAATTTTGCATGCATATTTTGTTGAATTTATGTAGTTAAGGAGTTTTACGAATGATCTGCTATATCTGATTGGAAATTTAGCACTTGCAAAACAAAATCTCAACTTGGTTTTCTATAATTAACTCAGTTTGAAAGTTTGCAGGCATTAAATGTGAGCTGTTCCTAAACTTACTCATCTTTATATAGCCAGGATTATGCTGATATGCGAACAAACATAGATGCATAAATATAAATACATACAAAAAGATACGCATGCACGCACACACACACACACACACACACACACACACACACACACACACGGGGCCCCAGTGGCTGCGTGGTCTAAAGCGCTTACCGTTACAGATCACTGCTGTTTCACTTCAGTCTGCATGGGTTTGAGTCTCAGGCTCGGCCAGTGTTGGTACGTGAGAAAGTTCTTGTGGGTCAGTGGTTCTTTCCAGGGCTTTTACAGGTTCTTCCTCTATCATTTATACTGTCTGGCATGTATAGCCTATCATGTGCTGCAAAATGGCTTTAAACTCAGCAACAACATACATACTGCATGCATGCATGCATACACACACACACACACACACATTCTTGTATTTGGTGGATATAGAGGACTTGTGTATGGAACCGCGTACCGAGGACATTTGTTCTGTTGATGTTAGAGCAAAATCAAAAACTGTTTGAGGCAGTACATTAATAGGAAATGGTGATGTATCAAGGAGGGAACTGTATTATCAATTCTAAGGAATATGAAATTTAGCAATGCAAGCGAGGACGCACACGTATACACAAATTTTCTGTATAATCCATACAAACTAAGGACGCACACTATTTGACAAAATCACGGAAACCGTGGACATTCGTACATTATGATCAACAAGGACATATTTGCACATCTAATCCAGTCTTAACAATCAGTATGACCACTCTGGTGGCCTAGTGGTTTGAGCGTCCGTCTCGGATGCGGGAGGTTGCGGTTTAGAACCCAGGCAGAGCCATAACAAAGACATGACAGTGGTACTAACAGCTGCCTCGCTAGTCGCTCAGCATTAGAAGGTTAGTGTTATGGCTTAGTAGGCCTGGTGTAAAAATAATGTGACTGCGTGTGACATCAGGCTACATGTATGTGGCGTAATGCCCCAATGATAGACATCACTATAAACTGCCACACTGCAGACAACGTAGCGATATGACTGAAAGATTGTTAAAGCTACGTTAAAATCAAATCTAAATCACATATTATTATTATGTAACTGTAACCTCTATAAGGGTTTTGACTACAACTGGTCTTTAGGGCAGTTCCATTATTTTTTGAATATATATCTTGTTGTTATTGACGGACTGATGAATTTATTGATTTACTGATTGTCCTGCAATTAGACTTTGGTATGACATAACACGCTTCGGACTAATCCATTGCTTTGGAGATCATATCATAATAAATTTGGAGTATGCGCATTTGGTTGTAGCGTCCCGTTTTAAGGAATTCTTAGATTTGTGTGATTACTTGTTTGATTATTGGAACTTGATGCAATGGACACATTCCTTGGCCTAAATTACTAGCCATTGAGTAGGAGCAAATGTCAAGGAGTGAAGTATTAGTGAGTTTCCATGATGCCGTGGTTGACTTTTAGTGAATTCAGGTCAAAACCGCATGGGTGTCCCTGGAGTAATATAGTCCCTATTAAAACCTAATGGTGTACATTGGTTGTGTGACTGCAGTGGCAGTATTTACGGCAGAAAACCAGTAAATTACACAAAAGAATAAACAAGAAGGGACTCGGCAGATACCGTTTATGTCGCCATGGTGGCAAATGTGACGCAGTTGTACTGGCGAAATGTGCCTTGAAACCGTGAATTGACTGGCCTAAGGTGGCGCAGGAAAAATAGTTCCCTGTGTTAGAGGATAGTTGTATAGTTGCTACGGAGTGAACTGCTGACGGTACGGAAAGTTGATGAAGAGAAACCATGCAGATGTGCGGTTGATATATATTTGGCAAATTTTGAGATCTGTGTTCTTGCATTGATTACCGAAAAATTTATGTATAGAATGGACACGTCGGGCTTTCTAATTTATAACCAAAGTTGTAGATAAGTCTTTGGAAATTTGGGGTAAACTTATGACTTCTAATATAATCGTGCCAGGGATTGAAACTGCTCGGTCAAGCAAATACCCCTGGATTATAGCAGTACTATTTGGCTGGATTAGATCATTTATGGCAGGAAACTCGCCTTATTGGCAATGACTATTCGCTTTTTGACAAAATATAGTAATATCTTTGTTGCATAATACACGTACGAATCTTCTCTCTTTCTTTCTCTCTCTCTCTCTCTCTCTCTCTCTCTCTCTCTCTCTTGGGCATGTGCAGATATAAAGTTGAAAATAAGAATGAATGTTTGTGTTAGCCATATTGTGTATTTCACGGAGACTTTTTATTTTCAAGTAACTTTGGTTGAATAAATCGATGATCCATACAACATTATTTCTGTTGTAATATGTATAATGTTTTATCTCAACCTCAAGACAAAGAATAATGATAGACTAAAACATTGACAACAACAACAACAACAACAACTTATCTATGTTAACTGAATCAAAACCTCTTAAAATGCTTTAAAGTTCAGTAATTGCAGAGGTGAAGAACAAAGTTCTGTGAGAGTAGATGTATGCATATATTTAGTGGATGGGGATACTTGTCTAATACCTTTTTATAAACAGTTTATTCTGGGATTTTTTGTTGGTTTTGGAGCCATGAATGAACAAGAATATACGTTAATGGTACAACACTCTCTTGGTTCACCTTCAGAATCATTTAGTTTATACATTTGCTAATTCAGTGTATCACGTAAAGGTGTTTTGTATTGCTGATTGGAAGTTTTAAACAGTTTTTTTTTTCCGCGTCGCCTTCTGTATTAAACATACTGAATAAAATACTAAATGAGTAAGAATATTAGTCTAATGCAGCTGTAAGTAAATGTCCTGTTAAGTTATAAATACAAGTTCGTCCTGTAGAACATCCTGAGCATTTTGGCTATTGTTAAAAACCTCTTTAAATTTGGGAAAGCAATATAGATTGACGTCTTGTATTTATATGTTGTGTGTTGTTTTAATAAGACTTCGTTTACAACAGAAATAGCGATACAATAATTCATGATATGTTCAGCAAAATCATCCAATCACCAACGGAAGCAAGTAAATACATTTAAAAGAACATTTAATGCATTCAACAGTGTATGGTTGCGTACACGTTTAGTCGCAGGTCTTAAGAGCATGATAATGAAAAACATATTCCTGTAATTAAATGTTTCATTTTGGGACTGATCATCTTGATGATAAATGTTTGACCTCTGTATAATACATTTATCTTTCTATATATTTACTGAAGTTCTGTGCATGTAACTTCCAAATTCGGTTAGTGATAATTCGATTTCATCGTGACGGGATTTTTTAAAACTTGAATCACACATGTTATATCCTGTCTGAATATTAAATAGGCAAATTATGAAATAGGGGAGGATATAGCTCATTTAATAATCACAAAATAAATTTTGCATATCAAGGATGTCTTTTCAACATCTTAACGTGTGTAAAATCTCGCTGCACACAGGACATTTTAACTTTACAGATGGGTCGGATAATTAGCAGTTTCATTCCAACTCTACAATGAATTCATGCGTATTTCTAATAGCATTTTGATGTACTTATTTTGTACATGTCATAGATTGAACGTATGTGGTATGAATGTATCCTGAGTTTCCCAACACTATTGTATAACATGTATGAAATATTAATACAAATACCAGGGACTGTTATATGCACCAGCTTATCTTCTTATAGTTTAGCTTAGTAGTTTGTATCGGATGCTTGGATCTAAAGGGAGATAATACATTTTTGCAACGTGTAATTTGATAGTGGAGATCTCTCTACAAGTTTTCCACCAGGCAATCGAGAACATGGTTTCGGGCGTGTGTATCACCAACTTAGGAGGATAGATACACTCCAAAATCGCGAACAAGTACCATGCGTGTAAACGGGGACCTTCCTACAAATCATGATTTTACGTTATTCTAGGCTAAAATAGTTGGGAGAAGCAAGATTTTACCATTTTACCAACCGAGGACGTCCTCGGTAGGAGGTGTGTCCTCGGTACGTTGGTGAGTAATCTCATTAATGTCCTCGGTTTACACCAAATACAAATGCACACACACACACACACACACACATGCATACATACACACATACATACTTAAGTTTTTACAGGTTATTGCTGACAAAATGTCAGAGTATTTAGTCAAATATAAGAATGATGCAAGGCATAACACCATTAGTTCACAATAATATTGCCACAAATATGCCAGAGTAGCTAATTTATGATATTTATAAATCATAAAACACAATCAAACATGTCCTAAAGGTCACCTGAGATAGCATTCACCTGGTCACAACATCCATTCTAATTTGCCCCTGGCAAATTTCTTGTATGCCGTATTTACTCGCATAAATGCCAAATAATTTAGGAAAAAATAAAGGCCCGGAAAAAGGGGGTTTGGCTTATCCACTAGCCAATGTCTAAGCTTGACAGTTTTATGGTCTTTTTGTTGACTACTGTAATGGCTGTAAATCTTGGGACACAAAACAATACTTTTTTCCGTGTCCTAAGACATATGCATGTAAAAAAGAGTAACTTTCGATGAGCCGACAATTATTAAACTGTTATAAAGTACTATGATTGATTTTGTTATTATTTTGCATTTGCATATTTTCTGATTCCATGAACACGAAGTTAAATAAAGGTAAACACAGACTTCATAATTCACGGGCCGGTTGAGTTTACCAGGCAGACCATGCTGAACTATAATGTACAGTACTTACACAGTGCAAAACGTGCATAGCATCACTTAAATCCTTATTCACAACCATATTAGATGCAGATTTTGATTTACTCATTGTTTTGACTAAATTGCATTCTTCCAGATAACATTTCAGCTAGTCCTTCATAGCTGTTTCATTTGCTCACAAGTTACTCATTTTCAATGATATAAGCGATCCTACAAATTGAGGTAATATTTTTAAAAAGGTATGCATGTTTTATTGTACAAGGCACATAACCATCATAATGTAAATGTTCACGAAGAGTGGTAATAATGAAGGCTATAATTCTCATATAGTTCAACCAAGATCAACATCAATCAATTTTAGTTTTGTGTTTTAGCTGAACAAACATCATAACTTTCCACACAATGGAAAGCTTGATGTTTTGGCTTCTCCTATGTTGATAGTCAGCAAATTTCTTTCGTTTTGCGACAGAAGTACATACAGGCCAGATAATCATTAAAACCCTGACACTGGCTTGTGATAAGAGGGAATTTTGACTGGTAACTATACAAGTACATTGATGTGTAATTACATTCAAGTACATTGATGTGCCTTTTTTTCCTTAATATTAGCCCGATTACTGTAGTTTTGTAAAACGGGGTCAAAGGTATACCTATGAACTTTTCAAAAGCCAAGTTGGGGAGACTGAATAAAAAAAATAGAGATTGGGTTTTCCGTGCAATTTTAAAGCCTTATTTTCACTAAATATTGAATGATCTTCCTGGTCCAATATGTGTGAAATTCGCAATAAGACTTGCCGTTTATCCCTGTGATGTGCCCTATTTTCATATTCTGGTCAGCTGTGGTCAAACTGCACAATAGCTAGAGATTAGTCTTAAAAAAAACAAGCAAGAAAGCCTGAGCAACTAATTAAAAGTTAATCCTTATCCATGCAACTATTTTATGAAAACGATTGGCCCTCCGCCGTAGTTCAAAGAAACCATGTTCTACACTATTGTGTGTTACGCAAGCACGAGCAATTGATTGGCAGATAAAGTATTCTCAGTTTTGTTGAACTAAAGGTACAAAAATAGCCAGCCTTATGGTACCGTATATATGGCAACTATTTTCCTCTCTTTGTATATCCGACCGTATTCCCTTATTGTCAGCTTGTAAAGCATTTAGTATTGTTTATTATAAAACATGTATACTGAATTAGTTTTCTAAGGACACATTTGCTGCATGGTACATATTTTCATTCCTTTTTTTAATTTGACGATTGTAATTATCATTGGTATATACGGTATAAAAATGCCATGTGTTCATGTGAGTTTTTTTCCTGGGAATGGTGCTATAGCAGATGGAGTTACAGCATTCATAGTGATCATTCTTGGGATTGAAATTAATTGTGGATGATTGTGGCTTACTTTTTTGTTCTGGTTTATTTTTATATTTTTATATTATTGTAGAGGTAAAAAAATCATTTATTTATGTAATTATGTTTAAACTTAGCATTCTATTTAGTGGAGAAGCGAATTCTTTATAGTAAAGTAATTATTTCGTCACAGCAATAATTCACAGGTGATACAACATAACATGTAGGACTTTTCTTGTTTAGAAGAAATGAAAATCGAAGACATAATGTAATAATCAAGAGTTCTCTGCAAAAATCGGAAGATATTATGAAATCGGGAGGTAATTTTGGAGTGACCATAAAATTTGGGAGTTTTTTTTTTCCTCCCGGCATGAAAGTTGACAGATATGGTATAAAGTTGCTTACATCAAAGCAAACTACAACTCAGCTTTTACGGTATTAGCGTCGAACTGTATTGTTTGTTCATTGTATTTTCATACTGGGATTACATTTTAATGAGTTAGGTATTTACAATTTTGAAGCAAAGTATAAGCGTAATTACCAGTGCACCTATTTAAAATGTTCAATGCAATAATGCATAAACAAACAATAATTAAGTCAAAAGGGAGAGGTAGTGTTACAGCAGCTTGCAATTGCTAAATTCTTGTCATCATTTGATAAATTATACAGAAATCTAAATTAGGCAGGAACAATAGCAAAACTGAAAATGAAATAAATTACTTTTCAAACAAGTTTATACGTTTTCTTTATAATAATCATGCATGACAACCTCGATATAAGTATATAAGTAATTTGTTTAAATATAACTTTGCTTAAATAAATGCATTTAGAACTTACCTTGTGCATCTTGAGATCTCGGAGTTGTAGGTCGGCTTACATGCGGGTCATGCACTTTTCAGTGTTTATACCTGCTCAGTTTTGGGGTTGGCTTATACGTGAATGGGCTTATATATGAGCATATATGGTAAATGTTTTGTAATCAGCAGTCTCTTGTTTTGCATGGTCAGTGGCCATGTGTTTCTTAACCATGCACTGGTTTCACCCTGCGATCAGGCATTTGATCGTATCAGGTATAATATCAGAATAATTTTTTTTAATGTTTCATATTCGATTGTACTTTGTAATCCGATGAAGCTCAAAGGAGTCAGCATGTCAGCTTTGAAAGCAAGGTGGTTTTTAACCTTACAGGAAGTAATCTGCTCTAGTGAGATTAAAGGAGAGAGAGGGAGGGAGGGAGAGAGAGAGAGAGAGAGAGAGAGATATGAATGCAACTATTCAGTTTTAGAGATAAATGAGTGCATGTACAGTTATAATTTTCTTGATTGTTGCTAAATAGCTAAACAAAATACACATATCTTAGTTGCATATTCCTACTGCTAATAATAATACATGTAAAATAATAATAATGATGGTACTGTTCAATTCATATTACATAAATTTGTGTTAAACCAAGTTTGAAAGCTGTGCCTAACTTCAAATGCCACCTGTCTGTAACAGAGGCCACTTTTGCATTTTCCCATGTAAAGTTTTAAAGAATCACATCAGTGTTGAAAATTGCCAGAGAGAATATGCCATTTACCTTATATCGTCACCACCATGACTGTATCTGAATTAGGATATACATTAGAACCACTGTCATCAGTTTGTCTACTAAATTGGAGTTTTGCTAATTGGTAATTTAGGTTTTAATAATCATATAAGCCTTCATTGTATGACCCTGTTTGACATTTAGATCAAAATTGTGTCCATGCATTTGAAATTTTGCTTTCCTTATTAACCAAGTTACCGTGGTAGATGTTACATAAAACACATTACTTCCCGTTATCCTGCAAGGCTACACTGTAATTAGAATGTCAAAATGAACACTTTATTTTATACTCTTAAACAAAGATCAAATACTGTAACTGAATACCTTCCCAGTAAATGCCCAATTCATGCTTCTTAACATCAGAGGCTGCAATTATTTTCTTACTGATTGCAGTTTTCCTGCCAGACATGCTGTGTTTTAATCTTTGGACATGACTAAGTACATGTATTCTTCTTTTATTCAGTTAATTTTGTTTTGATGAGTTGGTTACCTTTGCACAAATGAAAAGAATTGGGCAAAAACCTAAACATCTGAGAGGTGATTTAGGCCTAACTAGATTTCTGGTCAGAAATGCCAAAACACAGGGCTGTGTGCAGTGTAAAGGCAATCTCTTTAGTCACGGTCCATTTGCCTCTCAGTCTGAAAGATAATTTATAAACATGTTGGCTTTGATCTGACTAATTTATGCTCTTTCATCTTGTTTCTATAGGTCTACACATCTCTGAAGATAGGTATTCTGTCAAAACAGATATTTTTGGAGCACAACATGGATTATTGTCCAGGAAAAGGATAACAGGTGAGCTTTTCTGCACTTGTAACAAATGCTGCATTTGCATTACCTGTCACAGAGAGACGTCTACCTAGAATCTAATGTTTTGCCACTGTTGCTAGTTTCAGGGTCAGTAAAAATGATGTTTATGTTGTTAAATTTATTGTCTCCAATGCAGGGAGCATAGTATCTTTGACTTTGTTTCCATTTGTCTGACTTTTTGTTTCCACTCCATAACTTTATAGCCATTTAAAAATAAGAGATGAAATTTGGTATGCTTATACATTATCACTGTACCCCTGTGTACCTCATTTGGGTTGCTGTCTTTCAGATCAAAGTAATGGCTTATGTATTTTAAGTTCTCCATCACACTATCCTTTCTGTGCTCACTCTCTATACATATATATATATATATATATATATATATATATATATATATATATATATATATATATATATATATATACACACACACACACACACTTGTATGTGTCTACTACAAGGAATGTACATGTAGAATGCCTCATTGGGAGTGCTATCTTGAAGGTCATGGTACTTTATTTTATTTATTTTCCATTTTCCATCACACTTTCTTGAAAGCTGTTTTGGATTAAGGGATGAAACTTGATATACTTGTACATCTTCAGTAAAAGGTGTATTGTGTGCCATATTGGGGTTCCTATTATCTAGGTCAAGGTCATGACTGAAGCTTAAAACATGTATCAATAGTACCATACCTGTTGCTGTTTCATAGCTGGTATTTTAATGGGTGTAAAATGCCCCAACTGTAAGACAAGAATTTGTCCTCTCATTAGGGTAAAGCAAAGCATTCCAGAATGCTGGATCACCCCCCACTGGGAAATCATCACGTACTTGCATATGCGTATCGTCCCATCAGTCTTTTGCCTGTTGATTGACTGTATTGTCCAAATTCTTTACATCGAATGAAGATTTGACATTGCTTCAATGGTTAACAAGTGAATTTGCTATCTGTTGTTTACATATTTTTTGTAAATATTTGGATCATACCCTTGATTGAGATTTTTCTGTTAATTTAAGCTCTTTTGAGAGTTATTAGCATTTGTTCTGTACATGTGTACAGCTGTATATTTTATTCTTTTTTTCCCCCTATGCATGGCATTAATGAAATTAAGTTTTAAGTTTGCATTTCTGTAGCTGAGGGTAGGTATTTTGTTTAATTTTCTCTATTCTTGCACAGTTTCAGTCTATGGACTTTGCCATGTCTACTTTATTGTTCATTATAAATTTCTGTAATACACATTACCTATATTGTGAATTGTGCTATTTTTGTACATGGTGAGCAGGTTGTGCATATAAGGCAAGGATGAAGGTTCCTTCCTCACCTTTTTAGATTTTTCAGCCTTCTCTTTTCCAGAGTCCCTGGGGTCTCAGAAGGATTACCAAAGTCTTTTTGGAGACTTTGGTTTAGTTGGCCCCATATGTGCGGGGTTATAAATGGGTGGAGAGTGAGTTGTGCCCTTCTGTTACTGAGAAGCAGCTCTTTTCCCCTACTTGGAAAGAAAAGCAGTTTGTGCCCTACTTAATGGTGGAGCAGCACCCCCTTTCATCCAGAAGGGCAGAGAGTGTATTACACCACTGGGTAGCAGCACCTTCTATTTGCCCACAGCTAGATGTGAGTTGTGCGCCCCCTTATGACAGGAACCATTCCCTTTCAATTCCTGGGACCCATATAATTTACAGGATTGAGCACCCTGTTGAGGTGAGAGATAAAATCTAATTCTTGCAGATTTGGGAAGGGTCTTCTTAAAGATCTGAACCATCAGACTAGAGCACTTTTTAATTGGAGCCTCAACAGTATTAGGATAGGGATCTGGCTGAGCCATCCCCTATTTAGACTGCCTTTTCTTTATGTGGATCACACTGAATAGGATCAGAATCCCTCTTCCCTATTATACCTCTAAATCCCAACAGGATGTGGGGCCTTCCACTGCAAGGAAGCAATTTTGCCATTTACCTATATGCAGCCATAGACTTTAGGACCCTGGCCACATGGTAGTGAGGTCATTCCTGCAGTTGTGGACCTACATCCTCTTATGAAGCTGGGTCATAAAAAAGAGAGGAAGATGGACCATCTTTACCCAAATGCTCATGGCAGATGGCATCACCCTCACCCACCTTATATGTCCATTGCTAAGGACAACCCATTAACTCTGTGGAAGAAGTTATCAGTTCAAGTTTCTCTTCCCCACAAGACTCTCCTGAAAGAGAGACATTGGATAATGAAGATGTCCTTTCTGTCCCTGTCAGTGTACATGAGTTTGATATGGAACAGGTTTATGTGATACCCCCTCCTATTGGGTCTCATCCCCCTTTTACCCGTAAGCTGGTAGATGAGGAGGAAAGACATAAATGAGGTTACCACTTGTAGCCCACTGGCCAGTGTCACAAACCTTCAGGTTCTGATGACTCTAAAATTCTCTCCAGTTTGGAAATAATGTCTGGGGCAAACTATCAGCCAGACTTCTTGTTGTTTCCCCACTTAGTTACGATTAAGGAGCTGTCTCAATGGTTTAGACTGGATGAATACTTTGCTAGACAACCTATTGAGTCATCTGTTCCCCATTTTATGTTGTGACCCTTGGCAGCTGCTTTTAGTTATAAGGTCCATACTCTTTCTCAGCCCACTAAACTTCCCACCATGGATGTTTTAGCAGCTCAAGTGGGCATTTATACAGGGACCTGTGTTCACCTTCCAGTAAAAAATCCTGCAATTCTTAGAGCAAAAGGCTAAGTCAGTAGTAACCATAGCCTTGCATACTGAAAGAAGGATCTCTGTTGCCTAAGGCTCTTCATTTTTTGTTGTATGCAGTGCAAAATATTCTAGGCATGTATTGTTTTTGTCCATGACCTTATCAGCTCAGCTTCTCCATCTCCACAGGAATGTTGCTATGGACATTCAAAAGGTCTTGCTAGAACACAGTGAGAACCTTCTGAAGGCAACCCCCAGGAGGTTGATACTCTCTTCAGAGGGTTCATTAACTTCGTGGCTACTCAGTGTTTTGGAGACCAACAGCATCGGTGCGTTGCATCCATTCCTGGCTTTTTTGAAACTGTTCAAGAAGCAGAATCATACTGACCACCCTCAGGATCCATTTGTTAAATTCTTTAGAGGTGCACAGCCACATTCAAAGCAACAACCCCATTTCAGAGCTCCCCCTCAGCAATCGGGCCCTCGAAGGCATACCTGCCAACCATTAAAATTTTGCCATAAGTCTAATGGAGATGACCTTTAAAGTATGCACTTATGGCACGAAAGGTCAGATTATGGAAATACGATTGTTTGCAGTAAAATCCTGGTACTGGCTAGTCCGTGTTTGATTTGGATTTGGTTTTCACATTAGATTCAATGGAGTTGGTCAGGGAATTGTACAGGAGTGCCTCATATGCTTTAAACTATGTGTATTTTGTGATGCAAAGAATTGGCATGATCAAGCTTTTGTTTATTTGTTTTAAAAATGGCACCCATCAAGTGACACATTTTCAGAATGAAAGGGACAATAAACCTATCAAAAAGCTTTAATACTTGGTATAGAAGAATAAAAGTTAATATTCATATCTTTTTGGGGAAAAGGCAGTAAGGACAAGAGTGCATTGATTTTAGTATGGCATATGTCAGGAAAGATGAATGACATCGCCATGGCCTACATGAAATTAATTTGTTTGTATGGATTCAGTCAAGTTGGAGATAGCAAGAAACCATTGAGCTCCTTAGGGTTTGGAACTGCAGTTTTTGAATCTTACTGGAGGTAATTAAAGTTCAGATTAACTTTACAAATTTGTTAGACCTAGTTGACCACCATATTTATTGTTGCATTATTGTTGCATTATCAGTCTTGAACCACTCTTCTGGACTTTTAAATGCATGTTTTCCAGCCTGACAATAGCAGTAAATGTGATTTTGTTGCACTTTACTGAAAACTGGTCAAACTTAAACAGAAAATTGACAGCCTTATTAAGAAGGGTTGGTAGGTCTGAAATGGGCACACCACAAAGGCCCAGGGAGGACGTTTGCATGCCCTCCTTCCTTTCCTAAGGACAAAGGTTAATAGCCCAGGGACTTGCTCCCTCTCCAGCTGAGTGTACCTTGTCAGAGGCTTGGTCTAGTACAGTGGTCAATAGCTGGATCCTTTCTATGGTAAGAAATGGCTACTGGCTTTTGTTTTGGGATCTTTTTCCTCTTTTAAGGGCCCCCATTTTCTTCCACCAGTTAAATCGGGTGCAGTTGAAGGAAGAGGTTCACTCTGTTTAGAATGGTGCAGTAGAGAGGGTGTTAAGTGACTGACCTCTGGCCTTCTACTCCAGGAATTTCCCTGGTTCAGAAGAAGGGGAAAAGTCTCATCCTTTCCTCTTAAACAGATTTCTGCTGGAGGAGCTATTAAATATGGAGATTACAGCCTCAGTCAGGAATGCTATAAGACTGGGCAGTCTCCATCGATCTTCAGGATGTGTACCTTTACAATCCTTTCTTTTCTCCACACAGAAAGTACCTCAGATTTTATTTGGATGGGGAGGTCTTCCAATTCCAAGCTCTATTATTCAACCTTGACTCCACACCCAGAACTTTTACCAGGGTGATGTGAGTAGTTGCAGCCCACTTAGGGTCATTAGGTATCCCAGTACTCCAATATTTTGCAAATTGGTTGATCAGCAATGGCAGTCTTGAGCCCCTCAGACTAGACCTGCCTCGTTATTGGTCCATAGAGATCAGGCTTGGTCATCTACCAAACTTAGAGAAATCAGAGTTCAATCCATCTCAGGATTTTTGCTATGTGGGGATGAATTTTCTCACTGACAGAGGGTTAGTCCCTGTGGACAGAGTAGGCAATATACTTTCTCTTTAGGAGAGTCCAGACCAAGTTTTCAGTCATCTTTTTCTGCCAACAACCTTGTACACTGCAGTGGACTGGGTTCCCATAGGATGCCTGACATACATCCTTTTCTGCTTTTAGTGGCTTGGAAACTGCACAGGAACCCCATGAATGCTTCGATTTTTCAGGTTTGGGATTTTCACCACCATCAAAATCAGTGGACAAATCAGGACCAGCTTCTGGTTTGAGTCCCCATGCACCCCATGAAGCCACTCTTACCTATACACTTAGACATGTCAGATTCAGGTGGGGCATTCAGCTAGTGCAGAAGGGTCTAATTCTTCAGGGTTCATGGTCTCAGGAAGAATTTACCCTCCACATCAACAATTTAGAAATGAGGGCAGCGTATTTAGGCCTTCAGGGGATCATTCAGTAAATAAGAGGTCACTGCATGATGGTCTCTGAAGACAACATGTTGGTGGTAGTGTGCCTCAGGAGACGTGGAGGTGCACATGCACCTTCTCTCTGCATGGAGGTTTGGAACCTCCTTTGCTGGACAACTTCAGAAAGAATAGTCCTTCAGGTCTGCCACATTCCTAGCAGGAAGAACATTTTGGTAGGCGGTCTGTAAAGAAGGGAAGATGGATTTACGGAATGGTTTCTCCACCAATCCATAGCAATTCATCTTTAGGGAACTCTCTTTTTTGACTTGTTTGCCAGCAAGTTAAACAGCAAGCTACCTTTTTACATTTCCAGTCCAGGACCAGAGGGCCTGGACAGTGGACACCTTCAGCCTGAAGTGGGATCATCTATTTGCTAAAAATGCCTTCCTGCCCTCAGGGTGATCCTACAAAAAGACCAGTTAAACTTATTTTGATTGCCCCTCTGTTGCCCCAGCGATAGAGGTTTATTGATTGTCTTGATCTGTTGGTGGACCATGGCAGGACCTAATCTCTGAGGTGGGACCTTTTGTCAGAGCACAGGGACTCTCTCCAATTAATCACAACACAGATTCTCCACCTCCACACTTTGATCTTTTCAAATGATCTCTCTGCAGAGAAATGGTTTCAAGCCAAGTTTCCAGTTGCATCATTTAGTCCAGGAGAAGAGTGTGAGTGTTGTTTGGATTTTTAATGTAGCTTTAACAATTTTTCAGTCATATCGCTACAATGTCTGCATTGTGACAGTTTATAGTAGGGGTGAAACGACACACCTGTGCTGCATATCAATACTTTTCACAATACACTGTTGACAACACCCAGTGCTATTTTAAAATTTTTGTTTTAATTTTACACATTTTATATGGTTTTGTAGCATACGATTTGCAGGGCTAAATCGATTGAGAAAAAAATTTGCATCTACTTTTAAATTGTCTGTATATTAATTAGACTCATTATTCTGCCCTTTCTTCATTTAATTTCGAAATGCCACTGAAAGGGATATAGACTGTCATGCCCACTATTTTTGTCCATCCAACATGTACATCTGACTTGTATTTAAAACCATTTTCAGGCTCAAAATCACTCACTGGTATCTCCATTAGCAATTTCCCAGCTCCAATAATCCAATATACTTCATAAGTTTAAAAATTATTGTCATCATCACTATTACCACCCAGTATTTGGCGAACGTAATGAACTATGCCAGGAATCAGACATTTTGGGTTTTCTAGGTGGCCTGTATTTTATACATGCACATTGCAAAAACTTCCTTTATGGAGGGTTCAAACTATGCCATAACACTTTTTCCAGGGCACTATGTGCCAATCAAATTAAACATTCATTTTTGTTGTGCTTGAAGACCCCAGATGTGTAAACTGTCACAATAAGAACGATTAAATAAAAATTTTATACTTTGCTGAACATATTTTTATATGCTAGACTTTCAACTAATTTGTGGTAGTTCTTGCACATTACTGTTTTCCAAGTGTGCAAATTCATACATATTTTGCACTATTCATGCAATTGCACACCCTGACATCATCTTTAAATCTTTATATATATGACTTTAGAATGAAGTTTCTCTGTTGCTTTGCTTGTCTGTCACACAGGGAATAAGCTACACTGATTCCTGACTGGATTAACCTCAACCGGAACAAGCATTAACCAGCAATAAGTTTGAATGTAACATATTCCACTGTGTGGCATGCTGGTAGTGTACGTTTCAAATCGACTAAAGTAGACAAGATCAAATTCAGTGTAGAAACTTCATGTAAAATTGGTCATTAAATGATGAGTGAAGTACTTCATTATATTCATTATGCAGGTGGAACACGTTTGGAATGAATCCTTTATACTGAACTTGCTGCTGAGTTAAGAAAGTTAGGATGGAATTGGGGTTGGGGGCAAAATACCAACCATGTCACTTTGTTTGAATTTGTGGACAGCGAGTATTCTCAGTGGTCTTTTTAGCTTTTGCTAATAAAAATGAGTATCTAGGACAGCAAATGCTGTGTCTGATGAATGCTGGATTTTAAGAATAACTAATAATAATTATTCATAACTGCTGAAAATTAAAATACTTAAGGCAAGTATCGTTTTGTATCGATTATCCTCCTGTATGGATATGTGTATCATTCCAGCAAAAGTATCGATGCATCGATGTATCAATGAATTGTTTCACCCTTTGTTTATAGTGATGTCTAGCACTGGGGAGATAAAGCCACAGAGTCATGTAGCATCCTGTATATGATGCCAAACGGAGAATCTTTTGTATATGATGTAGTAGAAAACGCTGTCACTCTATGAGTGCAGTGACTGATTTTCTTCTCTTCTGTCTCAGGTGAAACAGTGATCAGTTTCTACTATTAATTGCTATAGAGCAGCCCTTCCAACACACTAAAATCTTAAAAAGGTCCTGCCATTGTGATGGATTCTCACTTAGCAGACCTAATAAAGTATTTTGAATTGCAGAGACCAGTGTATTGCTTTTGAATGCATAAGTGGAATCTCCCTTGTGTCTCATGGTCGCCTAACACATTAACCCCTGGAGGTTTTGCCATTTTCATTTTTTGTTTGCTAAATGGAGCCATTATTTTTGTATGGAGACCACTCTTTATTCCAAATGCCCATCTTATTCTACTTTTTGCAAAAGGCTCATCTGTCTGTTTGCAGTTCATACCAGTTTGCCTTAGATCTGAGACCAAAAAGTCTAAAATCTGGACACAAAATCGGATTTTGACCACAGGCAAATTTTGGGTTAAAAAAACATCGGGTCCAAAAAATGAGGTTTTTTATCTGTATTTTGTAGTGCAGCTAAATATACCAGATTATTTGGTATCATTGTAGAGCTACATCTGTCTACATTTCTCTAATAGCACCCACTTTATTGTATCATGCATGATCATGACGCTGCAGAGCTCGGCAGTAGGCTACTACCTCCTGCTCCGTTAAGTCATCGCTAGGGGTTAATGTGTTAATAAAGTCCACCCCCCTTTGAACCTTTGGATAATTCTTCCATTGAGAATCTTACCCGTGATAGTTTTCTTGTGATTAGCACTGTAATTGGTTCAGTGGGAATTATGAGTCAGCTGCTGTCCTTTTCCTTTGGGAATTATGAGTCATTTTCTCTCTTTTTACAAGCAAAAGCCCAGCTTCCTTTGTTTGTTCCACTCCCATTTGAGTTAGTCTCAGTCAATTATGCGCTGGGGAAGACTAAGATAGACTTCTGCGTCCAGTTACAGCACTGTTTTTACCTCACAGCCTGTAAAGAGAGAAGGAAGGGTAGGAAATGCCTTTTCCTCCCCATAAGAGGTTCAGCTGATATTTCAGCTTCCACTATTTCAAGGTGGATTGCATTAATTATCAAGAGAGCTTTCATGTCCTTTAGTGTTAGGGACATTTCTTTCATGAAAATTACCTGATTTTTTTTTTTTTTTGAGGATGCGATGAAAACCTTGTTTTGGTACTACCACACTACTTTCTCCTCTTTTTTCTTTCACTTATTATCCTGTCAAAGCAAAAAAAATTCTCTCTGGGCCGAATCATTGTTGCTCAGAAAGTGGTTCTTCTGGATTCCATCCTGCAGAAGTCTCCTGTGCTTATGTGGGTGGGAGTAAAGCTTGTATTTGTTTTTATTCTTCTGTTTTGGGACCATCAGACCTCCCACCAAACTGACAAATTGAGCTGTGCAGTAGCAACATATATGGTATTACTGCTATTAAAATGTAGCTTTTGGGCATAGAGCTAATTAAGATTCTGGTTCACCCAGATGTGAGGATGAAATTTCTGTTGTTTGATGGGTATTTTCTTCCTGGAAAAGTTCTAGCTATAGAATAGCAGCAGGTACGTGTTACATGATTAAAATTAGTCCCTCCCCACCCTCACCCAAAAAATGATGGTTAGATTTTGTTGTTTTAGCACTGGTTCACAACACATCCTTAGATTTTTTGACAAACTTTAAAAATAGAAACCAAATGGATCTGTTTTATGCCAACCCTTTAATATCGACTGATCCAACCACAGTCCATTAATGTCTTCAGTCGTTTCTAAAATACTTTTGGTCACACAATCACATGGTGATAGTGTATCCATCTTGAAAGACATTAAACACTGAAATGAAACTGAATCTGTGAAAAGAATTCAGATAATGTTAGTTGTATGCCTCTTGAGCTCTTTGGTAATCCAATCATAATCCATTAACATCCTTAATCCTTTCCAAATTACTAATGATCTCACATAGTAAAGATCCAGTTATTGCTTTTAGGTTATTGTCTGTCAGGTTTGTTATAGGTTTGCCAGTTCAAAGTCATGTGATCACATGAAGTCTTTACTGTAAATATACTGCATGGAAAGCAAAGTGTGAAAGCAAGAAACATAACTTTCAGTTCCTGAATTTTTTAAAAATACATCTAATAATTTTGAGTATGTGGAAGATTTCAATGACTGATATGATAAATGGGAGACCCCCCCCCCCCCATCTTGGTAAGGAAAACCCTTCAAGCCAGGAGGTTTAGTTGTATAGATGTAGGTTAGAGCCAGAGGAGAAAAGGCCCAACTCAGAGCAGTTAATTTAATGACAAAGTGGTGGCTTCAAATGGACCTAATCAATACAAGCAAGTGGTCAGGATTAGGCTGTTTAGATTTCTGTGTCCAATTCATCATATTCTCCTGCTGTGAAGAAATGGATTTTTTTGTTGTCTCCCATTATTAATGAATTGACAGTTGACATTGATAAATATGGACCTTGGTGTGGACATAGCCCAGTTTAGAAAGCAGGTTTACACAAGAGACATAGCAAGTATATCTTTTTATCAATATCAGTTATGCCATGGTTTGTATAGAATGGCTATTTTTCATACTTTTTCTATATAAACTGGTTAATCATTTAGTAGTTTTCTAATGAATAATTTGTCTGCCCAACTTTCTGTTTGAAGTTGGTGTTATTATGCTATGCCTGGGTAACAACTTGATCCCGTATTTTTGAAAAGGTATCTGAGATACTATAGGTTAGTTTATTGACTCTCAGATTTGTAATGCAAGGGTTGCAAGTTCTATACTCACTGAGGTCAGCTGCTTTGGTGTGTCCTTTCCTCAGCATGACACAGCCAATATGTTAAGAGTGCTGTTAACTGCACCCCAACACCACCACCAATAAACTTCTGTCAAAAAAGTTTGTTAGCATGAAAAAGCAGATGAAGGTCAAAACTATCAAAATTGTATATGTTTTTTGGGAGTGCATCTTCAGCATTGAAATATAGCATTGATGGGGAGGACCACATAAAAAAGAATCTTATTTGTTCTGTAAGACATTATTCTATTTAAAGTCATTGATCCTCAAATCTGCTGACATTGAGAGGGTTTAGAGTTGTTGTTGTTATTATAGGGTTTAATGCCATTTTTCTGCACAAGATAGGCTATGCATGGCAGCCAGTATAAATGGTAGAGGAAGAACCAGGGAAAATCCTGGAAGAACCACCAACCCAAGAGAAGCTACCGGCAAGCTTTCTCACAGACCCACATTGGCTGAGCCCAAGACTCAAACCCACACATACAGACAGACAGACAGACAGGGTTTAGAGTAACATGGCCATTATGACATATTATTACATATATTACATGAACCATTATTAGTATGATTGTGTTGGTCTGTATCCTACTTTATTATGCATTCAGTGTTGTATGTTGCCAAGTAATTCCTTTGTGCAGTAAAATCAGTCTTGAAAGACCACTGCTATGAGAGACGACCTGTCATGAGAGACCAGATTCTCAATACACTGATTTATTGATAAGTGTCATGATTTGTCATGAGAGACCACCTGTTTTGAGAAAACATGATTTTTTGGCAAAAGTGGTGGTCATTGAAAACAGGTTCTGCTGTACTAGTCAAACTGTCTTGAGCCTCTTGTTTCAAAAATCAGAACCCTACCAGGTTGTCTGATAACCTTGAGACAAAGTCATGAGGCTGCAAAACCATGATTATATTAAACTTGACTGTATATTTTTGATAAAGTAACTGGTCTCTGCCAGAATGTTATTGACTGACAGGATGATGACATTGTTTACTCAGATTTCAGAATTTGAGTCCCTTTAAAGGACACAGTGACATAAATGTTATTTTTGATTTTGATAAAAGCAAACAAGTCAAGATGATTGAGGAGAATTATGTTTTGCAGGTCTTTCATTAGTACGCTAATTGTTTCATTATGGCATCATAAGTTTGTTTAATGTATGCTTTAATACTGACAGCAAGGAAGTATTTGTGTTAGAGTAGATGATATAGTGGGGTAATCAATATCCATAATGATATGGCATAAAATCAGACATCTTTCGTGTCCTTTTGAAGGAAAAGCTCATCCTTGATTCCTTTGAATTTACTATGACTTTTATTTTAATACTTGAAATGACAGCATCACACGCAAGACCTCATTATGAAATTTCAGATTTTGTTGACCTTGAAAGGTGGCAAAAACTGGTTTGAGACTGGCAGTTTTATGTCATAAGGGGCCATTTTCACTCATCAGAATTTTATAGGCTACTTGGAAATCAAATGGTTGTGAGCTTTCACAGGGTTATTTAGGGTCATATTATGCAAGCATGCAAATGTCAGATCTAGATAAAGGCAGATGTACAATAACTTATGGTTAGTAAATGCCCCAGTGATAGACATCACTACAGACTTCCACACTATAGATACCATATTGATATGACTGAAAAATTGTTAAAGCTGTGTTAAAAATCCAAACCTAAATCTCTCTCTCTCTCTGTATCTCTCTCTCTCTCTCTGTTTCTCTCTCTCACACACACACACACACACACACACACACACACACACACACCTTTGTTGTTTTACATGTTGACACAGTCATACAAATCATGGTGTGAGAGAGTTGAGAGACCTGGGCAATGGTTAGATTGGAAAGTTATTAGAAATCTAGAAAGCTGGAAATGGACTGTCACACCTACTACATTATTACAGAATAATGGCATGACATAATGCAGTGGTGTGTGTGGGACCCTACACAGAGTTTGCAACTAGTCATTGTCTTGACTGAGATGGGACATGTCTGGTATACTGTATTACATCAATATAATCAAACAGGTTATATTTTGTTCCAAGCAGAAATTAAACCAGTGCCATGAATAATGGCACCTATTAACTAGCTTTCATGCCCCCCTCCGACACAAGGATGGAAGAACGTAGGTAAGGACAATGGGTTGCACAATAACTATCTCACTAGGGAAGCAGACTTTATTGCTCAGCTGCATGCGCATAACAAATGGATTTTTAATTTAGAAATTCAAGATATATACATGATGTTATAACTTGACCCTTGCAGCAGTTTATTGTGATCTTAATTTGCTCCAAAGGCAGTTCTGAAAGATTGAAATGGGATTCTTGAAATGGAATGGCATAATTAGTACTCAGATCTAAAAATTGTAAGCGGAATGAATAATTTCCCTCCAATTTCTTAATACAAAGTAATTGGTTTGATTTAAACCAATCAGATACTTTTCTTTTTCTGGGTTATTGAACAATTACTGACCTGATCCAGTCATAATTTACATGAATGATCAGTATACAGTTCATGTAATATACCTTTAATTAGAGGGGTACAAAGGGGCTTCCTAGGGGAGATTAGAGGATAAGATTTATTTATCGATGGCATGATTAAAATTACACTTAAATCAACAAGTGTTAATCAGTCCCCCTTAATGGATGGTCATATAAACATGAGGTTTTCACTAAAAAGTCTTATGATTTCTTGTTGGTCCTAAATGAAGATGGTATCAATCTGATGTCCACCTCAATCTGATGTCCACCACAAGGGCCATTTTGAAAATCTTGACTATGCTACTCAGTCTAAATGGAAAGCTATATTGATAAGGGGTTTTCACAAGAAGACTTTTTATGATATCTAGTTGGTCCTAATTGAAAATATTCATTTGGTGCCAATCTGTTATCAATATGACCACTTCACTAGCCATCTTGAAAATCATGTTATTGCCACTTCTCCTGAATGAAATGTTGTATCGCTAAGGAGTTTTCACCAGAAGACTTCTTATTACGTCTTGTTGGACCTAAGTGATGGCAGGCACTGTGTCCATCTTGAAAATGTTGTTATTGCTAATCTTCCAGAATTAAAAGTGATATTGCCATGGGATTTTCACAGAAAGACTTCATATGATATAATTTGTCCAGAATGGAAATTGTCTATCGTATGTTGAATATGGTTACAGCAGCTGCCATCATGAAAATATGATCACTACTGCTCCTGAATGGATGGTTATATCAGTGTGGGGTTTTAACTTAACAACATCTAAGGATTGTCCAGTTGGTCCAACTATTGCCATTCAGATATTCAATATGCCTGCCACAGTGACCATTTTGAAAATCTTGTTATAACTATTTCTTTGAAATAAATGGTCATATCAGCATGGGGTTTTCATTGAAAGATTTCTTGGTACTGATTCAACTTCTAATATGTATGCCACGGTCACCATCTGGCTATCGCTACTTTTTCTAGATGGCTGGACATATCAACATTGTGGTTTCACCAGAGGACTTAATGATGACTAGTTGATACTAAACAGAAAGTCATATCAACCTGGGGTTTCCACTAGAAATCTTTTTGTGATGCATTGTTGGCCCAGAATTAAAAATGGTGCAATCCAGTTTGTCCACCAAAGCAGTTAAATTGAAAATCGTGATATCTTTGGAATATCAAAGATGGTTTCAACACTCTACAGTTAAAGGAAGAAATGTTCCTTTCTTGAATTCCTGGAAATTCTCTTCAACAAGTTGAGCATCAGTCCCATTGAGGGAATCTTGTTTCACTTTTTACTTTATTACAGTTCATCAGCCACCCTCCATACTAAAAAATTCATCTTAACAATAGTGACAGGTAATGTGTTACTAATATTAAAAGTAGGTTGTGGTGGGAGGGAAGGGGAGAAAACTTAATTTTAATGTACAGTTCTTACCTGTTGCTATTGGATGCCACACCCCCCCCCCCCCCGATGTCTCTTTAGCCGGATATCCTTTATGAAGAATGAGGACGCACTGTTGCACATGGGCCAGTGATGTAGATCATACTGGGTTATGATTTTAATAATTTCTATAGCAAGAGGATGGTGCATCTAACATGGGTGAGGTTTTTCCATTGCAGAAAGAGTAAGCTTAATACTACATGTATAGTGACAGGTAAGTATTACATAATTAAAATTACTCCTGCCCCCATTTTCACAATGTATTTAATATATAGGGTTGCAACAAAGGATTATGTGACTTGTGGGTCTTTAGAGAGGTCACAGGATACAAGAGGAGACGCAGGAAGGGTGTGTAGTGATCCCCATGGGTACTACAGGGTCGGTGAAATTATCATTAAACTTCTACTTGTTAAGTAATGTTTAATTTTCCAATTTCATTGACCTTTCATACCCTAATGGACCCCACAAGATGTTTAGAGTGTATTCTTTGATGGCAGCATAGTAGGATAAAAAGGCAAATCACTGTGCATCATAAATCATGAGAATTTATTGTGCATATTCAACTGGACATGATAAATGCATGTACTGCATTTAATAACAGTAGGTTGGACAATGTACGAGTTTCAATGCTTCATATGAATTTATTTCAAAATATATCATAAACATCATTTCTTGTTGAATTCTACACACTCAAATTTTGTAGAAGACATTTTCATATACTGTATAATTCAGAAAAAGTAATCCTCTGTTGCAACCTGAAATGCTCCATATCTGGTATTACTTAAAAACCAAATGTTGGCTTATCATTTCAAACATCCAAAGATAATGATAGGGACAATACATCCCCACTTCAACAGTGATGATGACTCACTCACTCTGGGAACACGAGAAGACAAATGAGAAAGCCACTTTGTGGATGTCATTGCCAATGAACCTGCTGGAGGTTTTTAACACATTAACCCCGGAAGGTTTTTGTCTTTTTTGCCTGAAATTCATGTAGGAAATACATTTTAAAAGCTATTTCTGAATACATCCTAAGACATCAATTTCCAGGTGATTTTCCAATAACCTAATGCCTAGTTGTGTTAGAAACATCATTTTTCATTGGCTGTTTGGCTCGTGCATGAGCAGAAGGGTAAAAGTTGTTCTTTTTTTTATTTTTTATTTTTGCTTAACTCATTCGGCCCCAGAGGTTTTTGTCGTTTTTGCCTGAAATGAACTTAAGAAAGACATTTGGGGTGCTATTTCTGAATACAATGTAATACATCGGCTTTCAACAGATTTTCCATGAGACTAATGAATAGTTGTATTTGAAACATCATTTTCCATTGGTTATTTTGCTTGCGCATGAGCAGAAGGGTAAAAGTTGGAGTTCTTTGGGTTTTTTTTGTTTTTTTTTGCCTAATGGTCCCATCATTTTTGTATGGAGACCGCAATTTATTCCAGATGCCCACCTTATCCTAGTTTTTGCAAAGGTTCACCTGTCTCTGTGCAGTTAAGACCAGTATGCCTTAGATCTGAGGCCAAAAGGTCTAAAATCCTGACCCAAAATCACATTCCAATCTCAAGCGAATTTTGGGTGAAAAAAAAACGGGTCCAAAAATTTTTCTCTCCATATTTTGTAGTGCAACTAGAACTTCCAGATTATTTGACATCATTTTAGAGCTATATCTGTCTGCTTTTTTTTAATACCACCCACATTGGTGTATCTTAAATGACCTTGATGCTGCAGAACTTGGAGGTAGGTTACAGCCTCATCACGCCTACAGATGGGATCGGGGCCGAATCGGTTAATGGGCTCATTATATTTATATCTAGACCACTCTTTATTCCAAATGCCCATTTTATCCTACTTTTTGCAAAGGTTCATCTGTCTGTCTGTCTGTTTGCAGTTCATACCAGTCTGCCTTAGATTTGAGACCAAAAAGTCTAAAATCCAGACACAAAATTGGATTCTGACCAATGGACAGATTTTAGGTGGAAAAAAATCGAGTCCAAAAAAGGTTTTTCCCTCTGTATTTTGTAGTGAAACTAGAAATTCCAGATTATTTGGTATCGTTGTAGAGCTACATCTGTTTACCTTTCTATAATACCACCCACTTTAGTGTATCATGCATGATCTTTATGCAACAGAGCTTGGCAATAGGCTAATAACCTCCTGTCACATTAACTCGTTGCCAGGGGTTAATGTGTTAAGAGCATATTGTGGCATAATTGTCAGTTCTGTCCAGGATTGTACATGGCCTGCAGTTTCTGACATGTTCATTACTGTTGTGAATTTTGCCAGGTGCAGTTCATGCAACCAAAGAAATTAAGAATTTAACAATGCCAAAGGTAGATCAGGAAATTTGGTTAAAGTTTCAGACCCTAATAGGTTCTTTGACATCCAAATGCAAAAAGTTCACAAATAAACATAGTTACTGGCCTCAAGAATTGTCCTAATGTGATACTTTGGTAAATGAAATATTTTGCCCTATCAACAACAGTTCATGTACAAGGTTTATATATTTTTTTTTAATTCATAGCAAGGATAAGATGGCTTATGGACAATACTGTTGCTCTTTCACACATTAATAAAATGGGGGTGGGTGTCAGGAATTTGACAGTCTGGCGTTTTGAAATATGGGAATTGTGGAGAGCAGTTGATATTTGTCTCAGTTCATGTCACCTGCCTAATACATCAAACATGGAGACTAATGTTTCTGTTGCAAAAATTAAACCATGATTCTGAATGTGGGTCTAGGCCTGAATATTTCCAGGAAATTAAACATATAGTGTAAACTGGTAAATGTGATATTGACCCTTTTGTCTCAGGATTTAATTTTCCGCTGCCAAGATGTATTTCACACAAACCAAACCCTCATGCTTCATTTGTTGATGCATTTTCTGTATCTTGAAGTATTTTCACTCTACCATAATTTTGTTATGTTCTTCCCCCTTTTCAGTATAATTCTTAGTGTTCTACAGAAATTTGGGGAGGGGAGGTGGTGATGGTAGTTCCAATCTTTAGGACTCGGCCATAGTTCCCCAAACTTCTGTCTTTTGTGTCAGATCAGTTGCACATATTGCTCAGAACACCCCAGATTCTCTTCCACAAGGACCCTACCATAATGCATCCAGTGAAAAAGCTCCACTTGGGAGTTTTTCATTTACCAGGAAGGCCATGAAAAACAAACTTACCACAGTCAATTTCTGATATTTTATGCTGCACTTGGAGACAATAAACACAGCTGCAATATCGGACATATCTCCAGTGGTTGCAGTGCTTTTATGACCAAAACCAGATCAATCCATTTTGCTCCTGTGTAAATTTCATTTTGGAATCCTTATGTATGCTCTTTCTTAATGGATAAGGGTACAGTGCTATCAGCACAGTCATATCTGCTATTAGCACAGTTCTACTTTAGTTAGATGGTTCAAATTACTCACAACACCCATTGCTTGAAGGTAACTAATAGGAGATGAGTTTATAACATGATTTAATCTACAGGATACCCAAGAATGGAGTCGCATTGGACGTTGATATTGGGCTAGGATATTTACAGCCACTTATATCCATTGAAATTTCCCTCATACTGACTGTTTTTTTTCAGGCAATGCCTTCTGGCCAAATAGGGCAAACCTTTAATTTCTTTGATCTTAGGAATTTAGATGTAAAAAAGAACAGAGTATCTTTATAACCACTGATTTTATGCAGTCATGTGCTGGAAATCATATTGGTGAAATTCACATTGCATTATATGCACCAGACAGATAACATTGTACAGTCACTCTTGTAGATATGTAGATAGAACAAACAGTATTAGGAATAATGAAATCAAAGTATTTATTAATTTCCAGGCCCTTTTTTGAGAAGTGAACTAATTCAGGATAGCTAAAATCCACCTTGTAAGTTGCTGCCATCAGTACTGACATTTTACACTATGTAGTACAAGAATGGCATTCACTTTTAACAAGGTACCTCAGGTTACAGCATTAAAAATAGCTGGTTGGACCAAAGATTCGACTTTCCTGAAATATTATCAGAAACCTATCCCATCTGATGTGACATTCAGTGAAAATTTGTTTGAATCAGTTCCATTTTTTATACTGGTGGTTTGTCACTTTTTGCAAGTTATTTCATGCTGTATATGGTTATAGAGAAATGTTTTGTGAACATTCATCTGTAAGAGTATATTGGCTTTGTTTATGTTCCAGTTACTTTTAAAGCCTTTCGTTGTTTTTTATCAAGCAGCCGTCTAACATATTTGCCTGAAATACCAAAAATTGATCTAAAATCTCAAATTAGTAAATTGCCATTTTTAAACTTAGTTATAAAATATGTTTGGTTAATGTTCACTTTTGTTTTCAAATAAAATAAACATAAGAAAAATAATTATGATTATTATTTTGTATACAGTATATTAATTCATGAATTAGATGCAAGTGTTAAAATGGGGAAATGGAGAGAGAAGGAAATGACACAGTTGATTCTCTTTAAATATTTATGATTATTTTTCTAAATTAACAAACACTATGAATTGATTTTCTCTTCTTTATTATGACAGTATTCATATTGATATTTGCCCCCCAAAAATGACTATTTGGATTTCTTTTCTTCCAAATTCTGCAAAATTGTATTACATTTATCCCCTATCACCTAAACTTAATATGAAAATTCTGATACAAATGTTTAGAGATGAATTTTACCTAGAGTAGATTGCCTGGCAATAGTTTGTAAAAAGTACAAATTTGTAAAAATAAATTTAGTATAATGACTAATATTATGTTTTTTTTTAATCTGATTCCTTGGTATAAATCTCTCCTCTTTAAGAAAATGACATTTTTGTGTAGGTTTTAAACCCAGTTTATGCCATACAGTTTTCATTTTTTTAATACTTTTTATGTAGTCTAATGTGAGGAAGATTTGTGGTTCTTGCTGTCATGGTTGACCTTTAAAAAGACATAATTTGTTGGGGTTTTTTAATGCAAACTTGTGCACATTTTACTATTATTCTCGTACAAGGAACTCCAAAGTATTTAAAAAGCAGGTATAGCTGAGTATATATGTTGAATAGTTCATTTTATGTTTATTTCAGCCGAATATGTTGTGAAAAAAATCCATGATCACATGTATGCTAAATATAGACAGTTGATCTTGCAACTATGAATACATTTGGATGTAATAATGTCAGTTTTTGTATATGAAACCAGAGAAAGTACCTGGTGTAATGAGGTTGCCATTTTGAGAAAATGTTAATCATATCACCAGCACCTGTTGCTATTTCAAAGAGATCAGCATGTTGCTGCCACAACTGTTCATTTGCAGCCCACTGTTTATTTTTCTGGTCCATAGGTGACCATGTTTGTGTCACATGACTCTTGTGACATCACTCCAGGCAAAGATGGCAAAACTAACCCTGCTAATTGAAATGACTGTTCTACAGCCCCATCAGCTCCAACAACATGTTTAGCCACATTTTATGAACCATATCAACAGTACTAGATATGGTTACAGTGTGCTTCCTACAAGAATAAAACCACTTGTGGATCTCCTGTGATATTCATAGCAAAGAGGGTGAAACAAGTGAAATGACTACTCTGCAGCCCCATGATATGAACTTTAATAACTTGATTGATCTTGGTGTTTTGAATCATATCAGCGCTTAATATTGTTGCAGTTTTTTCTAGAAGAATTAAAACATTTTGTTCATCTGTAACCCTGCAGGTTGGCCGTAGTTTCTTTTCAGACAATCAATATGCAACAGGATGCTGGTTTTTAGCTTTGCACACAGTGCATCATCCACTATTATTGTGGCAGTGCTGACCTTTGCACTGAAAATTTGCTGTTGGACAGAATTGCACAACACTTAGTGCAGTATCAAGGAAACGGTGCTAATCTGAGTGTGATCATTTTTTTGTACAGAGTCTTGAAATGTGAGGGTAAAACTACAAAAACTTTATTAGTAGCTAAAACATGAACTGACCATCACTTTGGACTTGCATACTGACCAGTCAAGCGACTTTTGTGTAGTCTCATGTGGTCCCTTAGGGTATGAAAAGCTTAATGAAATTGTCATTTTTTGGGGTAACGTGTCATCATTTAAATGGTAAAAGGATGGGGATACATGTATAATTATAGGAGCTACTTGACATTATATTGTGGGTACAGCCTTTTGTAAGGCATATTGAAACATTCATTTCTAGTATTTTTCCTACTGGCTGCAAAGGTTCAAGTCTGAATGATTTTACAGGAATGATGGCATGTTTGTGGAAACTCCAATTTCCAGTCGGTACAAAAGACTTTCAACACATCTAATCACTTTATCTCCACAATTGAACAGTCTGTGAAAGTTGATAGACGTCTCTTGTAGTAGCCATATTTGAATCAATACTCATTGATATGGGACCTCCATAACTAGGAGAGTATTTCAGGAAACCTGTGTCGTGGGATGTGTGCTTTTGAAGATTGTCTTTGACATCAGAAATGATTAATCAAGTTCACTGGATCTTTTTCCATTTTCTTTTTATGGTATTACATGAAATGATTAATTTAGTAAGAATTGACAGTCATGATTGAAGTAGTGACAGAATTTATAGTTTTGTAACATAATTATTTCCATGTTCCAGAAACTTTCTTATTGTTAAGAAAGAACTTTAGCAGTTACATTGTGACCCCGCTATAGCACGCTCTGTTATAACACAAATTCAGATATAACACGGTTGTGGTGTGGCTCCCGAAATTTTATATACATGTATTTTTCTTGTACAGGAAACAAATCATTCTTAAAAGTATGAAAAATTTTATATACATGTATTTTTCTCCCACAAAAAATTTCTTTCTGTAGGAAAAACGTAAAACATTTTATTATCATTTTGGGGAAGAGATTGCATATGAATATTACAAAACGATCGTGGCATGGCTCCTGAAATTTTATATGTATTTTTCCATACATGATAAAGTAGTTTTTCTTCTTAATAGTATGAAAAATATCATAAAATGTTTATTCTGGGACTGCATAGGGCTTTGCCAATGTCACAAACTTGGATTTTTTTCCCCCTTATTGGTGGCAAAATATACCATTTGGCGATTTTTTTTATTGGCGACATTGTTGGCTGTTTAAACTTGTGTATACAACCATTGGCTTGGAGTGTAGAAATTCAGAGGCCCCATGAAAGGAAGCCACAAACTGGATATAAAATGTACTGACATTTATTTACTGTTACATAAACAAATTCTTTGTCCATATTGACAAACCATCTAAACAGTGCATTGTTATATAATAATCCACTTATCTTGACATCTAGCATGATCACTGTATGTTGTGAGATATCCCGTTTTTTGTTGTTGACATTTCTGGTAATGGATATCAACTGAACGAGGCATTATCTTGTAATCTTTCTTCGGATTTTTGGCCACTTGCTAGTAATTAATATTTTTGCAAAGACTTACATTTGTAAGTTTATGGTAAGTAAAATTCCCCTTCTTTTCACTCAGATTTAAATCCTTCAGAACACTCACATTTTCTGTAACAATCCCTGTCATCAGACCAGAACATCCACATCTCTATTGTCCGTTGACCCTTTGCTAAATTTGAGACACATGCGTGGAAGACAGCATCACCCTGCTACCACAAATGTAAAAAAACAACACCCCCCCATCTTACTTATTGCTTTATTCAATAGGCAGGGAGGAACAGTAACTAGATTAGTCCAAACGACAGCCAGTTCCTTTTTAAAACGGTACCCATATAAAATAGTTTGCTGAAATTTCAAAGGAAACAGATTACCTTTGATGCACCGATTGTTATGACAACATGCTCAGCAAATGGAAAAAATAGTCTCAATCATGCATTACAATTATTTGATGTTGCTACCACAATAAGAAATGGGCATTTGTTTGGTTCTCTAGAGCTGGCCTTTAGCGGTGACTTCAGTAATGCATGCATCCTTCATCAAAGAGAGCTGACTACAATCTTCAGTAAAAACAAAGAACTTTTCTTCACAGGAAGTCAGTACCAAACTTAAATAAAAGTAATGAAATCTGATGGAATTTTGCATTTTCCAACGTGACTGGAACACTTTAACTGTGCAGTGAAAGTTTCCTTTTCACAGAGAAAAGGTTTATCATTCACTCACTGCTCTTACGAATGCTACCAACGGCAGCTTAAAATGCAAACTAACTTTTACCGACTTGGAACGTACTGAAAAGTAAATGTACTTCATCATTCAATATGTGATTGTGCTTTGTTTTTCCACTGAATTTAGCCCTATAAGACCTGTGAGAGAATTATTGAATATTTTAAATATGTGTGTTCATATTTTCGATAGAATCACTTGTAGATTCATTGTACATGATTAGATTTGCAGGTGAATACATGGTGTTGATACTCTATTCATGCTATACATTAGACATGTATATATAATTAGAATCAATGTATATGTACCAATCCTTGGTTCTCTATATAAAGTAAACTGTTATATATGCCTTCTCTGTTTTCACTACAGGTGGATTTATCATTTAATATGCATTGATTTAACATGTTAACTGTGCTGATACCGCCTTCATTTATTACCTACCCCCTGCTATGTTTTGGGGTACATGCATCATTTTCTTCAGCTAACTGACCTGGTTACTTATAACACATTTCGGCCTATACCATGGTCGGGTTCTATGGCTCCCAACTACTGTGTTATAGCTGGGTCATACTTTATAACAGCAAATCTTTAAGAATATACTGTTGGCAAAATCAGGAGAGCGCTATAGATTGACATAAAGCACCATAATGCTATTGAGAGGGAGTGTATGAGAGAGCATAGTAATGACATTGAGAGGCAGTGTGTGTGAGAGTGCATAGTAAAGGAATTGAGAGGGAGTGTGTGAGAGCCTAGTAGTACCATTCAGAGGGACTGTGTGTGAGAGTGCATATTAATGGCATTAAGAGGGAGTGTGTCTGTGTGAGAGCATAGTAATGGCATTGAGAGAGAGAGTGCGTGAGAGAGCATAGTAATATCATTGAGAGGGTGTGTGAGAAAGCATAGTAATGGCATTGAGAGGGAGTGTGAGAGAGCATAGTAATGGCATTGAGAGGTGTGTGAGAGTGCATAGTAATGGCATTGAGAGGGAGTGTATGTGAGATAGCTTAGTAATGGCATACAGATGGAGTGTATGTGAGAGTATAGTAGTGATGTTGAGAGGGAGTGATGTGTGTGAGCATGTTAATGCATTCAAGATGGAGAAGGAGTGATATACAGTGGATACATTCATGAAGTGTAGAGTTGCACTGAAGAGTTGTAACCTTTCTGAATTGCTTCAACATTGTGATGTCTTATTATATATTAGGTGATAGCCAATCAGGTATTAGTATTCTGAGTTTAGTTTGAGGTTGAATGAATGATTGGTCACAGGTCAGATTAAAGTCAATACTACATTAGGATTTTGAGTAGTCTTAAAGCTGTTATACTAGATTCATACTAAATGTATTTAATATTGAACACATTTTCTCCTGAAGTGGGTCAATGAAAATGTAAGAGACTGAAACAGAATAAGATATGCCGGTCAGCTGATTAGTGTATTGACTTTTGTAGATGCAAAAAAAGAATGGGTGGAGCTTGAAAATTGCATTGACCCTTGCTTATAAGCTGTATACAAAATAGGCATGCAGCCATTCACATTATCTTGTGTAGCCACCTTTGGGGTGAAATTTGATAATGCTTTCCCCTTATTCTTTATTTTAACTTAATAACACCAGTAGCATGCTTTTCTTGAAATAACAAATTATAAGCATGTTGCAGTGTTATAGTACCCTATAGTCAGTGGTCATTTGACACTGTTGTGTAATTTGCAAACTATAATGCTACCTTTTCTGTTATTTGCTATATAAATAGATTGCTCGCTTCTGCATATTTTTGTGTAAAGTAGAAATGGAAAGAGGTTAAAGATTCTTGGGAAAAGTCCACCAAAGTAATTTTTGTGTGCATAGGGTTGTGACTATATTAAGCAATATGGTAACACAAAATTCTCTTGTGTAATATTAATGTTGGTGCTGCAGGAATTATATCTGACTACATAGTGCTTGATGTGTTATAAAAATGCATTTGGGAAAGATGAAGAGAGAATGGGCTGTATAATGTCATTTAAAATTCCATTATAGATGCTTCATAACCAGTGATGAAAAGATAAGGTCCATCTCCTACCACAGTGATGTGTAAAACATTTTTTTCTTATTTTTCAGAGCCATGGATCAGTGGATTGGGATTACATTCTGTATTGATACTGATCCACTGTACTCACTGCACTAATACCATTACTGTATCAGTCTAGAAGCAGTGATGCTGAGAAAGCTGGGAGGGCCTCACTTCTGCATCATTATTGAGTTGTGTAGGACAGTCAGTAGGCATTGGAATATAGAAAGCCTCAAGATTTGAAATAGAATTTTGGAAACTTCTTTAATTTATACAATGGAGAAGGCAGAGGAAGATTCAGAACTTAGCTGGAAACAGAAATACCTGACCTTAGAAGCATCTGTCCAACGATTCCAGGAACAGGCTACCCAAATAAAGAAAGCTTTAGGTGCTAAGGTAGGAAATAATATATTCTGAAGTGACTTATATATTTATAGGATACAACAAAAGTCAAAATGGTGTGAACAATCATTGTTTAAGGCTTTGTAAAGCATGGCAGGCAGGGAACTGTCCATTAACCAGGTGTTCTCACACGGTTGGGGTAATATTCTGTATGAACTTAGAATTTAAACATTTGGTAAGTTGGTGCCATTTTCTTGCCTGGTTTTATTAATATGACTGTATCAGGTATTGATTCTTTGAACCATATCAACTTTGAATGTGCATGCTTCAGCATTCGAAGCAGATACTCTAACCACTTTAAAGAATAAATCAATAAAAAGTTCTGTTTATAATTTTTTATTTTCAACTCATTAGTCCCACACATCATACAAATTTGAGAATATTCCACAAAAAAGACTGCTGCTGTACCAGAGCAGCACAAGAGTACATTTATCGAACATAGATGTGCATATATTTTCTTTATTTACTATATTTAGTAACTGTATATGATGCATTTAAAAAAAGATTTTCCTCAATTAGAAAACTTGTCTCACCTGTTTGTTATATTTTTATGACATATTTAGGTAGTGGACCAGTCTTTACTTTACAAAAATGGTGTTTAATGTTAAGCAAAACAGGCTTTATCAATGTGACATCGTGGATGTTACTTGAGGCATTGTTTTTACTTCAGAATATGTTGGATTAGAAAAAGGACATATAAAATGAGCTTTACAAATTTTTAAAGAATATGGGAGTGACATAATTTAGCTTTTAGGTTAAGGGTGTTGTCATGCAGAATTTGTGACTTTATGACCATTCAGTGAAGGGTTAGACCTGTAGACTAGATGAAGTGAGTATTGTATATAAATTATTTGTCAGTACGTTTTGTGTTTGCATTCTGGTGTAATCCACATTTGTTTTGCCCATTCATGACCAAGAATTTTAACCAGTTGCAGATCCATGTTAGTAGCAAAATCAGTTGTACGTTTTTCTGTAATTATGATGTAGATTATGGTGTCATGTTTGCTCAGCCCCAGTTCATAAGTTGTGTATAAACTAAGGTATTATTACAAGCCATGGTTTGATATCTGAACGTTGCCATAGGCTAGAGATAATCTCTTACTAAAGGTTAATGTGACCAGAGAGAATATCCAGCATCTGGGATCGGCACATGCTTTAGATTGAGCGACATACCACCTATGTGTTACAGCTTTGTCCTAAGATCAAAGGAATGGAGAGGGGGAAACAGGGCGTGTTCAAAATCTGTCCCCACATGGACAGACAGTGAAAAGTATATTGTCCATTAAGTTTGATTGGATCTGGTCAAAACGACATCCAGTTGGAATTAAAATAGAGGGTGTGATAACAATTTCGCTTCGAATTATAACTTTGAACTAGCAAGTGAAAATTTAGTCTTGCCTAGGAAGATTGCTGAGCAATATTGGGGTTACTCCAAGGAAGCCACTCGTGATTTGGTGGTAAAACTTTGGAGATCTAAGGAAAGACAAAGCTTTGTAAAGACCAGTAAGTTATTTGCTTGATTTTTGCAGAATATTACAGCATTGTAGTTGTAATTGTAATTACGTGTAGTATATATACTTAATTACTAGGATCATTTAGTACGTAGAATTACCTTTGTAGTGTTTAATTTACATTCATGTTTGAGAAAAGAGAATTATGTAGATTGTTAGCTTGTGGTCAGAATTTTGTAATTAGCTATTAGGATACTTCGTAGTAAACTATTGCTTTTATTCATGTGATATGTTAGATTTACACATGCTTGAATTGTGAATTTGGAAAATGGTTGAAGTGCGTAAGATTAGTTAATATGGATGTATGGATATATCAGAGCATGAATATTTGAATATTTGTGTACTTTGTATGAGTTGTAGTTTAAAGAAATTCGTCTGATTGTTGTGATATTGTTTTGTATAATGGGATTAGGAATATTTACTGATGTGACACAATTTATTGATGTATGTATCATTGTATGAGAAGTAATTTATTACGACGTTGTTTTACCATTCAAGAATGTTTGAGTATTTTGATGTGAATGAATGCATAACCGAAGAAAGTTAATAGCCATTATCTGATGATATTCTGGGTGTAGTGTGAGACGAGAGGTCTAAGGAAAATATTGTACCATCCTTGTGTTTTCGCAGGAAGCTTTTTGGGGAACAGAACTTCCGGTTCAGTTGAGTCCCAAGTCTCTAAGAGGGGAGACATAAATGAGACTAGCAGAGCAGTTGGAGTTGACAAGTCTAGTCATATTAGAGAGCTGAGGATGAGGAGGAAAAGGAGTCAAGGAGGAGAAAGTGGCTAAGGGGGAGGAGTATACAGAAGTTGAGGATGAGGAGGAAAAGGAGTCGAGGAAGAGAAAGTGGAGGAGGAAGAGTATAGAGAAGTCAAGAAGGAGAAGGAATTTGGAGGAAGTCTGGAAGAAGAGGAAAAGGAATTGGAGGACTAGGAGAGAAGAATACCAGTACACAGATGAGTAGAATACAAGGACAGGTGGAAAGCTATCTCACACTACTAATCAAATGATGCAGTATGCTATCACAGGGTCAAGTGGAAGGAGATTACTTGGGAAATTTGCAACATTTGATTATTGAATTGTCATTAAATTGTTATTCATTGAATTTCACTTTGTTTTGTATATTCAATCATTTAACCATCGGCATTGCTGACTGGGGGCTCGATGCTTGATATCTATGTGTCACTAATTTAACTTCCAACCAAAATCGAGCTTGGGTGGGACTTCTATAATAACTTAAATAAAATATTGGAAGCACCCCACTCCACACCAACCACAGTGATGGTATAAAAACCTGTCATGCTACAGTTTTAGATTGCATGCTTAGATAATGCATTTTTATTAGTAATAATTGTGCTTATACCTGTCTAGCATTTGACATTTATGTGGTTCTATAACTTGCCTGGTTGGTAACCAAAGTCACAAGCACTCAGTGGTTACGGGGCAGGAGGTAGTAGCCTACTGCCGAGCTCTGTAGCGTCATGGTCAGGCATGATACACTAAAGTGGGTGGTATTATAGAAAGGTAGACAGATGTAGCTCTACAATGATACCAAATAATCTGGAATATCTAGTTGCACTACAAAATACAGATAGAAAAACCTCAATTTTTGGACCCGACTTTTTGTTACGCAAAATTCGCCTGTGGTCAGAATCCCATTTTATGTCCGGATTTGAGACTTTTTGGTCTCAGATCTAAGGCAAACCGGTATGAACAGCAAAGAGACAGATGAGCCTTTGCAAAAAGTAGGATAAGATGGGCATTTGGAATAAAGAGTGGTCTCCAAAAATAATGGCTCCGTTTAGCACAAAAAAAAAACAAAACAAACAAAAACAAGTCCAACTTTTACCTTTCTGCTCATGCGCGAGTTCAATAGCCAACAAAAAATGATGTTTCTAACACAACTAGGCAGTATGTTATTGAAAGATGACTGTGGATTTGGTGTTTTTGAATCTGTTCAGAAATAGCTTTAAAAATGTGTTTCCTACTTGATTTTCAGGCAAAAATGGCAAAAACCTCCAGGGGTTAATGTGTTAAGAGGTTAGTGCTTTGACTGGTCAGCCTGGTGTCAGGATAATGTGACTGGGTGGGACATCATTTTACATGTCTGCAGCATTATGCCCCAGTGCTGTACATAATTATAAACTGCCACACTGCAGACATCATAGCGATATGACTGAAAAATTGTGAAAGCTGCATTAAAAATCCAAATCACACACACATACACACACACACAATGGGAGGTTGTTGTTGTTGTTGTTGTTGGGTTTAACGCCATTTCTCAGCACACGATAGGCTATGCATGGTGGCCAGTATTAATGGTGGAGGAAGAACCTAGGAAAACCCTGGACAATGGGAGGTTGGGGATGAGATGGGGCTGGTGTTAGATATGGTATGGGGTAGTTGCTGGGGCCTAGTAAAATGTATGATAATTTACCATGGTCAGCTGTGGAAATAGTACAGGTGTAGAAATGCAGTGGTATTTATAGTAATGGAATTTAATTATTTTAATTCACATGAAATATGAGCAAATATGTTGGTTATTTGTGCCTGTTGTATTAGAGGAATGAGCTGCAATGGCATGCATGATGCATATCAGTTGCAGCTAAAGGTATGAAAGTACGCATTTGTCAGAAGAATTCAATTGATGGTCAATCTGTCTTTAATAATTGAAGATGTCACATGAAATGAAGACGGCTTTTGTCACTGTTTGATGATTCTTGCATAATATTGGTAATCAGCAAAAATGTGAAACCTTGCAGTATTATCATTTGAAAGGAGAAGAGATTTTTATGCCCTACCATGACAGTGGTATGAACATGTTGCCCTTGTCAATTTGCATGTTTGCCCATCCATTTTTGTTAGACTTTGTATTTAGCTCAGGTTTCAGGCACTCTGGTGAAGCATCCATGTTCCATGAACACATTTATTTAGTTTTGCAAAACTGTATTATTTCAGGTATTAATAATACGTTAATTTTAGTGCTTATCATTTATAGTAGGTTTTCAGACTTTGTTTTTGTCTTAATTATATTCATGGACTAAATTTGACACTGAGAGAAGTAAAGTCCAACTTTATTTGTTGATCATAATTTATTTTGTCTTCAGCTGTTCTTAACCATTTACAGTTTGAGAACTTAGTTTCTAATCTACATTATATAGAACCAGAAGTGTGCTGACATGCCATTAAACACTACCCTTGCTCATTCCTGAAAAATTGTTAAAGCTATGTTAAAAATCCAAATCACACACACACACACCCATTCCTGATATCATAAGATAGGTGTGTATTTGCCACACATGTCCAATATGTAAAAGATTTTGACTGGTGCATCAATCACTGGAGCTATAAAATATTATTATACATGCATCAACTTGTCAGATTTATTTATCTATTAAACACCCAAATAAACATGGTAAAAAAGTAAAATTCAAAGTTCACTTGATCTAGTTTAGAGAGTGTTTCTTTGTGAAATAATTAATCAAGATGTTGCTGGCTAAGCTTAATTCAAAGGTGACTACATTGTTGGACAATCAATATATGTGTTGCCAGCTAAGTGTTTAGTTATTGTTTTTTTCTTCAGTTATTGTTATCAGTCTATAACCACAAAATATGAGAGGAAAGAGGAGTGGAAGTTTATCTCCAGGACTGCCTAGAAGACATACTATTTACTGATTGCACTATGGTCTGTACTAAAGACATTACATCTGTCCCTCACATTTAAATGCGTCTCAGTGTGTTGGTGCATGATAATTTTAGAGCAAAATGTGTGAGAACTAGGCCTGAATTAAGACACATAACAGCAAAAAAAACCACAACTTTTATTATCATACTACAAGACTTATTTGTTGTGTACCTAATCAAAGGGGGCCCCGAGTGGCCATGTGGTCTAAAGCGCTCTCCGTCACGGATCAATGCCATCTCACCTCCGTCTGCGTGGGTTCGAGTCCCGGGCTCGGCCAATGTGGATATGTGAGAAAGCTTGCCAGTAGCTTCTCGTGGGTCGGTGGTTCTTTCCGGGGTTTTCCCGGGTTCTTCCTCCACCATTAATACTGGCCGCATGTATAGCCTATCTTGTGCTGAAAAATGGCATTAAACCCTTTAACAACAACAACAACCTGATGAAAGGAAACTTCACCATCTGACTTACTGGAAATGCCAGTTAATTAGTGTTATATATTTTCAAGGTAGTATAGTATGTCAGCTTGTTGTCAGTTAATAAATTTTGTTACAATGTTGGAGTGGAATAAAATAGTGTTATTTGTTTAGATTCTATGGTGTATTTTAGGAAAGAAAAGATGTTTTATTACTAAGTAGTTTCAAAGGAACTAGTTAATCATGGAATTATACTACTAATACTACAGCAGCATCAAAAACGGAACTGCAAATGACACAATTTCTGGTATATCTAGTAATTAGGTATTTCCTTGTTTTCTTTCTTTCCATTGGATGTTTTTATATTTAAAAACTATATGGCTGCCATGTTAGTTTTCGGGGGGGGGGGGGAATGTTAGCCAAGAGCCACTGGGAATTTTTGGGCCTTTGATACATACATGTACATAACAATGTTGTGGCTTGTAGCAGTCATGAAATCCATGAAAATTAGTATCCTATGGTACAAGTGCATTCACAGTATTTGAAAGAATATAAAATGATATACAACATGTTAAATTCTGTTTTTTTCCCTATCTTTCTTTTTTCTCTTGCTATTTATAGCATTCTGAGTAGTTTAGTCAAAATTCTTCAGCAAATTTTTTGATATAATTCCATTTGCAGAAAATCACCTCGATTGGTTCAGTAATGTGTCAGATCAGTTTGTCAACCAATGCACTATGAATAAAAAATATTTTAATGTTTTGTTTTGAAAATATCAGCAGTCTGGAAAATTATTTGAGTATTTCATCCATTCCCTTACAGTCTGATCAATCAATGCTTTAGGAGAAGAAAATGCAGAAGTAATTTCTGAATATTGTTTTTTCTTGGGGGGGGGGGCAGTACTAGCAGCCTGGAAAAATAATTATATTTCCTTTTTTCCCATGCAACTCCGGTATACTGTTAGCTTAAGGATTCCCACGGTTCTATCTCATGACAGCAGAGTTATCTTTTTTTTATATCATTTGAAGTTGAGGTTATCTTCAGAGAAGAGGCAAGATTTGGTGTAACTGGAGGGTTATGGGATTGCCAGATGACTTGCCCTATTACTGACATACAACAGCTGTAGTGTAGCTCAGATGAAAATATTATTGAAGGAGGAATGTTTTTCTTAGGGTAGGTGGGTGGGAACATGAATGTTGCTGAATTTATAAATAAAATTAGATATTCGGATAACCTACATTGAGATTTTTTTTTCTTAATATAGCAAAATTTTAATAGGGTCTTGGTCATGCATTTAAATAAATTGCCAACAAATGTGATTTCCCCTTCCCCCAGTCTTCCAGAGGACTCAGAAAATTCACTTTCTGTGTTAAAATACATTTTTCAAGGCAATTCTGTCATCTTGAAGCAAGGCACTGCTTTCACATATCATTCCACACTCAAATTTAAAAACTGTTGTCAAATTAACAGGTATACATCTATTATTTATCATAAAAATGGTGTAACTTTCATGACACATCACACGTCTTTAGCCATTTACCATATATACTCACTTATAAGTCAAGTCTACAAAGATCTTGATCTGCTATAACATAATGCGCCTGCAGATCAGGGACCTTGTTTGTACTACTGATTACTCCTAACAAACTGCTATTACCCAGATGTGCTGTTGTATTATGCAGCAGCAGATCTGGGTCTGTGCAGTTTGCAGTTGGTCTCATCTTATAAGCAAGGACATATGGTATTTAACATTTGTTACATGTTTTGCAAATTTGCATTGTCACATTGCAGTAATGATTGCTTGAAGGAATATAAGTAAGTAACTGGAATTTTGCAGCCAAAATGTTCAGTTACCTTCGGTTACTTCAACACATATAGATCATTTTCAGATACTATTTTTAGCTGGCCAAACCTATCCCAGAGCTGCATCCAGTACGGTCATGCACATTTGACGTATGGCAACTCGAGTGACCTACACTTCTTACATGAATAGAACATTTGTCATTTTAGATTGCCGCAGATAGTAGTAAACAATAATATGCCAGCCCACAAGTATAAGAGTTGAACTGTACGTTTTCATCAAGTGTTTTTAACAATAAATGAGTATATATTGCTGTATGTTACTGCATCATGACTCTCATATTAACTCTGCCCAGACCCCTCTTATGACTGCATGGTAATGAATAATCTGAAAATAAACAAGTTAACTTGTCAGCAGTAAACAATGAACACCAAAGGTGGCACATCACATATTAAGCAGATTCCTCACAGATTTGCCATTTAGTTAATAAATTATAACTGGGAATGAATGGGAATCTGAAAACTGCTTATGATACATTGGATTGGTTAAGGAATTTACTCTCTCTCTCACTCTCTCTCCCCCTGTCCTTAGTTTGTTAACTCCTTGAACAAATATGGATAATAATGATGAGTTAACTCATCCTGCGATACATTTGCAATGGCCAGTTCTTTCAGCACTATCTGCTATGTGTAACTCGTGTGGCTTCTCGGATTGGGCTTGGGATCTGATTACGCTGGCATTGATAATGCTGTGTTCACCTGTATGCATCCATCCACTATGCAATTAATTATATGCAACACAGAGGTTTGTAAATCCTCATGTTTTTGCAAGTATATAGTCTTGAAGGGTCATCTAAATACACGTAGATTTGTACAATTTGTAATTCTGGTCACATAGGAAAATTGTCCACCCACCCCTTTCCTTTCACAAATGGATCATCTAACTTTGTAAGTCTTATCCAGAACCGCTGACAGGGTAGGGCAAATTCCGGGGGACCACAACGGTCAGGAGTCCACCATTGTTTCAGTTTGTGAGTCATTGGGGCCTACTGGATAATTTTTCCTAGGGCCCACAAATCCTGTCTGCTGTTCTGGTCCTCTCATGCTTTTTGTGCTCATATCTACTTTTCTGATTTTAAACACACTATTACTGTGAAGGGTGTACAGATGTCAACCCTTTACAAATTTGTTTGAGACATTCTTCACGAACATACACTACGTTAATGACAATTGTTTAAAAGTAGCCCTACGTTGATTGCATCTGCTTTAAATATTGGAGTGGAAAAACCCAAATTCGACTTCCCGAAAAAGGTCTATAGTGAGTCCCAGTCTCAGTCAGATCTATGCTGGAGATGATCAAGAAAGGCTATTATGCCCAATTAGGGCACTGCATTTCTGTCTTAATGAAGAATCCCATGAGGTTTGAACTGTTGCTGCCTCATGGACCTGTCTGAATCACTCTTTGAGTGTACATCATGAATATAGTATTTGGCAAGCCCGTACTATCTTCTTCTTCTACCCTGTTCATTAGTACAACAAGAACAGGAATTTATTCTCTGTGACCAAGCACAACTTGTGGCCTAGAGAGACACCAACCATTTTATAAAGTGGACCTCTCCCTCTTATTATGAGCACTTTCCATTTTGTTTTGTTTTGCTCAGTTCTAAAACATCAACCTGCTTACCTGACAAATTCATCTATATAATAGCGATGAGTAACATATTGCTGCTATTAAAATGTAGCGATGGGAAAGTATTGCATGATTAAAACTAGTTTTAACACACACACCCAAATAAAACTACATTTCCTTCCATCATTGAGTTTTGTGTGATATTTCAATTGCTTAGATTTTGGCATGTTAGCATTGGAAATAATGAATGTTTAGACATAGAGAACATGAGTGCGTGCTACTATTCCCACTCATGTTAAAAAGCCTTACACTTAGGTTGTTAGGGACTAAATAGTCCTGCAACCTAATGGCTAGAATTAAAGAGTACTTTTTGAGTACATTTAAGCCTGGGGTATGTGGCACTATTCCTTCCCTCAGGATTAATTAAAAAGTCACCTGTGTTGACAGTAACCAGTGATAAATGCTCCTAGTGAGTGCACATCACTATAATTCAAATAGATAGATAGATAGATGTTTAGATATCTCAACAAACTTCAGACACCGATGCATACCAACCCTGTTTATGCTGATAGAGCTGTTTTGTAATCCAAACATAATCAGTGTCTTTAATCCTTTTGGAATTACTTCTGATCAAACATACTATAATCTGGTCAGCAAACGTGAGAAACTGAAGCCAGCTGACCCTGCTCTGAATCAAAGGGAGGTTGATGGTTTTATGCTGCTTGAAATTAGCAACAAAATTGTCTTGCTCAGCCAGTTCAGTCATGTAAACTAGTCAAAATTTGACTTGCAAAATACCAGAATATCATTGTCTGCATTTTGCATTAAGCCTGAAGGAATCAAACTATTCATGACTGATTACAGAATCTGCAGAGAGTCACAGGCACATTGATACTCATCTGATCCTTTGCATTTAGTAGATCTACTTGAAATATGAATCATCTAGTTTTGCAAGCACTTTAGTATGTTGCATTTTAATCAAACCCAAATTGGAAAATATTCTTCACTCAAAATCTAAAATGTATCTTCTTGATATTTGCAAGTGAAAAGCTTAATTTGATAATAATGAAGACATTGTGACCATATTCAGTTAAATCCTGCATGGTTAGCAAAATGCATAGAATGATTTAAACCTGAAATCATGCATTATTTATAGGCTACTGAATTTGTATGGGAAAATATGAACAAATTTTTGTGAGCAATACTGCATGTTAGGAGTCCAGCATTGCTCAGAAAAATGAGTTCATATTTTCCAATACAAATAATGTACCTTTCTATTATATACTCAGTTTGCTTTTCTTTCTAAGGCTTAATAATAGTAATAATAATAATAATAATAATAATAATAATAATAATATAAAACAAAATAATTGAATTTATGCTGGTTCCAAAGTAAATACACAACTGCAGGTTCAACAATGCACAGTAACAATATTACTGTGCCCTGTGGCCTTTTTGAACTTAGTCACATGCAATGTCATTTGTTTAGAGAATAAATCTCATTTTAGTCTACTTAATATTTAAATTTAGAGTCATATTGTGAATAAATTTATCTTGGAGAAACTTTTTCAGCTTGTCTGATTTAAGAGATTTTGTATATCTGTTGATCCAACTAAATTCTGCTTTCCTAGTTGTGATGGACTGGATTTATTAACTGGGTCAGTTCTGTATGATGTGCATGTAACTGGAGGGACTGTCCTTGATGCAATTGCACATGTTTCTGTTCTGTCATTGATTGTTTGGAATCATAAGGTGGGGAAAATATGTCTGCATATGTGTGTTTGTGATTTGGATTTTTAATGAAGCTCTAACAATTTTTCAGCCACATTCCTATGATGTCAGTAGTGTAGCATTTTATAGTGAAGTCATTTAATGGAGTATCATGCTGCAGACATGTTGAGTCTTGCCCCACCCAGTCACATATATCCTGACACCAGGCTGACCAGTCCTACCTCCAACCTCATAATGCTGAGTGCCAAGCTAAGCAGCTGCTAGTGCCATTTTTATAAGTCTTTGGTATGACTCAGCCTGGATTCAAACCTGCAGTCTCCTGCATCTGAGGTGCATGCTTTAATTCATAAAAACATGAATTCTTTTAACTGAACTTCTGAAAGGGATGCAGGATTAAATATTTGCTTGGGATTATCACATTCATTTTGTTCTTGATTGCAGTAAGGAGAACATGATTTCTGTTTCAAATGTAGTCAAAATTAAAGCACAATTTCATGATGTGGATCAGTTTTTGGAGGATGCAAAAAGGCAAGTATATTTATTACCATCTAAAGACAACAACAACAATAATAACAACAACAACAACAATAATATTAATAATAATAATAATAATAATAAAAATGTACCTTATTTATAGAGGGTGACCAATTAGTCAAGGACTATTCTCCCTTGAGGCCCTCTTAAGGAGTATAACAATGCACATTATATGAAGATAGCAATAATTATTGTTTATTTGAACATGTTTAGTATTAAAATACTGAATTCCATTATCTATTAGAAACATATATGTATACCCTATTGCATGCACTTTGTTGGAGGGATCATAGCAATTTACATGCCCTGTATCAGTTGTGTTGCTAATGTAAATCCAAACATATTCTCAAATAAATAGTATGGGATAAATGAAACGCACATGATGTGGAAATAAGGCTCATTCATGGTCTTAGCTTATTGGCTATGAAGCTCTAGGTTTTCTACCAAAACCCACATTAAGTTGCAATTTTTTTCAAAATTATTGTATTATTTGGATCACTTGTAAAATGGGATGTCTCTGAGAGGGACTGGATAGCCCTTTGCCTTAGTATGCCTTTATACATGTGTGCTATTTTTATGGACCCATGAGAGCATGGCTCATAGTCTGAACCATTTGGTTTGCGAATAGCTATGAATATTTCTCCGAAATAAGTGTTTTAAATGACCAGAGCAGTATTTTCGGTACTTAAGATAATGTAGACATTGCGGATATAGGCTGAGTCATTTGCTTGATTAAAAGTTTCTTTTTTGATTTTTCATAGAACTCATTCACATCATCAACTTTATCATCTTTACTTCAAAAGCTCCAGGGATTGCTACATGAGCATACATTGTTTGTTTACAATAAAAAGTAGTTCCAAACAGATGATATTATTTGTAGACATGTGTCTTGCAGCATGAAGCAGTGCAGTATGGAGCAATACTGCATTATTCTGACACTCTAAAGTAAATAGAGAAAAAAAATGAGCATATAATAATTATATCTCTTGTTTGAAATTTGGTAGATAAGTATTCCAGATGCCAATTTAATGGAGTTATTGACATCATAATCATCTCGGACTTGGAAGGTTGCTCAGCAGGGTAGTCAAGTGATATGCTTTGCTGCAGATCAGTAAAAATACATTCCAGGGTTGATGGTTGGTCGTTTGGTTTAATGGCACTTTCAGAATGTTGTCTCTATATGCCAGAGAAATTGGAACTTAGTGTCTTCCCTAAGGACAAACAGGAGCAGCTGACTCCAGATGGCCTGGGGATGTATTAAACCCATGACTTGGATTCCAAACCTAACATTCTACAACCAAGCTCCCTGATTCCAAGGTTGATGACTTAAATATGGGGTCAGTACCATTATCCTAGATTTTAATAATTATGAATAGTGGCAAATTAATAATTACTGTGCAAGTTGTATTGTATGGATCACTTCAGTATAGGTTTGAGGGAGACAGGTAACTCTTAACTCTTCATAATATAAATGTCGGCTACTTTTGGTGGGATTGCATAGCATTCAGTTTGATAATAAAATACAGTAACTCTCTTTCCATCCATCTGTCTGGCCTTATGAAATCAATAATGACGTTAGGGTTTGTTTTTACATTATTTTATCAAACACTATTGCTTGTAGATTAATATGAGTTGGTATTGTTTTGAGTCTATGTTCTTAAAAAAATAACAGAAAAGAGTGAGAGAAAAAAACAAGCTCTGCAAAATTAAACAAATAATTTATTTCTCTATAATACAGAGTAAAAATGAAAAAAAAGTAGTTACTGTATTGTGAATGAAATACCAAAATAATCCTAGAATTAATGACACAAGTCCTAATAATTTTTAGTTCTAAATAAACTTTAGTAGAAATCCAGATTAAGTTAAATGCTGATGATGTTGACGTGCCTGTTGTGGCCTGTATTGTGATGTTGTACCAACAGTCTTTTGTTGAAACACTGTAATATAATTCCAGGTCTGAATTCAGTATAAATCCCAGTAAATATCTCTGTCAAAGAATATTATTTTATTTAAGATTACTCTGTAATCCCAGAGAAAAAAATTGAATAATTTGAAGAAAGAAATTCCAGCCCAAATAAACTTATGGTCACAACAATAGTACAGATTGATTCTGCTAGATCTTAAAGCACTACATGTACTGAATAATCTAACCAGTGACAAGATTATATAGTCCTCTACCTGACCTCAGGTCACAATTAACATTTTCTATTTTTTTAATCCTTTACCTCATAGAGCATAGTGACAAAGTGCAGCGCACTATAAATAGAACACCTGTTACCTAGTCGACAGCATGCGCATAGGTCTGTCTGTGAACTGTTAAGCAATGTAGTGTATGTTACGTTTAACAGCAGTTTTAACCATTTTACATTTTTGGTACACATCTATTATATGTGGAAAAATTTAAGAGTAAAGTCCGATTGTTATAGCTGTGTAATTATTTTTTCCTGAAGAATATTTTATGTTTATTAAAATTGAGAGAGAACTCGTTCACCGTCATATCAGTGAAGCCACGTGACCAACCGTAGCTGCCATTTCCCATACTCGAAATTTACATGTTTTTCGTCTGCGTCTACATCACTAAGTCATCTGAATTTGATAATCAATAAAAACTAATTGCTGCCTACATAAATATCAGAGCCTTGACCTAAGTTATTGAATCTTTCATAGTTGTGATTCTAATCGTGAAAACTTCGTAAGTACTGAATGAAATCCTGCCTGTGAACTGTTAAGCAATGTAGTGTATGTTACGTTTAACAGCAGTTTTAACCATTTTACATTTTTGGTACCATCTATTATATGTAGAAAAATTTAAGAGTCAAGTCCGATTGTTATAGCTGTGTAATTATTTTTCACGGAAGAATTTTTTTATGTGCTTCAAAATCGAGAGAGAACTTGTTCACCGTCATGTCAGTGAAGCCGCGTGACCAACTGTGGCTGCCATTTCCTATACTCGAAATTTACAAGGTTTTCGTCTGCATCTACATCACTGAGTCATCTGAATTTGATAATTTATAAAAACTAATTGCTGCCTATATCAATATCAGAGCCTTTACCTAGTTATTGAATCTTTCATAGTTGTTATTCTAATCTTGAAAACTTTGTACATACTGAATGAAATCCATGACAACCATTTTGGAGAGTGGAGATTACGACCCAGTTACTTTAAATAGCAGATATCAACCAGTGCATACATAGCGACCACGTGATCTGACGTAATTGTCATTCGCAGAAATGTTTTATGTTTTATGAAAAGTACTACAACCATCATTGAATACTATGTCAAACTGACATACATTTCATGGTTTGTATGCCATTGGGGATTTTCCTGTTCTTTTATTTTTGAGCTCTACTGGTTGATGACCAGGAGAGGTTATGAGATGGTCTATTGTCCATCATCCATCCATTTGCACGAATTTGCTATTGCTACTTCCCTAATCTACTTGGAGGATTGCCTTCAGACTTTACACACATATTCATTCCGTGCGTCTAGTTGGTCCTAAATGAAAATGGTGCTGCTTGGCCGTCTTCAAAATCTTGTTATGGCTACTCTTTTTCAATAGATGGTCATATAAACAGGCGGCTTTACCAGAAGACTTATAACATCTAGTTGGTTCTAAAGAAAATGGTGCTGATCTGACATCAAAATATGGCAACCACATTCACCATCTTTGAAAATCTTGTTATTGTTACTCCTTCTGAATGAATGGACATAATAGCATGGGTTTTCACTAAAAGATTACTTATGGTGTCTAGTTGATGAAATATAAAAATGGCGCAAATCTGATATTCAATATGGCAACCGCAGTGGCCAACTTAAAAATTTTGCTATTGCTGCCTATCCTAAATGAATGACCATATCAACATCGGGTTTTCACTAAGACTTCTTATGATGTCTAGCTGGTCATAAATAAATGATGTTGCCAATATGACATCCAAAATGGTTGCAATAGCAGTCATCATAAAAATTATTGTTATTGCTACTCATGAATGGAATGTCATATCTTGAAAATATTGTTAACTTTAATCTCCAGATAGATGGATATATCAACATTGGATTTCATCAATAGATTTGATATGATAGCTAGTAGGTGCCCATCATACATACATCATGGCTGCCATGACTGTCTTAAAAATCTTGTTGTCACTACTCAACTGAAATGGATGATCATTGTGACATGGAATTTTACCAAAAGACTTTAATGCTGGATTTAAAATGAATGGGATGCCAAACTGACATTCAATAAGTGTACACAGCAGCTAATTTGAATTTGATGCAGTGGCTTTGCTGCAAATCTTGTTATTGAATGAATAGATATATTGTTATGACTATAAACTATGTAACAGAAAACAAGTGAAACCATCAATTAAGTAAAATTCATCAGATAATTTATTTGCCTGGGATACAAAGTGAAAATTTTAAAAGACACAGTATTGTGAATTAAATTCAATCTAATCCTAAATGTCTGATCACAGTATAAAATGTTCAGAATGATATCCCAAACCAAAATTGCAAGCTTGTTTTAAAGCTTGCAGCAAGCTTGCCACAAGCTAATTTATAAAGCTTGCAGCAAGCTTGTATTTGGAACATTGCAGCAAGTTTATTTAACAAGATAGTGTCAAGCATGCACGAGCTTGCACAAGCTTAAGCTTGCACAAGCTTGTTATTTATTTACCTAGTACAGTAAGTATACACAAGCTTGCGCAAGCTTATTACTTGCTTACACAAGCTTGTTACTAGCTTGTGCAAGCTTGTTACTAGCTTGTTGCAAGTTTGCACAGATTTCTTGCTACAAGCATCTGGGCTTTCAAAAATCAGACATGATTGTGTTTTCCCCCCTTCCAAACAAACCCTGAAAATGTGAAGGGTGGTCTGGGAGTCCGAAGGCCCCTGTCCAAAAATGCATTTTTGACTGAACTGCTCCTGGTGGACCATATTATCATAATATATTGCAAAGTTTTACTTCATTCCAATGAAATAATCTGCATATTTAATGATTAAAAAATGTAATCTTATAGTTGCAATGCAGTGGAAAACAAATCTGTTCCGCCAGAAACATTATGTTTAATTCCATTGTTCAAATTTATTCATTCACTGCAAGCTTACCCAAGGCTGCAGAAGTTTTATGTGTTTCCCTAGCTGCAAGTGTCACGCCCCTACGAAATGATCATGAATAATTCATGAACTGGCATGAACTGTTCATGAACTATGATGAACAAAGTTCCTCAATGATTCATGACTTCATGAACAGTGCCTATAAAAATATATGATTACTGACAAGTCACAAATACCTATTTCATCCTGAATCATACAATAACCTTAGATGGGGTGTGGGGGTGTGGGGGGTAATACAGTATAAAATGCAACATATTATCTGAAAAACTCTATTTAATTTCAGATCAATTTAAACTGACAAGCGATATTCTTTTTTTTTACCCTTAGCAACACTTTTTGTATGTTCTGTAATTTTTCTTTGAAACTTTTTCAAGAGATATTGGGGCAGTTGGCTGCAGCCAACTGTTGAAGCATATTTCATCGTCATGGGACTGTCTTTCAACTGGGGTTTCTCCTGACCAGTCTTCTTCCAGAGATTGACCTGTCTGATAACTCTTTTGTGAAGATGTTCAGGGCCTATAATTTAATCAAATCCTGTCCATTGTCACTACTGAATGTCTCCATCTGCAACTTAAGCTGTTCCATCCGATTACTGTTTGGATCTTTAACATTGTTGCAGCAGTCACAATTTAATGTCTCTTCCATCTTGGCCATAGGATCCTCCAGTTTTCAAATTTTCCTCCTTAACCTACAGACTTCATCCTCTAATAATTTTACTTTTGTGCTGTCTGGTCTGAAAAAAATGGTAAAGTTAGTTAATTACAGATAATCTCTGATCAACATTGTTTTTAGCTTTTAGCACATTATCATTGTACCCCACTTTACTTACTGGAATAATATGATCCAACTCAAAAATGATTTAATCCCTTACACATAATACTGAGCATTTATATTATTGCAGAATTTTGTCACTAGTTTTATATTAATTGAAGCTGTCTAGCCATAGGTATAGTCTATAGTCACAGGAGTCGGATGTTTTACTCAGTAAAATATGACAAATTTTTTTGACAACATCGTTACACTAAATAACCGTATCTATGTGTGTGTGTGTGTGTATATATATATATATACAAAATATATATATATATATATATATATATATATATATATATATATATATATATATATATATATATATATATATATATATATATATATATATTACAGATAATGGTTATTTCATGCTTTCAAATATTTTCGCCATTTTTATTGATAAAACGCTAGACTTGTGTGGTACAGGCCCTTAGTATGTCACTAATGCATCCACTCCGACTCCGCATGTTGCGTATAGCTGCTTCCGGTTTCATCACGTTGTTATTTGCACCTGTATTGTGTACAGTTTCACGCATTAACTATTTTGTTGAGTTTTTTTTTTTAAATTACCAAATTACATCAGATTATAGAAATAGTGATGTCATGTAAAAGAAAACAATCTCGAACATCTCAATTCCTATCAATATCGTACCACGTCTGGTATCGAGAACTGGGGGGTGGGGGTGATGATGTTTAGTGATTTTCAAAACTTCGATGAGCAAGTTTAAATCAGGTCTGAACAAAATCCATATAACTTCTACTGAAATAATCACGAATGACCAAGAAAAAGATACTCAACGTAATTTTGGTCATCCAGGCTTGGTATGCTTTTCCGCCTAATTTTGCTGTCACCAAATCATTTCCTTCATATTCTTCAAAATCGCTTCAATGCACTTCTACTTACTTAAAAAAAATGATATTGAAAATATTCTCATCTGTCCATTCCACGGAGTCCACGGTTTTTGTTCGAGGTTTTTGCCTAACCATCTGCATGATTTTTGGTTTCTGAGGAAGCTTAACTTTTGAAATCTCGTGCGTATATTAACCAATCATATCACGTCTTCTTCCATAGTCATCCAATCAAGATAATCGTTGTTAATATATTTCGGTTTTTACTGCAAATTGGCAACCAGTGACTAAGTCAATAGAATATGCAGTAATGGAGAAAAAAACAAATGTTAGGACAAAGTCACTGAAAGCTTTTAAAAGCATATACATTTTGGTCATGTTGGCCAGAAAATATTTTCCCATATTAATCCAGAAATACTCAGGTTAAGTACACAAGTATTGAATTAAAGATCTGTATCATATCATTTAAAAAAAAAATATTCACCTTTATTTAAATTTCACTAATATTGTGAGAAGTTTGTTTGATGAATTTTCATGAATTTTCATGAACATTTTATGAATATAATGATATAGATATTTAATATACATTGTTTTAAGAAATATCTTGGTATTGCATCAAAGTACTTGAATTGTTCATGAACCATTAGTTCATGACATTTCAGGAACTTCAAAGATATTATAGTAGTTCATAAAAGTTCATCAGTGTGTTCATGAACTTCAAGTACGTGATTCATCAAAATTCTTGAAGTGTTCATGAACTTAGTTGAGGAACTTTCATGAACATTTCATGATTGTACATGAAGTCATGAATTTGTTTTCATAGGGGCGTGATGGTGATGGTGCATGCTACTTGGATACATGGTCTCAAACTTTCACAAGCAATGGATATATATATATATATATATATATATATATATGAAGAAACTTGTTGCAAGCTAGTTTAAATTTACTTTCTGAAACATACAAGAAAGCTTGCGCAAGCTAGTTTTACTTTCTGAAGAAAACAAGCTTGCGCAAGCTAATTTTACTTTCAGAAGAAAACAAGTAAGCTTGCTCAAGCTAGTTTTACTTTATGAAGCAAACAAGAAAGCTTGTGCAAGCTAGTTTTAATTTCTGAAGCAAACAAGAAAGCTTGTGCAAGCTTGCGCAAGCTTGTGGTTATATCCAGCTATTTTGCCTAAGCCTGCACTTGCTTGTACAAGCTTGTGCAAGCATCCATGTTAGCTTATAAACATCAAACTAGCTTATCGTAAGCTTACCGCAAGCTTGTCACAAGCTTTCAGCAAGGATGCATTTTGGTTTGGGATAATCCAGAATGTATTTGAATGAGTTCTCAATAATTCCAAAGTAGTGTTTTAGTTCAGTCATTGACTGTGAGCACTTTGTAATTCCAAAGACTAATTTGAATAAATAATTCCTCTAAATTTTATCAGAACACAACTATAAATACTCCCAGAAACTGGTAATAAAACAGGAATGAATAATTGTTTACCAATTATCCTTTATATATATATATATATATATATATATATATATATATATATATATATATATATATATATATATATATATATATATATATATATATATATATATATATATATATATATATATTTCACTGGACATTTGTTGCATTGGAGTATTCTGGATAAACCAATCATCCTAATGTAAAATTACTGGGCATATATATATATATATATATATATATATATATATATATATATATATATATATATATATATATATATATATATATATATATATATATATACATAATCTTTAAAGGATATTTTACTCACATTTTTATGTAAGATATCTTTAAAGATGAAAAGATAATGGACTGGTCATGGATTCCTGCTTTTTTTGTGTGGCCATTTGAGCACTGGTTCCTTTGAGTGACTCATGTATTGTAATATCGTCTTAATTTTGCTCTACCTCAATGAGATCAGATTGTTGTATATGGATTTCTATACATATAATAATAATAATAATGAGGACTTTGTATAGCACCTAATCTTTAGAAGCTCTAAGTGCTTTACAACATTAGACAACACCTGTAAGATAAGAAACATAATAATATTACAAAAACAAACATGAAATTAGAAAAACATTAAAAAAATAAAAAACATGCTGAGAATATTTCAGGTAGGAAACATTATTAGGTCTTTAAGTTTGTTCTTGCAGTCGAAATAAGTAAGTTTTGAGAGCCCTCTTGAATGTGATCACTGTGTCTTTATGTCTAAGTTCAGTGGGCAATTCATTCCACGTTGCTGGGCCCTGGTATGCAAAAGATTGCTGTCCATATGACTTTGTTTTCATAGTGGGAATAATGAGTATACGATTGTCAGAAGAGGAGCGTGAGTATCTTGCTGGTGTGTACACATGGGTGAGGTCAGATAGGTATGTTGGACTAGAGTCCGACAGTGAAATGTAGCACAGAGAACAAATTTTGTGTTTGATCCTGGATCGAATGGATAGCCAGTGTAGGGTACAGAGCAGCAGGGAGGTGTGCTCTGATTGTGGTGCTCTAAGTATGATCTGAGCAGCTGTGTTTTGAACTTTTTGAAGTTTCTGGAGTAGGTATTGAGATGAACCAGACAGAATTGAGTTAAAATAGTCTAGTCTTGAAAGTACTAATGAACACACAAGTGTTTTAGTGGCATCAACTGAAAGATATTTGCGAATTGAGCTGATGCGTCTCTGCTCAAGATATGCAGCCTTACATATGTTCATGACATTTTGGTGCAATGAGAAAAGATTTACTATTTTTGTAATTGGGTCATGCACATGGGCTACCAAACCTCATAATTCATCATTTTTATCTCGTCTAAAAAGCTGAAAATGTTCATTTGACAAGCACTGTCTGGCTGATGAATCCCATGTTTTCATAGACTTCAAGCACAGAGATATTGTTTTCTTTCAATAATAAGCTTAGATATATGTTTACCAGTAGTGTCTAAATATACTTTTGTCGACCACTCTGGTGGCCTAAGTGGTTAGAGCATCTGCCTTGGATGTGGCAGGTCCCAGGTTTGAACCTCAGCTGATTCATACCAAAGTCTTATAAAAAATGATACTAGCAAATGCCTTGCTTGGCACTTAACATAAAGCGGTTAGTGTTAGGACTGGTTGGCCTGGTGTCAGGATAATGTGACTGAATGGGACATGATGCAGTATGTCTGTAGCATGAAACCCCCAGTGCATGACACCACTATAAAATGCCACACTGCAGATGTCATTGCAGTATGACTAAAATTGTTATGGCTAAATTAAAAATTAAAAAATACACATTTCTTTATTGTTTAAGTGACCAATATTTATACCATTGCCTCTTAATTCTGGGTGCTATACACTATAAGTATTTTGGGCATGAAAGGTAATATGAATCAGATACACTAGTCAAATTAATCATTTACATTGAGCAAAGTAGAATATTTATATACTTTTTCAGTATTATCATTACTCATGGCAATGCCAGTTGTAAATCCATTGTATATACAATGTTTGCTTATGAAAATTGAACAGTGTTTCATTTGCAAGATGTTTGCTGACATCAGTTGTTATGACTCTTTGGTCATAAACTAAGTAACAGAAAGAAGCAAAACCAACAAGTTTTGTAAAACTTAAGAAATATTTAATTATCAAAGTTATAAAATGAAAATGTAAGAGGAATTTACAGTATTTTGAATTGAATCCAGAATATTCCAAAATAGTTCTTTTTAAGTCCAGAAAAATCAGATGTTCAGATTGAATGAATTTCAGATACTCACATGTAAGTATCACAATGGTATTATCAATAACTTCTTTGAATAATTCACAATAGTCCCAGAATAAAGGTATAATCCAGTGAGCACTTTGTAATTCCAATGAATAATCCTAACAAATTTCTCCTTTAAAATGTGTTAACACAACATTAAATACATCTACATATATGATTTTAATATGTGAAGCAAGAGTCAGAAATAGGAATGAATCCAAAATAGGAATGATTTTGATTGCTTGGCTCGCTCCTTATATACCTTCAAGACTCTATTATGACCATATGTCACAATAAACCCCATGTGACAGATCTTACCACTCAGTCCAGTATTTCACAATACCTGTTCAAGTGATCTAAACCATCCAGTTGTAAATAACTTGATTCTTCTAAGAATCCACCTGACCCCACTAGTCAATGAGAAATTACCACAAGCTTGTCAACAGATCTTATGAGAAACTTGACATCTATAGACTTGACATCTATTTATAGGTCATTTTCGATCTACAGGCACTGTAATATCTCAATATAGAATCTATACCTATGTACAAATTAGCTGTATAAGAAACTTCTTTATAGATAATTAGTACAATTTACAATCATGAACAAAATGTACACATAGTAATGTTCCAAGAGTTACAAAAAATATAGATACACATAACAGTATAAACTTTACAGTTATCAGTATAAAAAAAGCAGATTATCTTGGTATTAGGAGGGACTGAATACTCTAACTTCATTTATTTTCATGGGTTTCAATTTTCATTGTTTTATGAAAAATGACATTTTTATGGGTGGATAAATTTACTGGTTCATTACATCCACAGTAGAATTACATCTTTTTTGTATCTTTAAATTCATGGCTTGTATTAGCTGGTTAAGAATTCACAATATCTGTTGAATGCAATAATGGAGATAACTCCTTCATAAGAAACCTAATCATATCCTAGGCACTTAGACAGCTTGTGGCCAGAAATTTAATTTGTTTCTTATGTCCCAAGTCAAAGATAAAGTGATTTATTTCACCAAACTTTAGGCACAGCTGGTACTACTTCACACTCTCTGCCATTGCCCACTAGAATTTATATGATATGTTAAAAATTTAGGGTAATTTTCCTGACAGTTAAAGCCAGTAGTATATTTAGGTACTGGGTGGGAGTAGAAGGTCAACCCTAATTATCACCAAGAGAACCAACCAACCAAGCCCAGTATGTTTTGTCTGATACCGAAACTGGCTTAAGATCAAAAGCAAACTAAACTATGGTTCAATACTTGTAAATTCATTATAAAAGAAACATGTGAAATAACGATGTATTTTTTGTGCCAGGTTATTTTGTAAAATTATGTTATTATCCCGGAACTAATTTTTATATACATTATTGGTGTGTGACTTGGTGCAAGTTTTAATCTTGTCTACAATGGAATCATTAAACATTTTTATGATGCTGGAATCGAATTGAATGCTTATGACTTCTAATTATAGGTGTGATATTTTTCTAATGTTTTTATGATTGTCTAATATATTTAGTGGAGGAAGAACCTGGGAAAACCCAGTAAGAACCACTAACCCATGTGAAGCAACTGGTATTCTCTCTCACATACCCTTTTTAGCTGAGCCATGAACTGAACATATGGGTGAGATGTCGGTGATCTGTAAAATCAAGCATCTCAGACCACTTTTCCACCCAAAAACATCAGTGCATAAACAAACATTTAAAATGATGGTATAAATATTTGCAAAGCCATGAAGTTTGAAATAAAAGAAAAATGAGTTCATAGTAGCAATTTTAAATAATTAAAAAGTGAGATTAGATGCTTTTTGAATTTTAATGAGTACTATAATAACCTCTGCAGAAACTTATTTTCACTCTTATGGTGGATCATGATGTCTGTCCACATATCAGTTATCAGTTTTGTTTCTGCACAGTAACTCAAGTTGCCCACCATCTACAGTTATCAAGCTTGCACTTGGGCTTTAGAATTAGACCAATCAATTTCTGGTTAATAGGTCAAAGGTCAAGACCACTGTGACTGAAAGAATGGATATGGATTCTGTACCAAAAATTAGTTCTACGTCGCAGACCTGGACCAGATTTTGCATATGGATTGCACTTAGGAAGAAGTCTTGTTATCTTGTGGCCATGAAGTTAATGGACAAAGTCATTATGACAAAAAGAAAAATGTTGCATATGTATTGATTATATATCTTCACCACAGTTAGTTAATGACATACATGTTGGGTAAGAAAGAATCTTATTGATTTTGGGGTCATAAGGTCAGAGGGGCAAGATCATCTGACGTGAAAGAAGGAAAATATATATTATAATGGAAGAGTCCTGTTGGTTTTGGAATCAGTAGGTTCACAGTGAGGGTTGTTGTGGCTCAAAGAAAAATGGGTTTTTCAGACTAACTTTTGTTTGAGAGTAAGTTCCTTTACTAGCTTTATGGATGGCTTCATTTGCAATAATAAATAAACCTTAAGATTCTGATGTGTTTTGGTCAACAGTCATAGTTATGGTAAGTCAAGAAAGAAAATGAAAAATTCTGCACATTAGGTTTAGTGCATTAAGTGCTTGTTGTAAGACTTAAACTTTGGCAGGAGTAAAATGTACAATTTACAGTGGTATTGTTTTGATGTAAAAAAATCTTTGTTTAGCTTTCATCTTCAGCATTTTAAAACTGAAAACAGATTTGTCTCTGCTGAACAGTTTTGGTGGATGGATGGTAAAATTGCTTGTTCATACCATCCCTATACAGTATTATTACGTTACACCAAGCAATGGAGCTTTTTGCTGAACTGGAAACATTGTATTAGAATAACTATAACATAGTCCATATGGTAAATTCACTGGCAACAGAATTGGTTCTATATATTGTACAGGATTTCATGGAAAAAATATTAAGCATTTTTCAGGAATAGAGTTGTGTTTGAAAATGATAACACTGTTTACCAGAGATGTCAGTAATTCGTGAAGATGTTATTTCTCAACATGAGAGATAGCCATGTGCCTGCATTTGAAATGTTTTTGGTCATGCTATAGGTTGTTCATGCTCTCTATTACCTAAGCACAAACATTATTGTTTAGCTCACATGGCCATAAGCTCTAGTGAGCTTATGATATGACTTTATTTTCCTTGTGTGTCATATATCTTGAAAATATGCATTGTGCATTCATCAACAACTGCTATTTTAAAGTTGTTGAAAGACCACTGGATTAATTTTAACCAAATTAGGCACAGACCTTTAAGGCTTGAAGGGTTTTCAGATTTATAAAATGGTGCCAGTCTGCAGTTAGATATGAACACCATTATAAAACTAGTAAAATCTCTTTAAACAACTTTTAAAAAACTGCTAAATGACATTTGATCAAATTTGGCAGAAAGCATCTTAGCAAAAAGACGTGTAGTAAGTAAATTGCAAATGATGCCAAACAATCTTTCAATATGGCGGCTGTTACTAAAATAGGAAAGACCCCACAAATAGAGAAACCTTTAAAAATCCTTTTTTTCCAAAATTACTGATTAGAATTTGACCAAACTTGACAAAAAGCATCCTAGATTTTGTACAATGTGCAAGGTCCAATATGACCACCATTACTTAAAGTTTAAAAAAAGAATTAAAAAACTTCTCCAAACTAGACCTTTGAAATGTGTAAAAATGTTGTCATTGTTTTGCGTTACTCAGCACAGGATAGGCTGTACATGGTGGCCAGTAATACTGTTAGAAGAAGAATCCGGGAAAACCCCAGTAAGAACCGTCAAACCATTGGAAGTTATTAGTAAGCTTTCTCACATACCCATGTTGGCTGAGCCTGAGACATGAACCCGCACAGAGGCAGATGTGACCACTTACGACCACTCTCCCCCCGGGTCACCCATATGCACCTTCAGATATGGCCATCGGTAGTAAACATATTAAAAAACTTTAAAATGACTTCACAAACTTGCTGAATAAAATTTGCCTTGAAGACATTTCAGTTTTTTTTCAAATGATATTGATCGACCTTAAAATATGCCCACCATTGCTAAAAATAGATAAGATATTATATAACTTCCTTGCAAAATCCCATTAAGCATAATTTGAACAAATTTGAATAAAGAATCCTGGACTAGAGAACTTACATTTTTGTGCTGTTGATGCAGATCTGCCATTAAACATGGCCACCAGTACTAAGAAAGGAGAAAAAAAACCCAGCAACTTTATGACTTTTCAAAAACTGCAGAATATACTTTGATTAATTTACAGAAAATGTCCTGAGATGAAGATCTTTGCAAGGGATGCCAATCTGCTGTAAATTATGACCATTATTACACCACCCACCCCAATCCTTCAATTTACTTTCCTCCAAAACCCACTAACACAAATGGACAAAATTTTACAGAAAGTGTGGCTTAGAGGGTTTTCTAGTTTGTACATCTTAATGCAGATTCATTTCCAGAAATTTAACTGATGTCTTCAAAAAACCAACCGAACAGAATTTGATCTTATTTGGCAGAATGTACCCCTGTGTAAAAATTATGCCAATCTGCAATCAGATATGGCTACAGTAACTAAAAGTAGAAGAACCTTTAAAACAAGTTTTTCTTCAAAAAAGTAGAAAAAGCTTTAAATAATTGCTTTTCCAAAACTGACTTATTAAAATTTGACCAATCTTCTTCTTGTTGTTCTAGGGTTTAACGCCATTTTTCAGCACAAGATCGGCTATACATGGTGGCCAGTATAACTGGTGGAGGAAGAACCCTGGAAAACCCAGGGAAGAACCACCGACCCATGAGAAGCTATGACCAATCTTGAATATCTCTATAATTTTTACAGATGATACTTGATATGATCATTACTACTAATAGAGAAAGGTATTTTTAATTGATTTCTTTTCAAAAACTGCAGTAGAGTTTGACCAAATGTGAAATGAATTATCTTGGCATAAAGGGTTTTCAGATTGGCACAAGTAATGATAATCCACCTCTGCAAGTAGAAAAACACAATGTTTGCACAACTTGTTCTTTGAAAGCTTCTGAACAGATTTTAACTAAATTTGACACTTAGTATCCTGGCCTGCGGGCTTTTCAATATTTGACAAACTATGGTGATGTGCCATCAAATATGGATGCAGAAAAAAACCCTGAGAAACCATGAAACAAATGTTCTTATAAAGTATGTAATCATCAGCATTGGAAGAAATTTCATTAGAAAGCATCCTGCTTCCCATATTTCCTGGCCAGGCTATCTTGAATCATAATTGACTTCACCCCATAAAACCAGTTCTTCGGGAGGAATATTCCAGCATGAAGACAACTTTCTTGATCCGGAATGCAATGCATCCATCAGATTGGGTGGTCTCCATGAACTTTCTTGATCCTTAAAACATTTTTTAGATGTTAGTAAAGGTTAGTTTTGTTGCTTTTATCTTTTTCTTTGGTTTTAATTAGGCTATTGGCTTCATAAATGTTGTATAGACAGTTGATGGGCTGCCATGCTAGCATAAAATGACACATTACATAATTATATTGACTGATGTAAAGAGGTTGTGATAATTACACAATTTTGAGAGGTCTAGAGATTATGAGAAAGGCTTTTTTACCTTTGGGATTTTGTGCTTCTTTGATCATAGATTGTTCAGACAAATACTGAATAAAAATTAAAACATTTAACAGGTACCTTATACACTTGTGTGAAAGTTGAGTCTCTTGCAAGCTGTAGACCTTGATCTGTTTTTGCATTATGTGCTGACAGATCAGTGATTTGTTTGTAGTGCTGATTACTCCTAGCAAACTCTATACCAGTAAACCCAGATCTTCCAGCACATTATGCAATAGTGGAACTGGGTTATTGCAGTTTGCAGTTGGACTTGACTTATAAACAAGTATTGATGGTAATCATGATGAATTGAATGTAACATATGTCTTCTTGCTTGTTCAATGCTCGAACCAACTCGAAAGCTAGTAATTACCATATATACCCGTGTATAAGTCTGTTTGCATATAAGCCGACCCCCAAACACTAAAAAGTGCATGACCCGCGAATAAGCCGACTTACAACTCTGAGGCATCTGAAGATGCACGAGCTAAGTTCTAAATGCATTTATTTAGGCAAACTTGTATTTAAAAAAATTACATTATACTTATCTCGAGGTTGGCATGCATGATTATTAAAAAGAAATGGTATAAACTTGTTGGAAAAAGTAATTTATTTAATTTTCTGTTTTCTTATAAAGTTTTGGAAATAATGCCTCAAAAATTATGCTAATACTGTAAAAGCTGAGTTGTAGTTTGCTTTGATGTAAGCGACCTTACAACATACTTGTCAACTTTCATGCCAGGAGGGGAAAAAAACTCACGATTTTTGGGGTCACTCCACGCCTACCTCCTGATTTCATAATGTCTTCCAATTTTTGTAGAGAACTCCTGATTATTACATTATGTTTTCGATTTTCATTTAAAAAAAACAAGAAAAGTCCTACATGTTCTGTTGTATCACCTGTGAATTATTGTTATGACGAAATAATTATTTTAGTATAAAGCATTCGCTTCTTCACTAAATAGAATGTTACGGTTAAACATTATTCACGTAAATGAATGATTATTGTTACCTCTACAATAATACAAAAATAAAATAATAAACCAGAATAAAAAGATAAACCACAACAATAAAATCATCCACAATTATTTCAGTTTCAAGAATGATCACTACGAATGTTGTAACTCCATATGCTATAGCTCCATTCCCACAAAAGAAACTTACACAAGTGAACACCTGACATTTTTATACCGTATATACCAATGTTAAACTGGTATAGTTACCAGTCAAAAATCTCTCTTATCACAAGCCAGTGTCAGGGTTTTAATGATTAAGTGGCCTGTACTGCTGTCACAAAACGAAAGACAAATTTGCCGACTATCAACACAGGAGACACAGAGACATCAAGCTTTCCATTGTGTGGAAAGTTATGTTTGTTCAGCTAAAACACAAAACTAAAATTGATGTTGATCTTAATTGATCTCTATGAGACTTTTAGCCTTTATTATTACCACTCTTCGTGAACATGTAAATTATGATGGTTATGTGCCTTGTACAAATAAAGGTGCGTATCTTTTTAAAAATATTACCTGAATTTATAGGATCGCTTATATCATTGAAAATGAGTAACTCATGAGCCCGTGATTCATCGTAAATGAAACAGCTATTAAGGACTAACTGAATCTGGAAGAATGCAATTTGGTCCAAACAATGAATAAAGCAAAATCTGCATCTATGTTTGGGAATAAGTAAGGATTTCAATGATGCTATGCATGCTTTGAACTGTGTAAGTACTGTTCATTATAGTTCAGCATGGTCTCTCAGGCAAACTCAATTGGCCCACGAATTATGAAGTCTGTATTTACCTTTATTTAACTTTGTGTTGGAGAAATCAGAAAATATGCACATGCAAAATAATAAAAAAATCAATCATTGTACTTTATAACAGTTTAATAATTGTCGGGTCACCGAAAGTTACATTTTTTTACATGCCTATGTCTTAGGACATGGAACAAATTATTGTTTCGTGTCCCAAGATTTACACCCATTACAGTAGTCAACAAAACAACCTAAAAACTGTTAAGTTTACACATTGGCCCAAGGATAAGTCAACCCTCCTTTTCCAGGCCTTTATTTTTTCCTAAATTATTCGGCTTATACGCGAGTATATATGGTACATCATGTGATGATGTACAGTGAGCTAATATGGTCATAGTTGTAGTACAGAGATTTCATATTTTATGCTTGTTTAATTTTTTTGTGTACCTGACAACCAAGTAATAAAGTTTTCAAAAAGGTAATGAGGAAGAATTCTGGTAAACATTAATTTGTAAGTTGTAATGTTTTGAAGAATGTAGAGAGATCATAGTAAATCAAAGTCTTTCATTTTATTAACTGTTGCTGCATATCTAAGTACTCTTGTAAAAGAAGACAAGTCATTTTTCGGTTTTATTCTTCAGGGGGATTTATTGCATCATAATGTGGAAGATATCCCTTCTCATAATACTTTGCTATCTAGATGGAAATCTTGAAGTAACATCAGTGGATCTAGTTGAATCAATTGATTTTTGCAGTTACTGTTGAAAGAGATGAGGTTACAGATAGAACAAATCAAATTCTTGGCCCATCAAAATGTGATTTGTTTCCATGCAGCCCAATAGAATAATCTGTCTGGAAATGGAACAATTCCCCTCATCTCATTATTTTTTGTAATAACAGGAGGAGTGTGTCAAGTTATATAACTTTTGGCTTCTGTTTTAATCTCGGACTTCAATGTGGTTGGGAATTCAGCCAAGCCAGATTCTACTGGGACATAACATACAGTACTGTTTTATCTGACAGTTTGGTATACATTTACTAATGTGGCTTTTCTGGTATTAATAGCAGTCCTCTTTTAGTAATGATTCTTTAACAAGACATTCTTGATACAAAAAGCACTGCAATTAAATATCTACCTTTTAATGAATATAAGTAAAGCAGGTAATATAAAGACGTAATGCAGATAATGTAAAATTTAAAAAATAGCCATTTGAATTAATATCTTTTTTTAACACATTATTTAGTGAAGAAAGCAATCTCAAATTGGCTAGCTTTTAATGAACAGTGGCTTTTGCAGAATTATTGGGGTGGGGATTTGCCCTCAGGAATTTTCATTCAAGGGGATTTTAAATGAGAGCAGAATCAGTGAATAGGTCTATTATAGTTATCTTTCAACAAAAGTTTGTGTGTGGAATAAATAACTTTTAATGGAGAAAACTAGAACCTGGTTGTTTATCTTCATTATTGGCACAGTGGCAGTAATCATGTGTTATAACAATACCTTTATGTTGTATGCATTACAACTACATCTGACAGCAGAGACATCACAATCAAATACTCTCTGACATTGTATAACCTCACCAAGTGCAGTTGTTAAAATGACTTTAAACTAAACAATCAGTGAATGCATTACCTTGTTTAATTGCAAGTCACTTAGTAAGCACTTAATTATGGTGGTTGACTTAAAAGTCAAGTGCTTACATGATCATTTGACCTTTTTTTAAATACTGTTAATGAATGTTATCTGTTTCATTATGCTTGATGCAAATCATCTGTGTAGGATTGTTGTACTGTCACTCATTTTTAAGGTGGGATTCATTCATTTTAGCAGAGTTTCAAACATTTGCACATCATGGAGATAACACTGAATTATTTTCTAACAAATGTTTGGTTTTAACAACATTTTTAGCAAATTTTTGGCTATAGAGTTCCTTGGAAATGGAAGTGAAGTTCCTTTCCCAAGGACACTCTGAAGCAGCTGACACAAGCTGGCCTGGGTGGGTATTGAATCTCAGACCTATGGATTACGAGTCCAGTTCTCTACCAACTAATTTAACATGGCTCCATGAATGCATTTAAATCTGCTGCAATTGTATGCTGAAAGAAATAAAATACAGTACTCCCTCCCTATAATGCTCCCCATGGAGTATGCCGCCTTATAATGATATCACCTTGTAATGATGTACATCATCCATATAATTCTACTGAATAATGCAATAGGTTCCATGACCATGGTCACCTTGACACCTTGAAGCAGGAATTGCACTATAATGAAAGGCATTATAGTGAGGGAGTAGTTGAATGATATTAAGATCTAATAAAAAAAGAATATTAAAAGGACAATCCAGTTGAGCAAGTCTGAAACCTGATATACTCATTTTAGGTTCCTTTAAAAAAAATGTTTTTTTCTCGAGCACTAATGTCTTGAAAATTATCATGAAAAAGGTAAAATATATGTTCATGTATTTTCTTGATTACCTGACTATTGAAATATGAAAAATATGTCTACCAATAACATAATTTTGTATTAATCAGCCAAGGTTTAGTGGTGTGCAGTTACATTCAATGTAGATATTAATAATCACACCTGCAGGGATTAATCAGTTTAACGAATAAAAACAAAATTCTTTACCTCAATAAGTAAAAATAGATTATTATTGCATAGTTGTCAGTAATACAGGCAGTGTTCATTTGAGGTGATCTACATCCAGAGATTGCTGGTGGAAGCTTGTTATCATTGTCTTGGGGATTAAGAATAGCCCAGATGTTCCCTCCCAAATGTCATAAGAGGCAACTGACAGGATGCAGCCTTTTTGCCCTGTAATCCATTCAGTGTTGATGTTCCAAATGAAGAAGTTTTGGGCTTTTTAGAAGAGTGAGGTTTATATTAAAAAAATCCCATTTTTGGCTTTATCTTTGTTTTGTGTGCCTTATTTTCAGATGCCCAAACTTTGCTCTGGATAGCCATGACTGGTGACATAGTTAAATCCTACACACACACGCACGCACGCACGCACGCACGCACGCACGCACACACACACACACACACACACACACACACACACTTGAAATAGGCTGTGACACAAAACAAAATGGTCAGAAAAATCATGTTAATGCTTCTCCTCCTGAATAGATGGTCATATAAGAAAGAAAAAAAAACTCTTAGAACATAGCTGAGAGCCTAACAGTTGTATGTCATTGCTATACTGCCTAAACTATTTGGATCAAAGTCTGCAAAACTTGGCATACAGTTTAGTACTGAAATATGCTCAAGCCTATTTGAAAATGTTACCTATCAAATATCCAATATGATCATGGTGGCTGTCTTGAAAATTTGTTACGGTGGCTCCTCTTGGTCATAACAATACATCTGGTTTTCACAGAAGGACTTTGTATGGCATGTAGATGGTCTAAAGCGAAAATGGTGCCAATCTGATTCCAACATCTCTGTCATGGTATCCATCTTAAAGATCTTTTTATTGCATTTTGTCCTGAATGAATAATTTTATCAGCAATTGGTTTAAATGAAAAGACTTAATGGTGTGTGCAGTTGGTAATGAATGCAAGTAGCTTAAATATGAATATGGCCACCACAGCATTTATCCTGAAATTTTTGCCAGGACTAATCCTTCTGAATCTATTATCATATCAATATGTTTTTTTATTATAAACATTTCATTCCTTTTGTAAAATATTAGTCCTGTGTTAAAATGATGTTGTTCTTATCTCTAAAGGGAAGAATTGGTGGTCCTGTTGAAATTCTACTTTATGGCTACTTCTTGTGCATGGATGTTTTGTAATGACATTGACTTTTCACTCGAACACTATATAAAAGTAATTATACGTAGCAGTCGTGAATGAAATTAGTGTTGATCTTATGTTGCAATCATAGTGTCCCTCTTTAAAATTTGTATCACTACTCCTTTAAAAGAATGATCTCATTGGCTTTCGGTTGTCACTAAAAGAACTCTCAATATAATTGGTCCTGAAATCTCGGTGTACATTTGTTTTTGGTGATTTTTCATCAGACTACGACGGATTGCAGAAAAATGAAAATATTTGCTGCATTAAAGCTACAAGTAAAAACTAACAAATGATTTGTGTGGGAAGCATGCCTGACAGATTTTATTTAAGGTATTCTTAATTCCTTGTACAACTGATACCTTTTACACTGAGCCAACACTACCCCATCTCCTCATTTTTACATATGCATGTTTAATTTTCACTAGTATTATAATAGATTGGCATGCTTCTAATCATACCTTACTGTTAACCATCTCAATTTTGAGATATTTACTATTGTAGCAGACATACATAAATACATCAGGTCAGCTGTTCACTTGCAACCCAAGTTACACATTTGATTTCTAGTACTAGTTTAGCTGTGACAGGCAATCATCAAACAAACAAACCCATTGTCAAGCTACACCGAGTAAATGTATGTGTGAATTTATAAACACAAGGCTTGGTCTTTTTTGGCTCATGCTCAATAACATACAAATTAGGGCCTGTCAAAATATGAAACTATTCATTGCAACCTTAAGAATTTACATACAAGTATGACATGTGGTAAAAGGCTCAGTTCCAGATCTTTGGGTACATGTAATTATGAATAAATTACTTTTCTAAATACTTAAAAATTCCAAATGTTTTTTCTGTGCAATAATTTATTGCATTTCTCCAACGATGCATTTATTATCATATGGAGCAATGAATACGAGACACCATCATACTTTTTAATATTTTTTTATCCTCTCCACTTAAACCCAAATGCAGTTTCTCACATGCTAGGTTTCATACCATTTTATGGTTTATAAACCCTTAAAAATTTTAATGCCCAGTGTTATTAATTACGAAGTGCAAGACAAGTGGCAACATTCTTTGAGCAGTTCAGAATGTAGTGAATCAAATATGCTCAAGGATCGTAGCTATTGAAAAGTAACTTTGCAACATGTGCATACTGAAGTGTGCAAATAATACACCTGATGCATGATGCATGGCATACATGCACTGATAACCATTCGCTGCATTCATGAACACAACCGAAAACCAAACACTCATAATAAATTATCTGAAACTTAAAGATGCATACATCTCTGCCTGTAAAAGCTCCAGAGCAACTGGTACAGTTGACTCCTGAGGAAATCTTTGATGTTTTTGCAGCTAGAAGTACCATTTATGCAGGTTTGCTATCCATGGCCATTAGGTCTAGAAAAAAAGAGAACTTCAGTAATAAGCAGCCTGACAGTAAAAGACTGGAGATAGTACTAGTATTAATATTAAATTTTTTTAATTTTATATATATATATATATATATATATATATATATATATATATATATATATATATGTGGCTTTGTGCAAAGATCCAAGACAGATTATATCACCACAATTCAGTTAAGGTATTCAGGTTGTTTCCATGTACAACTGATAGCTTTAACACTGAACCAACACTACCTCCTTTTTATACAATCTTTTTTGACAGTATAGAGCTGTTGTCAGTATTTTTCTTATACAAGGCAGCTCAAACAAACAGTATGGGCATTATGCATATTCAAGTTTACTGGTATTACAACAGACTGGAATGCTTCTAATCATGTATAACCATCTTGATTTTGAGATATTTACTGCAGTAGCAGACATGCATAGATAGGTAAACCAAGTCAGCTGTGGCACAAGTCAAGCAATCTCCAGTGCTAGTCAAACTAACATGGGCAGTCACCGAAGAAACCAACACATTTACAAGACTAACTCGAAGCAAATGTAAACTGAATTATGGATTTAGTTTCTTTGTTAATTTAGAAACACAAGACTATTGCTCCCTATATTAAAGATTAGGGGGTGCCAAAATATGAAAGTATCCAGTGAGACTTTAAGAAAATAGTGCAGATTTGTGCTGTGGTAAACATGTTAGGTAACCAAACCTATTAGACGTAATTCTGGATCAAGTCAGAAGTCACTGATTGCATTTTTCTACTTCAGCATACTACTATATACACATACAAATTTATATTTAACCAGACTTTGTATTTTTTTAATTTTTTGTGTGTAAACAAGTTGATAGTTAAGAATCTGATATTGATTTAAAGGTCAAAGGTCATGTCTTAAGGTTTTTTTCTGTGACAGCTTCTGAGCATGGTAACACAAACATATATTAATGGATTTCTGCCAAACCAAGTTTGTGGATATATCTGAAAAATTCCTTGAAATGCTATTTAAACAAACTTGTTAATTATAGATTAAACCAAACTTAGCATGTGGGTGTTTCTTTTCAATATATTTGATGAGGATAATTATATTGGGTTCAGGGGTCAAAGACCATGACAAAGAATTTTTGTACTCGAGCATAAGCTATTTTTTGTTAACAGATTCGGTTTCTTAAGTTTCACAAGAATATCTCAGATAATTTCAGTCCTTTTTTGAAATGATAAAAAGATGGAAAAAAAAGCTGACTTCTTATGAGTTTCTACAAATTCTTTTCGGTTAGTAGAGTGTCATTCAGACTGGTAATAATAAGTAATCTGTCATCCTTGGCCATCATTTAAAATGCTGTGTGGACAATCTGAATCAATAAATTTATTATCTTCTGTACTTTTTCAGCCAAAGATCAACTTTGTACATTAGTCAACCAGTCCTTTACCAAATAAAAAGATGAAGTTGCATGGTAAATTTATGAATGATGTCCAAAGTTCAGAGTAGCATAGAAAAATTCGCTGTTCAAATGAATGAAAATTCAGAAAAAATATTAATAGAATTAGCTAAGTATTGTGACATCCATTACCATTTAAGACACTTCATAGTGGAGACTATTAAAAAAAACACTTTCTTAATTTTCTTACTTTTCCTTTATACAATACCAGTAAAAAGGACACATGTGAATACAGGAATCGTTTGCATGGTCTCTTAAGAGTCCACTTTATATAGGTGTTATTAATTTGCTTATATTTATCTCTATATTTATTTCAGAAATAAAAATATTAGTGTTGCCTTTGAAAAGATTATTGCAGATTTATAAAATTCACAAGTGGACTATGCACAATGGTGAAATTATTGTCCAATTCATAGAAATATAGTTTTTAAAACAAATTATGTTTCTAAGATTGTGTACTGTTTGCCAGGCAAAGTGCAGTCATTATTTGAATTAGTCAAAGTACAGATATAGTAGTACCTGGGATGTTGTATAAAATTGTTGAAGGTCTGATTAATAAAAGCACCAAACCGACTCTTCTAACTATTGTCTTCTGTCATTAACAGCCTGTAATTACCATGGAAAGGATAAAAAATGATTCAGGTATCTCAAGGTCAACAACGTACTGTCAAAACTTAGTGTGGATTCAGACTGATACAGTGGACCAATTCAGACATAAGGATTTATTACAATTTATTACAGAAGCTTTCATAACGAAAGCGCATACAATCATCTTTTTCAACTTGGACACCACAGGGAAGTGCAGCATTATGAGTATGAGGCACAGCCTACTTAACTTTATCTTCAAGTTTTTGATTGATGCAAACTTGGCTTTAAGGTGGGTGGCACCATTTATGAAAACTATCCTCATGAGATCAGTATATCTCAGGGCAGCATATTGTCATTCAGCCTATTTAACATCAGACCTAACTGCATAAATAATGCCTGAATCCAGGAACTGACTGCTAACCTGTCTAACCCAGCATTAGATGTAGCTTTTAGGTCCAAATACAAATTCATTCCACCTTTTGGCATGCATTTTCTTCCTCACATAAAAACAGCAAAAATCAGTGTTGGAAGAACTGCACAATTTTATATTTCCAAATCACCACTGTGGTTATCAAAGCCTCCAAAAATAATATTTTACATTTGCCAAATTAAAAGGTCCTCAAGAAATCCTCTCATTTTTCAGAGTAAATTCATTGAAATCAGTCATCTATCATTGCATATATCCCAGTATTCAAAACAATTGGAAAGATGGAGACAAAGCTAGACCTGCCATTGCAACATCCCATGGCAGCATCTGAAGTCAGTTTCCAGATAAAGATGCAGTATGAAAGCTTTGAACTATGTTGAAATTCCCCCCAAAAGAAGGAATGTTTTTAGATTTTCTTTTCATTTTGAAAGCATGGCAGAATCTTCAATTCCAGGTATCACGGAAACATGATATTATTTTGTACTGTTGACTGCATAATCGCAATGGGTAATGAACGGGCAGATAAAGCAGCCAAAGCTGCTCTGCTGTATGTATATATATGTACATACATGCATACATGCATACATACATACATACATATGAACATACGTACGTACGTACATACATACATATATACATACATCCATCCATCCCGTGCCGTGCCGTGCCCGGCCAGGCCAGGTTTGCAGTGTATCTGTTTACCAGTTTATTTATGGTGGTATGTTGGTACTTTTCCATTGTACTGGTACTTAGGTGGTTTCCATCAGTATGGAATACATGGACATTCCAGAATAATCTCTTTATGAATATAATGACATTAGAGGCATGTTTTCATCTTTCATGACAAAATTATTCTAAAAATTATTTATTTTTTACTAAACAGCTGTATTTGTCACAAAATAATTCTGAATATTACAAATAAACTTATATGTATGGTCCTTTAATCACATGTTTGATATGTGTCACATATGCCAGTGTGATGGCCAGATGGAATGTTGTGACAGATATTTGTGCTAAATCCAACATATGAAAACATTTTAAATTTTTAAAAAGCCATTTTTTGGTTATTTTCTAGTGTTTGTTTATGTGTTAAGTACATGTATTCCTTTGTAAGTTTGAGAATCATCCCCCAGATTTTATGAGAGCAGTTTTTTCTGTTTGAATTTTATTTAATTTCTCATGTGCACTATCTATTTTTTCATTTACTGGCCCTCTCTGATACATATATTGCCTTAGTTTTAGCATCCCAAAATTCCCTGCCTATTATATCAATAGTTTAGCTAATGGTTTGTAGGCACCAGTGTAAAGACTTCCTACTTCTAACAACAAGCTTTAAGTCTCTCACAGGTTGTCAACTCTAGTATAGGGGGTTTCACGGTTGCAACGGAGTTACTGATTGAAGCGCCTAAAATTACCTCCCTTAGCTCCAATGTGTATGCCCACAAAAAATTTCCAGTGTTGGAATGTTCGCCGTTCTACACTTGGTTAGTGAAACATAGTCAACAAAGGAAGGTACCTTAGCTGTACTGCAGATCATTATAGTTAAGCCAATGAATCAATTATATATGCCAAACATCTTTTGTTCATACTAGGAGAATAATTATAGACATTAAATCAGATAATTAGATTCAGTGTCCATACTTACATTATATCAGATAATTAAATAATATTTACTTTCCATACTTAAATAATATCAGATAATGAAATAATATTTACTTTCTTTACTTAAATGATATCAAATAATTAAATTAAATACACTGTCCATACCTGATAATATAAATTCATTATCCTTAATTTCAGATACAATTGTAGGAACATTTCACTCTGCTCTCAGATTTTAAACATTTATTGCACATTTTTGGTTATATAACTTTAACGAAAACAATCTTAACAATTTGCATTTTTCATGTCTTGATATATTCTTCTTTCTCAGTTATTTTCACAAGGCTAATAGTACATTTATAACATGTGTTGAGAAAGTTATAAAACAAGTTCGATAAGAAAATTATAACACGAATTCAATACGTCAGCTGATTTGTAATGCTGAATATTTTAAACCAAAAAAGTTTTTAAAAAAATGGAACACAGTATTTTAATGTATTCAGAGGAACTTAACAAAGCAATAATTACATTAGCTATCATAACGATAAATGAGTGTAATTAATGCAGACGGAATATTTATTCATATATGGGTGTAAATATTGTACAATATTCAGATTTAATAACATGCCCAGTGATGTTTTTTTGTTGTTTCACTTTCTTTTTGACTTTTGAAACATCAAATATTAGACGGTACATGCAATAACTTTCAACATGATTTTTCTTTGCTTATGCTGACACGTAATAACTCTCAAATTTGCTGGGGTCATTAGACAACATTTCTGATTGCCACCAGCAAATTCATCCAGAACTGTCTTCTTAAAATTAGTTTAATTCTGTTTAACTTTCCTTGCATCAAATATGTAAGTTTTAAAGATCCAATTATTTCACAGATTCCGTCATATTACTTTGGTTCGCCTTTTAAATCAATACTGATCCATGTGACCGGATGTAAAATTGCAAACAGTATAATTTAAAAAAGAGACTGCTTGTAAGAACATACTCTACAAGTCATTAATAAATGGTTACTCACAAATATTTATATTTGTTGTCTTTATCTATCAGTCACTCTTTCTAACTTAGCATCATTTTATACTCGTTTTTGACCAGAAGTATGTTTATGTAATATACGTATGCAAGCACACATTCATTCGAGGATACACATACCCATGCACCAGATGAAAGAAGACAGACATACAGACAGACAGACAGATAGGTGAGAGCCACAAATGTCCTATACATGCATAGTGTGTCTAAAATCGGTATTTCTCCAAATTGTATACTCTAAAATTTCCAAACATTCAAGGAAATGAAATTAAAATAATCATCAAGGAGACTCATACTTGCGCCTGTCTGTTCAAGCGTGATTGACAGTTGTGCATTTTGAAAAAAACAAGTTATTTCATGAAAAATATAATGAACATTAATAGAAAAGCAATAGTCTAAATCAATTAAAAAAAACCTTAAGAAGTTAGAATTTTTTCTCATTGTTGTTCAATCTCCATTAACTACTATGATTGAATCTGTACAAAATAAACATATTTTCATTATTCTTCAAGCAAGATAAATTGCAAGAACTTTTTACGCAGCGATACACTTTTGCACAATCAAATAATACAAAGTAGAGCATAAGGTAGTAATGGAAAGATAATGAAGTTCTGAAATGGGCAGATAATATTTATTTGAAAGCTGGGAGCAGCGCAAGTTAGTGGAAAAAAATAAAAGATGTAAAACAAATTGATCAAATATTGATAGAATTTCTTTTTAAGATAGTGAGATATCAATCCTGCTTGCATAATGTGAGTGGTCTGTCACCTTTTATTGATCTACATCTGCCATCTTAATTGATTGAACTATCCGGAAGTGAGTTGCACAGATATGCCCTCTGGTGTTTTCAAGGGGAGATACTAACCATGAAACCCGCTATAAGCTTCACCATTCCACTAAACTTCATATTTAGATTACAATTTGTACAACAGTTAACCTACCAAATTCATCTACTATAAGGTAATATTTAATTTTTGTGGAGGTGGTGGTGGCTGCAATTTTCTTTTCAACTAAGATATTTTCTTTTCTTTTATTTCTTAGATAACTTTTTATTTTTCTTGTAATACTATCATTTATATAATATGGTGTCATTTTGCTATAAAACAGCAAAATATTTTCAGACTAAACTTCAAACAAACAAGCCCATGCTTTACAACAGTAAGATCTTGATCCCTTCTATAATTGCAGTATATACCTTGGTACATAGCATGATATATTTACAGATTTAGAAATAAAACCTGTCTTGAGAGACCACTGCTATGAAAGACCACTGGTCATAAGAGACCAGGTTCTCTGTGCACAGATTTATTAATTTTATAGAGTTATTACCTGTCAACCTGACCACCTGTCTTGTTCGACTATTATGTTTTGGCAGAAGGGGTGGTCAATCGAGGGTTATATATATATATATATAAAATCAAACATGTCAATACTTTCATTTACAATTTTATAAACAGCTCTTAGCATTTGAGCTTTACATTGCAGCCTCATTCTGGTATGTAAACTGAACCTATAGAATGTATGTAGCTTGGTGTTTTTAGATCATAAAAAAGCCAGTGTTTATCTACCAGGTAAACAAATTCTTTGGTGCATAGCATTCCAAAGAAGTCATAAGTTGTGTTTGAAGCTATATACTCTTGTGAGATATTGTCAGTGTCTTTGAGGAGGGAATGTTTTACATAGATCCACCACTTTGCACACATCCACTAAGGCGATGGTTGCCACACACAAAGTATTTGCTCCAGTGAAGAGTTATATGCCAGAGAAGTGTGCCAAGGTATTACACAGAAATTGTTTAATGCAAACCCAAAATACAAATATGCTGGAGCTTTTACAGTCTGCTCAGCAACAAAAATTCCACCACTGCTCTTCCTTCATCCTACCCCCTCCCCCAATGTTTTGTCTTGAATATAGAGTACCAAGAAACTTTTGGTTTGCACAGGTCAAATACATTTCCCCCCTTTTACAAATTTCAATTTATGTCTACTTCTGTCTTGGTACATTTATGCACTTCCTAAGGGTTACACCAAATTAATGAGATTCCAATGTGTGTAAGTGCATGACATAGGACTGCCAGTATTGGTGGGTATTTTACCTATAGTTTGCATTATACTTTGAAAGGATGTTATTTTATTTTTGTTTCTTGACAAGTAAGAATTTTGATCATTTGAGTCATAGTACAGTGCAGACAAATTTATTTATTAAGAATTTTATTTATAAACTGAATGTTCTTTATAGGAGTTACTGCAGACCTTTTGGTCTGTTTTAATCAGTCATTATGTCAGACATCTAAAATATATACTTTAAATTAGTTGCTATTAAACTTTAATTACTAATTTTCATATGGTCAGGAATGTTTGTACAGAGAGCTCAAATGGCATAAACATCTAGCAAATGTTTGGGATGTATTCAAGTACGTTATTTTTTTGTAGTTGGCTTTTTTCTTCCCATGTTTTTTTGCACCCACCATGCTACCCTATTAAAGCCCACAGAAGGAGGTTGCCACATATGGATGTACACAATAATGCCTATGAAATAAATAAGAATGTGTCTCATAAAAGCAGGAAAGTTATTTTTTTTATAGAAATGGCCATGTTGGCTCACCTGGCTTGTTTAAGCAAAGACCAAGGTTTGATACCCAGCTCAGGGGTGCTCTTCTCCCCAGTAATATTTCTGAACCCTAATAATGACAAACACATTTATATTGGGAGCTATGTACATGCTCATCATCAGAAATCTCTTTGATTTTCATTCCATATTCTCTACCCCTCTCCCCCATAATATCTCTCCTTCCTGTAGCAAGATTCTGAAATCTCATCCTCAAATCTGTTACATGTGCATCCTCATGCTGTGACTGCATGTTTAAAAGTATTAACAAAATGTAGCATAAAGGCAGGAAAAAATGTATCATTCAATCAGGACTTTACCACTTAAAGATAGTAGTGAATCTGCAGGTTTTGATGTACTACAAGTTGATAAATAGGTTTATTTATTTTGCATGCAGAAAGGATGTTGTTAGTTGTTGGTTTGACCACATGATAAGCTGTACATGGTGCCCAGAAGATTTGGTAGAGGAAGAACCTAGAAAACACCCAGTAAGAACCATTTACTTATGGGAAGCTATTGGCAAGCTTGCTTACATACCCACATTGGCTGAGCTGAGACTCAGGTGCACACAAACAGGTGGGATGTCATTGACATGTAAAGGTAAGTGCCTTAGACCACTCGACCACCTGGCCCCCACATGCAGAATGGAGGAATCAGGATGTATGTTTTGAGTTATCTGTAGGTTTCTGATTCATCTCATATGCTACTTTTTCTAATTAATGCAGTTGTGTCGGGTCTGCAAATCAATTCATTGTGCTGGTTGTAGATGACAAGATCAAAGAAAGCTAGATTTTCACATCTGTTTGCCCTTGATCCTTCAGTTTAATGCACATTTTCTGATTTTAAGGCTAAGTAAGCATATGGTATGATGGACCTTCATTTATCACATGATATTTACAATTCGCAGAAACTGCTGATCAGTTTTGACCAAATTTTTTAAGAAAAGTATCATTGCATGAAGACGTCTCAAATTTGTTTCAAAAAGGCCAATTCATCATTGCATTTTTATTGTTACTAAAAAAATAGAAGAACCTTTAAGTGACTTGGCAAAAAATAGTAGATTTTGACCACATTTGATGTGAAGCATCCTGGCATGGAGGTCTGGCAAATATGGCCACAATTACCAAAAATGGAAAAATCTTAAAAGAGTTTTTTATAAAAAAGCAGCTCACCTGAATTTGACCAACTTTGATGGAAAGCATTCTGACATGATGATCTTTAAATTTTTGCTCATCTTTCATCAGATTTGGCTGCCATTGCTATATAAAATCAATAAACAATTTCTCATGAACAGAGAAAATATGCCATATACAATGGAAATCATGCAGGTATGAAAGTCTTTCATAATTGTTAAATTGAGGCCAATCTGCCATCAGAATTGCTGCTGTTACCGAATGTGGAAAAACCTTGAACAGCTTCTTATAAAAAAAACACTTAATAAACTTTGATTAAATTTGATAAAGTGTCCTAGCTTGAATGCCTTTCATATTCATTCAAGTCGTGCTGCTCCACCAACAAATATGATTACTGTTAATAAATGAAGGAATAAACTTATATAACTTTATCTAAATGAACCACTTGCCAGAATTTGACCAACTTTGATACAAAGAATCCTGCCATAGGGTTCCTTTTTGATATGGGTCAGATGCTGCTGCTGTGCCAACAATTATGAATGAAAATACAAAATGTAGACAGGCCTTTAAAACTATGTTTACTTATCCAAATTGCTTTCCCCTCCTCAGCCTCAGTATGTGCATGAAACTGCATTTTCATGCTCTCTCATGTCCACTACAACGGTTAGAAATATCAGTCCCTAGAAATAGTTCTTGAGAAATGGTACCAGTAAAAAAAATTATATCTAAACTTAGCCTAAATTGTAACCATTTTAATAAAACAAGCCCTATATCTAAATTTAGTGTCTGGGTCACATTTCCTCCAAGGTTGTTAGTTTTAATTTGAAGAATATAATTTCAGCATACATCTAAAATATTGAAACTTTAGAGGATGAGAAGATACTTTTTTCCCCATTCTTTCCTGTTTTTTTACATTCTGTGCAATGATCATGTGATGGTTCTGCCTGTCAGTCCTTCAATCTTTTTTTGTTTCCCATATGATAACATTTTAGGTCTTTACCACATGCATTAACCATTTTGTAGATGCTTGAGCTTGAGGCAGGAAAGGAAGAACCTTACATTTCTGTAGATACATTTTTTGCCACACAAGTGTCTGTTCCAGAGAAGAAATTCATATATTAAAGAAGTGTAACAAGCTTCTATTCAAAACCTTTTTATTTGTTGTGCAGATCAGAAATATGCAGAAACCAGTTTGCAGTCCACTGAGCAAGATTAGAGCAAATATTTTGCCATGAATGTATTGCACAAAGAAAATATTGTTGGTTTTAGTCAGACATAATTCCCATTTACATATGGTAAGTACAAATCATGTGACTGCTCCGGTGGCCTAGGTGGTTAGAGCGTCTGCCTTGGGAGCAGGAGGTCATGGGTTCGAACCCCAGCTGAGTCATACCAAAGACTTACAAAAAACAGCTGCCTCCTTAGGCGCTCAGCATTAAGAGGTTAGTGTTAGGACTGGTCGACCTGGTGTCAGGATAATGTGACTGGGTGGGACATTATGCTATATGTCTGTGGCATATGCCCCAGTGCTAGACATCACTATAAACTGCCACACTGTAGACATCGTAGTGATATGAGTGAATTTTTTTTAAAGCTATGTAAAATATCCTAATCACACACACAGACACAAACACACACACACACACAAATAATGCATTTATTATTTTGGTACATTGTGCACCTTCATGGTTACAATATAATGCTTTCAGAGTCATGCACATAATGTTTAAAGTACCATAACTAAAGAGTCAGTACCAGTAATTTTATATTTGTATAATCCTTGGATAGGTTATTTATTACAATAATTAGATTTTTAAAAGTAAAAGTCTGATTCATGGTCCTCATGTTCTTTTACGGATTCATTCTTGTACATCATTTTTATAGACCTCAGTCTGCTAATAAATTAAAATATGTCAGGAGTTAAATCATCAGCATTTATAGTGGATTGAGTCCTAGTTTAAATCCTGCCTTTGGCTGGAGGATGTAGAATAGGTCTGATATGCCTTACCACTTGTCGTAATAGGTGACTAATGATGGCCGGAGCTGCTGTGGCTCAGTAGTTAGTGTGTTCAACTTGCAACCAAAAGGATACTGGTTTGAATCCTTCCATTGGATAGTCTTGGCCAGTTAACATGGTGCATCCTTTACAGCGCATTTTAATCCAATTGCCTTGGTATTAAATAGCCCACTTATGTTGCTGTGCTGTAAAATACCAACAAAACCTATTTTAAGTCATAAAAGGGGAAAATATCCCCTTAGAAAGTGTTGAATTTCAATCAGTGTCAGCAATTAAGTCAATCCCCATTCACTAGGTCAGAGCCTGAAGTCATGCCAGTAGAATGCTAATGAAGATCTATGGATGCTGGTTATAGAAAGGAATATTCTTCAGCAATAAGTAGTAGGAAAGCTGAAAAAAAACTGGGTGGTCTATGCATATGTAGAATCTCCATTTTCAAGGAAATGTTACCAAGAATAATGAATAGCCTTTGATACCTGTCAGATATTCTCCAGTCATTCAACCATGCTGAGAGCTTTTATGGGAAACAATAAAACAATTTCTTGTGAATAACACATAACTCCAGAAGATTTTGAAAGTTTCTGTATTTTGTTTATTATATACTGATTTCTAGAGGTTACCTTTGATCAGCTGATTGAACTGCAGCAAAGTCACTGGCATATTCCAGATTTGAGATCTGTTTTGTTTTGTGTAGCAACTACAAAAAATATTAATATGTGCATCCAGTGTTTGTAATGTCTAATATTTATGTTTCAAAAACAAAATGACAATAAAAACGAGGAAGCATTGTGTACATGTGCTCAAAAGAGATATAACTCCAAAATGTATTATTATAAATTATTGAGATTATCAAAGATGGTGGACAACATCACTTATGTTGCTTGAAAACATGGACTCGCCCATGTAAATACAGCGACCATATTACTAAAGAAATTCACAGTGTTTGGGACCCCTTGGTGACAATCAGGTTAGAACGTATGAATCTTTGAAATAAAATAAGTTTTGTGCGTTTTTATATCCTTGAAGCCTTTTGTTTTTAAAGTTGGTTGTCAAATTTGAAATTAGAGAATGTTGATTTAGATTTATTTGGAGGCATTCAGAATAACTGACATGATTGCAAAATATCTTGTACCTATGACACAGGATTATCTAAATATAAAATTATATCAATAACAAGCTATACAAGGCAATTTTTTTTATTCTTTAAAATCAAACAATGAAAATAAAATAACTTCGTTTTTACTCTGTTTATGTAGTTAGACATGATAATCCTCCTAAATATTCAGGTTAGCAACCAGACTCAGTTGCTTTTATGATTACACTCTGTAGTTCATGTTTTGGGTTTAACAATATTTCTCAGCAAAGGGTAGGTAATACGTGGCAGCCAGTATAACTGATGAGAGAAGAACCTGAGAATTCTCTGTAAGAACCACCAACCCATGGGAAGCGGCTGGCAAGCTTTCTCACATGCTGACATAATGTCTGAGCCCTAGATTCAAACCCACGCAGACAGAGGTGAGATGGCAGTGACTGACTGGTAAAGGCAAGTGCTTTAGACCACTCGGCCACAAGGGTCACTTTACTCTGTTATAGGGAAGTTTTAAAAACGCTGTAGTAGCTAACAACACAAAGCTTTTAACAGAATTTGATTAAATTTAAGAAAGAGCACATGGCAGAAATATTTTTAAAATTTATGCCAAAAAATTTATGCTGCTCTGCTTTCAAATACATTGCTTTTACTAAAAATGGAAGACCTGCTCTTACAGAATAATCTTTAAACAACCTCCCCCCCCAAATCACTGCATAGAATTTGACCACACATAACATAATGCATCCTTCTTTGTTTTTTACATTAATGGTTGATAGAAAGAATCTTCAGATAGAGGTCTTTCAAGTTTGAATGATTGGTTATGATCTGCCGTCACATATGGCAATGATTACTCAAAATAATTATTTTAAAAAACCCAAATGCTCAGCTGAATTTGACAAAATTTGACAGAAACAGATGGCATTCAGTGTTGTACAAGTCATGCTGATCCACTATTAAAAATGGCTGCTATTAGATAAAACAGCTGAAAATCCTTCAAACAACTTCTTGAATATTGCTGAAAAGAATTTGAACATATGTAACAGAAAACAGCCTGGTATGATGACCTTGAAAATTAACAAATGATGTTGATCCCTTGTCAAATATGCCTGCCATTACTAAAACTTTATAAAAAAACCCATTTAAATGACTTCTGACAATTAAATCTCTAAAGAGGTTATGACAGTATTTTACAGAAAGCTTCATGGCTTAGAGTGCTTTCAGTTTTTTTTACAAATGATGCCGATCCACCATCAAATACATATAAGGCATCCATTACTAAAACCAGAGCAAACTTTAAATGACTACTTTTAAAATAGTGCTGAGCAGAATGTGATTATGAATGACAGTAAGCATTCTGGCATGACAGCCTTTCAGATTTATATAAGCACTGCCAATTTACTAGTAGATGTCACCATTAGCAAAAACTTTAAACAGCTTCTTTCCAAAGCTTTTGAACATAATTTTTTGCCAAATTTGACAGAATGCATCTGACATGGAGACCTTTTCAATTTACAAAGAGGATCCCAATCCACCATCATTTACGGCTTCTGTTAAAAGTTTTTAGAACAAATCTATAACTAGTCTTAAAACCTGCTTATGGGAATTGGATCATATTTTACAGAAAACAACCTGGCATAGAGTTTGTACAAATGTTAACAACCTACTATCAAATATGGCTTATATTACTAAAACTAGAAGAAAAAGACCTTTAAATGGCTTCCCCCAAACCAATGAATAGAATTTTACATAACTTGACAGAAAGTATACCAGTCTTCTTTCAGATACAGCCACCGTAGCTTAACCAGAAAAATGTTCTTTTCAAAAACCACTCAGCAGAAATTTTCCAAATTTGACAGAAAGGATTCAAGCATAGACATCTTTGAAGTTTGTACAACTGATGCCACCCTACCATTAAATATAGCATGTTTTAAAAAAAACAAACCATCTTGTTGAAAACTTCTGAATAGAATTTGATCATATTTGAAATCAAACGTTTGGCATGAAGACCTTCATATTTTTACATTTATGTCTTGCCATTAAATTTGGTCACTGTTTTTATATATAGAAAATTCTCAGAATCCTCTTAGGAGAATTTGACAGAAAGCTTCCTTGTATGAATGGCTTTGAATTTTACACAAATGATGCTGCTCTGCCATAAAATATGTCCATGATTATTAAAAATGAAATGATCTTAGTATAACTTCTCCTAAACTGTTGAATAAAATTTGACCAAACTTGGCATAGCATTCTGGCATAAAGACTATTCACATTTGTTCAATTGATGCCAGTCTGCCATCAGATTTGGTTGAGATTCCTAAAATTTTGAAATGACTTCTTCAATATCATTGATTAGAATTTGACCAGTATTGATAGCTGATGTCCATAGATAATCTTTTTTAATTTGTACATATGATACTGATGTGTCATCAAATATAGCCACCATTACTGAAAATACGGAAACAAATAACCACTCAACTGAATGAAACCAAAAGGGAATGTTCTGATACAGTGCTTGCAAATTTGTACAAATGATGCGTTAACATCACTAACAGTGAACAAAAATCAGTTACACAATTTTATATAAAATAAATAATGAACATAATTTGGCAATAGGGACTTTTGCACAGAATAGAGAACCTTGAAGCAAAAAGTGTGCTGGAAAGACGAATTGATATAGCCCATGTTTCTTCTACTCCTTCTCCATCCCACCCCACAATAGTGAGCTCTGATAAAATTAACAATGGCAGATCAATATCAGTGCCTGATTTTGATTCTGTGTTTACATTTTTGGAGGTCAGGATTTCAGTGTTGCTAATGAATTTCAGGAAGTGTATAGTCATAGGATCAGAATTGGATTCTCGACAGGATATTGGCAGATCAATGACACCTGATTGTCCATTGTGACATGTAGTTGTTATGATGCCCAGTGGCATAAAAATTCAGAGAATTGATTTCTGATTCTTTGATTATTCAGAATTTCATTGTAGTTGTGCTGATGCCCAATGGCATAAGAATTCAGAGAATTGATTTCTGATTCTATGATTATTCAGAATTTCATCAGAGTAATTTTAGATTCTTTCAAGTATACTTTTGGTTCATTAAATATATTTTCATCTCATTTGGCTCTAAGGCCATTTGAGCTTATGCTAGGGTCCTTCATCCATCATCCATCATCCATCCTTGCTAATGTGAACTTCTCAAAAACTGTTCAAAAGAATTTGACCAGATTTGATGGAAATCATTCAGGCATGAAATTCTTCCACATTTGTAATGGTGATCCATTATATAATGGCCATCATGGCTAAAAATAGAAAAATCCTTAAATGACTTCTCAAAAATCACTAATCTGTAGTTGACTAAATATGGCAGAAATCTTCCTGGCACAGATGGCTTTTAGTTTTAATTTTTTTAAATAAATGTTGCCAACCCAACATCAGATATTGCTGCCATTAAAAAAACATTGACTTCTCAAAAGCAGCTCAACTAGAATTTGATAGAATACATCCTGCCATGAAGGTTTTATAGATTTGCTGAAAAGATGCTGATCTGCCATAAAATATGGCTGCTGTTACTTAAAATAGATAACCCTGTGAGTTACTTCCTCTCCAAAACCACCAGAGAGGATTTTTAAAAATTTAAGAGAAAGCATCCTGGCATAGATAGCTTTCAAATTTGTACAGATTATGTTGGTGTGACAACACATCCCAGTAAAGAACCTTTCAAGTTTGTATGCATGATGCTGATCTCTTGAAAGATATGTCCACCAGTAAAAAATTTGTAACAGTAACTGCTCATCCAATGTTGACCAAGTTTAACAAAATATATTTTGGCACAAAGGTCTTCCAATTTATGCATTTATGCTAATCCTTATCAAATATGTTTAACATTACTAAAAATGAAAAAACCTTGGAATAGCTTCTCAACAACTGCTCAGCAGAATTAGGCCAACTTTTACAGAAATCATCCTATAGTGTTTTCAGATTTGTAAACTGAATCTGATCCATCATTAGGGGCCCTGAGTGGTCTAAAGCACTCTCCGTTACAGATCACTGCCATATCATCTCTGTCTGTGTGGGTTCGAGTCTAGGATTCGGCCAATGTTGGTATGTGAGAGAGCTTGCCAGTAGCTTCTTGTAGGTCCATAGTTCTTTCAAGGGTTTTCCCGGGTTCTTCCTCCACTGTTAATGCTGGCTGCCATGCATAGCCTATCGTGTGCTGAAAAATGGCATTAAACCCCTTAGCAGCAACTGATCCACCATTCAATTTAGCCATAATCATTAACCAATAAAAAACATTTGAATGAGGTCTTCTCCAAAACTGGTCAACAGAATGTGATTATTTTTGACAGCAATAATCCTGACATTGAAGTCCTTTTGAGAGTTTTTTGAATGGTGCTGACCTGCAATCAAATATGGACACCATTACTAAAAATATAACAAAATTAAAATTACTTATATAAAACTAAACAGATTGTTTACCAAATTTTATAGAACACATTGAGTTATAGAAGCATTTCAGGTATATATATTTTTGATGCAGATCTGCCATTAAATATTGCTACCATGACTAAGAATATATAAATGTTTGTCAAAAATGCTGAACAGACTTTGACCAACATTTGGCAGAAAGTATTTGGAATGAAGGTCTTCAGATTGTACAAGTGATGCCAATATGCCATTAAATCTGGTCACTATTAATAAAAATTGACTCTTGAAGATTTATTCTTTAAAAAAAAGCACTGAATAGAACTTGGCCAAATTTACAGAAAATGTGCTAGCCTATGAAGGTCTATTAATTTATATAAATGATTCTAACCCTCTATCAAATATGGCTGGTGGGACCAAAAGAAAAATAACAAAAACTTTCAAACAACCTCATACAAGATGCTGATCAAAATTTGATAAAATTTGACATTAAATATTCTGGCACACGAAGACTAGTTACTGAAAAACCCAGCAACTCTTAAATGACTTCATCTATATAAAAAAACTGGCCACCAGATTATATTTAATACCCACAGAAAGCATCATGGCGCAAGGCCATTCAGATCTGTACAAGTGATGTAAATCTGCCTTCCATTGTACTGCTCCCATAACTAAAAAATATGAAAACCTCTATGTGTCGGAAAACATGTTATTTACCCAAATTGTTTGGCCAACTGCCTGTACATCTTACTTATCCAAATTGCTTGGCCTGTTGCCTGTACATCTAACTTTTAGATGTCAGCCAGGTCAGTGCTCTCAAGCCCGAGCCTTGTTTCTGTTTTTGAATACCTGACCTTTTTTTTGGTACTTCGGTGGGTGTGTGGATGGATGGATGGATAGATGGATGAGTGGGTGGGTGGGTGAATGGATGGATGGATGTACAATGAGTATGGTACCAATTAAAGTGAAAAAGTGTTAACATAAAGAATTGTGCAAAGAAAACTTAATCCCTTTCAGATTATCGTAAACATGAAGTACTACAAGTTAAAGATAAAATGTGTAAAGATGTTAATACTCTATAAAATGTATATATGGGAAGGCCTAACCATCAAGTGTTGAAAAAAACTGATAGCTTAGTTCAGTAGCATATGACTGGCAGTATAAATCAATTTAGGGTTTATTATAAATTGTCCAAAATTGGTTGTTTTCATAGAGATTTGTTCATTCCCTTAGAGGCATGACTATTTAAAGCATGTTACATTCATTTTAAATGTAAATTAATTTTTACAGGGATGTCGGTTTTGTCCATTATAAACAGATGTGTACTGTAGATGCCAGGCTTGCAGTGTAGCATGTGCAGTCAAGTTTTCGTTGATTTGTTGTGAGTTAAATTGTTATGGGCAATAACTTGCTTTAGGCATAACAATGTTGAACTTACAATAGTGTAAAAGATACTGGTTGGCAAGTATTAATGTGTATTTAGTGGTAGACCTGTAATAATTACCATTTCCATCTGTTTGACTGTCTCTCCACTTGTCACTTTTCTTGTGGCAACCATATATCTGTAACCCTTGCACATAATTAGATGCCATTTTGTAGTTGAGGTTTCATCTTCTTATAACCAGTTTTGATGGAGTGATTGCCCACATTCTATCAGTTTTATATCTTCACCTCACAAATTCTTGTAACAAGCATAACTTAGGACAACATTTTCTGATTAAGTTTGATATGTGCATTGTCTCATTTTACATTAGATGCAAACACTTTTATTATTTAATAGTCATTATCTAAACAGTACCATTTGTACTCCCTTATAAGTCGGCTCCAACTGCATACTGCACAAACCAAGATCTGCTCTCACATAATGTGCTGGCAGCTCTGGGTCTGTGGAGTTTGTTTGGAGTAATCAGTAGAACAGACAGTGTAGATCCTAATCTGGAGGCATATTATACTACAGCAGATCAGGATCTTTATTGCTTGCAGTTTGACTCGACTTATAAGTGAGTATATACATTAATGTATTTTTCTAAAGTACAAGGATAATTACCAGAGCTGAGGCATGTATACTAACTCCTATTCTTGGTTATAAAGTGGAAATAAAATCTTCCAAGAAATTCAGTTAAAATCATTCGCAAAGTCAGTCAACAGCTATCTATGTATTTAGACCATTTTGAAGTCCTATGGTTGTAAAAATATATGATAAGATAAAGCAGAGAGAATTGGATGGTATGTGTAACATTTTTTTTTAAAGACAATTTCTAATGACAATAATAAAAGGCCCAGAGTGTTAGTAAAGATCCATCATTGTGTTACAAGAGTATAGTAGGTCTGTACTAATTCCACAGAACTCCAGGAATGCCAAACATGCAAATGACTATAAAAAAATAGGAACAAAAACAGAGGATTTACTCTGTAGTAACGCATAATGCTTCTAACATAATGATCAAGGCTTCTGCATAGTACCAATGAGTGTAAATTTAGCTGAGAATTGTAAAGAAAGTAACCGTGATCAGCTGATTGGTCTCCCTCAAGAAGTTAGGAATATTTATGATTTGCTGTGTGCTTTTCGTAGTTGCCTGTCTGCTTCTTGGTTGCTTGAATCAGTGGTTGATATGATCTGGTGGTGAGCTGATAAAGTTGGGCTCTCAGTATATTGGTCCTGCAGCACCCTGTTTTTTCGAATTTTGATATGCTTGGGCCATGACTTTTTCAAGATGGATTAAATAATCAGGACAAAGTGGTCAGTTAAGAGTTTTAGAAAGGAAATATTGCAAAATCCAATTAAATCTTAATTTCTTGATTTTTTGTGTGTGCAGGCTATTCCACAGAAGACTTATGTCAGGAGCAGTATTTCATAAATGTTTCTAAATCAATACCTTGATATTAGGAAGGAATATCTTTCATAAAGACCCCATTAAAGGTGACTTTAATCAACCTTTAAATGATGAACATTCTTTGGATGAAAAAAACTTTCTATGCTTATTCGCTCTTGTTCCATCTGTCATTCCTGTGGTAAAAATCAATTGATTTGCACTATTTAGAAAAGATTACTTTTGTTTGGTGGTGTGTTGGAGGAATGAATACTGTTATATTTTCCCTGATAAAATGAACTCTGATTGAAGCACATAGTCATTAGCAGATCAATTTCAGCTGCAAATCTTAATACAGTGTTTACATTGTTGAAGTTCATGAATCATGTGTTGCCAGTGGTATGAGGATCAGTATCGGATTCTGTAGAGGATATTGGTGGATCAATTACAGCTAATTGTCCATATGCAGGGGATACAGTGATTGGGAAGTTTTAATGATTCTCATGGGTACAAGCCTTTACTGATTTATTTTTCAATAACTACTCAGAATTTTATTTACTGTAAGATTAATTGCTTTAAAGTGATTTTACTTGGTTATATGCTATAGGCTCCAGTTAATGTTTGCTTTTTCATGTCACTAATTTTCAAAGGCTTTCAGGAATTTAATAATTACACTAAAGGATTCTGTTACATTAAATGGAGTGCTCTCTGAAATACCACATGTGACTGGCACAGTATATGCCTTTTTTTTATTGTCCTGTTTCTGCATGTGTTGGAATTATCTTATGGACAGAAGTGAAATAATTGTCCAGATACATTTTGCTTTATGAGCTGACAATCATACATTTTGATTAAAATAATTTCTTTTAATAGTAAAAACTCAATCTTGAACGTAATGGGTAGTTAAAAATACTTATGTATTATAGCTTCAAATTGATGGTAAACTAATGTTTAGTTTTGATTCCAGTGTAGTGTGACCCATTTTTAGACTGCAATCCAAAATATTTTTATTGACAAATATTAGCAATGGTAGAAATGAGTTAGTTTGACTTGCATTTTGTACATCAAATTTAGCTCATATTTTGATTATTCTATGTTTGATATGTGAGGAATTTACAGGCTTGTGTACTGCATTCAGTGTCATCTATCTTCTCAAGATGTCTTATAGGAATCTCCTCAATGATTCATATGGAACAGTCTTATTCAAGTGTTGGAGTCATTGAAATCCTGTGATATTGGATGCCAATTCATATGGAATTTACATCCACGAAGACATTTTTTTTAACGGATCAGTGAAATTTTGACAGACATTTTTCGATGTACGTTTGCAGCTGATTAGATCTGCAGCATTGTATCAGGCTTTAAATACCAGGTTTCATTATTTGTGACACTGTATAAAATAGGTTATAAATTGAGTTTTACATAGAAGTCATGGCTCATCAAGAAGGGGCAAGGGGAGGAGGGGAGCCCCCAAGGATCAGTTATAGGGTCTCCTACAGAACCTGTTTGAGGGTAAGTGGTGTTCTTACAAAATAAAGCATGTCAAGCCAGATGTAAGTTTATTCCAAAAATTAGATATTTAATAAACTATATTAAATATCTCATCAGTTTAAAAGATATATTATAAAATTGTTCCTATCTTGTATTTTTCCAAGATATCTTATACAATTAATTATGTTAAGATAGCTTTGTACTTTGTAAGGTATATAATATTATAAATAAACTACAGAATTTTAATCTCTTCATAAAAAGTAAAATCAGGTTATCTTGCAATATATTTAATGTTTCTTATAAAATGTCTTCACAATGTATGAGATATCCTAATAACCTTTGTTGACAGGATATCTGATTTAATGTGTCCTTTTTAATATACAAGATACTATATTTAATATACAAGATATCCTTTTCACTACACAATATATCTTATTTGAAATACAAGATATTTTGTTTGTTTTAAAGGACACAAAAACTCCATTAGATAAAACATTTGTAAGATATGTTATTGTTTTAAAAGACTCAACCCCACAAAAATATTTTGTGAACTGTTATCAGATATCTCATAATCTTATATGAGATGTAATGTTTATAAGATGACTTATTTTATATACAAGATCTTGTACAGAAGACTTAATTCAGACATCTCATGAACTTCAAATGACATCAAGCAAATTTAATGACTTTTATAGTTTATAATAGTTTACTGTATATGGTTATAGACCTTAGCTGAGGTGAATATGAAACTTCATGAATCAGTACACCTTATTTGATTGACAGCAAAGTGGAGCTCAGTATAATATGTTTATTTTTGTTCATAGAAATAAAGATCTTAATTGGCCCACTACATGATCTAGAGAGCAAAATTGCAGTTTATTTTGCTTTCAAATTATGCAACATGGCATTTCAACTTCATGATGCTAAGAACTTAATGCTTTACTGTTTTGTAAATGTCTGTGTCGTAGTCATGTGACATGAAGAGTGACCTTGTGAAATAACACATACACGCACACACGTCGTGCATCCATAATGAAAACTATCCCATAGGCATCGTGCATTAATATTTTGTAACATACAGATTTGAATATCTGAATAAATTCACATCATCAACAACAGCAATAACAACATCAATAATAATAATAATAATAATAATAATACATGCAAAGAGTTTGTTTAGTAGCTTGTTGTCTGTCCATTAGCACAAGTTTGCTAATGCTACATCTCCTTAGCTACTTGGAGAATCGGCATGAAACTTGACAAACACATTGCACAGTTTAGCTGATCCTAAATGAAATTGGTACCACACTAATGTCCATTATAACCATCATGGTGGCTATTTTGATAATATTGGTTTTTTAGCTACTCCTGATCATCAACATAATTTTGATTTAACTGAAATGTTGCCCATCTGACATCCAATATTGATACCATATGAGCCATCTTGAAATTGTTTTTACCACTTCTGATTGGTCACATCAACATGGGGTTTTCTCAGAAAGACTTCTTATGATGTCCATTGGTACTAAATGAAAATAGTGCTGAAAATCTTTTTATAACTAATTCTTCCTAATGGATAGTCATATTGACATGAGATTTTCAATAAAAGTCTTCTTTTGATATCAGTTGGTTCTGAATTAAAATGGTGACAATCTAACATCTGATATTGCCTCCATATATATATATATATATGTTTGTCGGATATTTATTATAAAGTATATAAGATATCTCACAATGTTTATAAGATGTCTCATAACTTTTTTTAAATAAATAGTAATTTGGCTTGCATTTCCTATTCATACTCTCTTAGATTCTGTCAAATGCCTGCAGATGAATTATTCTCCATTGATATGATTTTGTGTCCTTTGAGTCTTCAGTAGGTCTGTATCCCTATTGTGCATCATGCATTGTTAACAAACCCCATTAGCATGCTGGACCATGGTGGGTAAAACATTCCATTGTCATTCCATTGAATTCACTAAGGGATAGTACAAGCAAAGTTTTGGGTGCTCAGAGCAGAAAAACAGAGTCTAACCTAAGACTTTGTCATTCCAATATTGTTAAACAAACAAAAAGTAAAATTCTGGTACAGATTATTTGTTTTATTCCTGCCTAATAATGTAACCCATAAACATTTTAATCAGCCTTTGACTTGATTGTCTGTGTAGAAAGTATCACCATTGGGGATTTTTTCTGTGCTTCAATAACGAAACAGAACTTTTGAAAAGTTATGTTACAGCAGCTTTATTTTTAGTTTAGATTAAAACTGAAAATGATACTGATGAAAAGCCAATGTGGATGAGACAAATGTGCATTTATGTACCCGACTTAAGTTGGAGTGCATTATGATATCCATCTATTTGTCTATTACTAAATTTGTGTCCACAGAAGAGGGTTCTTATCACATGTGTCTTTTGTAGGAAATTTAACCATTAGTTTTCATGAAGATCTTCAAATAAAGTTTTGAATTTGTATGTACTTTTTATACTCTCATTGTCTCAATCAAATTCAGGGAGATTAAAATCCCATAAGATCCAGTTGTTAATATTTTTGAAACCTTTCTTGGCTTATCACCAGATGTAGAAAAGTCTGTTTTCATCATTTTCAGGAGGTTTATATTTGGCTGCAACATAAAAGGTTCTGATGAAGTTTTTAGAGATTTGGTATTAATATATTAAATTTATTTTGAGGCCACGTTATTTGTCTGTAAAACCCACTCTTTTGAGATAGCTATCAAGACACCACAAAATTGTCCAGATTTTGGATCATCTCATGTTGTAAAGCAGTTAAATTGAGAAGAAAAATTTCTCATGTAACAGTTTCAAGCTGAAGCCAGATTTCTGTGCAAATGTTGCTTTTTGTTTCATGTGTTATCTTGGATTAAGCATTATGACTGCATGGGCTTTAGAGGGTATGTTGTTGTTGTAGGGTTTAATGCCATTTTTCAGTACAAGACAGGCTATACATGGCGGCCAGTATAAATGGTGTAGGAAGAACCCGGGAAAATCCTGGAAAGAGCCACTGACACATTAGAAGCTATTGGCTTAGCTTTCTCACATTCCAGGTCCCCGACTGGTTGAGTGGTCTAAAGCACTTTCCGTTACGGATCACTGCCATCTCACCTCTGTCTGCATGGGTTCGAGTCTCGGATTCGGCTAAGGTGGGTATGTGAGAAAGCTTGCCAGTAGCTTCTCGTGGGTCGGTGGTTCTTTCCGGGGTTTTCCCGGGTTCTTCCTCCACCATTAATACTGGCCGTCATGTATAGCCTATCATGTGCTGAAAAATGGCGTTAAACCCTACAACAACAACAATAAAAAAATTCTCACATTTCTTTATTCGCCAAACCCAAGACTCAAACCCACGCAGAAAGAAGGTGAAATGGCAGTGACCCATAACAGTGAGTGCTTTAGACCACTCGGCCACTCGGGGCCCCTTTAGAGGGTATGCACATACTATGTACGAATGCGATGAGTGTAAAGTCTTTAGTGAATTAGAGATGCAGCACAGTTGTCTTTACTGATCTCTGACTCCAAGGATGAGGACATAATTGCTTCTGAAAGAGAAGCAAGTGCATGTGGAAGGGAATAATTTGGCAGCCCACATGGTAGGCAATGCCATACACATAAAGAATTTGAGAGGTGGTTGTATGTACTATTATTGCATATGTTTATGAGGCATAATGACTTCAGTGTACCAGCATTTCTGCCCTGTGTGTGAAATGAAACAATGATCAGTGTATATTTAGCTTGTGAATCATATGGGTAGTAATTACACTTTTGATCTGGCATAGTCATCCCAAGGAACTGTTAATGTACATGCCTCTCTTGTCATATTGCTGTATGATTTTAGATGTTTCGTATGCATTTGGGTTATTTCTGGCTGCTGGCATGGTTGTATCTCTAGAGATTTACCATGTATCAAGTATTGCATTGTTATGATGACTTCCTTATCATCAAAGAGGGCAGCTTTAATATAATCTCAGAAAGCATATTTAATTCTTTTACAAAGATGTTTTAAATTAAATAATTCTTGTTTGAAATTAAAATGAATGAGTTTTATATTCCAGCTTTTTGGGTGGGCATATTATGCTATGACCTTATCCATCCATTAGTCTGTTCATTAACCTTTCATTTCCACAGAACAATTTCATATCTACAACACTTACCTTGACAAACAAGTTTTGAGGAAAGAAAGAAGCCTATTAATTGTGGGTTCAGGAGGTAAGAGGTCATTATCAATGTGACTGGAACAATACAAAATGGTTTTTACACAATAACATTATTTCTATATTACAGACCTGGGTCAAGTGTATCATTTTTGAGGCAGGTTTTTTTTTATATGGCTTAAGTTAAGAAGCTTTTTGATAATGTATTATCAGAAAAAATTAGTGGCCGTCCAGAAGGAATACAGTTTGTATATAAAAATATGACTTTATAGTTTAAGGATTTTACGTTTTCATATGCCTGCTATAAGGCAGAGGATATTATACATTTTATTGTTGTTGTCCATCTGGCATCAGTCAATCTATCTCATTCCAGTGTCATTGTTGCAAATAATGAAGTTCTCCACCATCTGTAGTTACCAACTTTGTGGATGGCTTGCACATATGGGAGTAAGGTAGAACACTGTTAAGGCTTTAGAGGTCAAAGGATCAGGGTCAAGAAAATTGATTTGTTCACAATAATTTCAGTTCTCCAATGTCTGCAGTTGCCAGACTTTGGTGATGGATTTCACCTGAATTAAGGAAAAAAAACCAAATTTGACTTAGGGAGTCAAAAGGTAAAAGATAATGATTACTGTTACTGCAAGAAGAAAAATGGTTTCTGCACAATAGCTTGAGTTTTTTGCCATCTACTTTTACCAAATATTGTGCATGGCTTCGACTTGGGGTACAGAATGTGCCTGTTAATTCTGGGGTCAAAGGTCAAGGTCACTATAGACCGCAAGAAGAAAAATAGTTTCAGTGCAATAATATTTTACATCACATACATGGACCAAACTTTGTGAATGACTTGCACTTGGAGAAGGGAAGAAGCCATTTGATTTTGTTGTAAAATAGTTAAAGTTCAGGTCACTTTGACTGCAATGAGAATGGTGATTTCTGCAGATAAATTTACGTTCTTGATCATATTCTTTCATTAAACTTAGTGGATGGTTTGTACATTGTGTAAGAATCCAGCCTTTTGATTTTGGGGACTAAACTTAAAGATAAAGGTCATTCTAACTGAAGCAAAAATGGTTTTTGCATAGTAACTAGTTCTAGACTACATACCTGATCAAAGTTTGTTGAGAGCTTGCACTAAGGTATGGAAGAAGCCTATTGATTTTGGAGTCAAAAGGTCAAAGATCATGGTCTCACAGGGGAAAATAGGGTTTTTCAAAATGACGTTTGTTTCCAGAGTAAGTTCCTTCAGACCAAGCCTTCTGCATGGTTTACACTTAGGGTAATAAAAAGACCTTTAGATTCTGGGGTTTAGAGGTCAGCAGTCACAGTCATGATAAGTCAAATAGAATATGTGTATAATGGTTGTGTATGCGTTAAGTGCAGTTTAAGACATTTGTCAAGGTCAGTGAGACCCATTGGTCAAGTAATCTCCATTCAACCATTTCCTAATAGTACCAAAACTGAGGACAATTAAACATTGGGTAGTCATTACACTTGTTTTCTTAATTTCACGTTCATATTTAAGGGACAAATGTGGATAAAATTTTCAGATGTAAAATGTTCATGCTTTTTTGTAGCACATTATTGATGGACTAAAAATCTCTTAAACTTTACTCAAACAAATTCCCAAAACTAAAAAAGGAGTTAAGTGAACACAAAAGAATCAACAACATAACCTCCTTGACTAAGCCACAGGTTTGCTGTTATGTATAATGTCATACAAGGACAAGCTGAGCAGCCACTAATGTAGAAGAGTATAGATTGCATGATCATTTAAAGCAAGAATCATTGTACTTGTACAGTATAGGGTTATAAAAACAGGAAAAGGGCTGTTATTCCTCTTTTTTCAATTTCTAAATGATTGGGACTGGATTTATCTTGATAAGCAAAAAGACATTAGAGGAACTATAGATGGAACAGAACTGTAATTCATTCTGCTTTGCTGTTGTGAATGATATCTACGACTGTTGCTCAGAGAATTTTCAAGTGAATGTACATTAAATTACTTCATTTGTTTCAGACAAGAATTCACATTTTGTATGCAGTTTGATATTGACAAGACTTTATTGGGGTTCCATTGTATTCAGCATCATCAGGAGTGACTTCCTTTATAAATGTACCTTAATTTGCATGCTATGTAACCATTATGATTAGCTCTTTCCTTTATAAAACTGCACTTCCCTAGATGCCTGATCAATGCAATCAACATCAGTTCCTGGAATTTGCTCCTAAGTGTGTATCTTTTAATCAGCACTAATAAAGCCAGGATTGTGCTGATGTGCCATGAAATCCTATACATGCATACTTTTATAATTAAAGAGAATACCTTTAAGGTTCTTTTTATTTTTCCACTCTGGACTGACTTGATGTATAGAGACCAAATCCGAATTATCTTGTTAGTATTTTTGTTCATAAATGTCTTTCTTTAAAATGACAAACATGCATGTAAAGGGGATTAGTATTATTACTTTTATATTTAGTTAATATTTTTCACTTGACATTGTAAGAGATGCATTGTCCCATGTTCACATCTTTTGTTTTGAGTGTGGGTGAAAAGAAATCCCTTTTTTTTATAATAAAAGCACCATCATGTTGTGGAAGGTAACATATAAGCAGTATCTAGAGATAGTTGCATCTTTTTTTAGATACAGACTTGTACCAAATTCCAGGTTGCTTAATTTTCACCTAGTCATACTAGCTAACAAAACATCTTCAGAATGTTTTTGTTTGGTGGTTTTAGATTGGAAAAATGCCAAAGTTTAAAGACCTGGTAAACATATTTTGCAGGCGTGTGGCATTCTTGGAAAATAGTTGCAGTCAAAGCAAGCAAGTGTAAGTGTTTTCTCTATGGATGGAACAGATTTAGTAACATCTCTTAGCACATGCTTAAAAAGAAAATATGCCACACACAAAGTATGTATTCCAAAGAATGGCACATAAAGACTGAGGATGGCCACACAAAATATAGTATTTCTTTGCATGTTTTGTAGAGTTTTTTTCCCTTTATTATTAAAATAGTCCTATTACATAGTGAGGTTACAGCTACCATTTTGATGGTCTGTAAATCAGAGTGTAAACATTTTCATTTTTGGAACATAATAAGACAAGATATGTCAGTGAAACTTTGGTACAGATATTAAACTAGTCATCTAGTACAGATATTAAACTAGTCATCTAGATATACTCTTTTCTGTTCAGTTTTTCATTTTCAGTCTTTTTTAAAATGGCTTTGTCCTAATATGCGCTACTGATTATAGACCAGAAGAGCTAACAGGATGGCCAGTTGTACATTGTTGATGCTTTTGCGCACGTTTGTTATCACTACTCCTCCCATGTCTTTTGAAGGATTGCCATGAAACTTTATATTCACACATTCAGCTGTAGGTCATATTGGTCCTAAATGAAAATAGTGACACTTACATATCCAATATGGCCACCACAGTGACAAATTTTAAATGTCTTCTCAAGATTTTGAAAATCATTATTGCTACTCCTGCTAAATGGATGGTCATTTCAACATGGCGTTTTTGCTAAAAGTTCCTAATGATATCTAGTTGGTCCTGGAAATGGAAATGGTGCAGAACTGACAAATAATATAGCCAGCAATTGGGAGCCATTTTGAAAATCTTGTTAATGATACCCCTACTGAATGGAAATCACAGCAGCATTGGGTTTTTACCAGAAGACTTTGTATGGTATGTAGTTGATCCTAAATGAAGATGTTGCCATTCTTTCATTGAATATGGCTACCACAACAGCAATCTTGAACATTTCATTATATCTGTTCCTTCTACATGGATAGTCATATCTATATGGTGTTTGCACCAAAAGGCTTTTTATAATGATTAATTGATCCTAAATGAAAATAGTGCTGATCTGACGTAAAGCGTGGTTGCCATGTGGCACTTTGACAGTCTTTTTATGGATACTATTCCAGAATGGATGCTCATATTGATATGGGATTTTCACCAAAAGGTTTCAAGTAGTCTCTAGTTGGTCCTAAATCAAAATGGTGCCAGTTACAGCCAGTTTGTTACCATAGCTGCCAATTAAAAATTTGTATTATCACTAAAGAATATCAGAGTCAGTTTGAATGCTCAGGGCTATTGAAATGAAGAAATGGCCTATTCTTGTATTCCTGGAAATTCTTTCCAGTAAGTAGAGCATCATTTTCTTTCACGGACCCTTGTTCTATCCGTACATCAATCAATTCAACATATTCCCTTGTCTAGAGATTAACTCAAAAAACATTCAAGATATCTCTTTAAAACTTGGTACATGTACACCTATAGACATTTTGCCTTTTGCAATGAACAAAATTCATATTTTCTGCTCATCAGTCAAATAAATTTCCTTATTCATTCATCATTTATAGTTTTAGAGCTAAACCCTAAAATCATTCAAAATATCTCTGTGAACTTTATACACCTACTAGGACAATGGTCTAGATGTGCCATAAGCTATTGAGAAGTTATTATTTTCAGTATTCTATATGTTTTTGTCCATCCATCTGGGAGCTATGGTTGGTACAGCATCAAACTCCCAAGCAAAGGGTCAGGGATTCAATACATGCCCTGGAGTCAGCTGTCTCAGTGTATCTTTGGGCAAGGCACTTGACTCCTGTTTCCTCAGCATTATATATAGCTAGTAACATGTTGAAAGTGCTGTGACACACCAAAACATCAGCCATCCATATCTTTTATTTATCGTTTTGTTGCTGGTGCAAAACACCAAAACTGTTCCCTTTGACACCTAAAATATATATCATGATTATAATCTAAATATACCTTTTGCTTTTGAAAAATGATCTGCCTCAGTATAATTTTAGTGGGATAGAGGATGATAACTTCATCTGCTGTAGGTACACAGAGAGACAGTTTATGAAATAAAATGCTTGTCACAGGGAAATGTATAGAGTTTCATTACAATTTTAACATGATCGTATTTAACACTACTGATAGACAGAAGTATGGACATCATGGTAGCCATACTGAAAATCTTTTTAGTAGTTGTCCATCTGAACAAAAAGTCATATTGACATGGGATTTCACCCAGAAACATTTTGTGATTTCAAGTTGGTCATAAATGAAAATGGTGCTGATCTCACATCCAATATGGCTGCCATCTTGAAAATCTTATTATAACTAGTTACCACAAAGTCAAACAGAAGGCTCCTTTCAATAACTAGTTTCTTCTGAATGAAAAAATTGGTTTCAATAGGACGATGTTGATGGCCACTTTAAAATCATGGTATTGCTACTATCCTAGATGGATGGTTATATCAACAAGCTGTTTTCAACAAAGGACTTTAACTGACATCTAGTTAGTTCTTACTGAAAGTGGTGCCATTCTTAAATCCAATATTGCTTCCCCAGTGGCAGATTTGAAAATCTTTTTATTGATCAGAAATATCAGAGATGGTTTCAACACACACCAGATTGAAAGCTGTTTCTTATCTTGAATTCATGGAAAAAATGTACAGGCCAGTAAAGCATCAGTCTTTTACGAGATTCTTGTTTAATGTTTATTACCTGACTAGGCTTTCACATCGGGATAATTGGCTTCCAAGTATATGATAATCGATGGCACTACATCATAATGAAGTATGATAGAAATATCAGAGATTGTTAGATAAATCAACAGGTTTCATTTAAACATTTGCCATTGATTAGTCACAGTTATGTATCAAAGAGACTTTATTTGCCGTCTGTCAATGACAGGGCTACTAATACAGGATTGCAAGGGTCTTGTCAACTCCATTTTGGTAGTTAAGTCAAGTTCAGGAACCATTCACCATAACTGATTCAATTTTGGTACAAACATTGTCTCTATCATTTACATATACCTTCTGTGTATTATTTATAAGGAACTAGCCTAACTATTATACAGATTGAGAGTGGTGGACCTTAGGGTATATTCCTTTGGAGTTGTTACAGAAGCTGGTGGAGAGTGTGTATGTGTGTGGTCAGGTTGGAAGGATATGTTATCTCTAGACAACTGTTGTCATTGTTTGCTTGTGCTTTACACAGTTAAGTCAATACCCATGGCTTTCACTATTTTTTGTATGATTGCAATATAGGTTCTGCATCCTGTATACATACAATGGATTTCAATATACATTGCAGAAAAGAAGAACTTAAAGTAAGAAGCTTGTGCAGATTTATGTGTAAGTGTGCATTGCCACCCAAAATATACAAGTACGGAGACGAATGACATTGATGGGGTCCATATTAGGGAGTGAGTCAGGTGAAATAGTTATCTCAAATCTGCCATTTCATCTCAAGACACCCAAGAAGCAAAGTTGTTTCAATACAATGCATCAGTAGTCCGATAAAACACCATTTTTTGTGTCAGGGTAAGGTGTAAAGTTAGAAAATGAAATGGTATCCTCTGTTGTTAATTTAGGTGCATATTTGATATCTGCCAAAAATTACGTTGCTGTCTACAGATTTCCCACAAATAATTCACATGTGTTTCTTGGAAGAAAGAGTGAAAAATTTAATTTTTTATTTGATATATGCCAGAAATTACATTTCTAAATGCACAATTGCCACTAACAATTCACACATGCCTCTTGGAAGTTAGAGTGAAAAAAAATGAATTTTATAGCCCAGTTAGGAGCAAATAATGACTCCGTAGATGTATCCAGGACCATTACTAATGAAATGAATCATTTTGTCCAATATTTCATCCAATAAACATATGAAATTTATGACATCAAGAATGGAGTCACAAAATGATTTTGAATGTAACCTAATTTTGAGATTGCTTTAACAGTGTTATACAACAATTGTTTCGAAGCAGCATAAGGCTTTTAAAGCATTCTGCAGGCTTTGAGAACCATTTTTCTGTTTAAGGGTGATATACAACCCTGTTGTAATTTGCCTGTCACTAACACTCATTATACTCCTCCTGAAGAGATAATAGTGAAATTGACCTACTATGTTTACTAAAGAACAGTATAGATGGTTTAGAAAGAAAATAGTGCCAGTCTGAAATCCATCATGTTCTTAGTGTCAAATCTTGTCATCGCCAATCCTTGAGAATGAATAGTCACATTGACTTGAGGTTTTAGTAAACAAAATTATGACATGTAGAGGGTCCTAAGTGAAAATAGTGCAGACCATATGTAGCGGTGCATTCGTGGAATATTTTCATTTCTTTGGTGATTTAATTGCATTATGCACTTATTTGCTTTCCTTCAGTTTGTGAAGTTGAATGTATTGATGAGAATGTATTTACAGCAGATATTCTGGAAATACCTGCAGCAAGTGTATTGCCAATACCTGCAACAAATATTTTGTAAAGATTTGTGGGTGCAGCCACTTTGCAATTTGTGATCTGTTTCCTACAGGACCACTATAAGTAAATTGAAAACATTCTGTACATTTTGATGCACAAAAAATTATTATGGAAGCACAATTTGGGTTAAATAAATTCCTTCTGCACTCTGCACCACAATCTGTGATCTCCGCTGTTTTGAATGAATACATGTAAATAGCTATTAATAATTTCCAACATATGCAAAATCGCAACAGCTTCAGTTTAAAGGACAAAAATTGAAATGATTCCAGTACATTAGGCTTATTTATTGGAAATAGTATGGTTGCCACTGCTTTGCTTCACAAACAGCTTGCACTGATCAACATCAATTTGTTAGTGATGTTAATGAAACATAAAAGTGATAGCCATATACATTGGGTATAAATAAATTAATTCTTTCAAACATGTCTGTGTGAACAGAATCTGGTATCCTTATATCTGGTACACTGAGGAAACAGGAGCTTGATGTTAGACACTACTATATACAGGATACAGTCCAGATACTGTTATGTATTGGATACAAATCCAGATACTTTTGGACTGACCATTTATTTTTGGAAGGGGGAATCCTGGGATTTTCTTCTGAGCATAGATATTTTTTTCACTTTCAAATGAAGTTTTAAAAAAACATTCAACTAGTATAATGGATATAATTATTTTTCCCTCACATCAGAGTAAGAATAATTGTTCCAGGCTATTTGGGGACTGGGTTTTTAAAAAAAAAAGTTGTATGGTCACTAATGCCCCCACTCCTTGAAAATTAGATGGTCAATCCCTAGATAGGGTTCCATCCAGATTCTATTATAGACAGGGTACATTCCAGATAAATTGGTAGTCTATTTATTGTTATGCTTCTGTGACTGAATACTGAATTCAAATGTAGGTTTTGCTTTGCAAGTCGGTGTAGATTTCTTTTTGAATTTAATCTCCATTCTACCCCAGCTTGTAAATGAATACTGTCTCCAGATGCACTTTTAGGCACACAAGTTGTAGGATGTTTGCATATATCAAACAAAAAAATATGAACCTCAAAATAAACAAATCCTTTGTGTCCACTGTATGCATGTGAAACTGGATTGTGTACAGATGCCATGCCAAGAAGATGATAAGATGGCAGGACAAACTCTGGGTCCCAGACACTGAGGTTTTCACACAGGCAGGCATTCCATACATTTACACTCTGCTGATGAAATCACAGTTGAGATGGCAAGGCCATGTCACCAGGATGTTATATGAGTGACTTTAAAAGAAACTGTGAGCTGAAGGAGGGAAAGCAATCACTGGGTGGATGGGTGTTAAGATGAAATGCTTCAAAAATTCCCTCAAGTTTTCCCGAAACACTTGAACATTGACTTGTGTTGGGAAGATTTGTACAGGATCACTCCACCTGGTGCAGTCTTATCCATATGGAGCTACAGACTTTGAATTGGGAGAATTGCACAGACATTGCAAAAGTGTGAGCAGCATAAATCTCAGAACTGTAGCACATCTTATATTGATCAAGCTAACCCAGATGGCATCTCCTGTCAAATTTGCCACAGACAGTTCAGATTGGTTTGAGCATCCGTGCTGGTGCTGACAGAAACCTAACCTGTTAATTATATCATGGCCATCTTCAGACTTGAAGGATGAACAACAGCAAATCAGCATATATTGCATGATGCTTGAAAGCACTGAAGGCATACAGCTGAACACCACAAGGTCCAGATTCACTGGAAACAGCAGAGCAAACATGGATAAGCCAGAATGATGATGATAAATGGTGTTAATCTTGGAACCTACTTCTTAGCTTAATGTGATTTTTCAGCATCCAGAAATAAATTATTTTCTGTGAATTCCTTAAAGTGACATTACTTGGCATTAGACATTAAATTATATGTATCTTTCATTACATGGTGACTGATATGGTGTACAAAAACAACTTTTTGATAGATTTGTCAAGAAGCAAAAATGATTCTGCTACAGTTTAATGTATCAAAGTTTCACTTTTTATGTATTATGATATATTAATTATACATTTATTTATAAATTATAAAGATGTTCATTGATAAAAATTTTGTCAAGTTTTGTGATGGTAAATGAATTGAGTCGACAGTTCTTTTTTACCTGGTTAGAATAGCCAAATACTCATCATAGTTTATGAAAATATAAAAATGTTCGGTCTTGGATCTGAAATTACTGCAGTGTTTCTTTATTAACAGCATTGCATGGTAGCCTTGATAATTGGTGACTGTTCTTGACCAATGAACTCGCGTTACTACAATTTCTTGCAAGATATTGAATAAATTTGTTCATCTCTTAATAGCTTTCAGTCTCATGACTTGTTTATTTAAAGATGCCATTATATTGTTTTTTGGGGCTGAAAAACTTAAGGATTTCACTTACTTCCAAGTTTTACCTTTTTACAGTTGTGATAAAATCCTAGCTTGGGGCATATTTGAGAAGACAGTTCTTTAGCTATAAATATTAACAAATGCTAGGTGGTCTGTATGCATTGTTTGGTTTTTCAGTGTTAGGGAAATTCCATTGTGTTTAATGAATAGAATTGAGTGCCAGTCGAGTATTCAACGAGAAATCTACCATTGTTTCACAATTAGTATATCTACTAGATCTACCACAGAAATGCAGGCATGCCAACCATGCTCAAGAATACAAGGATTCTTTGTTTTTTAGTACCAATATTTTTTAGCGTAATTGTTCAATTCTTATATTTTCTGGGTAATACACTGTACATAGCGAGCTATGGTGGCTCAGGGTTTTCCCAATAATGTTCTCAAAAATTTTATGACCCCATTCATGCATAATCTGCGTGTGGTTTCATTTCTTTAAAAGTGAAAAATGACAAATACTGGAACCTTTCTCATCGCTTGCAGTCCTGTAAAAAGATTCTCTGTCTTCCCAGCAAATGATTTTATTGTAGTTTATGTCAGATATTTTCTCACCCATTTAAATGCCAATTGTGAACTATGAACAGATGCTTCAAAAATAGCCCAGATTCTTATTTTTTTGTCCTGTCCCTATTCTGGCAAATTAATTTTCCTATAACTACAGAGATACAGTTTTAAATACCTGAATTTGACTTTATCTTGACAAAATTGGAAGAAAAATATTATCTGGAATTTTTTTTTAAAGTTCATCTCAAACATATGATGCACATGTTTGGTTTTTAAATCCAGATGGTCTCTCTGAGTGCATGGTTTTGTGGCATGACCTAGAAAACAACCAGACCAAACCAGAGCTTTTCAAACCCAAACTGGGTAATACTTGATGTATAATTTTTGCTTAGAATTCCAGATAAAGTTATGTAACCAATCATCTGCTGATTAGGCTCACACAAAAAACCAGGCATACCAGTCTGATTTCCTTAATGAGGATACATGCCTTAGTGATCTGGTACAGAGTTGATGTTTGTGGCTAGATACCATTGGTCTTTGAGAACCTTAATGTTCAAATTTATGGTTGTTGGGTCATGCTGTCAAAGAGAAATTATTAAACTGCTCCAGTGGCCTATTGGTTAGAGCCTCCACCTCAGATTTGGGAGGTTGTGGGTTTGAACCCTGGCTGAGTCATAAAAAGACTTGTAAATAAGAATGGTACTAACGCTGCCTCACTAGGCACTGAGCATTAATACATTAACCCCTAGCGACGACTTAATGGGGCAGAAGGTAGTAGCCTACTGCCGAGCTCTGTAGCGTCATGGTCATGCATGATGCACTAAAGTGGGTTTTATTATAGAAAGGTAGACAGGTGTTGCTGTACAATGATACCAAATAATCTGGGATACTAGTTGCACTACAAAATACAGATTTAAAAAAAACTCATTTTTTGGACCCGACTTTTTTCTACCCCAAATTTGCCCGTGCTCAGAATCCAGTTTTGTGTCTGGATTTTAGACTATTTTGTCTCAGATCTCAGGCAAACCAGTATGAACTGCAAACAGACAGATGAGCCTTTGCAAAAAGTAGGATAAGATGGGCTTTTGGAATAAAGAGTGGTCTCCATAGGAAAATGATGAATCCATTAAGCGAAAAAAAATAAATAAAACCTCCAACTTCTACCCTTCTGCTCATGCGCAAGTGAAATAGCCAATGAAAAACGATGTTTCTAACACAGCTAGGCAGTATGTTATTGAAAGATCACTGGGGATTTGGTGTTTTCAGATCTATTCAGAAATAGCTTTCAAAATTTGTTTCCTACTCGATTTTCAGGCAAAAAATGGCAAAAGCCTCCAGGGGTTAAGGTGTTAAGAGGTTTGTGTTAGGACTGGTTGGCTTGTTGTCAGGATAATATGACTGGGTGGGCATCATACGCGTGATCATGCTGCATGTCTGCAGCATGAAGCCACACTGCAGACATCATAGTCACAGATATGACTTAAATTTGTTAAAGCTACATTAAAAATCCAAATCACACACAACACAGAGAAATTATTAAAGAATGGTGAGAAAATGATGGGATCTGGATTAATAAATCAAGAATAAAAGGGAAGAAAAGTAAAATGTATCTGTGTGTGTGATTTGGATTTTAACGTAGCATTAACAATTTTTCAGTCATATTGCTACGATGTCTGCAGTGTGACAGTTTATCGTGATGTCTAGCACTGGGACATCATACCGCAGACACGTAGCGTGATGTCCCACCCAGTCACATTATCCTGACACCAGACCAACCAGTCCTAACACGAACCTATTAATGCTGAGCGCCAAGCGAGGCAGCTGTTAGTACCATTTTTGTAAGTCTTTGGTATGACTTGGCCGGGGATCGAACCCACGACCTCCCACATCTGAGGCAGGTGCTCTAACCACTAGGCCACCGGAGCTGTAAAATGTATCTGAATTTCACTGCAACACTTTTTGCTGAGTGTGTTTTATTTTATGCTACAATTAGAAAGTTTAACAGAATCAGCATCCTTCTGCTGAAAGATGTATATTTTGTGCTAAATGTTCGAAAGCTGTCAACAGATTGAGAATTTTTAAAAACCGAAGTCTCCCAAATTAAAGTAACATTTAAGACTTAACATATACTGTTATATATAATCTGTTTATTGCAGTAATTTTCTGCACGTGCTAGCAATGAACTAATTCACTCTGTTTTTAGCTAAATTGCTTTTTTTTGGGTCATAGTCCATGAGAAGGAATGTGGTAAATGATGGTTAATGATTTTTCTCAGTATGATTAACTGATCTCTGATAGAAATAATTTTGGCACATTAATTTCATCCCGAGATTTTGATAGCTTGTTTACCTTTCGGGGATTGAGGAATCCTACATCAGTGATATGATTTAAGAAAGTGTTTCTAACTGAATCAGAATTGGATTTCGTTAAGGGGATTATTGGATCAATGATTATAGAAACTGACAGGTGATTGGCAATATTGATGACCTGTCATTGTGGTATTGAATAGTATAAGCAGTGACTGTTGTGTGCATTGTATTTCCATGATCCTCCAACCAAATTTTTTTAGTGTGATTAACAGCAGCATAGGAAGATGTTGGTTATTAGATAAAAAATATTTTATGTGAGATTGTATAAACTCTGTAATGAGGGATTCTAAAGGATTTTCATGAACCTGATAACTTTAAATAGCAGATCATGTTCAGGTGGAATGTTTGCTATAAAATGGTGTATTGCTTGGTAGCAATAAGCCTTTCTTGTTTGTTTTCTTTAAAAATTGGAACCATTATGTTACGAAAATCATTGTTATATGTTTTGTATTAGAAACAAAAGTCTTATTGTGTGTATTAATTTATGTCAACTGATTGTGAAAAATTGGTATTAGAGTGTCAGTAAGTTATCCAAATACTTGTGCCTTGCCAGCATATTATCAGTGTCTTTTAAATTTTGTGAACTTGTTTCTTTTTTTCCTTGATTCAGAGAGTATTTAAATGTGGCAATGTTTGGATAAAGTGTAACTTTTTTGTCCTAAAAACTCAAAGATTCTAACAAGGTGTGAAAAAGATGAGCTTATGTTGCTGCAGATATTTTCAAAATTTGTGGTGTTTCCTCTCTGATATAATGCATGTGTGCTTCTTCACTATGATTTTCCATGCAAGATTTACTCTTTATTAAAGTATATTTAACTCAGCCATCTATTGTATGGTGCAATCTGTATAAGTTTTGGAGTCTGTGAGATGCTAGGCTATTGAATACCAGTGCATACGGATGCCTCGGTGAAAGTCAAGATTTCATTTTCTCGATGAAATATTGATAGACTGCTTCCTGTAAATTGTAGACACATTGGATCGGCAGCAGCATTAGGTGGATTAACTGCCAGGATTGTGATTTATTTTTATATACATCAGATGATATATTTTTTCTCAAGTCTTTCATAAAACTATATCATGGCCCATCATGATGGGGCCATGGGAGATGACAAACCCCTAAGGATCAGTTTTAATATCTCGTATGAGACCTATTTGAGGGTAAGTGGTTATGTAACATTTACATATAATGTTTTCACTCTCACCATTCCATAAATTATCATCAGTATTATTTGGTTTGCTTTATTGCCATAAATTAATTTGACCCGTAGACACATTGGTTCTGTTTTGTTCTTTATTACAGTAACAAAGCATCATATTTCACATTTTTTTAAATGTGACTTTCGCTTTGTTTATCTTGGAAAGATAGGTCACACACCAGTTTTCCCTCTGTCTGGTGTGTTGAGATATTGATCACTTTTGGGCTTTCCTTTTTTGCATTAAAACATCAGTGATGGTTTTAATTCTTTGAGACAACACCTGTATAATGTGAGATATTACTGTTATCATATTAGCGTAGACTTAGTCCACACAAGTACATTTATACATTTAGTTGTAATGTTTCGGAGATGGTTTACATACCATATATACTTCCCTTATAAGATGAGTCCAGCTGCAAACTGCACAGACCCAGATCTGCTTTTGCATAATGTGAACCCGAGTTTTTGTCTAGATTCTGGTGATGGATTGCAATTCAGATATTGGACTGTTAACACTGGATATGATGTCTGTTCAGTTTTAAAAGTATTGTCAGTATACTGTTGTACAGATCCTGCTGGTAGATATTTTCAGTACATTGCCAATTAACCTGTTTTTGCAGTATTTCTATAAATAATCTACAAATAAAATTTCAGCTTCAGCTTTTATTTGTTTTTTTTTAATTGTTCCCATTTCTTACAATGTCTTTTGTTCTAGAACTCCATCAAGAAAATGCAGAGAAAATGTTTGAAATGCACCTTGTATTCCACTAGATCCATAGCAATGACCCAAAATGGGGTACATGAAACCTAAAGTATTTTGGGTGCAGAATAAAAAGGCAGAAAAACTGGTCCTTAAATTTTTGGTTGAAATTCTCCAGGAAAGATGGAATAGTAAATGATGACAGTACCATTTGTTTGGAATGTAATGCGAAGATGAAGTTCATAAATTGTAGGTGGGATGATGAACATGCTTGCCCACATCCACCAACATCATCCTACTATAGCTGTCTGAATAAGTGTGGCCAGAGATGAAAAGATGCAGATTAAACAGGAGCATATCTCTTGCAGCTCGAACTCACCCACGCACATTTCACAGACATAGTTTACTGAGAGAGATTTAAAAGAAATAAAAGTTTTAAAAAACATTTGCCTTTTTATTCATGCTTTAATATTATTCTGCAATTTTGACAGATTTTCCTAGTGTTTTGCAATACATGTCACCAAACACTGTCCTGTATATCACAATTTGAAAATTCTGGCAGTATCCAACCATATTGGATAGATGGGTTAATTTGGAGTGCTTGGTCATTTCTTGGCTTTTATTTCATCTCTTGATGTTCATTTTGCTGAGTGTGCAAATCAATTTATCATTATGGCTGTATCAAGGAGGAAGGGTTAGAATGTTTTATTACTTTGGAATATTCACTTTTTCCCCCATCAAAGGAATACACAGCAGCTGTTTCAGTATCTTATTAGGTTTCTTTGCACTTATGGTAATCAGTCATGAAAGTTTTTTCCCCATCAGTTTGATCATCAAGTAACCTGCGTGGAAGGTAGGATCTGTGGGGATCATTCATTATGACATACGACAACAATACTGATACATATTACAGTATTGATATTGTTTAGGAATCTGTTTCAAAAAGTTATGAAATTTGGAATACATTAATAAATGAAGTATACAACTAGAATCATTTATGTTGTAAAATTGTCTTCATGGTCAGTGTTCATAATGTGTTGAAAAACAGTACATTATCAAAGTGTAATTTAGCTCTGAAAGTTTATCAGTCTTGTTTTGAAGAAATTTTCTCATATTTATATATCATGCATACCAGTAAATTGTTATCAGACTATTCACTGTAGTATATTTGTTTTCCAAAATAGAAGGGTAGCTGTCTGCCATGAGACATAATAAGCCATGCCTTTCTGCGTGCGAGTGCAGTGTACCGGTATGTCTAATTTAAATGGATCTATGGTAGCTCATTTGGTAGAGCATCAGACTTATAATCCATGAGTCACTTACCCACCAAGGTAAGCTTGGTTCAGCTGCATCTTTGGGAAAAGTGCTTAGCTCCCATTTTCTTGGCGTGTTAAAGCGTAATGTCCTAAAAGTACTATCCACCCTCCCTGAAGCCAGCATTTGTCAGCTGCCTTGCTTTGTCCTTAGCTAAATAACTTAGCTTCCACCATTTCATTTCATTGGCATGATAAAGCCAATATTGTCTTATAAGTGCCATACCCCTCCCCATGTATAATTGAACCATAATGTACAACAGTTTAACTTATATCTATCTTGTTTGTGTTTTTCTGTGCTGCTAGTGTTTGTAATGTAACTGATAGAAAAATGTCATAGACCTGCTCAATCAAGATGACATCCACTAATGAAATTAGGTCCATCCACAAATGAAATTAGGTCCCATCTCTGTGGTTTATTCACTGATAAGATAAAACATTTCATTGTTTTGATGAATTTATGATAGAAATAAGTTCTGTAAAACATGCCAAACACATGTACATTTATTTTTAGAAAAAAACAAATTTGTGAAACTCTTTGCAGTGGTATCCTTCGTTTGTCTCATTTTCTTCTTTGATTCAGGCACCCATAAAGTGTTATGTTTATATATCCATGAATAAAACGTGAGAAAAAGCATTGTAATAAAGGTGTAAATGTGCTGGAATGAGTCATGTGCTAGGTCATTAAAAGTCCAAATTAAATCATCTGCCTGAATATTAATTTTTATTTAATGTAAGTAGTAGTGTCACCCAAATTTCGTTTAGCTTAGATCTAGGTACTTTTAATACTTTTGACCGCTCCGGTGGCCTAGTAATTAGAGCATCCATGTAAAAATGGTACTTGCAGCTGCTCGCTCTAAGGTGCCCAGCATTCAGAGGTTAGTGTTTGGACTGGCCGGCCTGGTGTCAGGATAATGTGACTAGGTAGGACATGATCCTACATGTCTGTGGCATGATGCCCCAGTGCCAGACTTCACTATAAACAATCTCACTGCAGACATCGTAGTGATATGACTGAAAAATTGTTAAAGCTACATTAAAAATCCAAATCACACACACTTCTAATCCATTCTAATCGGCCCCTAATACATCCCTGGGAATATAGATATATATGCAATAAAATTCTTAAGTAATAAATAAAAAAACATTAAAAAAAATGCAGAGAAAAATGGGTGGTCATCACTCCTTGAGATTTTCAGTTTTCTGGGAAATTGTATTATGTATAATGAAGTTGTTGGCAAAGTATTCTACAAGATCAACCATTCTTAAAAGAATAGTATTTCTCTCACAGTTACATAACTGTAAGTGAGTCTGCAATGCCAAGTACTAAAGACAGAAAAAAATTATTCCCTTGGTATGGTAACAAATATATACTCTGACATAATTATCAAGATTTATTTATTATCTGAAAACAGGAAAGATTGTCTTTAAAGTGTATATAATGTTGGCTTAGGACTTGAGAGAAGGAAACCTGTTGGATCAGCCGATTGGGCTCAGAGAAGAATCCAGACATTCTGGCTATGCTATATGCCTTAGTAAGTTTCATCTACTTCTTGGTTTCTTTGCTGATTAATATGATCAGGTGGATATTGGTGGACTCAACATTATTGGCCTGAAAATCCATCACCATTTTCCAGTTTGAAGCATTATTGGTTTGGAGGTGGTGTCCCACTGTTTTAGCATACTGCACCAGAGGTTCCATGTTCAAATTCCATTGGGAGCAAGAAACTTTATTTGCAAATACATCCTGGTTCCATTGGTGTCATTAGTTGATATTGTGCTAAACATTGTACTGTGTGTCATATGGGGACATTAAATAGCAGTCATCTGTGCAGGAAGACTCCTTACCTGTGTATATGAAAGATTCCTTACATGGCATTCAGTAATGATTAGGTGCCAATTGCTGCCATGTAGATTCTCCACACTCTGGTCCATGTATGATAGTGTGGCAGAAATGTTTAATTTAGAGTATGGGAGCAACTTTGCTTTAAAAACTTCAGTTAAGCCCAAATCCACAATTTAGTGCCGTGCGTTATTACCCTTGTTTCATGGTCTGTGATGTCATCACGATTCATGATAGACCGAAGCAGGTATTTTTATAGAAAAGAGGAGAAATGTAGATTTATAATGATGTAAATTAATATAGATGTTTTACATACATAAAAATATCTACAGACACAGAAGTGGAATTTGTTTAGACTGTATTGTTTTTTTGTTTTGTTTTTCAGTATTTGGCAAAAATTGCTTGTTCCGTAACCAGAGTTTGTGTCTAGATTTTAGGCTTCCTTTTGTTAAATCAGTCCTATTGAAATAGCATAAGGACTAACAAATCCCAGCAAAAGGTGTGGTAAGTTTGAGATTTCAGAGATAAAAGGGCCTAGAGGCAAGAAATCATGGGTCCAATAAACAAAAAGCTTACAATTACATACCTGCTAACCCCCAAGACAGTGTCAAGGGATTGTTGAGACTTGAAAAGTGTGTTTTGAGGTCACAGGCGGTGGAGGGTGGGTGTCATTGCACATGACCCAAAATTGTGATTGTTGTTAAATTGAGAATTTATCTATTCATATAAGCCTGTAGAAAATGGCTGGAAATTCAATTTGGAACTAAAGAAAATACCATGATTTTTTTGAAGTATTTAATACACTTGCTCCCCCCCCCCAATAGTTGGTAGTCTTAGCATTGTTAGATATTATTAGCACACACATACACATGTGCCCACACTAACATAATCACAACCATACATACATTAAATAAAATTGCAGCACATTACTGTCTTTAAAATCAATTGGACACTGGAATACAGTCTTAATTAGATGCAGTCTTTGCTGTCAGTAGGTGGTTTCTAAGCAATCAAAGTGCCATTTGTGTTCATTTTTGCACTCATTAGAGACTGAATTGATATGTTCAGGCTTTCCAAAAGATCATGTTAAATCTTTCTCAGCATTGAAAATGATCTTTCTGCATCTGTAATGCTGCAAGGGAATGGAATGTCAGACATACAGTTGTGAAGGATGATCCGCAGTTTTAAATGGCAGATTTCTCAGCAATGAAATTGCAGAAAAGTACTTAAATAAGCTCTTGTCACAAGGTCTGTTGATGAGTGTTTCAACATGTAAATTACTTTTGGGATTGAGCTTTGTGTTTTTTCGGTGTCCCAATGTTTGGTGGTGTTTCTGTACTGACAGATTTTGTACACCACAGGATGATGAATGTTGATATGCTGTTTGCAGCATATGCAAAGATTAAAATGCTCCCACATGCTGCTGTGTTTTGCAAAGTCAGATTTTGTCAACCAGAGTTCTGAAGTTGAGTTTTGTTGGGCATATCTTGCTTTACAGGTGGCTCATCCTTCACCTGTGCATTATTTAGGCTACCAAATCATGTTTTTCCAATTTATATGTGGAGTAAAATCCAGGTTCAGTGAACTTGCCAGTAATTTTTTTATAGATTGCTTAAACATTCTCTCTCAAGGCAGGGATTTGTAATAACTTGCATTCTTCAGATGTACCTCTTTGATTTACCTAACTTCAAATGAATTGGGTTGTCTGCCACATTTTCTTTACCTAATCAAATTAGTGTAATGGGCTTTCCTACAGCAGTGCTCAAAGTACTTAACATATCATCACCCAAGCTAATGTCACCCAATTATATAATCTTTGAAATGGTGGTTCTTTATATCTGACCACCTTACACTTTAGATGCCTCAGACAATCAACAGTATAAACTGCCCCAAAGATAGTTTTACATGAGCAATAAGTAAGACACTTTTGGATCAGTTTCTTTCAGCAGGATCCAATCAGATTTCAGCTGGTTACATGTACCAGATATCAAAATAGGGCTAAGTTAACTGACAAACTATGGATAATGAAGATGTATTTCAACATGCATGACACACCTTTAGTGGAGTTGTGACTAATATTCTGAAAGTTTCTTTTCTGCACAAGAACTCCCTTTGTATGAACTTTATGTTCAGGACACCTTTACCATGTTAAATCTGCATAATTATTATGCAGAGTTGTGGCCCATGGTTTGAACACTCAGCATCTAAAAAGAAGAAATGGTCTTAACTTGAATTTGTGGAAATTCTTTTTGGACAGTAGAGGGTTGGTCCTTTTTTAACACATTAACCTGTGGTGACAAGTTAAAGTGGCAGGAGGTAGTAGCCTACTGCCAAGCTCTGTAGCGTCAAGGTCATGTATGATACACTGAAGTGGGTGGTATTATGAAAGGTAGATAGGTGTAGCTCTACAATGATATCAAATAATCTGGAATTTCTAGTTGCACTACAAAATACAGAGGGAAAAACCTCATATTTTGGACCCAATTTTTTTCTATCCAAACTTTGCCCGTGGTCGGAATCCAATTTTGTGTCCGGATTTTACACTTTTTGGTCTCAGATGTAAGGCAAACCAGTATGAACTACAAACAGACAGATGAACCTTTGCAAAAAGTAGGATAAGATGGGCATTTGGAATTAATAGTGGTCTCGATATGAAAATAAGGGTCCGTTAAGCAAACAAAAATATATAAAAAATCCAACTTTTACCTTTTTGCTCTTGCGCGAGCCAAATAGCTAATGACAAACGATGTTTCTAACACAACTAGGCAGTATGTTATTGCAAGATCACCAGGAAGCTGGTGTTTTCGGATGTATTCAGAAATAGCTTTCAAAATGTGTTTTCTAGTCAAATTTCAAACGAAAACGACAAAAACCTCCAGGCGTTAATGTGTTAAGGACTTTTGATACTCTGTGTAGAAGTCAATTTAGTCAGGGAATTAAAAAGAATTTAGTAAAATTAAAGTGTATATTGATGGCTTAATGTCAAGGTGCCATGTTTGCTGTTACTTACTCTATGTACTCAAACCATTAAATTGAAAATTAAGGTGATTTGTTAATAGTTTCTTATTTGTAAGTTGTAACAAAGTCTTTTTTGCAACTAATATTCAGTCATATATAATAACTAATCACAGCTGGATAATTTAATAAAACATGCTTGTTAAGATTGGGTATGATCAGAATTTTTTAAGTTCTGATACTTATTGTAATATATTATGAAAATTTGAAGAAGTCCAAAAATAATGTTAAAGAGTGAACAAGAAATCCAAGTTTCATGTGATTTCCATGTCTTTTGAATCTCTTTAAGTAAGGCTGATTGGGATACATGACTGGGATAGATCCTTACATCTAGGTGATTCCTATAATTAGTTCCTGTTTAATTTGCTTGTCTTCAACTCTGGCAACATTGGTGGTTGGGCTTGGATGATTTTTGCAAACGTGCAGTCAGGTTCATCAAATGCAAACCTCACCTCTGCATTACATTTCTAACAAAGGGCAAGGTTGTTGATTAATTTCATCCAGAAATTCTGCCAGATGAGCTATTTTGCCATCTTGTTGATAACGAGCTTCTGAACATCTGCCTTGTTTGGTCTTTGCTATGTATTAGGTGTGATATAATATGTGCTGTACATCCATTTTCTCAGCAGACATGTCTTTCGGAAACCATTTTCTGGTTTTAGAATGATTATCAAACATTAGAGAGACAAAATATTCAAACAATACAAAATTTTACAGAAACACCCCAAAATGAACTAGTTGGTAGTGTAACATGGTAGACATATTGGTTGGGTTCAAACCATAATATCCTGATATAATGGTAAAAATATACACCTGTTTGTATTGTACTTGTATAGCATTGTCATCTTTAATTATTATTAAAGTTTTTAATTTGTTTATCCTTCCTTTAGTCAGTTTTAGAAATGACTTACTGGAGACAAAAACTTATCGGTATATTTGTTCCATCATAGAATATTATTGATAAAATGTGATAACTGACAGAATAATAGAAACAAGAATCAGATATATATGTGAACAACTGTAAATACATTTATATTTATATTTTTAGGCATCATGCATTTGTGATTTGCAGAAATTAATAGTTTTAGCTCTACTGGTCAAAGACCAAAAAAGGTTATGGGATGGCTTTTTGTCCATCAGCTGTTGTTCATACATCCATCTTTTACACTACTTCTCCTAAGTTACTTTAAGGATTTCCAGGAAATTTTTACACTTTATGGTCTTGTTGGTCCTAAATGAAACTGGTACTGCTCAGACATCCAATATGGCCACCATTTTGACCATCTTGAAAATCTGTTAATCCTTCTGGAAGGAAAGTCAGATTGACATGAATGTTTAACTTAAAGACTTTTTATGATGTCAAGTTGTTTCTAAATGAAAATGGTGCTGATCTGATAACCAATATCGCCAGTATGGCCAATATGTCAGTGACCTTGAAAACATTCAAACTCTTATAGCTGTGAGTTTTTCAAGAGAAGACTTATGATGTCTTGTTGGTTCTATATGAAAATAGTAACAGTCTGAACTTCTTTATGGTCACTATGGCAGCCATTGTGAAAATCGTTTTGCTGCTTCTCTTAAATGGATGGCCATATTGACATTCAGCTCTTAACAAAAGACTTCTAATGATGTCTAGTTTGTCCTAAATGAAAATAGTGCTCATTGTCATTGATCATGATTGCTGTTGAAACAGTCTTGTTAATTTTTTTGTGTTTGAAAGTCATATGATCATGGGGTTTTCACCATAAACCTTTTTAGGTGTCTAGGTGATCTTAAAAACAATAGCTTATGCTCTGACATCCAGTATAGTTGCCTTGGGTGACCACATGGTTGTTCAGATCAACTTAAGTTTTCATGAAAAGATTTCTTGTGATGTCTGGTTGACATTGGGAAAATTGAATTGTGCAGATCCGACCTCCAATGTGGCTACCATGGCAGCCATCTTGATAAGTTCCATTGTGTTTAGGATTATGGTTAGGTTTTAGTCTGATTAAAATCTGATCTCCACAGTTCTGTAGTGAAATCTGATGGACACCAGTGAGGTCATGTTCTGTTGACCTTGTAGTTCACCAATCAGATGAGATTTCTGAAGGTGACTTTGGAACATATCATCCCTAATCTGAATTTGCAAAGCTTTATCTGATAGGCTGTTAGAAAGTAAGTGGACTAGGAATTCCAAAGGTTGCCAAAAGATGAACATTTATTGGTGTCTGTCATCTCTTCACATATAGGCCTGATTTTAATCAGATTGGATTAGATTTTGGACTTATCAACCTTGCTACAGTAGTTATATAACTTATACTTTTAAGTAATTTGACAGTATTGTAGTGTCATGTTTTTATTGTATCAGGTATATCTGCATGGGAACATATGCTGCCAATTTACACTTTCATTTTTAAGGAACTTTATTTTCAGATTGGATATTTTGCCTCCAATTAGTGTAACCGAGTTGTGGAACCCTGAAAAACTTTTGTATTGTCATCTGGGATTCAGCTTCAGAAAATCTTTGACCATGATATTTATTTATATTTTATCACTTTATCAGATGCTTAAATGTTTTCCTCAGTTTAAATGTTGGATATAACTAGGTCTTTTTTTAAAATACACATCAGAGCGAGATAATTGCTTTCAAAGCTTTCAGGAAGCAGGAAATCACCTCCCAGCAAAAATGAAATGCTCTACTGCAGTTGCTCTTTATTTGTCTGTCTGTCTGTGTATGTCTGACTCTGTCTTTGTCTGCCTGTCTGTCTGTCGGTCTCTCTCTTTCTTCATATGCCAGTTAGTTAAGATTAGTTTTCTTCATAGTTTGATCCTATTCCATTTGATCTTTAAATTCATGGATGTAGCAGTTAACCACAGTATTAATGAAATTTGTTACCCCACACATAAAAGTGATTTCACAATAAAATCTGTGCTGGCAATTTTGCAGACAGATCTACTTTTCATCTATGAGCCTAATAATTAATTGCATGTTACTTCTGTATAAGATCATTCCATCAAGATATCAATGTCCTTGAGTGTAGCTTACTCAGCTTATATCCAGAGAGCAATCTAATGCAAGAGTCGAAGTCGGGGAAATCCTAGGATATTGGATGCCATTGCATGGAGGATTATTTGTCTGTGACAAGAGGATTTCTTCATCACTGCTGGTGGATGAAACTCTTTCATGTATAAATCTGGCTGATTATGTTGGGATACTTGCAGGATTTTTTTTTTTTGTATTTGTGGTGCTGAAGATGGGGTGGTGGTGGAAGAGAGTTGTATGGTACATCAACACTGTGATGACTATACACTAAGAAGGGATGTAGAGTAAATTGCTCTGCACCAAAACACACATTGGCAGTTGATCAGAGATGTTCTAGTGGGAATTGAACCCACATCCTGTTGGTCATAAGTCTAGTGCCTTAACCAGTGTGGCCTCCTGTAGTGAAACTGGATGAGACAGTTTTATCAAGTCTTTCAGAACAAGGAGTCAAATGGCCCATCAAGAAGTGTGGTATACGTAAAGTGGCCTCAATAATCACTTTTAGAGTTAGTTGCCTGCAGGGGTAACTTAAGCCTGACTCGTACAGTGCAGCATTCACATCTAAATCTTCTATCATACAATTTTGTTTAAATTTCGTGTACTTTGAAATCTTGAATAAAGTATGTATCAAGCACCCCATTGTGAGAGATCAACATAATGTGGTGTTATAATACTGATAGACTGTAATTTAGACCAAGATCTATTACTGTATATACTCGCATATCAGATGAGTCCAACTGCAAACTGCACATAGCCAGATACGTCATTGTTCTTTTGACTGGGACCAGTGTTTAGCATTTCCAGATTGAACTCCAGTTTCTCCGCATATGTCATCTTGATTAAGATCAGTGATGATTCCATGCAGTGGTAATGGTGTGCCCATTTGACACTTATCCAGTAGGTAATGCATAAGATTTAATTGGGTTATGCCTTCCGATTCCCTCACTTGTTGGTGCATCGAGAGTGGGGACGGGGTTGCTATCAATGTCCTAGACAACAACAATGGATTATAATGTCATATATAGATGGCAAATTTGTCGTCATTAGATGGCATGATGATATTGTACTATTACATAGTCAGCGACTTTCTGTGCAAATGCATTGCATATGCTGATTCAGCAAGTTCTCTACGTAATAGATGTTATCCAGCACATAAAGCCCAACTCTGTTAGCCATATTTTTGCATTCCAGATTCAGGGTCTTCTGGATTTGGATTCTGGGTCCGAATGTAGACTCTCACTAATTTGGCATTAGTTACTACTACCACTGATTTATTTTCTTTTCAGAGTAAAAAAAGAAGAAAAGAACTGGATTTTGTTCTTTGACTGCTTTTGCAGAATTTTTGCATTAAAGAATCAGATGTTAATACTTTTTTGTTATTGTGAAGTTAAACAAAATAATGTTATCCTGTCTTGAGCAAACCCTGAATACAGAATATCAGCTTGTGTGTGTTAGTGTGTGTGACACATTTGCTTATGCAAGGAATGCTGTATACTAAACTTAAGTATCTTCAAAAGTACCTAATGACACTGTTTATTACACCTTTGATGTGTGCAATATTTAGAGGGTCTGTGCCTAGTTTGCTGCCTATAACCAGTTACCACATAAACATTGCTTATCCTTTGTTTGGTACAGACATATTTTTTAAGCTGCAGATGTAAAATGTTCTTTATCTTTTAGTGTTAACTTGGAGCTGTGCAATTTTAAAGGATATTGTACAGAGTGAAGAATAAGTGTGCAGTAAGCATTTCTCTGTGGGAAACTGGTGCGGTTTCTAGTAGTTACCTGAATAATTACATCTTAAAGACAAATTTGTTTGTATTCTGTTCACCAACATTAAAGTTTACAATAAATGCTTCATGAACTTTTTAATTCTTCCTAATGATAGAAACATTTTCTTTGAAACCATTTCCTTTTTTATGGCTTTATATCTACTCCAATGAGAAGGCAATATCTTTTGGACATGATTTTGAACTAGTGGACTTAGAAATATGAGAGAAAATAAACAAGCACATGGACAGCTTTGCAGATTTGCTTAATTTTCCAATTTGATAGTGGGTTAATGGTTGTATCTGATATGTGTTAATAATAGGCAGACTGTGGGAGGCATCAAGGAGAGACATATATCTGGAATTTCATAGAATTTAATGAGCATGGCTGTCTAATCTACCGTTATGGCATTGGAAACCAAATTTTGGATTATTTCATTTCCATAAAAGGAAATTTACCTGTATTTCATATAGAGTCCTTTTTACATTTGTATCCAATACAGTGGTCCTTCACAACGAGACTGTAAAAGCTGGCATATTCCAGCCTTGGCTTGTGGGTCAGATCCAGCTTACATCTTAGTTATATTGGCTTTTTATATAAGTGGGTTTGACTTTAAAATCACTTACTTGGCCCACACTCTTGATGAAGTTGCACATGCATGTGCTAAAGGAATCATAAAAGTGTACCATAGTATAGGCAAGGTTGCCATATACTTGGGTGCATAATATGGAGACAAAAATTTCAGCATGTAAAATGGCATATATGTCCATTTTGGTCCCTCACTATAATGCTGTTCAGGGGAGTTGTGACTAGTCTTCCTTCACTGTAATGCTGTTCAAGAGAGGGATGACTTCAGTTGTTACTTACAATAATAGTGTTTATGGAGCCATGACAAGTTTTCCCTCACTGTAATGATGTTCAGGGGAGCCATGACTAGTTTTCCCTCACTTTAATGGTGTTCAGGGGAGCCATGTCTAGTTTTCTCTCATTTTTATTCTTTTCAGAGGAGCCGTGACTAGTTTTCGCTCACTTTAATGCTCTTTAGAGGAGCCCTGACTAGTTTTCCCTCACATTAATGCTGTTCATAGGAGCCATGACTATGGTTGTCCCTCACTTTTAATACTGTTCAGGGGAATCACGACTACATAGATATTTATTTTAAAATTAAATAAGCAAAAAACTTTATCAACAGTGGTATGCTTAGTTGAACCAAATTGGCAGTTGATTTTGATCAGTCATCACACAACTACATACAAGGGGTATTTAAAAGTTCTGAATATCAATGCACTGTACAACAGAGTTCAGTATTAGTGCACAGTAAATACATCTGTGCATTTTCTCATAAATCTCCATACATTTTGTCTGTCTCATTATCCTATTATTTAGTACCATGTTATATTCACCTTTTGGTACACTGATCATACACTGGAAAGGTGCACATCACCTGCATGGCAGCTTTCACATCTTCTTCCCCCCTGTGAAATGTTGCATACAGGATTCAGCCCAAATTCACCTGGAGCTAATTAAGGGCTGTATGGAGGTTATGGCAAAGTTTGGATGCTGCGCTGCTTCAGGAAGTCAACTTGCGTGCCGGAGCATTGTCATGGAGTACATGTAGATAACACAGGTACTGATCCTTGGAGTTCAGTAGTATTCTACAACTTTTGGTAACACTTTGGAAGCATAAAACTGTCCACTGACACTAGCAGTGTCAGGTACAAGTCTGTGGATGGCTAGGGTGTTTGAAAATAATGAGCATAAACTCTCATGACAGTCCTACAGCATTGAGCAGTTTTGTGTTCTCTGCAATCCAAACTTGATTATTTGCTCTTGAACAAGGTTGGTAAAAGTATATCATTATGTTATCACCAGTGTGACAGTCTCATTCAAACATTCTGGTCACTCTTTTCTTATTTGGCTAATAGCTGTTTGGCGATCTCATCCTAAGTCTGTGTTTGATAGCTGTCAACAAATTTGGAATCCATCTCCACAAACCTTTCTGAGCATTACATAATTCATCAGTGTTTTTAAAATGGCTGACAGAAATAATGCACATGAAATCAAGCATTGCTTTATACACAGCAGCCACTTCACCCGCCAATCAGACAACAGTGTTCAAAATGTGGGTCATCTTCTATTGATTTGTGACCATATGTGACATGATGGGTTGTTATGCAGTCACTTTGGTAGGTGTGGGGTGGGCTGCTTCCAATATTCTATTTCAATTATTATAGAAGTCCCACCCAGGGTCGATTTTGGTTGGAAGTTAAATTAGTGAAAGATAGATGTAAAGCTCTGATCCCCCAGTCAGCAATGCCAGCAGTTAAATGATTGAATATACAAAAAGTGAAATTCAAAGTATAACAATTTAATGACAATTCAATAGTCAGATGATTAAAATTTCCCAAGTACTCTCCGTCTGCTCAACCTTGTGATAGCCTATTACATCATTAGATTAATAGTGTGAGATAGCTTTCCACCTGTCCTTGTATTCTACTCATCTGTGTATTCTTCTCTGGACCTATTCCTCCAATTCCTTCTCCTCTTCCTCCCAACTTTCTCCAAATTCCTTCTCATCTTTTCTATAATCCTCCTCCTTCTCCACTGTCTCCTCCATGACTCCTTTTCTCCTCCTCTTCGACTCTCTCCACCGACTAGACTTGTCGACTCCGACTGCTCTGCTAGTCTCACTTCCGTCTCCCCACTTAGAGACTTGGGACTCGACTGAACCAGAAGTTCTGTCCCCCCAAAAGCTTCCTGTGAAAACACGAGGACAGTACAATATTTTCCTTAGCCCTCTCATCTCATACTACACCCTATAGCCTATCATCAGATAACGGTTATTAAATTTCTTCGGTCACGCATTCATTCACATCGAAATAGGGGCCCCAAGTGGCCGAGTGGTCTAAAGCGCTCTCCATTACGGATCACTGCCATCTCACCTCTATCTGCGAGGGTTCGAGTCTCGGATTTAGCCAATGTGGGTATGTGAGAAAGCTTGCCAGTAGCTTCTCGTGGGTCGGTGGTTCTTTCCGGGCTTTTCCCGTGTTCTTCCTCCATCATTAATACCGGCCGCCATGTATAGCCTATCGTGTGCTGAAAAATGGCGTTAAACCCAACAACAACACACCGAAATACTCATACATCCTTGTATGGTAAAATGTCATAATAAAAGCACAGTAGCAATTACTTCTCATGCATACATCAATAAATTGTGTCACATCAGTACATATTCCTAATCCCATTATACTAAACAATATCACAGCAATCAGACACATTTCTTTGCATTACAACTCATACAAAGCACAAAAATATCCAAATATCCATGCTCTGATGTATCCATACATCCATATTAACTAATCTTACACACTTCAACCATTTTCCAAATTCACAATTCAAGCATGTGTAAATTCTAACATATCACATGAATAACTACACTAGTTTACTATGAGGTAACCTATTAGCGAATGACAATATTAAATCTGACCACAAGCTAACAATCTACATAATTCTGTACATAATACTCAAACTCATTTCTCAAATACACATGTAAATTAAACACTACAAAGGTAATTCTACATACTAAATGACCCTAGTAATTAAGTATAGATACTACTACTGCGGTAATTTTCTGCAAAAATCGAGCAAATAACTTACTGACCTTTTAGAAGCTTTGCCTTTCCTTAGAATCTCCTCTCTAAAATTAATCGCCAAATTACGAGTGGCTTCCTCCGATAAACCCTATATTGCTCAGCATTCTTCCTAGGTGATACTAAATTTTTGTTTTTTAGTTAGAAGTTATAATTCGGATTGAAATTGTTACCATACCATCTATCTCAAGTCTGATTGGATGTCGCTTTGATTCGATCCAATTAAACTTAGTGGACAACGTCCTTCTTGCTCTCTGTCCACGTGGGTATGGATTTAGAACACGCCTCATTTTTCCCTCACAGATTCCTCTGATCTTAGGACAAAGCTGTAATACATAGGTGGGAAGTCGTGCTATCTAATGCCTGTGCCAATTCAAGATGCAGGATTTTCTCTCAGGTCATGGTAACCTTGCATAAGAGATAAACTCTAGCTTGCAGCATTGTTCAGACATCAAACCATGGCTTGTAATAATTCCTTAGTTTATGCATGACTTACGATCTGGGGCTGAACAAATGTGACACCATATTTAAAACGATGAAACCACCTAGAAGTTGCAAGATATTACAGAGAATCTGCATGATACATGTTACAAAATGTTCATAACTTTGGAAATAATCCTCACATAGAAAGTCAGACTTGATTATCAGAATTCCTGGCAAGAACTCTGATCCCTAGTTAGGATTAACAGAAATGATATGTGATAGGGAAATTTCATCTGCGGGACATAATTCTTTGGCAGAAGAAGGCTTTGCTAAGGTCCTTCATACAAATATTGAGTCTACCACACACATACAAGTGGTTCATAACCACACCACAATATAAGTGGCTCATAACCACACCAGTACAAGTGGTTCCTATTTCACACTAGTACAAATGGTTCCTATCTCACACAGAACTTTTCATTATCTATTATTGACATTCCTGAGTGAAACAATGGGGAATTTTGAACATGATTGTGCCTTACTGCTACATGGAAGGGTAAATTCAAAGACAAACTGTTTATTGAAAAATGTGTGATCTTTAGAAACAGTATGTTAGATTATGGTTACACCAAGAATTCATTGTAAATTTGGAAATATGGTTAGGACTTAGATAACTTAAGTTCTGAAAAAAAATGATAGAAAAAAATGATGTCGTATATGTGATGACATCTTGAAATGAGAATAGAACTGTTCCAACCCAAAAGCTCTTTTGATATCACGTGATGTGAGGTATGACAACAGTCGTGTGAAGTATGACATCCATTATGTGAGGTAAGATTAAGAAGATAATTACCAGTATATCACATGATATAGGCATTCCATCATCAATTGTGGATGTGAAAATTCTCAATCCGATGTAGACCAATGACCATTATTGTAATTTTAAGCTTTTAGTTTGATTAAAATAGCTTGCCACGACTGGGTTTATACATTTAGATCAGAGACTCTTGCATCACTGTATTCACCAGTTACATTTAATACTTGGATATATCATTGTTTTCTTCATCGTCACATCTTGTTATATCTCCTTTGCATTTATATTAAATATCACAAAACGATGGCCACCATTTTAATTTTGGGGGATTGAAATTGTCCAGCAAGAGCTATTAGAATTTTGATATTCGTAGTTTACATAAATGAGTGCCTGGTGGATTCTAATGGGACCATGATTGGTTTCCAGACATGCAACTTGATGCTATGGTTTTTGTAAACAATTTCAAAGTGTAAATGTATTTACTGATTTACTTTAAAACCTACTGAATAATGAAATTATTAAGATAGCAATTTAATAAACCATCTAGAATTCTTATGCATAATTCATAATATTTTTTAAATAATTTTTTTTAGATATTAGTAATATCTCATTTTTTCAGCATTTTCATGTTAACATTAATTTGACATGGGATAGGTGTAGATTACTTTTCTCTAAATATCAAATTACATGTTAATGGTGGTGACAGGGTTGAATGCAATTTATGTTATAAATATTTATAAACGAATTTGGGTATTGATTTCAAAACATTGATGAATTGGAATGGCTTGGTATTTCAGTACACAGAACAAAAATTGTTTATTTAATACCAAAGCTATTGAAGTAAAGTGCCTAGCCCAAAGACACCCTACAGTAGTGGACCTTTCCAAGTCCTGTGGTGGGATTCAAATCGACACCTATTTGGTCAAAAGTCCAGCACGCTAATCACTTAGCTGCTATGGCTGAAGAGTTTGGGTTTATTTCACATGTGCACTACAGTCATGAAATTTTGAAGAGATGAGGTCTAGCATGTTTCTTGGTGATTTTAAAGAAACATTGATTTTTTCCATGTCATTTTATTGAGGACATATTTGAACAGGAATCATGCAAAAAGAATCATTTAGGTACATTACCATACTCAGCTGATCTGTTTTCTGTGTATGTGCATGCATAGAGATTATATTTGTGAACTTCTTTTTAGTAATAGTTTAATAGATCATACAGTGTATGTAATATTTGCAGTTCCTTGTTATGTTTATTTAAGTTGCCTTGTTCATTCCTTTTCTTTTTTTCATTATATGTTGTGGATTATCTCAAATGTATCTTGTAGCGAACCATGTCCAAGATCATGTTCATTGTCCACCTAATAAACTAGTATCATAGATTTTTATACATAATTTAATCTGTAAACAATTAATACATATATAACATAACATAGAGTGTGGGTTTAATATTAGGATCAATTATTAATAGAATTACCAGTATTTATCTTGGTTCGAGTCCAGGACATTATGTTTTATGTTCTTTATTATAACTTCAGTAAGAAACTTGCCTAATTATTGATTGGATTGTTCTGGAAATGAACTTTTGTCCTACATCCTGGCTCATCTTTTTTATCTTTTTTAATATAAGCTTGTTTAGTTACAAATTATTCATTCCTGTGATAAAAGTTTGGTAGAAATCAGTTATGTTGTATTCATCTTTTGGTTTGGGTGAAATTATTTATTATTCTCTTGAAATACAAAGTGCTTAGTAACATTCTTGGAAAAGACATTAACTGGGAATTGTAATAAATTCAAACAAGAAAACCTTGGATTATATAACTGTGATTCAACTAAAGAATGTTGGTACATCAGTACAGTTCATGTCATTGGTATATTAGTGTATCATCATCACCTTCAGAGTTATTCAGAACTTTATTCATTAGTACTTAAGTTTGTAATTCTATGATTATTTTTGGAATTTAATCTGTAATACCTTAAGTTCTTTTTTACCATTTCACTTTGATATTCTAGGGAAATAAATTAGTTGTTGAATTTTACAGATCTTGTTGCTTCTCACTCTTGTTCTATTATATTATTTTAAGACCATGGAGTCGTAATATTTGTACAGAATTAAAGATATTAGCTTAACCTTTATAGTATAAGATTGAGGATTGTGGATAGGCAGATCATTATAGAATTGTAATCTGGTTTTTATGGGTTAGTGTTTATTAGGCAATAGGTGAAATAAACAAAAAAGGAAACATTTCAAGAGTTCTGTTTGAACGCTTTTCATGTTATAAGCTTTAATGCTCCAAGAAAAAACCCCTGTGGAACACCACAACATAGATCAACTGGGCTGGAGTGTATTCTATTTGCAGATACAATTTGTGTCCTGTTGACCAAGTAGGACTTGAACCACAGTAAGGCTGTATCATGAATGCCAAATACATGCTGGAGATGATGAAGTAATATATCATGGTCTATTGTGTCAAATGCTGCAGACAAATCAAGTAGGGTGAGGACTGTAATCTTTCTGCTATCCAATGCAGAGAGAATGTCATTAACTACTTTTAGAAGAGTAGTTTCAGTACTGTGGCAAGGGCAATATGCAGATCGTACATTGCTAAAAAGACTGTTTGAATTCAGATGATATATGAACTGGGATAGAACAATCTTTTCTAAGATTTTTATATGAATGGGAGATTAGAAACTGGGTGGTAGTTCTTTAAATCGTTATGGTCTAGTGTTGGTTTCTTCAGCAGAGGCTTTACAATGGCAGTTTTGAAAAATTATGGAAATTCCCCAGATGAGAGAAAGGTATTAATAACATCAGTTAGTGAAGGCAATACTGGATCTAAGCACTCAAGCAGCAGTGATGTTGGAATTGGAACAAGTTCACATGACTTTGGTGCACTCTTCATCAGGATTCTGTGTATGAAATCCATAGAGACAGGTTCAAATGCTGCTAATGGTTGCTGCTCAAATTCTGTATCCCAACTGTATGGTGACAACGAGTCAATTGAAATTGTGGTGTCAAGCTTATCTCTAATGGTTTGTACTTTGTCATGGAAGAAATTTGCAAACATATCCAGAAGGTCGACTGAAGAGAAGGTAGTTGGAAGTGGTGTTGATTTGTTCCTTGACATAATAGCTTGTTAGTAATCTCAAAGAGCTCTTTGCAGCTGGAACTTTCCATGATCTTAGTAGTGTAGTTGGCTGATTTCGCTGCACGGACTATATTTGTGACATTCTTCTTAGCGGCTCCATAGATTTGCTTATGAATAGTGAGTCTGGTGGAAAGCCAAAGCCTCTCAGCTTTACGGCGGTCTCTTTTAGCAGTGCGAAGCTGGTCCCTAACACTGCTATACCATTGAGAACATTTAATTTTGAATTGATACTCTGCACTTGGTAGCTGGGGCATGTTTGTCGAGCAAGGAACACAGGCAGTTATTGAGTTGTTCTGCTGTAGTAGGTAAGCAAGTTGTTAGATTTGCTTGGATGTCATGCATTAGTTTGGTTCTATTTATCATACGGAGGTTTCTCTTAGTAGCAGATAAAGGTGGAGGGTTAGGGACTGATACGTCAAGATGGCATATAATGCAGAGCTGATCTGATGCAAGGTCATGGGATACCAGGGAGGACCGTAGAATGTTATCATCAGGTCTATGAAGAATCCAGTCTAAAATGTGACCATGTTTATGGGTGGGTTGGTTAACTGACTGTTTGAGGTTGAAAACATTAATGGAATCTATGAGTTTTTATGTGTTTGGGTTTCCGGGACAGTCAAAGTGAAAGTTGAAATCTCCAAGAATAATCAGGTTGCCACCTATCGAATTTCCATACTACAGGAGATTTGGAAACTGCTCCAGAAAGAGAGATTCAGCCAGATTGTTTTTTCTACTAGGAGGAGGGCAGTATAGGCAGAAAAAATGGACTGACCTTTGCTCCAGTGTGAATGTGGTTTGGACTAGTTCAAACGATGTGTGGTTGAAATTGAATGTTGTGGTGTGGTTAAGACGTGTGATCATAGAGTTCTTTGTGATGACAGCAATTCCACCTCTGTGAGAGTTATGGGGGAACGACTTGATGGAGTAACCAGTGGGTGTTAGATTCGCACACTTTGGCTCATTGCTTGATGTTTTTAGCCATGTTTCTGTCAGGAAAAAGATGCCAGTATTCTGGTCATTGATAAAATTAACTATTTCTGTGCGCTTTTTCAGTGGTCCTACTGACTGGGCATTGAATAATGCAATACGCAGAGGTATCTCTTGGATAGTTGACACAGAGGTTGACAAATTAATAGGGATTTGAATTAGGTTATCTAAATTAACAGCCAAATTTTTTTTTAAATTGTTGAACCGAAATAAGGGAGATAACTGGAATTCTTCCTGTACAGTGTAATGAAGGATGCCAATTGGACCCATTTTTGTCCAACAAGGTATTGAAACAAGGTATAAAAAGTGTATGATTAGGCTTCAGGTTGTTGTTGTTGTTGTAGGGTTTAATGCCATTTTCAACACAAAATAGGCTATACATGGCAGCCAGTATTAATGGTGGAGGAAGAACCTTGGAAAACCCCCAGAAAGAACCACTGACCCACGAGAAGCTACTGGCAAGCTTTCTCACGTACCCACACTGGCCGAACCCGAGACTCAAACCAATGCAGACAGAGGCGAGATGGCAATGATCCGTAACGGAGAGCGCTTTAGACCACTTGGCCAATTGGGGCCCCTTAGGCTTCAGGATTTTCATGGGCTTCACATGTATACCATATATACCCAGATATGTGATATATTCTAACTTATAAGTCAAGTCAAACTGCAAACAGCAATGATCCATATCTGCTGTTGCATACTGCACTAGCAGATAAGGGTCTAGTTTGTTCTGTGGATTGCCCCTAACAGACTGCACATACTGAGATCTGCATTATGGCATGGCAGATCTGGGTCTGTACAGTTTGTAGTTAGACTGTAAGCGAGTATATACAGTAAACATTTTGGAATTCTGAATTCCCTAGCATTTGAAATGATATATCATTTTGGCATTCAGACTTTTCTGATTTTGTTTCTTTCCTCTATGCTTGGAAAACAAAATGCACTTTGTGTTGAAGTTTTTGTGTACATGTTTATAGATGCAATAAGTTGTTTTGTGTAAAATTTAGGCTTTTCTCTAAATGATTGAATGGGTAGGCCACAATTTATGCCAGGAATGTGTCTAAGAATTAGATATAAGTTTTTGTTCAATTATAACTTGCTAAATGTCTGAAAATGATGACATTTCAATAATTGTATACAAGAAGTTGCATATAAATATTATGAATTCACTATTTTTAGATTTCTTAATGGCTATAAACCATGTATTCAAATACCACCTACTGTGCATAGACATAACACCTAATTGATACCAACAAAACAAATTTATAGTAATATGAGATATAATTATCTTTTACTTCAGACCTACAGTGCTGATAATGATTTGCTGGTTGTTGCTTTTTGTTTCTATATGGTGTAATATGGCACAGTATGGCATTTGAAACATACATAATGGAATTTTCTCTATACCCACCAGACCAGCTTAGACTGATGGAAGCTTAAAGGCTTTTATTTTGGTTAATATGATACTTTATAGACTTTACTTGTACAATAAATACAGCTAATAGCCCTGTGTATAAAAAGCAATATTTTCTAGGCTTGGAGCTCAATAGAATTGTACTTAGATAGAAGTTGCTGAGTGTAGTTCACAGCAGTAACCTTTGCAAGCTTGTTACTAATAACTTTTAATTGAATGAAACATTACTTGTAACAGGAGTCATTTTCTAGGGCTGAAAGGTTAAATAGATTTTTTTTAATGAATGAAAGATCAATTAATGATTAAAGTCAAGTTATATTGAAAATGTTAACCATGTATTGTAGTTATGTGTCAGCTTGTATGTTATCCATTAATTATGAGCAAAATGAAAACAGATTTCAGCTTTTAGAAATAACAGTTGGTAAACATTGGTGTTTTTGAAGATCTTAGACTTAGTATTATATTGGACAATATGATCTTCAGTTAGCCTTCTCCATCCAGTTCACCCTACTCTTACTTCAGCTCATCCATTTTGAATGATATGTTGTGCCATAGTGAATTTGATTACAAGAACAATAGGCTTAGGTGCAAGGAGTCTTTTATGTGAGGGCCCCATTCTCTATATATTGCCCTATACAACATTTGTATTTTATGTATTTTTTAAAATTTCTTTTGCATAGGTGCTTTCAAGATGCCACCCAGTAGGTCACCTTTTCGTTATAGAAAGGTTCACTTTCTAAGAAAATGATCACTGTCTTCCATTTTGGACTGAATCAAGAATCCATTTCTCAGAAATTCATCTTTATAGTTAACATTAAGATTTTTTATAGCATTGATGGGAAAATGTTGGCACTGAATGCATATCTACTACAGAAAATAATTATAGTAACCTAAATTACTCTTGCCTAATTGCTGGCTTTTTGGTTTGGCACTCATCCTGTTATTTTAAGTGCAAGCTTGATGCACTTAAGCCATACCAAAATATTTGGCCAGGGTCCAACACCTGAAGAATCTTTCTAACAAACAGGTGGTTTACCAGGAAAGTAACATGTATTAAACAGGCTTTCCTTGTGCTTTCAACTTGTTCAGTGAAGATAGTTGTCAGGGCTAGCAGAAAGACTGGCCTAAGCCGCTAAATCAGCCCTTCACCTTGATGATATTGATGTTGGGGTTAGCCCTAACCCCAACATCAATATCATTACGGGTGAAGGGCTGATTTATTGGCCTAAGACTAGCCCTATCCTTTCAATGTAAATTTTAAGCTTTGATTTGAAGCCAGTTTTGTATAAGGTTTTCACAGCTTAGTAACTCTGATGGCTAAAAAGTGGTGTAAATATATTGCTTTTGTTGGTGGAAATATAAGAGAATTAAATAAACTGAAAAATGTGGTTGACAAGTTCTTTAGCATTGTTTATAGTTGGAAAGTTATTCTTCTAATATTAGTTTGTAGTTGGTCTTTGATTAATACAAACATAGCTAATGAACAGGCCCCATGCTTGATATTTGTATTTGTTAGAATGTGTCAAGACTTGTGTTTTCAGTTGTTTAGCAGATTAGCCAGTCAAATTACATACTGGTTTGTATTTCACTGAAAGGTTAACTGACAGGTTGTTATTGTCAGCCAGGAATAACTCCTTTACATTTTATAATCATAAGTAAGTACATATTTTTCAGTCAAGAAAAAATAAACAACTTGCATCAGCTGATTCATGGAAGTTTGAAGAGTGTTAATGTTTCATTAGGCTATGGAAGAGGCCATACAAAAGTCAGTCTCCAAAGTAGCTGTGTGGTACTATCCGTACTTCCATATATGTTGGATTCAACTATAGTGTGCATAGATTCATGTCTGCCATCACTAAATGTGCCAGCAGATCTGGGTCTATGCTGGATTTTTTTCTTTCTTTCTCTTTTTATTTTTGAGTAATTAGCAAAACAAACAAATAGACCATGATCTGCCAGAACATTATGCGATTGGGATCAATTTTGTTTGCACTTCAACCCAGCTTACATGTGAATACATATGGTATATCAGAACCTGTTATGATATAGACGCTGCTATTGTGAGTGTATAGGCAAATGTGCATTTTTTATTGTTGCCATCCAGTGTCTTATATTCTTGGTAGAAAGTGTTCTGTTTGGATACATATTTTCACTTAGGATACATCAGATAGGATACACTTATACGTTTGATACATGTTCTTGTACAATACTTCGGTTACTGTATTTTTTCATGTAAAGCCAACCCTTGACAATAAACTTCCCCAATTTGAACAAAATTGTAACCAATTTTGTATAGAAAGTCCTTGGCCAATAATAACCCTGTCCTCCACTTTCATAACATTTACAAGGCAGGCCCACAGGGCTTGACATGGGAATAATAACAATATCATTGTGCAGTCTGATTACAATCATATCTTCAGAAAATCTCCTTATACACTAACTTGTTTGCTATGATGCGACTAATGGGAACAGGTTAGATCAAAATCTCAGATTTTAATCAGGTTGTATCATTGGGTAATTGGTGATGATTCTGTCATCAAGATTTGAAGTTATTGAAACAGATTTCTCTTTATTTTGGCTGTAGAACTGGACTGGTTTCCTCATTGTGAAATTTTATTTTCATTTAGTTTAGTTAATCTCCAACACTTGTGACCATCATATGTGTAATAACATAGCATCATTTCTTGCACTCCATTAGCATTATGTTATTTTAAAAAGAACCCTTCTTGATGAAGTTGGTAGAGCCCTATAGTAATCACATTGTCCATCTGTCAGTCTTTTTATGAATGATTGGGTTTCCACAACATATCTTTAATGGGAATAGTTGCATTTTAATGAAATTTATGCAGTTACTGTTGACGAGACCATGAAATAGCTCAATTTCCAGCCTTCTGTGTCATGATTTTGAGGAATTATGGCTCCTGATCTCCCATCCTTGTAGCTTTTGTTTCCGCAACATTAGTTTACCAAGGATTGATGGACTTCCATGTTGATGAGACATTGAATGTGATTGATTTCCAGCATTGCAGGATGTTGTTGACAGGTGTTATGGCCATGATTGCTTGTCTTTGAACCTTGGTTTTGGAGCATACTTTTACCAAGGTTTGTCATATTTCAGCTAGATTTTCAGTGTGAATTTAGTTTAATGAGACCATGAATGAGTTCCTTTTCCAGTATTCCATTACATATTTTACAGGAGTTAAAGCCCCTGTTTATGTTAGCGGGAGTTAAGGCCCATGTTTGTTTGACTGCTGCTGAGTTTGGTTTTTTGACGTAACTTGACAGTGGCTTGTTTAATCTCATCTAAATATGGTTTGTAGCTTTATATTGATCAGATATTGAATAAATTAAATATCCAGTATCCAATGATATCACTTACATGATTATGTCCCCTTATTGCCCATTTGCCTGACATAGGTTTCCATTACATAATTTCACTAAGAATTGTTGGATGTCAACTAAATTTGACATAATGATTTTTGATGATAACACTTTAAGTAAGTGATTACAGCTTTCTGTGACATCATTTAAATGCACTAGGCCCAACAAAAGATATCATATTTCCTGTCGGCTTACCAACCCTGTTTCTCATTGCTGTCTCCAGCACTTTTTTCCCCTATAGTAAAAGAATAAAAAAAACAAAAAGTTCACATTAGATATATGTAATGTTTTTTTTTTTAAAAAACAGACCTGCAATAGGAAACAGTTTTTAAAAAATATTATTTTGGCTTTATGCCTCTTGTTTGCCCATTCTCAGTTCTTTCGTTTTTCTAGCATGTGGCTTTCTACTGATGAGAACTTGAATGACTTTCATCCTCCCAACTTTGGCTTATGCATCGTAACTTTATTATTTCATTTTAGTTTAACCAAAGTTTGGCATGTATCCATATATTGATAGGACCATAACTTAGTTTCTATCATTCCACAACATTTTTATACAGGAATTCTCTGAGTGTGTCATCTTGCATTGAGTTTCTATGGAATTCACTTTAGCACGGATTTTTGGAGTTTTTACTATATGTGGTATGCAACTTTAATTTCACAGACCTCTAATGAATTTGATATCCTGTGCTTTACATCATGATTTAAACAAGTTATGAACCCTGATTGCCTGTCCTTCTGACTTTGGTGGTTTCTGCAGCAATACTTTATCAGTAATTTTTGGATTTCAACCAAATTTGTCTGATGTCTTTATATTGATAAGTCTCTAAATGACTGAAACTTCTGGCATTCCAGGCCATCATTTGGAGAAGTTATGGCCCCTTATTGACATTATCGTAATGTTGTATCCCAGAACAAGTTCCTATATTTAAGGCAAACTGTTTAGCTGAGCCTTTTGTTGTGCACCTCTTTTTAATAACTCTAGTTGATCTGGGAGTGGGAATTTATGTGTTATTATATGATTTGCAGCCTTTTATCCTTTTGATGAATAATTCTTGTTCATCAGTTGACAATTGGGCTGTTGAAACCTGGAATTTTGTTACACTGCTTATTACAGAACAATTTTTTTGTTCTTCAGATGAGAAAAAAAAAAACTTAGTGAAATTGGCCATAAACTGTTTTTCATTTTATAAGTTCGTTATCAAGTTTAGTACTAAAATCAATAGATAGACTGGTTGCAGTCACTTCGTTGCCAAACATACACGTGGAAAATGTTATTGTACCTATAGAAGCTTTGGAGCTTATAAAAGATAGCAGTATGAAATCAATCATTCATTTGTCACAGCTGAAAATGTACTAATAATACATAGTGAGTACACAGGTTTTACTTTAAATATACACATGCATTGATATAACATTGGGAACACACAGGCAATATGATTTAACTTTGTCAGCTGGACACATACATTGGACACATTGTTAAAGAGTTACCATATGACTTGGACTTTTGTTATTTCAGGGTCATGGGTAGATACTGAGATGTACTGTGATCTTTGTTATTTTACTGGCATTTAAGTTATCAAGATTTTTTTTTTTTTAGGTTAAATTTATTTAACAGTTCTTGCTTCAGTATCATGTGAGAGTCTGTTTATTGGTTATTAGATGGTAACGAAGATGCTCTATTTAATATGTGTCTTGGAAGGGAAAAATAATCATTTTTGTCGTGTAGAGATTTTGATTCCTTAAATCCCCCCAATGCTTATGGCATGGTGTCCATTCTCTCTTACCAAATGTAGTTTCTGTTGCTAATAATTGTAACCAATGTTATGGTCTTAAATTAGTAACAAAGTACATTTTAGGAAAGTTTATCTCAAGGGACACAACTCAAATTTATGTAAATCATTAATCTAGGTGGTAGTTATCTCCACTGAATAGTGTCCACTAATCATAGAACATGAAATAATAGTAGAAACTGCTTTTAAAAGGGGATTACAATAAAACAGTAATTCCTCAAATAATGTTTCAGATATTATTAATTCTATTGTAAGGAAAAATAATGAAAAGTATTCTTAGAAAATATGATAGAGATTATTTAGAACAGTATGCATATGAAAGTATGAGTGATCATGAATAGAAAAGGAATTATATTCTGCCATTAGATTTTGGGGCCCTGGTTGGCTGAGTGGTCTGAGGCACATGCCTTTACTGATCACCCACACATCATACATCTGTCAGCAGGGGCCTGAGTGGCCAAGTGGTCTAAAGCACTCTCCTTTACGGATCACTGCCATCTCACCTGTCTCTGTGTGGATTCGAGTCTCGGATTCGGCTAATGTGGGTATGTGAGAAAGCTTGCCAGTAGCTTCTCGTGGGTCGGTATTAAACCCTTCAACAACAACAGCAACAACAACAACCTCTGTCTGCATGAGTTCAAGTCTTGACCAATGTGTGTATATAAGAAAGCTTGCCATAGATGCAAACAGTAGGGTGGGCCACTTTAGCATCAATGGAAATCCCAATCAAACAGATTGTGGACCACTTTGGCATCAAGAGGAATTTTACATGGGGGAAATGTAACATGGAGTGAATGGCAAATTGAACAAAGCGACAAGGGATTGGGCCACTTGAGCATCAATGAGACCTTGACATTAAAAATGGGTATATCAAAATTTGCATCAGTAGGAATTTAACATGCAAATGTCACCTAGAGGTCAATGTAAATTGAACATTGGTAACATTATGTGGTTTATAGGGTCAAAACTGTAAAATGTGCTTGTAGGGACAAAGGGTTGATAGGGACAAACAGAGAAAAGAGATGTTCCAAAAGAGAGACTCACAGACAGAATAGAGACTCCAATAAGAAAAGTTTATTTTATGGGTACAAAACATTATATTCAGTTATATATATGGGCTCTCTGGCCTGTGCTTTTGGTCTAATCACTATCCATTTAATACATAAATATTTGGACACGGAACAAACCTGTTCACATGTTATTGATTTCTTGGTTCTAGTAAACTACTTTTAAAAATTAAAGTTCATGCCTTCTAAAAAGACCTTACTTTATATACAATGTATATGCATTTCATAAAAGAATGGCACTTTTCATACTACAATTAATATTAATTTTTAATAAAAAAGCTAAAACAAAACAACAAACAATCAAATAGGACAAAGTTCATGTTTCTCTCTACATCCATCACTCACGTTGTTTAAAATCTAGTCAGCTACCACTTGTGTCCCAGCATAGATGTTTCCCATCACATACTCCCTGTCATCGGTAGATCTGTTGGTATATGCATCGTGTGAGGTACATTTATCGATAAGCAGATCAAGTATATTCATTGTCTTCTTCCCATGGAGGTACAACGTATGGTCACTTTTCCATCAGTGATGTCAGATTTTTCTCTTATTGTCTGCATGTCTTCAAATGCCCTCAGTAGTGTGGAAGAAGTTAATTCTGCAGGTGTACTAAACCTAAGACATACAGAAGAGTTCAGACTGTTGTGATACATAGATAGGCTCAAATGACCTTGATCTTTGACTTGACACTGATGTTTGAGTTCCTCTTGCAGTGAGTCAAGTAGGTCTGTAATGATTGTTGTTGTTGTTATAGGGTTTAACGCCATTTTTCAGCACAAGATAGGCTATACATGGCGGCCAGTATTAATGGTGGAGGAAGAACCCGGGAAAACCCCGGAAAGAACCACCGACCCACGAGAACCTACCGGCAAGCTTTCTCACATATCCACATTGGCCGATCCTGAGACTCGAACCCACGCAGACAGAGGTGATGTTCTGTAATGAAACCGGCTGCTTCCTTGGCTGGAACATCAGACGCAAAGTCTTTAAATTTCACCGTGTATATGTAAGTTGTTGTCCTAAATTTTCTCGATTTTGCTGTCTGAGTCATTTGGATGCTAAAATACTCCTTTAGGTCTACTGAATCCTTTCCCTTCTTCGATACACTTTGCTGTGATGGTATGGTGGTGAAAGAGGTCAATGATGTTTGTTCCTTCTCTTTTTTCATCTGCGTAGAGTGATCCATCTTTATCGTCACTTGTCCTTGCAATGAAGTGTCGTTCTTGGAAGTTGTCCCTTTCTGTACTGGGTGATATCATTGTGTCCATAAGGTAAAGTCTTGTAGTCTGGAAGTCCCACTGGTTGCACATAGTTTTCCATGGCGTTAGTACATAAACAACTAAGATGTGGCATTGGATTGGTGGTGTGATCATGAGGCAAAGCACTGCACTCGAGTTTCTTGTTGGACTTGAGTCTTTCGCTCAATACTTGCTGATTGAAAGGATTCTTCTTTCTCAATTGATGTTGGTAGTTACAATCAACTATCGAGCTTTGACATGGTGCCTTTTTATATTCTGACCAATATCGATGTGACCATTTGGTAAAGTGAAGTCATTTGGGAAGCCACACTCACTTCTGGTACATGATTTGGTACTCTTTTTCCAAAGGTCAACTGACAATTTGGTGTGTGGGAGATGTACAATCTTGTAAGGTTCTAGGTGGTCACTCTAACATTTCAATCCTCTCCAGACTGCAAGGCTTCTTTCAATACTCCAAAGTTCACCACTCGACTGGTGTGATAATTGAGAGTCAATCCTTTCACTTTACACATGGTGTGCGCTTCTTCTTATTTTTCCCGGTATTTGTATACATAATTTTTAGAACCGCCACTAGAAAAACTTAGAATCTTGTCATTGGGGTGCTCATCAGTCCAGGCTCTTAAATGGTCTCCTTCGACCCAGGCAATCGATGTAGATGCAACTGTCTGTGTCAAAGTACAGGATGCAATCTCCTAACAGTTATAAAGCTTCGTACAATTTTAAACGAGCTGCCATGTAAGCTGCAATGATGACATTTCCAAATTCAATTGCTTCTATAAAGTCCAGTTCTTCTTCATAATTGACTAAGATCAAGTCCTCATGAATGGCGTCCATGTGTTTCATGTATTTGGTTTTGTCATGAATCGTCTGAAAGTAGCGGGAAGGTTCTGTCAAATACTCTGTCTTGGGTAAACATGGTCATTGTGCCATTTTAACCTACAAGCAATTTAGCAATACTTTGGCAAATGCTCACCTTCCCTTGTTTTTCCCCATGTGGTCTAAAGTGATGCCTTCCTGCTCCCAGTATTTCTCTTTGAATTTCTTTTGGTCTTCGTGAGTCTGGCACCAGATTGGATAACCGCTGGCTTCTTGTTTCAGTTTCAGAAAGGCATCCACATAGTTTGCGAAAATGCCTTTCTGAGTCTCATTGCTCTTGTATTTTTCTGTCTTGGGAAAGTGGTAAATTTCATACACTTCTAACAGTTGGTATCCCAGGTCCAGAGCTTTAAACAATTCCATGCTGACCCTCGTTCCTGTCAAGGCGCATTCTTCCTGGGTTTATTGACAAGGTTGGTCTTGGTTGCATATTTAGACGCAAGTATGGCACAAGGGAAACAAGTTTTCCTTGGCAATGGTGAGATAAAACGGGATGTTACAAGTCCGTGGGAGGCAAGTCTTTGCACTTGATCAATCCTTCGTATTGTCGAATGTTGTCCAGGTCGATATGTTCCATCAGCATATGTGCATGCCCTGCAAGAAAGAGACAATATTTGCACACATAAGGATACAGCGGACACACGTCCAAATATTTGATTTCTTCTTTCTCCTCATCTGTATGGTACATCAAAAAGGTGGCATTCATCTGTCCTCCGTACAAACTATACTGTGGGTTCAGTGAAACCACCAACTTGTAACTTTCCACAATGCGTTTAAACTCGGGATTGGTTTTCAAATGGTGATTGTACTTATGTTCCCACATTTCCACCACTTGGTATCCTTGCTATTCTAACTTCAAAGCTGCTGACAAGTGGCCTGGTACAAGTCTTCCATGGTCCATTGTAAAAATTTTTGGTGTCATGCTGAGGGTAAGAGATGGGAGATCCGTGAAATAAGCATCCGTTAAACTTGTACACGATCTGAGTTTTTTCTAAGTCCCAGCCATCCACTGAATATGTTCCGATGGTCTTTTCACCTCCTCTGTTTTGGGCATGTTGTTTCTGTTTGTCTTCCTTGTCACACAAGTAATGTAGCCAGCATAGGGCTTTCACTGAGTATTGACGTCTGACAAAGTTAGTTGTTTGAGGGCTTATGACAGCCAGGGTGTTTTGGGGAATGAATTGTTGGTGGTACACTAAGGAACACGCTTTGGCGATGGTACAGGTTTCATTTAAAGGATCGATCCATCTGTGTTCCTTGAAGAATTCTCGAGATTTTCCACAGGAACACCATAAAATGTCCACGTCAGAACAAAAATACTTTAACATTTCTTCCAGAAAGTCGAAGGGTCTGAGGTGTGAGTGTGGTACCAAGCGTAGAAAGCTTCTTGTTGTTTGGTGTGCATATTGTCAGGGTTGTAGCAGTGAGCCTCAGACAAATGGGGTAGAATGGCATGTTGATTGGCTTCAGTATTGAAAAAGTGCAGAAAATATCCTTTGGTCATTTCTGTCATTCCAAATGTTGTAGGCATTCGACTCAAAGCCATGGCCAAGTAACTCATCAAATCTATAAAATCGTGCTTGTCCCACTTGCATGTAGATGATTTTGAATCTGTTCAAAGTCACTTTAGGATGTTCGTTACTTTGCTCCATATAGTTTCTGAGAAAAAACTGTCCATCATATCCCGAGAAATTGTGAGCCATTTCCATGGCATGGTGATGACAATTTCTGTAATGTTCGATGTCCTCTTGGTTCCACGTCTTGTTGATAGAGTCTAACATCCATCGAGCAAAATCGGCTTGTGTGTTCGGTCCCCGAAAGATTTTGTCACGTCTTCCAGGAATCTTGCTGCAGTGAGGGCAATGACTAAAGATAGGCTCTTGGATGCACTTCTCGCACGCTCGATGAGCCACACAGAAACTAGGAATGTAAATACTGGTCTCTTGCCTGCTTTCAAAATTGAATAAGATGAAATTGCCTTCTTCTGGTCATCTTCCTTTTGATGTTTGGAATGGTATTTTTGAATGAAGCATTTGTGTTCCAAGTCCATGATTTGGAGACAAATGTGACATCGTTTCTTTCCTGAACATATGTGAACCTTGGCATTATTGGTAAGTATGCTTTGTCCACAAGTAGGGCACAATCTCAGGAGTTGACAAACACTTTTCCGCTGTGAACCTTGCATCTTCAAATGTTGTTGGTAACAGGTTGGACTGACAAAAGTGCACTCATTCTTGTCCTTTGTCAAGATAGGGTTTAGACGCCAAACATCCCTCACATTTTGATCCACAATGCTTGTGTTGCTCTCGATTGTTATAACCATAGTCACATTTCTCAGAGTAATATCTGTATCCCAGAAATCCGGTGATACTGGTAATGGTATCAAAATGTTCATCATGATGATAGATGTGAATGTATTTTCTGTCTTTGAAATTTTTGCCTCATAACAACAGAGGTCCACCTTCTTATTGAGGGTGAACTTTCAAGGTGTAGCGTGGAGCTAAGATGTCTTGCAAATTTTGCATTTCAGGAATGCCACAGGGTGTGCCTTTGGATTGTCCTACTTGATGTAACAGGAGTTCTGCTTCTCTTCGTTGTTTGGCTCAGTCCTGTTGTCATTTCTGCCATGTCGTTCTTGTCAGCATATGTTCATCCCATGACGATGGCACAGGTTAAACAAATCTGGTCTTGAGGGTTGATAATTTGGACGAGGCTCTTTTTGGTGCTGCAAAGGTTGTCTACCAATAACACCTTTTTGCATCCTGTCCCTTGGGGAAGAGAAACGTGGGTCATGTGCAGTGTTGCTTTTCTGTCAGTGATGTGAAACTTTTCATTGGATTTTTGCACGTGTTGAATCTTGTCAATGATTTTAGAAGGTGGCAGTTATGATGGGCTGGTAAACTCGATCCAAATAGGGGACTTCAAACTGTTGTGATCATTGGAAAGTGTCAAGCGATCGTCTAGATTTGGATTGGCATCATCGTTTCGTTGAGGTTAACAAAGAATCCCACAAATTGGTGATGAACAGTTCTGTTTTCTCCAACAGTACATCAAACTTGAAGTCTTTAAACTTCACTGTGTGCATGTAGGCCATATTTCTAAATTTTCTAGAGGAGCGTTTTTCTGTCTCTCGAATGTGGTAATACTTTCAGGTGATACATGTGGACTTTGGAATATGCTCTCTCTGTCTGGTCACAGACGTGGAAGGTGTTGGTTGAGGTTTGCTCAATTCTTCGATTTAAGAAAACATTTCTTTTTGTGTGTGAGGCGATATGTCACTTTGCTGCCTCTGTCCTTCTTCTCACTCACTGAAATTGTGCGATTGTTTCATCTCGATTACTGATTCAGAAATGATTTAACCGAGTTTGATCTTTCTGTATATATACCCCTATCTACCTTTTGTAGTGACAATGACTTGGTATATTTCACAAGGGCAAGTGAAAGTCCAACAGTTAGGAACCCTGTGCTGACTTATGCAAATGACAATTGTGCATCTTCAACACCTCATGCATCTTGATGACCCTTCGATTCAAATCCTACCACGAAAGAAAAATGTTGCAAGAATAAAAACCCCGACATTTGGTGTCATCAAGAGAATTAGAGACGGTACTGTGCTGTTAGGACACGTACCTACTCCGGAAAACAACGCTTCTTGACTACGATGTCTCATTCTCTCTGTCACTTCTACTTTGTCATTGACCACCAGCCCTGATTTAACATACATTTTTCTTCATTTGATAGTTTTGAAAAGAATACTAAACTCATTTTTTTTAAAAATGACCCTTTTTCGACAGCAGCGGCGATGTCTTCTCCTGCTCTTACTACTGTTACTGTACCTACAACAACGATCTTTCCTAAGACCATAGTATGCGACAGAGCAAGTAAGTTGTGAAGTTGAGCGGAGGTGTCTAGACAACAACTGTCAAGTCCCTATGTTCCAGTTCTGTTTGTGATAATAACTAGTGATACTTCACATTTTCTGAAGTGGAAATGTTTACAAGCCATACAAAAGTTATGTGACTTGAGCTTTTGACACTTGCATAGACTCTTCACTGCATAAGTGTCATGAGAAAAATATCTATCTGATTTTTACCATTTTTAAAAACACGCACACACTTCCAAAATGACCAGAATCTGCACTTCTTTATTTGTGGATATCCCACAGTCCCATTAAGAATTGTAAGAATATCCCATCATTGTTTCAGAAATATCAAAGCTTTTATGTGTATTTTCCTTCTTCAACCCTTTATTACTGTAGTGCTTAGGTATGTTCCCTAGAAACACAAACAATTTGAAAGAAAATAATTTTGAATTAAGGTTTCTCTCTTTTTATACATCTTTTCATGTTGTTGGTGCATGGCAGATTACATCCAAATACCTTCTCAAAGTGAGAGGCATTTCTACACCAGTCATTGTCTTTGTTAAATTTGGTTTTGTTGGTTAGTCATTGTTAATCTTTAATTCTATTTTTTGATGTGTTTCCTTTTTTTTTATATAGAAGATGTAAGATTGTATATTGTTGTAATGGTATTTATTTTGTTTAGTCTGTTGCTGCAAAAGAAAATATCTACAACAAACTGCTTAAGTTTGTTCAGTTTTCTTATTTCAAGCTTTGCAGAAGGCACCAAGTTTGTTTGCAAGGAGATTGAAACTTTAAGTTACGCGTACATGAAGGAAAATATACGTTTGTTACTACAGTTTGCTGTCTTTTTGTTGGTTCTAATCATGATTGTCTTATATCCTTGTGTTTTAGAGGTCATATTACTTCTGATGTAAGTGGCCGAGTGGTCTAAAGCGTTCTTCGTTATGGATCACTGCCATCTCACCTCTGTCTGCATGGGTTCGAGTCTCAGATTCAGCCAATGTGGATATGTGAGAAAGCTTGCCAGTAGCTTCTCGAGGGTCGGTGGTTCTTTCCGGGGATTTCCCGGGTTCTTCCTCCACCATTAATACTGGCCACCATGTATAGCCTATCGTGTGCTGAAAAATGGCGTTAAACCCTACAACAACAACAACAACAAGATATGGCCACACAGACTTAAAAATAGGAACATGTAATTTTTCTAAACAACCATGGATCAGAATATGGCCAAATTTGTCAGAAAGCATCCTGGCATAGATGGCATTCAGGATTACACGAATGATGCTGATCTGCCATAAATAGACACCATTACTAATGATTTTTCCAAAAAATGTTGTTTGCTATGCAGTTGTTATTGATGTCAATATGTCACATGTGTTCAGGTGGATTTGAACCAAGTTATTTACTGAACCATTAAGTAGACCTTTTCAGCCATTTATTCAGTCAACAGGTTGTGTGATTAGTAGTAATTAAGATGTTAATTAACTAGTCATTCTAGTTGAACAGAAAAACCACGGAATGAAAGAAGTTCGCAGCTGAGTACACGTGTCCCAAAACATTTTGCAATGAAATATAATTATATAACTGAAATATCCACAAACTTACAGTGCATAAAAAAAGTATTTAGAAAATAATTTAGGACATTGAATCATTTTAGGTGTGACCCTGTCCCAACGTATGTACATGTATATGGTAAATACTCATTTCTTCAAGGTTCAATCCCATTTATTCTTTATGAGTCGTACATTTTTGAAAGAGTCTAAACTAATCTTCATTTCATCTTATCTATTTCTGTTTGCATGCATGTAGATGTAGTATTCATCATAGTATTCTTTTCACAGAGGAAATTGCAGATAGTAATATGATGCGATGTAATGAAATTTCATATCTTCATCTCAACTTCTGTTACTTCAGAAGTGTATGTTTACATGCAATCGGATCATTTGGCAGCAATCTTTGGAACATAAACAGTCTAGTTAATATCAAAGAATGTAAAACCTGACCTTCAGCTGGTTAAACATTGATGAAAATTGGCTTTAACCCCTGTATATGCACACATCATCCATCATTATTTTCTTATTCTCTTGTTTTAAGTAAGCAAACCAACACACCAATAATGTGTTCATGTTTTGTTAGACCATAGTCTATGTTAATCATGATGAATGAACAATTCAGGATACTGAGTTTGGTACGTATGGCTATGTAAGGGAATTGATGAACAGGCAATTTCCTAAGAAAGGTGTACACCTTAATAGATTTGATTATATCTGCATGGCTTCCTGAGACAGCTCTCATAAGAATGATAATGTTATGATTGTACAAGCAGCCATATAGAGAAGGTTGACATTTAGGTAGTTAAAAAGCAGAGTGGGGCCCCGAGTGGCCAAGTGGTCTAAAGCGCTCTCCATTACGGATCACTCCCATCTCACCTTTGTCTGTGCCAGTTCGAGTCTTGGATTCAGCTTCTCATGGGTGGGTGGTTCTTTCCGGGGTTTTCCCGGGTTCTTCCTCCACCATTAATACTGGCTGCCATGTATAGCCTATCATGTGCTGAAAAATGACATTTAACACAACAACAACAACAAAAAGCAGAGCAAGCTGAAGGGAGAGTTGCAAAATACCATACATACTCACTTATAAGTCAAGTCAATGAGTAAAGAACAAAGATCCTGATCTGCAGTAGCATAATGCACCTGCTGATCAGGGTCTATGTTGTTTGTTGTACTGATTATACCTAACAAACTGCACAGACCTAGATCTGCTGGTGCATTATGTGATGGCAGATCTGGTCTGTGCAGTTTGTGGTTTGACTTGACTCATCAGTATCTACAGTAGTGTTGACAAAATAACTGGCTGGTAATGCTCAAATAGATCAGGGCCCACTGTTCACTGGATGATAAATAGAGAACAACCAGTATAGACCTTGCTCTGTTGACTTATGTGATTGCAGATCTGTGTCTATACACTGTTAGTACAGTACAATATATATTTCTTGGATATAAGTAGCAACAGTCTACAGACAATGGTAAAAGGAAGAATAATGAATGTAAGACAGAAAATCACAATTTCATTGTTCACATAATATGAGATAAATAGGATAAAAGTCACAAGATGTGAAGACACTCTGTTAATTTTGTAATGTTGCAGGTCTTAATAATAATAATAATAATAATAATAATAATAATAATAAAGACTTATTTAGAGAATGTAACTTCATTACAGAACTAATCTACCTTGAGGTCTTCTAGCCACTATGCACAATCTATACAGTACATACAACACAATGTGATGAATTAGGCTTGACACTAAAGAATTAAGTAATTCTAAAAGTTAAAGCAACAAGCCTGGAACATATTCACAAACATCTTTGAACCCTAAACATGTATAAAATATAAAATCTCATCCTGTATTGAAAAATGCAACCATGAAAAGATGATGCAAAAGTACAGTAAAGAAAGGCAGTACATGTATTTATATTATAGAACTGTTCAGTTGTCTTAAGATTTTAAGAACCACTATTGGTACTTGTTTCGATTTCTATTTTGGAAGGATTTCTTTGACAAAAACCTTAGACTTTTTTTTATTTTCTTCATCATTTTTTATGTGCTCATATGCCCCTATTTGATGTCATGGAAAGTAAAGCTGTGTAGCACCATAAATGGGTTTCATTTTATTTACATGTTTGAAAAATAATTATAGATTCAAACCAAAATTTTACTTGTGAAGTATATTCTTATAAACTTCACATTTTTATGTCAAATAGGAGCCATAAATAAATATCATTGATCTCAATATTATTTGTTTCCATTACAATTTTACTGGCCAATGTGGGTTAAGTGAGATAACATGCCAGTAGCTTCTTGTGGGTCGGTGGTTCCTTCCGGAGTTTTCCAGGGTTCCAACTCCATTTATATTAGCCACCATTTGTAGCCTATCTTGTGCTGAAAAATGGCGTTAAACCCTACAACAACAACGACAGTTTTCCCTTAAGACTTAATTGCTAAACAATTTGCCTTTTCCTGTGAAGCCTTCACTTCATTTGTGATCATTAATAGTAACAGATACATAATGGGACTTTATGTCCTACATGTACACCATTACTATGATAATTTAGATTGTGTCTTTCTGTCCTATGTGTCCTCTGTGACATTTTGTCCTGTGACTTTCTGTCCATTTACAAAGAATAACAGTGGAATTTTCCATTAGCAGTAACAACGGCCTCAGCACTTGACCAGGCAGAGATCATACGTATGCTTTAAAGAGAATTATTAATTGCTGACATAACAATCATGATGTTGTCATGATGATATTGTAAAATAATGTAACAGTATTTTAATATAGTTTTAGGCTGACAGTAACACCTTTAGGCATATGTAGGTCATGTGACAGTAGTGTTTCAACTTCAGAAAGGCATGGGCAATGACCAATGGAATTTTGTTGAAACCTTGACAACATTTTTTATTTTGTTTAATTAGCCTGCTCATGTGGATCAACACACATGTAGAAGCAAAATGTGAGAGTTAATAGGTCCTGATGGATCAGAAAGATGCATTGGTAGAGATTTTTTGTATTGTGTCTACAATGATGTAAACCTCAGCACATATAGCTTTTATGTGTATGATGTAGACTGATGTTTATGTTGTATACATAATATCATGTTAATTACATTTGCAAATAATATACTTCCAGAAGATTTTGAACTTTGTTTGCTTCACAAGAGTTACATTTAAAAGTGGATGAAAGAGAACTGTCACCCATTGAAAATCAATGTCAACCAGAGCTTCACCTTAGTTGACATTAATTTCTTGTAGTGAGAGATTAATATAAATTATTGTCTTCAAAGAAAAGTGATACATGCAGGTTATATAGCAAATCTTTGGTATGAATTCCCGCAGTACATTGCCGCTCCTTGTATAATTGAATTTAGTCATTGATCCCATGTAATCAGTAAAATTTATTGCATCATTGAGAACCTTCCTTTTTGTGTTTTTAACTCATGAGGGATAGCTAAGATTATGTTACAGCCCTGCATCCGTTGTGTGTTGTGCATTCACCAATAATAGCTATTTTAAACTTATCAAAAATAACTCGAACAATTTTAACCAAATTTTGGCACAGTGCACCCTGGCATAAAGGGCTTTCAGAGTTTGTACAGATGATTTTGATTCAGTGTGAAATATGGCCACCATGAGGTAGAATAATACACAAACATGCTATAAATGATGGATGAAGATTGAGAAAACTCAAGGAACCTTGAAACAGTTATTTTCAGGACACATGCAATTAACAGCATTGTAAGAAATTTCAGCTGAACCATCCTAAAAAAGTTGAAATGATAACTGACCATTTGAACGAAAATACATTTTCTTTTGTGTGAATATTCTGTTAGAAGATATGTATTCAGATAGCTGTTTGCTTCTTGTTCTTAAGGAGATTGGCAGCATTTTGTACAACAAACAAACAACAAGGTGAAATGGGGCCCCGAGTGGTCTAAAGCGCTTTCACTGTCATCTCACCTCTGTCTGCGTGGGTTCGAGTCTTGGATTCGGCCAATGTTGGTATGTGAGAAAGCTTGCCAGTAGCTTCTCGTGAGTCGGTGGTTCTTTCCAGGGTTTTCCCGGGTTCTTCCTCCACCATTAATACTGGCTGCCATGTATAGCCTATCGTGTGCTGAAAAATGGCATTAAACCTAACAACAACAACAACAACAAGGTGAAATATAAACTTGTGAACGCAAAGTTGAATTTGTTCACAAGGGAACAACTTCAGACCTGCTAAAACTCATTAAGTAATCAACTCGTTAAATAATCATAGTGTTAAACCTCTGAATAGTCACATTGCTAATAACATTGTTAATTATATTCATTGTCTTTCAGGCACTTATGAAAATATTACATTTTATATTAGTATGGCAAGTTGATAAAGATCATGGTATAGAATAGGTCATATCAATGTCAACAGAGCCTTTGTACTTGAACCAGTATACCCACTGGCAGATTCAATTAAGATAAATTCAATTGGCCACATGTCTGAAATTTTAAGTGTTAACAAATCACTTCCATTAGAATTTTGTTGAGATATTCCTTGCATTTAACTGAATAAATAATCAAGAGTTGCTACCTTTCTTTACTTAGTCTGTATTCAGCCCGAAAGGATAGTTTTTAATCACTCTGAGTCGCACCTTCCATCACTACTGATTTATGTGACTGGTATAGGTTTGGGGTTCTTTTACTTTGCAGACTTTTCTTAGACATGTTTAAAAATTATTTGAAATTTATTTTTACAGATTTAATGTTTATGATATACATGCAGTAGCTCAGTAAATCATAGTTGTGCTGCCATGAGACATTTATTTGGTTTATCAACCCCCCTGAATCATTGATAGGCTAAATTTGTAATGCTTGGGGGAACCTTTCAAACACTGGGATCTTATCCAATTGCTGATTGGTTACCATTCTGTTATAATACGTTAAGTTGGCAGAGTCCAACTAACATCTTTACCAAAATCCCTTAATTGTGTTTTTTGCACTTTGTGTCATGTCAGTAGATACCAAAGGAGACAATGAAAAATGGATGGTTTTCATAGCTTTGTCAACTTTTTGAATAATTCTATTTAAATTTTTTCACAAATAAATGTTTAGGAAACTTTGGTATTCACTTAACCCTTAGCTTTGTACAAAACCAGATTTTATTCTAACTGCTCATGGTATACAGATGTCATCCAGGCAGGCAATGTCAGGTCCACTTGGTTCTCTTGTTATGCAGTAATATGGCACAGCCTTTTAGTCATTTGTATTGATCTCGTTATCAGAGTGAACAATGTATATTACAATAAAAAGTAACGTTTTCTTCTGTGCACATACAATGCTGCTACAAGAATAGGAGAATAAGATAATACTGAGTGAAGAAAGTATTGCGCCTGGTCATTTAGAAAGAAAATCAATATCTAGCCGATTTATTACAATTAATATAGCAAATGATCTCAATTTTCAGATGAAAGATCTTGAAGAAAAGAGAGTCAATGCTGAACTGAGAGCTGAAAACGCGGAAGGAAAGGTGAGTGTTCATAATGAACCTGATAAGACCTGTAACCTTCATTAAATGGAAAATCCAAACTGCAGATGTGTTACCAATGTCTTAATAATCATTAAATTCTAAGCTACTGTACCAGTTTGCAAAGGTTTTACTAATCAGATCATCCAGGTACAGGTACAGATTTAATTTGCATTGCACTGTGCCATGTTGGCTCTATCCAGGTAATCCAAGACTTTCTCTTCATATAACTTCATACCAGAACATCTTGTTTTTATTATTGTTGTTGTAGGGTTTAACGCCATTTAGATAGGCTATACATGGCGGCCAGTGTAACTGGTAGAGGAAGAACCATGGTAAACCCCAGAAAAAAATCACCGACCCAGGAGAAGTTACTGGCGGGCTTTCTCACCTACCCACGCTAGCTGAGCCTGAGATTTGAACCCACACAGACAGAGGTGTGATGGCAGTGATCCGGAACATTGAGTGTTTTAAACCAGTCCGCCAGTCGGGGCCCCCAGCGCATCTTGCTGCTGATAAAGGCTGGGATGTCTACATTCACCAGATTGCTCTTCTACCTTTGTATCTATCAAAATTTTGCCCATGTATAATTAAAAAGATGGATGTAATTTAAACAAGACTTTATGCACAAGATTTCTTCTTCATTCATACTTTATTGAAAATTGCAAGAGAAAGATCCAGTTTTATCAGTCGAGCTCCTGTAACCATCAGCAACAGATAAAAGATTTAAAAAACAATAGAAATTTTGAAATGGGTAAGTTCTGCATGAATTGTATTTGCTTTAGGAATGCGAATAAGCTTGTGTCCAATGGTGTTGGAATGTATTTTACAAATCAATTCCATATTCATCAATGACATTATGTGACCTGTTTAATTTGCATCACATGATAGATTCAAAGTTTCAGTGATCAAAGACAGATTAAGTTCATAGATAACAAAAGCTCATTCTATAAGTGTTTTTTATTGTTGAAAATTTTCAACTCAATAATTTGCTACTGAAAATGTAGTCTCTCTCTCAGTCTCTCTCTATCTCTCTGTCTCTCATTGTACCCTCCATAAATAAAACATGACTTCTGATCACCATAAATAAAACTTGACTTCTGACCATTCCAGATCCTGTATTTTTCAATTTTGATCTATGTATCCAAGTCAGGACTTGAACAGTGTAGGGGCCAGACCATTTTGAATATAGTTAACAGCAATATCAGGAAGTGCTGGTTACATGTCACAAATGCAATGCTGCTTCCAGAAAATAGCAGACCTCCTGTGTCAGGAAAAATTGAGATAGAAAGGCCTGATTACTCCTAAACTGGTGAAACTTTAATTTAGCCGATGTAATAAACAAAATGTACTGTATTTATTAAGTGCATCTTAAGAGGGAGCTCAGATTTACTCTTTAATTTTAAATAACTTGTAATGATTATGTAAGCCTGTTGATTTCCATGGTTATCTTTCAGAAACAAGTGCCTATAAAGTGTCATTTTGCAGCTGAGCAATGAGATGCTTTTATCAATTATCTAGTTGTGGAAAGGCATTTACCAACCCTGATTGGTTAGGTGGTTGCATGAAATCAAGTTTTTGGTATTCACTGGTAATTTCTCTGCTGTCACATACATTTCTTTTGCATCCAATGGCATTGTCACAATATGGGGTTTGCTGCCTTTGTGTAAGTTTTGTCTTTATTCTTTGAAAGGTAGTATCACACACTTCCCCCTCCATGTGACAGTCCTTTAGAAATAACCGGTACAACCAACATGGCGCTTGTTACGTATGAGTGTACAAACCAGCTGTCTTGAGAGACCCTTTGTTGTCTCAAAAGACATGCTTTCATTGTATGCTCTCATTGGGTCAAGAATTAAAGAGGAAATTTTGCATTCAGGTTGCACCCTATTTGTAGTATATATACAACATTATCATTTAGTTCCCTTTGTACTGTGATATTGATATTGTTGGGTCATGCTTCTGATTGGGGCTTATTGGGGAATGGGATTATGCCATTTGAGCATTAGGGACTTATGCAGTACTTTATCACACACAGAAACAGTCATCCATAAGAACCAAGAACAGAGCAATTTAAGAAACGTTTCCAATACTCTGGTACAGTTCTGTGAAACAAGCTTCAGTAGCATTAAAATCTTAAGAAAATTTAACAGTATTTAAGAAGAGATGTTATGATTATGTACTACTAATAGATTAGAATACAATTTTGTATTGATATTGCTTAAGTCGTATGAAAGTAAATAGTTGTTTGTTATCTTTTATGATGCAGAAACTTTCTTCTTATGCAGCCTTAAGGAAAAACAGTGCTTCACTAAACGTCACCCTCTAAAAATAAAGTATTATTACTATTACTATAATTATTATTATTATTATTATTATTATTATTATTATTATTATCATTATTATTATTATTAATATTGACAGCTTCCCTTTGGGAGGTGGGTTGTCTGGCAGAACAACATAGAATGTGATTCTTAAAACACATTTCTTGATTTTTAGCTCTGCTGGCCCTTGACCTGAATAGATTATGGAATGTCCTTTTGTCCGTTATACGTCCATTTGTTAGCACAGGTTTGTTATTGCTGTTCCTGAACTTCTTTGAGGATTGCCATGAAACTTTACGCTTGTTCATCCAAAGATCTAGTTGAACCTGAGTAAAAATTGTGTTGCTCAAATATCCAATATGACAGATACAGTGGCCATCTTGAAAATCTTGGTACTGATACTTAATCAGAAAGGAATGGTCAACATGTGGTTTTCACCAGAAGACTTCTTAAGACATCTAGTTGGTCATATTTTTTGCTAATATGACCTCTGATATGGTCACCACAGCGACCATCTTGGAAATCTTATTATCACTACTCCTTCTAGATGGCTGCTCGTATTGATATGCAGTTTTCACCAGGAGACTTCTTATGATATGTAATTTTCAGTATGGTTGATTTGAAAATGTTGTTATTGCTACTAATTGGGTTTTTACCACAAGGCTTCTTATGATGCTTAGTTGGTCCTAAATGAAAATAGTGCTATCTGACATACAATGTGGCCATCATGGCAGCCATCCTGAAAATGTTGTTGTTACTCTGCCTAGATTGATGGTTATTTTGGCATGTGATTTTCACTAAAAGACTTTTAATGATGTCTACTTGGTTGTAATGAAATAGGTAATGATCTTGCATCTAATAATATATATTGGCTGCAGCAGGAGCTAATTATACAACCTTGTTGTGCTCAAGAATATTAAAGACGGTTCAGTGCTTGGTAGTTTAAAAGCAGAAATGGTCTTAGTTTGAAAATTCAGTAGAGTGTTAGTTGCTTCAAGGGACTCTTGTTTTATTATTAAAATTACCAGTTAGCCATATGAAGCTTTGACAGTGACTCCATTAAGAATTAAAGATTGGCATTCTTGGCATTTAAAGGGTTACATGAGTTCCTATCAGGTTGTCTCTCACTTTATGTTCATGCAGACAATGATAATGATGTTTATTGATGTATTAACTTCCTGGTCATGACATGCAGAAACTGGAGTTCCTTAAATTTGATGGGCCTCTCAATTCAAATAATTCTGTATTGTCGGAAACATTTACACACAGCTAGTAAGCCACCAGAATATGACTGGAATATTTTCATTCCATGATACTCAGAATGACATCTGTACATTACAGATTTCTTCTGCTGCTTTCATCATAATCATCAAACATCTATGAAAATTTGACAGTTTTGAGTTCATTTAATTCTGATAATAAATAAAACTGGATTTTTTGTGTGTTTGAAATAAAAATTATAGCACTCATATACCTATGACTACCCTGCAAAAGTTGTGGTTATTTTGATTGTTTCAGACATTTTGTCCCACCCATGAAGAGCATGAACTACTTGACCCCAGTTGTTGATACTGCCATTAAGGTTTTAATGCATATTGCACCTGAGAACTAAAGACAGTAAACTAATACCTTTTGCTGCCAGACAATACCATATCTATCTATATGCGTAGAGCTATACCATAAAAATCAGTAAAATATATTTAAATTTAGCCTAATGGGCCCAGAACTGCTAGATCATAGCATAATACCAATGAAGATTCTATCACAACGAACCATGCAGTTATAAATGACTCTCTGGTAGGTACTGGATGAAAGAGGGATCCTGAGTAGTTATCTTTGATGGCAGTTATATTTGTGTTTCAACTTGAAAATAGTACTTGTGTATATAGCTAGCTGAAATGGGGGTGCTTATTTTTAGTATTTCTGACATAGTGCCGCTCTCAAGCCAAGAGCATGAACCACTTGACTGTTAATATTGTTCTTTGGTGTTCTACTAAGAGTACCTCCCCATTTTCTTTTAATCCCAGAAGGCTTTACACCAGGGGAAGATATGATGTGATCTTATGTATCCCAACTGGTTTTCCCAGTGCGATCCTGTGGATCCCAGGATCCCATTGAGAATAAAATGACAGGATTTTATGCTAACCTGAAGGCATCACAGTGGGGAAAACCATCCATGATCCCACAGTGATTTTTTTGTATTGTAATTTTATCTCGCGGAAAAAACCTAGAATCACACTTAGTAAATTGCAGGGTTTTGGGCATTCATTGGGAACAATAAGGTACTGACTGGAATCCATGAAGGATATCATCAAGGTATTACTGATAAAAGAAAAGCCACAGTTACAAAAAAAAAAAAAAAGACTTCCCAAACTTCATAAATCACAGAACAGAATTTGGACATATTTAACAAAAGCGTCCTGGCATGAAGTCGTTTCAGAGTTAGAAATATGATGTTGACCAGCCTTCATATATGGTCACTATTACTGAAAATATGAAAACCTTTTAACAACTGAAAATATGAAAACCTTCAAACAATGTTTCCAAAACTGTTGAGTAGAAGTTGACCAAACTTGACTAAAAGCATCCTGGAATGAAAAGCATCAAGTTTGTACAAATTATGCAAATCTGCCATAAAATGTAGCTGCCATTACTAGAGATAGAAAAAAAACTATAAGCAGCATCTTATTAAAATTGTTGAATATGACTTGATATGAAGCATCCAGAAAAGAGAAATTTCAAATTTGTTTTAACAAAACTGATCCATCATCAGTTTTGTCTATTACTGAAAAATGAAAAGCCTTTGAACAGCAGTTAAAGCAAGTTAACATAATTAGAACAAATGTTAGAGACAGCATCCTGGCATTTAGGGCTTTCAGATTTGCAAAACTGCTGCGAATCAATCTCTTAAACATGTTACTATAAATGCTGTTGTTGTTGTGGGGTTTAACGCCATTTTTCAGCACACGATAGGCTATGCATGGCGGCCAGTATTAATGGTGGAGGAAGAACCCGGGAAAACTCCAGGAAGAACCACCAACCCACGAGAAGCTACTGGCAAGCTTTCTCACATACCCACATTAGCCGAATCCTAGACTCGAACCAACGCAGGCAGAGGTGAGATGGCAGTGATTCGTAACGGAGAGTGCTTTAGACCACTCGGCCACTCGGGGCCTCTACTATAAATGCAGAAGGTGGCCTAGTGGTTAGAGAATCTGCCTCAGATGCGGGAGGTCGTGGGTTCAATCCCCGGTCGAGTCATACCAAAGACTTACAAAAATGGTACTAACAGCTGCCTCGCTTGGCACTAGCATTAAGAGGTTAATGTTAGGACTGGTCAGTCATGTGTCAGGATAATGTGACTGGGTGCGACATCATGCTACATGTCTGCATCATGATGCCCCGTTGTGCTGGACATCACTATAAATTGCCACACTGCAGACATCGTAGCAGTATGACTGAAAAATTGTTAAAGCTACGTTAAAAATCCTAATCACACACACGCATGAATGCAGAAGGACATAAATGATATCAAATAAACTGCTGAAATTAATTTAACCAAATTTTACAGAAAGCATCCTGACATAGAGGGATTTCAGTTTTACACAGCTGATGTTGATCTACTTTAAATTATAGCTGATGTTACTACTGTAAATGAAGAAAAATCTTTAAATGACTTTTCACAAAAAGCGGAGTAAAATTTGAACAAATTTGACAAGAAGATTCCTAGCTTAGAGATCTTTCATATTTTGTTTGTGCAAATGATGCCACTCTGTCATTGAAGTTAGCAATGTTGCTTAAAAGCAATTAAACAAAATTGCTGAAAAATAATGAAAACACTGGTTTAAGCTTGGTAGAGTGCATCTTGACTTGAAGACTTGGTGTTTGATACCAATAATGCTGACCTGTCACCAAAAAAATACAGCCACAGCTACTTAAAAATGCTCAGAAAAATCCAACTATTATTGACTTTGTATCTCTCAAAATAACAGCAGAATTTTACCAAATTTGATGAAAAGGCTCCCAAGCATAGAGGGCTTTCTTTTAACAAGTGATGTATATAGGCTGTCAAATATGGCTTCCATTTCTAAATAAAAAAAAGTTTTAATTTTTTTAAAAACTGCAGAACAGAATTTAACCAGATCTGACAGCATCCATGCCAAGAATTTGCTAGAAAATGTAGTGAGAGGTCTGTCCCCTCGTTTATGTTGTGAACCATGGTAGCTGCTTCTAGCTACAGGGTTCATGCTTCTTGCTGGCCCACTAATATACTCCCACTTTTGATGCTGAATCAGTTCAAGCAAGGGATCTGGGCTCTCCTCCCAGTAAAAACATTGGAAACATTAGAACAAATAATTAGGTCAGTATTGATCATAGCCTCATATGCTGACCTCTTTTAACTCATTCGGCCCCAGAGGTTTTTGTCGTTTTTGCCTGAAATTTGCGTGGGAAAGACATTTTGGGGGGCTATTTCTGAATACATCGTAATACAGCGGTTTTCAACAGATTTTCCATGAGAATAATGCCTAGTTGTATTAGAAACATCATTTTCCATTGGTTATTTTGCTTGCGCATGTGCAGAAGGGTAAAAGTTGTTTTTTTTAATTATTTTTTAAATTTTTTTTTGCTTAATGGACCCATCATTTTCATATGGAGACCGCAATTTATTTCAAATGCCCACCTTATCCTAGTTTTTGCAAAGGTTCACCTGTCTGTGTGCAGTTAAGACTGGTATGCCTTAGATCTGCAGCCAAAAGGTCTAAAATCCAGACCCAAAATTGCATTCCAATCTTGAGCAAATTTTAGGTGAAAAAAAAACGGGTCCAAAAAATGAGGTTTTTCTCTCTGTATTTTGTAGTGCAACTAGAACTTCCAGATTATTTGATGTCATTTTAGAACTATATCTGTCTGCTTTTTTTGAATACCACCCACGTTGGTGTATCTTAAATGGCCTTGATGCTGCAGAGCTTTGAAGTAGGGTACAGCCTCATAACGCCTACAGACGGGATCGGGGCCGAATTGGTTAAGCCACCTTGCTCAACTTACTGAAGGAGGAATCTCTGTTGCCAATGGCTCTCCACACATTTTGTTGGAAGCAGTGGCAAGAAACTTTAGGCATGCTTTGCCTTTGTACATGACCTAGTCAGCAGAGCTTCTTCACCTTAGCAATAGGATGTGGCACTGGAGACTTCCAAGGTGTTATGTATATTTGATTTAATTTATTTTTGATTTAATTTAATTGTAAGTTTAAAAAATCTTTTTCTTTTTATTTCATTACACATTAAGTAATGTAATTTTGTTTACTGGAATTTGATACTTTCCAGAAATTAGTTTGACCTGACTGTTTAGTTGAAAATACCAAAAAATAGAATTTTGTACCTTTTTGCAAACCTAGTTCCTGACCTTGATTGAAAATCAAGTAAACAACTTCTTCTTTTAAATTTATTTTTATTGTGGGATACATAGAGTGAGAGTGTGGCTGTACTGGAATATGTGACTTTGGACATGTAAATAGCTTCTATTCTGTTCTGGAATGTGATCACCTGACCCTCATATGGGTATCGATTTGGCATCTTTTTTTGACTGTATAACCTTTGTCTATAGAGAAATTAGTCAGTTGGGCTTTTACACTGGAAAGTGTTTGTTTGTGACCAGTTTTTGAGTTGAAATTTTATGTTTTTGGAATTATTGACTTTTTTTTCTGGAAATATTTGAGTGCTCACACAGAATTCTTGGACAAAGACATTTCTTGAAATTTTATTCGGAAATTTGAACACCAGAATGTTGTTTGTGATTCAACAAAGAACTGTCGACACATCCATAATATAAAGGATACAGTATACATCATTGCCTTCCATTTTGGAATTTTCGTCAGGACTCGAACTTGAATTCATTAGAACATTTCATTTCTAGGGCTTATAAAATTTAATTTGTGGATTATTCTTGGATTATTTCTGGATTTGATTTCTTAAAACTGTAAGTTCTTTTTTTTCTTTAATATTTACATTGTTTTTCCAGGGAAATAAATTATTTGTTAAGTTTTTCAAAGCTTGTTGTTTTCACCTTTTTTTGTTGCTGTTTATGAGAGCCTAAACACGTAGCATAAGAAAGGTCATATTAGAGCACAGTTAGGCTACTATCTTCAGAGAGCTCATACCCTCTGTGGCTACTCGGGATTGTAGAGACCATCAACACCGCTTCCTTGCATTCACTTCTGACCAATCTCCAGTCTTCTGTTCACAGATTTTCCTGGTTCCCAAAAGGGGGGAAAAGGTCGCATCTAGTTATTTACCTTTCCTTCCAAAACAAATTTCTACTGGAGGAGCAATTCAAGATGGAGACCACGACTTCCATCAGGATTGCCATAAGAGCTAATGATTGGGTGGTCTCCATCAATATTTAGGATGCACACCTTCACATCCCTATCTTTCCTCGACACAAGAAGTACCTTAGATTTTGTTTGAATGGGGAGGTCTTTCACATCCAAGATCAGCCATTCAGCCTAGCCTCTGCACTCAGAGAGGCTCATGGGAGTAGTCGCAGCCCATTTAAGGTAATTGGGTATCCCAATGCTCCAATATTTGGATGATTGATTGATCCACAGTGGCAGTCCAGAGTCCCACAGACTATAGCTCTCTTACTGTTGGTCCATAGTGACCATGCTTGGTCTTATATCAAACTTAAAGAAATCTGCTCAATCAATCTCAAGATTTGTCTACGTGGACATGAATTTCTTACAGACAGAGGGTTAATCTGTGTCTCTCTGGACAGAACAATAAGATCCAGTTCATGTTGCAGAGAAAACGTTTCTTCTTTTAGGTGTGTTGACAGTGGCATTTGACCTATTGAGCCAAAAATTATTTTGGTGTATTTCTTGCCTTCAATGCAATCCATCAACAAAGTTTGGTCATAGTTTGTTTCATTGAACTCATGTTACTTTGTGTAATCTGTTTTCCTTCTTGACCTTGACTTTTGATCTTTTGACCACAAAATAACACGTTGTCTTGTCTCAAATGCAAGCTGTCTAGAATGTAAAGTCAAGGCATGTGGTACGTAACTCCAGTAGTTTTAGGGAAATCATTTTTTAATTATTTTAGTCTATATGTGACTCAGACCTTGACCTCAAAATACAAAGGGTTCTTCCTTGTTTTGTATGCCATCAATTGAGAATATTTGGTCAATGTAGTGATAAGAACTCAGATTTCATGCAGAAGCCATTCTTAGCATCAGGATCCACATAGATAAAAGTAGATATATACACTACTTCCTCAATAACTTGTGCCTGGATAATTCACAAGCCCGCTTACAACATTGGAGCAGGTGTGCATCCCTTTTTGGAGGGCTAGAAAATGACTAAAGAATTGACCTATTTGTTTTGAACATGAAGAAAATCTCAATCATAATTGGGCTAAATCATTCAAATTTTACAAATTATTAAAAATCTGTGTTGCCTGTGGCCTCCATTTTGGAGAGTGGAGACTTTGGTCCATTTACTTTAAATAGCAGATTACAATGGGATCTTCAGTTGCAACCATTTGATATTGACATAATGGTCATTTACCCCAATGCCTGTATTATTTAATAATGGGTTTATCCTGCAGGTGATGCTATAAAAACCAGATCAAAATGGCTGATGTATACAGTAGGCATCAAAACATGCTTCCATGCAGATGATGCAGAGGCTTCGAGAGAAGCTCGTATGCAAATTGGGTAGAGGCATCCACTAGCACTTCCATGAGAATGGGGTTTGATAGTTGTGGTTCATTGTGGAGAAGCAAGTTCCAAAGATTGAAGTGAACTTAAAAATTCCTGAATTGGCACTCAGAGATTTCATCAAGGATGAGTAGAAGTTTCACTATTACTTGCAGTGAAATCACGGTATCAATATTTTACACAAATATTGGAGTTTCAATGTTGACTGTCCTTTTGCGAAACAAATGTCTGTACATTTAAGAGAAATGGAATCATGTTTTGCTTTGCATAATCCTGTAACATAATACACAGTGTTTTGCAGGTACACAATGAGGCACACATGTAGGACACATGGTACTAATAGATATGAAAGAATTGGGAACCAGTACAGAAATGGGTGAACATAAAACAGAGTATATATGAGTTTGACTGGCCAGGATAGGTTGATAATGAAAGTAAAATTTTTAGTGAAAAGAATCTTTTGAAAACTTATCCTAGTTGAAATTGAAAATAAAAGACAGATAGATAGAATTTCAGTCCTTTTACAGACTTTAGTTTGGAAATCTGATTACTGAAATTAGCGTTTGACTGTTGGTGCAGAATTGAAAACACATGTAGATCTGAAAATACCGGAGCTCATATGGTTGTCTTTGCACAGAACCTGCCATCAAAGATTCAGCTATAGAGGTAAATATAGGTTTGATCATGACCATTCAGAAATTTAAAGTTATTTGATTTTTAATATCATGGTGTTTGCATAGGTTTACTATGGAAGCTGAATTAGTATTTTGAGTCTTGTACACGCTGTGTTGAAACCTCTTGGAGTTATGTTTTTCACGATCTTTCAGAAATTGATTACCTTGAAAAAAAAAGGTAAATTGTAGCAAAAGGTGAAAACTTTTGTTAGAAAAAGCTGTTTGTGAAGTTTTTGAGTTTAGCTCAAGTATTGTGCAGTATTTATATGGTAGGTTCTGTACACTTGGGTAGAGAATGCATCTTGATGAGAACTACACAAAAGTAGGTCACTCTGACTTGTATTTCATAATCCACTGACTTCGGTTACATTTTGTGTTTTACGATTATTTATTAAGCTGTAGAACCATCACACTTTATTTATAGCATCAGCTACAATATAGATGGCTTGAAATGCAAGCATCATTCATCGTAGTGAAGCATCATAGCTAGAAGTCTATTTATTTTGGTGTCAAAAGCTCAAAGGTCACGTTTACTCAGACTGAAAGAATGAAAATGGTTTCTGCAGAATAACTTTGGGTCTCCGCCATGTACAGTTACAAACTTTGTGGATAGCTTGCAATTAGTATAAGGAAGTTTTTTTCTTTTTGTTGTTGGTTTGAATTGCACTTTTAACTTACTACTGAGAGGCCCCGAGTGGCTGAGTGGTCTAAAGCGCTCTCCGTTATGGATCACTGCCATCTCACCTCTGTCTGCGTGGGTTCGAGTCTCAGATTTGGCTAATATGGGTATGTGAGAAAGCTTGCCAGTAGCTTCTCATGGGTCGGTGGTTCTTTCCAGGTTTTTCCCTGGTTCTTCCTCCACCATTAATACTGGCCGCCATGTATAGCCTATCGTGTGCTGAAAAATGGCGTTAAACGCCACAACAACAACAACAACTTACTACTGGCTATATCATGTTGTGGAAGTGGAAGCCTTTCCCAGGGACACACAGTTGCAGATGACTATGGCTGACCTGGGTGGGTATTTAACCTGTGACCTTTGTATCGCATGTTCAATACTCCACCAACTGAGCCACAGCAACTTCCAGCAAGGAAAATGACTATCAAATTTGGGGTCAAGATCTGAAAGGCAAGGTCACTGACTGAATGAAAAAAGGTTTCTGTAAAATAGCTAGAGTTCTGCATCATTTACATTCAGCAAAACTCTGTGGATGGTTTTCACTGGAGATGAGGAAGAAGCCTATCAATTTTGGGGTTGAGCTCAAAGGTCAAGGTCGCTGACCAAAAGAAGAAAAGTGGCTCCTTTACACTAGTAACATTTAACTACATATAGGACTATTAAATATGGGACAGGCATGTAATTTATCATTCACTATACTTATGTTAAATACAGCATTCATTTATATTAATGTGAACAGTTGAACCACTGTTGTAAATGGATATTAATCTCAATCTTCCTTCTTTTCAATACCCCCTCCTTCTCTCACACTGCCACAAGTTATTCACTTTATATAATGCCTTGTGCTGTTGAAATAGATGCATTTTGTTCAGGCTGCAGAACTGAGATATTGTCTCTTAATCAAATTTATGCTTGATTCTATAAAAAAAGATGTAAATTTGTACCAGGTATGATGAATTTTTAAGCAGTCAGAAGTTATTTTATCAGTAAAAAATAGATTGCTTTTTCGGAGAATCCATTGCAAAGACCACATATTCTGATTATATATACATATAATAATAATAATAATAATAACTGAGCAAGGATTTGTATGGTATATCTAGAGAGAATGCAGAAATACATGCAATGTACATGATTTGCATTAATACATTCCCAGGATCCCAGAAGTGTCATTGTAGGTACTCTGGAATGCACAAAAAGACGACTAGAATGTTACAGCTCTTTTAATTGAGACTGGCACCACATTGTGCACATTCCATACACAGAAATAAATAAAAGATATGTGGTGTATGTAGAATGTATTATTTATGAGGTACTGTTTGTATGAAGACACTTTTTTGTGTGTACTAGTACACATAATTCGAGTGAGACAAAATTATTTTTTTTAGTGTTTTTTCTAGAAATGGAAGAGTGGAGTATGCAATGCTTTCATCTTCTGTGTACAACCAATAATGGCTTTGAAGTTTCGCTATATGATGCCAAAAATTTGAAGCTAAGAGCCTTTTTCGAGGATACACTGAGGCAGGTGAACTTGGTTGGCTTGGGCAGGCATTGAACCCAAAACCTTTTGATTATTAGTCTGATGCTCAACCAACGGAGCTATCATGGATCCTGTGGTAGTTTTGATGTTTGTGCATTATAATAACAACATTCATTAGTAGCTGGAATTTTCCAATTTCTATTGATGCTAAAAACCATTTTGCATCATTTTGTTTCTTTTGTTGTTGTTATTGTTGTTGCTGTTGTTGTTGTAGGGTTTAGCACCATTTTTGTGTGCACGATAGTCTATACATGACGGCCAGTATAAATGGTGGAGGAAGAACGTGAAAACCCCAGAAAGAACCACCGACTCACGAGAAGCTACTGGAAAACTTTCTTACCTACCCACATTGGCTGAACTCGAGACTCAAACTGACGCAGAGGCGAGATGGCAATGATCTGTCACGGTGAGCACTTCAGACCACTTGGCCATTTGGGGCCCCTGTTTCTTTTGTATGATGGGATCTAGAAGTCTTTGTATAAATGACCATTAAAACGGTCTGATTGATCTTATTATAGATACTCTACCTCACTCTTTTTTATCAGCTATACTTTATGTGCTATATATTGTACTTAAGTAATCTTGCCTCCAAAGCATTTTACTAAATTATGTTATCGATATGATTTTCAATACAAAGTCATAAGCATATTGGCTGTTTTGTTTTTCATGTTTCTGAAAGTTATTCATCTGGTCAGCAATATCCTTTAATTCCTTTATTCAAATAAAGAAAAGTCAATGATCAGGGAAAGAAATTTCGGCTTTTGTAAGTAGAAAGCTACTGATGCAGGGAAATCAGTATAGACGTTAAGAAAAATCCATTTGCAAAAGGGCACAAAATTCAGTAAGTTATGATTGATTTGACAGGTATATATTACCATTACCATTGTTACAATTTACAAAATTTAAATAAGGATTTTTCTAAAAAGAGTATAATTTATAGTTCTAAAAATAGTGTAGCAGGATGATGTTTAAATATATCCAGTTCATGTTTTCTCAACAGTGTGCTTTTATGTTGAGATGTGATACTGTATACGCATCAGATATTGATAATATGAAATAAATGGAATTATCGAATGTGTTATCCATAGTGGCTTGTGATAAAATCAGATAGTACACCTTTCACTTAATTTCCTTTTGGTATTTGAAACATTTCATTTAACCTAGCTCTTTAACTTTTTTAGAGTTTTGTCAATTGTAAAGAAAATCAAGCATGATGTTTGTATATATTTATGTTTCCTTGTATATACCATTATAAAAGCTCACCATGATCCAGAGTTGTCATTTTTCAGTTGTGAATGCCCTTGAAAATAGTTTCAGAAATTATTTGCAAGAGGACAGTTGTCAGTCATAAACTCCAAGTAAATGCTGTCATCAGTTTTTAAATAGTCAAACATTTTCTTTTTTGTTATCACTACACCTTCGAAATATAGCCTGCACATTAGGCTGTTTGAATATTTGCAGTAAAATGTTGACTTTTTAAGGAATCAGAAACAGATTTAACTCAGCCTATATTGTCATTTGTAGAGATTTGCATTATATTTCTTATTAATATTTCCCCATCATCATATTCACAATTTTTATTTGTCTGCCATAAGGCAGAGCATATTGTTCTAATGCCCTTACTTCTGTCAACAGTTTTTGGTTTCCACACAGTAATTATAATTGTCCATCATCTGCAATTACCTGTCTTTGTTGATGGCTTGAACTTGGGTAAAGGAAGAATTCTGTCATAATCAGTCTCAAGGGTCAAGGTTACTGATTGCAGGAAGGAAAACGGTTTCAGCTCAGTTATTTGTGTTCTCCACCATTGACAGTTATCAAACTTTGGGATGGCTTGCATTTGGGGTAAGAAAGAACTCGGTCTATAATGGTCACAGATAGTCAAAAGTTAGATCACTCTTACTGAGAGAAGAAATTATGTTTCCACAGAGTAATGGGTTCTCCATCATATATGGTTAAAATATTTTGTGATGTCTCATACTTGATATAAGAAAGAATCCTATTAATTTTGAAGTTAAAAGCTTAAAGGACAAGGTCACTGACTGAAAGAATAAAAGAATGGTTCTCTGAAATAATATCAGTTCTACGGGACATATCTTTACCAAACTTTATGGATGGATTGTATTTGGGATAAGGAATAAGTTAATTGGTTTTGGGTAAAAATGATCAGTGGTCAGATTCACAGTGATGGAAAGAAGAAAAACAGTTTTTGCAGTGACTTCATTTCTACATCACAGACATGGCCATCCTTCATGGATGGTTTACACTTAGAGAAAGGGCGAGGTCTTTTTAAAAAAATGGCAAATTGTTTCACATAAGTGCCTTTTTTGGTTGCAAAACCCATGTTGGAAGTCACACGTTATTTTTTATTTTTATTTAAGTGCTTTACAACATTTTAAGTTCCATGGTTTTACAGAAGGTTGATCAACAGTGACTTTCACCCAGGAATATCTGACTTCATGAGCTGGAAAATAATAGCTTCTGAAACAGATTATACGAGAGAAATTTTTAAACAAAATAACAGTTGATGGTTTTTACCAACCATGTCATAGGGCTCAACACTTTTTTGTCAGGTTCACTTCACTCAGAATTTTTTTTCAGCATGATAGTTAATGTTTACCATGGCTACTGGAGATAACTAAAAGCTACAAAGAGTCAAGCTATGTAATCAATGATTGCATGCATTACTGTTCACATCTGCCGACAGTTTTAGCTTTTTTTATGGAAATTTGTGCTTGATTAAAGGCCAGACTGCATACTTTCATTAGCAGGAAAAGAAATAGCTGATTCAGTCCATGTTGACCAAAAGCCTTTTGCGGTTTTTCTTTGTTGGTAAAATAATGCTCTTCATGCATGCCAGTTTTTCTTATATTATTGTGAAATCCAATCCATCTAATTCCTATTATGGAAATAGTTTTTAGGGATGATTTCAGTTTAAATTTGTTTTTCAGGGTCTCAATTTTGTGACTCTGGCAAATGTTTGATCAAGCTAGTTTGACTTATAGATTCACTGTTTGGTTTATTATAGCTGAGCAAAAGTTATGCACTTCATATAATGGAGAAATTTGCTGTTTAAGTTGCATAAGGGTACGATCCCACTGTAAATGAAACAAGTGACCCAAAATAATGGAGCCATGGAGCAATGTTTGCTTTGTAATCAGATACTTTCCATAAACTTCACCTGGCAGGTATGTACTCCAGAAAAGGGCAAATTTGAAGTCTTTTGATTTTGATTCCATTTCTGAATAGATTTATAGGTGTAATGGATTTATTGCAGGTTTTTTTTCTATCTGTCTTTTGTTATATGGTGTGAGAAATATGTGGGTCTATTAAATTTTGCAGTAAAGAAGAAATTGTCTGCATTCATGCTTCAAAAAATCTTTCATTTCTGGGAAAGATAAACTTTGGAGAAATCTTCAATTAGCTAATTGTTACTGTTTTTTGTAGAACAATGTCTAAATTAAAATTCCACTTTCCATGTGCAGTTTACTCCCATAGAATTCCCAAAAGTATGTGCTTAAGTTAGTGAACAGTTAGATTGTCCAAAATTACTGACTGCATTACCTGCCATAAATGCACAACCTTCATTTGTGAGTTTGGCACCCTAACCATTGAACCACCATGGTACTTATACAGTACATTAATTGCATATTGAGTTTTACATATTCAGGTTTTGAGAACAATATACACATACTGTTATATCTGGAATCTTTAAACTTGGTGCAGTGATGCATCTTGTAGTGTGTTATAACCACATCATAAAAGTAGATAACTGTGACCCTTATTTTATGCTTTGAAACAATTTACTTTAACTTTGTATTTTTAAGCTTATTTCTCATGCTCTGTTTATGCTAGAACCATCAAACCAGGGGTGGGCAAACTATGGCAATTTAGGGCTTTCATGCGGCCCACCAATCTTTAAACTTGGTGCAGTGATGCATCTTGTAGTGTGTTATAACCACATCATAAAAGTAGATAACTGTGACCCTTATTTTATGCTTTGAAACAATTTACTTTAACTTTGTATTTTTAAGCTTATTTCTCATGCTCTGTTTATGCTAGAACCATCAAACCAGGGGTGGGCAAACTATGGCAATTTAGGGCTTTCATGCGGCCCACCAATCTTTAAACTTGGTGCAGTGATGCATCTTGTAGTGTGTTATAACCACATCATAAAAGTAGATAACTGTGACCCTTATTTTATGCTTTGAAACAATTTACTTTAACTTTGTATTTTTAAGCTTATTTCTCATGCTCTGTTTATGCTAGAACCATCAAACCAGGGGTGGGCAAACTATGGCAATTTAGGGCTTTCATGCGGCCCACCAAGGGTTTTCATGCAGCCTAGGAACAAGTCATCTTTCGCACTGACTCTGTTTATGTTACTCTGTTTATGAAATAAATGTGCTTCTTTTGAAGTTTAAGTTTTCAAATATTAACAACATATTAACAACTGAAAATTAATTAGATGTTATTTAGAAAAAACCTTTTGTTTTTGCTATTTCAAATATTAATTATTTTACTTAATGAACTATGCGGCCCACGACAAGGTGTAAATTTGTGTATGCGGCACTTGCACTGGAAAGTTTGCCTACCTCTGCATCAAACTATTTTATGCATCTCAATTAGTACCAGACCCTTACAACAAAAGAATGGTGATGACATACTTCCTGATGAGTAGTTTTACATCCATCTACCTGCATGTCAGCTAGGTAGCAAGTATGTGACCTTGTTCTTGTCACAAACCTAAATCTTTTGTCAGTTGAAACTCAACCCATCTTCTACTGTTGACAAATTTAAGTCTAGCACCCTCACCTTGTAGGTTTGTCATTGTGAACCATATTTCATGATTCACTGACTTTGATTAAATTTTGTCTTCTTACTGCTCTTGCATGAATCAACAGTCTGGTGATGTTACCCTGTTACCGGTGTACATCTTGGTACCAAAACCAAACCAAACAGTTCATTTTAATCTTCATTTCCCATTTTTCCAGATTTAATCTCATGACCACATAGGTTATCTGTACATACGGTCCTATGTAGAATCATGCAACTTGGTGAGGGTATGCACTTGATGAGGACTGGTATCTTATTTTTATAGTATGTCATTACCCATATGTTAAGTTTCATGAAATTGGGTTAATTTTGTGTTGATATTCATTTGTCATGCACTGTTTGTAATAGAATCATGATATTGATGAGGATAGGCATCTCTATTAATGCCACACCTTTTCAACAAAAGAGGTTATCATGACCTGTATTTCATGTTTTGCTGGCTTCACAGTGGTTGGTTATGAAATCATTGATTGTGCTTGCATTTTCTCTTTGTGATTTACACAATACAAAGTTATAAAATATATGTTGACTCTTAACAAAACACTAATGCAATTGTTTTTTGTAATTGATCACTGTTCAGTTCATTGACTGTCATGACTCAAGACTATTTAGCATCTTAAGCAGGTTGCTAATGTGCACATATCAGGGGGAGGCAATGTCTGCTCCAACTTTAGTGGTGGTATTGCTCTTAAACACAAAAGTTAATAAAATTTGGAATAATATTTTACAAGAACACTTATTTGGGTATTTCTGTTTTAAATAGTTAAAAAATAAATGTAAAAAACCCCTCCTTATTTGTACTTTAAGAAAAACATTATTTTCACTCTGATTTTTGTTAAATATAATAATATCAAACTATATTTAAATTTTTGCTGCAACTCTTGTGCTGATCAGGTTTACAATCTAGATTTAATTAACATTCTAATACCAAATATTTTAAGGATGCCTGCAGTTGTTGCAGCAGTGTGTGTGCGTGTGTGTGTGTGTGTGTATACATACATATATATATATATATATATATATATATATATATATATATATATATATATATATAACATTGCTTTGAAATTTCATGAAAAGAACTTTAGAAGTTATGCATTTCTCAGATCTTTGAACTAACTACATTGAAACATCTCTGAAAATAAATTGCAACTTTCATCATCTTTTTGGATTCCTATTCCACACTGAAAGCCTTGCAAAGCTTTAAATTTGACAACCCATTAATATCCCAGAACTTACAGAAGCAGGATTTGTTTGTTTGATCTAGAAAAATTATTCTCAATTGTTGGCTGCCTAGCCATGTTTACATTAGGATTAATGGAAGGGTGGATAAAGCAGCCACATATGTCCTGCAATCACCCATTTACACATTGAAGATCCCATGTACTGACTTTAAATATTGTATAAATCAGCATGTTCTATGTACTTAGCAAAACCTGTGGATTAAGAACTCCACAAGCTTCATAAGATCAAACTTGAATTGGAGATTGGCATCACATGTATAGAGAAAATCACAGAGATGGTGTTGTGCTGCTTGCATACAGGATTGCATGCACCTGACTGGTACATACCTCCAAAAGGGAGAACTTCAACCAGGGTGCATACCCTGCCAGTGTCCACTGACTGGAACACATCGTTGAGTGTATCAACTTTCACCCAGTGAGACAGAATATTTTGATGTGAGCTCAGTTAAGGAACCTTTTGATAATGTACCACTCACCAGAAATCTTTTAGTTTTTTAGGAAATGCAGTTTATATAAAATCTTTTGACCATACAGTACTTCATGTTTATGTTTATCAGGTTAATCTTCATAAACTGGGGGGGGGGGAATTTTTCACGTTTGAATGTTTAGAACTTTTAATTGGCACCATATAACCATTACATGTATTGTGCTGAGATGCCATTAAACACAAAATATTACCCAGGCAGATACATTGGATGAATCTGAACCTGCACCCTTTCAGTCACAAGTCTATCATTCTAACCCCTGAGTCACAGTGGATTCCTTTCTAAATTCGTACTCTCTCTTACTTGCACTGCTCCACATAAACAAAAATGATTTAAATATTTCAGGTTATGTGGAGGATTAAATTCATAAATCTGAAATCATGCTGTAAATATATCAGTCAAATGGAGAGAAAAAGGTACTGCTGTAAAACCTCATTTAAGATCAAATCCGTTTTGTTTTATAGCGTGATGACATCATCATTTGAGAGATTACATTAGGCTTGAAGAAGGGGTGGTTTGTTCAACAAGTTTCTCTTCTGTTGTTACTTATTAAGTGTCCAGAAACATGTTTTTTTAAGTATATGCCAAACTTGTGGATTTTCTATCCATTTTTTATAGATATATAGATCTTTGTATAGGTGAATATAAAGTTTATCAACCAGTAAACCTTGTATTGACCAATACAAAGTGGAGAATAGAGAAATTGGGTTATTTCCTGGAATTTTTATTAGAGGGTTTACTTAGAGATGGGTCGGTTCATTTTGCCTACATTGGCAAACTTTTACCTGAAAGTGTAATATTCAGCCAGAAATATTGCTCATTTGTAACATTTTTTGTGCTTTAATTTTACGTCTTTAGAATTTTTATTTCGCACTATATAGTCATTATTGTGCTCAATACATACACACATACTTTACATAACAGGACTTGAAACACTGGTACATTCTTTTTAAGATCTTTTCTCAACTAGAGCATTCTTTCAGAGATTGTATCTATACTGAAGTGAATAGACTTTGAAATATCCTGTAATTCAGTTATATTCATAGGAATCAATTTTGTTGTTTTTTTGTGTGAAAAAGAACACTTTTGTCAGATTGAATTAGTGGATTCAGGGAAAAGATTCTATTGATTCCACAGAAAATCATGTTTTTGGAATGTTGAGTCTTGAAAGTCATGGTTTGCAATGGCTAAGAAAATCCACAAAAATTGGTATTCCATTAAAAAAATAGTGAATTCACAGTAGATAGATATAATCTTTTTATGTTGGAAAATTCTCATTATAAATGGAATAGAATGTAATTTTAATCGATTGAAAAATTCTATCTGATCCTAGAGGCATGTGGGATTTTTTTCTTCAGAAAAATTTGATCCAGTCTGAAGAGGTGTACTTTGATCAAGAAATATCTGCTGTTACAGTCCAATGTTGCAAGCTGCACCTCTGTACACCAGTAACCCCTTATGTTGTAAGAGGCAACTGGTGAAAGCCATGTATTTGTCCTTGGATGTGTCCTGTGATTATGTTCATACATTTTATGTTGAATTATGTTTCATAAAAAAAAATGTGCCATTACATTATGTAGATTTTACCCATTTTTCCTTTGTTTTTGTTCTGTCTGCTTTTTTCTGGATGCCTACACTGTCTTGGCAAAGTATAGCAATTGTGCTGACATTTTGTTAACTCCTGTTCGTTCATTCCAGTACATGTTGTGCACCCAAAGACCCACATTTAGACCGTCATAGTGCATTTTTTGACAATGCAGGCAGTTGAGTGTATTATATACGGAAGGTTTTAATTGTTGTCTGAATATACATACTAAAGCTGTCTCAAGTTATTTGTCTTTTCTCATTTCATGAAATGAGCTGACAGCTATTTAGCATTATCTGAAAGACCAATCTTTTCAACTGATTTATCAAAGGGTAGAACTGTATTAAATATTTTAATTATCGTTGAGTTCATTGTTCTTGATCGTGTAACTGCTGGATGACATAATCAATTGAAGTTTCAGGAATAACATTTGATAGTTGTGTATTTGGTTTGCAACTGGAATATTTTTTCAGAACCAATTATCAGGCTGTTAATTTTTGTTCCTCATGATGGATGATTTGGTTTCATACTTGTTACAGATTGATCCAGGAAGAGAGAGTGGTGTTCATTAGTGGATAGATAATTTGTGATATTTTGTGTCAAAGGTATAATGTCGGTTATGTACAACTTTCAGGGGAATGAAGCTCTTTGGCTAAGAATTGAAAAGGTAAAGTATTTCTGCTGGTATGATACAATGAATTCACTGTTTATCATGTGGTACTGGGTTTTATATACCCCCTATTAGGCGGAGCAAATGTTATGTCGCAGTCCATCCATCTGTACATCTGGCTGGCCATCTGTCCATCTGTTGGTTATCAATTTGGTTTCTGCACAATACATTTACATGACCACCATCTGCATTTACCAAGCTGTTTGGATGGCATGCACTTGGGAAAGAAAGAAACATTGATTTTTGATGTAAAAGCTGTAACTAAAAAAAGGAAAACAGATTCTGAATACAACTCAATTTCTCAACCATCTGTAGTTACCAAACTTTGTGTATAGCTTGCACATGGGGTACTGGAAAAATCCTCAACCATCTGTAGTTACCAAACTTTATGTATAGCTTGCACATGGAGTATAAGAAAATATGTATAGCTTGCACATGGGGTACTGGACAAATCCTCAACCATCTGTAGTTACCAAACTTTGTGTATAGCTTGCACATGGGGTATTAGAAAATATGTATAGCTTGCACATGGGGTATTGGAAAAATCCTCTTAACCTTGAAGCAAAAGTCATTATGTCTGAAAAAAGAAAAATGGTTTCTGTTTAACTCGAGTTATCCAAACTTTGTGGATGGCTTGCACTAGTTGTTCTGAAGAACCCAATCAGTTTGGGACTCAAAAGGTCCAAGGCTAAGGTCACTGACTGAAAGAAGTAAAAAAAGAGCTCTGCACAAACATAATTAAAAACCTTAACCAAACTTATTTGGCATGCATGACACTTTTATTGGCTAAATCATATGGAGGAAATGAGAGCTGTTAGTGCACTTCCCAAGGACACATTGAGGCAGCCAACATGGTCTGGTCTCAGCAGATGTTGAACCAGTGACCTTCAGATTGATGCTCTTCCAATTGATCTACCAAGTTTCCTTAAAAAGGTCAAAGGCTAAGGTCACAAAATGAAAGAAATAAACTGCTTCCTCACAACAGCTAGAGTTCTTCACTATCTCTTACTAGACTTTGTGGATAGCTTGCCTTTAGTAAAGAACCCTATTGATTTTGATGTGAAAAGGTTGAATGTCAAGGTCACTGACTGGAAGAATGACCCCCAATTCATTTATGACATGCCTCAACCAAACTTTGTATGTGCATGCATTTGGGGTAAAGAAGAAGGCTATTAATTTTGGGGAGAGAAAGTTATAGTTTGTCCAATAGATCAGCCCCCAAATCTGTACTGACACTGATGGGCCATTAGGGTCAGATAAGGTCTATTCTTTAAATCATGCAATTTTAATGCAGACATGATTTGTCCACAGCACACTGGTGAACATTTTAGACTGGTCAGCTGAAGGGTCCTTTTGGTGAGATGTACAAAATATTTCTGGATCAAATCCTGTGTTTGACGTTACTTGTAAATCCAAGTGAAATGACAACTCCACCTCCTGAGGCCATTTAAAATGTCATGGCTATGTTGGGTGACAACTTGGAATAACAAATTGTTGTACTCTCTCTTGAGAAATTGCTTGGTGAGGTTTTTAGTGTGTTTGAAAGTCATACTTGATCAGAAAGCATATATAGAGTTCATTGGTGTACAGGAATAATTTATTCTGTCGAAAATATAAATTTATAACATTAGAAAAATGAAAATATTTATATTTGTTACAATTTTGGGTCTAGTCTGAGGTGATTGTTCATTTGAGGGAAAATTTGTTTTAAAATGTTTCATGATGTCTGCATGCCATTTCGGGGAATATAGGCCTAAAAGGAATATTTTAAAGATGTATTGTGTGTGTTTGTTTCTTTGTTTCTTTTTTATTTATTTCTTAAACTACAGTTACATTTAACCATTTAAGCAAAGTGGAGAATCTATTGTGATTGGTACGCTAATAAATGCATTAATCTTAGCAGTCCCTTTCAGAGCACAGTGGCAGTCTTTTGTCTCTTTCTGTTGAAAGACAGAGAATGATCATTTCTGCATTAAATGGCAGTAGTGAAGTCCTTTCCAACTTATTAGGTATTTTTAGCTGCAGACTGTTTATCTGATGTACTAAATGCCTAAATGAAATCTCTTGTGCATGCTGTTGACTTTGTTTAAACCCCCTTAATGAACCCCTGGTTGAAGCTTCATTCAAGATCTTAACCCTTTAAACGGTTTTCCTGCTTTTTTTAGTGCTTGTTAGAAGAGTGTGCTATCTATGGTCCAGGCTCAATGAGTCTGTTTCTCTCATTTGTCAACTAGGTTTTGGGTGAAATAAAAATCTAGCTTTCTTTAGTAGTCCCACTCCCTGTATAGATTCCTTGTTTCAGTTGTATCTGTGCTGATGATGATCAAGATTGGCCACAGGGAGCAGAAAGGATCTCTTCCTACCTATTAAAGGTTACACTAATACCTCTGCATGTATCATTTCCAGGTGGAGTTTCCTCCCTATTCAAGATAGTTATTAGTCCCCCACTGAGAGAGACCTTCAGTTCTCTGCTCCAGTGGCCTAGTGGTTAGAGCATATGCCTCAGATATGGGAGGTTGTGGGTTCGATCCCCGACCAAGTCATACCAAAGACTTATAAAAATGGTACTAACAGCTGCCTTGCTTGGCACTCAGCATTAAGAGGTTAGTGTTAGGACTGGTTGGCCTGGTGTCAGGATAATGTGACTGGGTGGGACATCATGCTACATGTCTGGGGCATTATGCCCCAGTGCTAGACATCACTATAAACTGCCACAATGCAGACATCATAGTGATTAGACTGAAAAATTATTAAAGCTACGTTAAAAATCCAAATTACACAAATCACACAGTTCATGAGAATCAAAACCAATAAGTCCTGGCTATTGCTACTTCATAGGCCTGTTTGAATCTTATGTCAAAGGAACAGCAGAATGCATTTTCGTGTCTTTCTTAACTTGATTGCAACTACTGAATTCCTGTTCCCATCCATTAATGAATTTCATTTGATATTTCAGTTGTTTATATTTTGGCATTTTAGCGTTAGGTAATGCAAGCATAGATGTCTAGATGAACTTGAAGTACTGAATCCAAACCGACATATTTTATACCACTTTAGCTCTTTAGGATTGACTACTCCAGCTATAATACATTAACGTCTTTAATCTTTTCCAAATTACATTTGCTCACACATAGCATAATCCATCTCGACAATCTTGAAACACTGAAGCAAAACCGGTCCTGCCAAAAGAATCCAAGTAATGTTAATTACTTTTGTTGCTTGAGCTTTTTCTAATTAGCAATGAAAATGTCATGCTTGCATAAGCCAGTACGGTCACATGATTACATGCAGTCTTTGTCATACATAAAGTGTGTAAATAAAAATTATTGAATATTTTAATAATTAGTCTGGGGCAGATTTCAGTGAGTAATAGGAGGGACAGGAGAAAATACTCATCTCGGAAGGAAAAGCCTCCCATTCAGGATTCAGGAGGTTTATGAGCATGAAGGGGTGATAGGTCATGATTTACTAATATTAAAATTTGGTTCTTTTGAGGGGTAAAACTAATTTTAATGATGTAATACTTACCTGTCACTATTGCAGATTCCCTCCCACCCTTTTTGATGGCCCAAGTTTAGTTTGGGTCTGAGTCAAAGAGGAAGACTACATTGCATGTGCTGATGACATCAGAGTCATGCTGATTCGTAGTTGCCTCTTTTCTTTATTTCTAGAAAATTCATTATAAGGAGGGAGGGGTTGGAATTTATGCCCTTGTATGAGAGGCGTTAGCATCCCAGAAGGAAAGCAAAACAATAGTGACAGGTACAATAAGTATTAATTCATTAAAATAAGTTTTATTTCCTGTAAAATTAAATACCCATGAAAATAACTGATTCACAAGCCTTGCCATAAAAACACCAAATTACCTTTAAGTCTTTTATGGATTACACCTACACAGCCATGATCAAAGGTCATGTAGATTATTTGTCTACTTAATTTCACAGTCCTTGTCAAAATGCACCACACCTACCAAACTTAATCCAAGGTTCTTTGTTGGTTATTTGACTTCTTTATTTTACATTTGTTTAAAAAAAAGATACATACAAAGTTTAATACAAGAGTATCTTATAGATTGTCTATCCTGTTTACAAGTCCCTATCAAAAATACATGTACCAACCTTAATGAAAGATGATGTGTAAATTATTTGTCTGCTCTATTTTTTAGCCTCCCCAGTATGTAATATGTGGGTATAGCCATTGCTATGCTGATCTGTTTTTATCTAATCTATCTGTCCATATATGTGTTTGTTTTGGGAGCATTCATCTCAGATTGATCCAAGTAATTGTAATTCAGTCAGACTTGTTACACATAAAATTTTCTCCCTTGGAAATTTCAGCATTCAGTATTAACTGTATCCATGGAAAAAAAGTCTAGCATGAACATTATTTACATTGAGGGTGCTTTGCCACAAGTAGTGTATAAATTGAGAGTTCTGGACCATAGGATACCAGCACAAGTTGAGGTCTGGGAGTAAGTAATCTCTATAATCAGTTTCATTTTGCAGCTTGATTGTTAATAATAAATAAATTGTATGATATGTGATGGAGATACTGTAGAACATTGCTTATGTTACCTCTTCAGGGAGACACCAAACAAGTTGGAATGAACATATATCAGATTTACATTTATTTTTTTCCTTTTTACTGAAGAGGGCAATATCAATCCAATTTGATGTAGCTGAATGTTATTATACTAGAGTGAAACAAATAGTCAGTGTCATGTCCACTTGATCCAAGAGAATAACTGAAAGTGAAGTAACCTAGTACAATATTTAACATTGGATAAAAGTTAAAAACACAATTGAGCTCATGTGAATTTTAACCTGGTGGTGGTGATGATGATAATTATGTTGCTTTAACAGAGGATTATTACAAAACAAACCTCTCTCTTGACTCTCCCAAAGGCATTTTAAAAAAGTATTTTTCCCCAGCTTGTAGGGTCCCTGGTCTTGACACTGGCTGAAGAAAACAGTCATTATTTTACATGACCATGACCTCAGGTATTTTGAGCATTATCTTGGGGTCAAGTACAATGCTACCCTGGTGTCAACAGTGTCATCAGCAACTCAAGTTACATCACCCTTTTCACCTGTTGCAGTAGCATCAGATCAGCCTGGATGTAACTAGAATGCTATGATATAACTATCTTGTGTTGTAGTATAATATGTACCAAACTGAAACCAAATCCACTGTAATATAGATGTCGAGCTTTCTTGTCATATGGTCATTTTCAGATTTTATCGATATTGGGATCATTGAATATGGTCTTGGCCAGAATAATCTAATAAGATGTATTAAGAAACAACGCAAAGTGGTCTGAAATAATAAAGTAATAATATTCTAAAAAAGCATATAAATAAAGACTGACAAAAATGCTGCAAAGATTCCTTCATAAGTAATACTGTAATAATCATGATTTCGTGTTTTGTGTTTTCACTGTAACCCTGTCCTTCAGTAATTGTTAATACATCATAAAAATTTGTTTGCTTCTTTTGTTTTCACCTTTTTCTGTGACAGTCCAATTGAAAAAAATTATTGAAGAGTGTTTTAGACTTTGCATGCTAAATCTTAAATTTTTTTCCTCTCTACCAGTTGATTTTAGTACCAGACATTCTTTTCATGATTATCCATGTGTAAAGAGATTTTAGAACTCAACTCAATTATCTCTTTCTCAGTTACTTATTTAGTATTTTTACACAGTTATCTACCATCATATTATAGTACTATCATTTATGGACAGTCTGGATATTTTCTTTAATTTCTTGTCTTATTTTCAATAGGGAGTTAGTTTGATCCCATGTACCCTCAGTGGAGAGTTAATAAAGACAGTCACCGATTAACTCCAGTTGCTTTTATAACCAGACGATGACATCAAAATAATAATTCATCAAGCATTTTTTGTATTTTTAAGTGTGATGGATTCTTTTCAAGACCAGATAATAATAGATAATGAGTTGGGACTTCAGTATAGTATTGCATTCAATTTGAAATGAGTGAAAGCAGTGTGTATTTTGTTCTGATATGATCTGTCATAAAAATGACTGACATGATATCTCAGAAAAGAAAGCACTATCCTCACAATATACAGGTCTAATAATACATTGTCTGTATTCCCCTTGGATGTGGGGGGTCGTGGGTTTGATCCCTGGCCGAGTCATACCAAAGACTTACAAAAATGGTACTAACAGCTGCCTCGCGTGACACTCAGCATTAAGAGGTTAGCATTAGCACTGGTCGGCCTGGTGTCAGGATAATGTGACCTGGTGGGACATAGTGCTACATGTCTGCAGCATGATGCCCCAGTGCTAGACATCAGTATAAACTGTTACACTGCAGACATTGTAGCGATATGACTGAAAAATTGTTAAAGCTATGGTAAAATCCAAATCACACACACACACACATTGTCTGTGTAGAGGAATTTAGCCATATGGAAAGGATTGTATGTAATGTTTAGGCCTGTATCAATCATAAATATATTACAATGCGAATTGGTGAGCCAGAAATAACATAACTGCTCATGCAGTTCATTTCATGATTCATGTTTTCCTAATGTTTCATGAATAGTATTGACAAAAGATAACAAGAAATTGTGATGAGTTTGGATTTTTCTTATGAGTATTACTTCATGATACTGAGTGGATGAGTGGTCTGAGGCACTTGCCTTTACAGATCACTGACATCTTGCCTGTGTGCATGAGTTCAGGTCTTGGCTTGGTCACTATGGGTATGTGAGATAAGCTTGCCAGTAGCTTCCCATGGGACATTGGTTCTTCCTGGATCCTACCTCCACCAAAAGACCAAATGTTCTGAATGAATTTCAGATCCTTGAAATGCACTGGTCTGCTAACAGTCCTGATGTATCAAAATTACATTGTCCAGAACTCCTTTGAATAATTCAGAATGGTACCAGTATAATAATTTAGTCCAGTGAGCACTTTGTAGTTTCAGTGAATAATCCAGATAAATGTTTCCTCTCACATACCGATTTTACAGCAAGAACGTAAGAAATAAGACTGACAAATTGTGGAGCTCCTCTTACTTAATATACAAGCATAAGTTTGAAAACACATTTTGCTACTTCTTGCTAAGTGACACTTTGCAAATGTCACACATTGTGAAAGAATCTACCTGACATAACCCATCCAGTGAGAAACAACTTAATTCTTTTAAGAACCCAACTGACCCCTCTTGCGATTGAGAAATTACCCCAAATTTTAAACAGGTCTTATTATTAATATTATTGTTAATGATCGTAAACACCTACATCAGCAACTATTTACATTAGCTATGCAATCTACACTCAATATCTTAAAATAGAATTGTACAGCCCATGTACAAAAATTAGCCATCTAATATCTTACCTATAGTTGATCATTACAATGTACAATCATGCACAAAAATTACACATACTATAGACACAATCATGTACCAAGAACTAAAAAATATAGAAATACATAACACCTCCCCTCATGAAGAAAAGAAAGATTTATGATGCTATAAAGCTTTCTTTTTCCATGCCAGTGAGACACACATATTATAATAACAATAAAATTACACATTAAGATGTCTTATGAATAACACAAAAATATATACAAATTAAAGCAATACAGAACTTATATGTATGGTTACCTGCAGTAAAGACAAGAGGTCCAAGTGAACCTGATCACTCACTTGTCTTACATAACTTAACACTTAACCATTTATCTTTGCAGGCTTACCAATAGCTACTGTTGTAAAAACACAACCCTATGCAAACTATTTCTGTAACTATGTATTGTACGCTTTTTTTTCTCATCTTTTTCTGTTGTATAATAAAACTTCTTTCCAATGCTAAAGGTATATTTTATGTGCATATTCTTTTGTTCATTATTAAACTCACTCACACTCTTAATGATATAAGCCTATTTACCAAGTTTTATAAAAATTTGGACATAATATGATTTCTAGATCATGAGAGATACCAAACACAGGCAACTTGAGCCTGTGCACACATTCCAATAAAGACACATGCAAGTATTGAACAGAATGACCAGTTGTTACTTACCATAGCTTTCAGTTTTGCTTCAACCAGACAGTTTTTCCAGTTCCAATTCGAGGTTGTGCTGGTCAGAATTACTTCCACAGTCAGGGTCTTCACCCAAGTTATGGGTGTATTAGTGGAATACCTCCAATTACTGGTACTTTTGATTCTCTAATATTTTGACAATTGGTTTATCAACAATGTTCAGGTACATTCCCTCCATTGGCATTGGTTTCATTTCTGGTTAACAGTAACCTGGTTCAGTTGTGTCTTTTACCCATCTCTGAGAAGTTGTAGATCATTCTATCTTTGGGACTTCTTTACATAGAGATGAACATCCTCACTAACCAGAACTTAGTCTGGGTCCCATTGGACTGTATAGAATGAATCCTGGTACTTCTAGAGTGTTGTGAACAAGACCTTCTTGGTTGCTCACTTTTATCAATCCCTATTGGGAATCTTTAATGCCCCCTGCAGATCTGTTGCCCTTAGGACATCTCTTTATCTGCCCTCTACAGTTTTTCCTTCTTACAAGGTGGAGACCACACCGATATTCTCTGTATTTATCAGCTCTGATTCTATTATGACCCAGTTTTCACTTGCAGTTGGTGATGACTTGGGATAGATTTCTGACAGAGGTCCCTATGCATGCACCTACCCACCCCTCATATCTATTTGCTAATGCATCAGATTCCAGAGGGTGTAGTTCCCCAGGGTCATTTGACTTGGGGATGAATTGTATCTCCTTATCAACAGTGTCAATATGAAGGCTGTATTTTTAGCTTTGCAAGGGTGCATTGACAGTAAGCAATTGATGTTTTATGATCTCCTCCATTAACACATCTAAAATAGCATGTATCATAGCAAAGAAGAAGCACATGCTCCTTCTCTTTGCATAGAGGTCTGGAACCTTTCTCAGCTGGACAAACTCAGAGAACATCACCTGCCGAGTTCGGCACATTCTGGAAAAGAAGAATGTTTCAGCAGTCTTTCCTGGACATGCAACTCAGTTCTGATGGAATGGTCTCTGGTGTTGTCACTCCATAGCAGTGTCCCTTGTCACACTGGATGTATGGTGTGCCTGAGTAGTCTAAGGTACTGTTTTTAACAGATTACTGACATCTCACCTCTGTCAGTGTGGAATCAAGTCTTGGCTTAGTCAGTGTGGGTATGTGAGGAAGCTTGGCTGTAGCTTCCATGGGTCAGTGGTTCTTCTCTCAGTTTTCCCTCATGTTATTCCTCCCTTCATATACTGGCATCCATGTATAGCTCATCATGTGCTGACAAATAGGGTTAAACCTCACTGTGAGGAAAGCTTCTTGTAGTGAAATTGTTTCCACCAGCCTCAGCAACAAATTTCCCATGTACATTTCTCCAGTCATGGACCAATAGCCATGGGCAGTGGATGCATTCAGTTTCTAGTGGAATTATTGGTTTGCATATGCTTTCCCACTGTTCTGACTGCTAACTCAAGTTCTACAAAAAGTCAGAACTTCCCTTATTTTTCTCATAGCTCACATATTCCTCACCTATGTATGTGGCTCATCTCTAGTTTTCAGGCTGGGTGGCTAATTTTGTCATTCAGGCCGCTGGAAATATTCTACATTGAAAGTCCCTGATTTCAGGTGGAGAATCTTCTGTGCAGTAAGAAACTTGTTGATCCTATCTCTCCCTCAGTAAGTTCAGTCCCTGATTTCCTTTTGTTTCTTTACAGAGAACAAAGTATATTCAGTATTGACTATCAAAGGTTATAGAGCTGCCAAGTCCAAAGCACTTAAATTCTCTCAGAGAACAGCATTTGGTTCAGGATTGCATCTTGATGATCTTAAAAACATTTTGAGACATGTCTCTTACTCTCTTTAGCTCCTATGGAATCTGTCTTGTATTTAGTCTTCTTTCATCAACCCCTTTTGAACTACAGATTGAGGCTTCCTTCCAGAACCTTAGGCTCAAGACTTTTTCACTTGCCTTGGTGGCTGTAGGAAGATGGAGCTGGCTTTGTCTATTGACATTGGCTGTCCTTGGCTTATTAGCATATCCAAATCTATTTTCCTTCCTTGCCAACCAGGATTTTTAGCCAGTAAGTTAGACTGAGTAACTCCATTGCATATAGAGATCCCAAGTCTCAGTATAATCTGTGCTAGGTATGATCAAGATAGACTTTATGCCCTACAAAGGTCGAAGGTTTAAGTTTCTGAAAGGAAGCCTCACTTCTTAGTTCATAAGGGTTTGAGTCGTTCTTGCTACAGAATCATATTTCCTTAAAGGACAATATCAAGGCAGCATTTTGGTCATCACCTGCTATCTTCTCCTTCAACCTGACCCCTTTAATGCAACAGAGCGCAGGCATTTTTTTTTGGGGGGGGACCCATAGTTGGGGAACAAGACATGGCCCAGAAAATACCTCTTATTTTAAGTAAACAGATCAACTAACCCGCCTTACAAATTCAGCTACATAGTAGTGACAGGTTATGTATTACTGCTATTAACATATAGTTGAGGGGAGGGGCAAAACAAACTATGTAATATTAACCATTGCTATTGCCAAATTCCTTCCTCCCACCACACTTTGATGTCCTTGAATAATCCTCATCAATCAAAAAGATGATTTTTGTGCAGTATCTTGCAAAATACATGAGTGAATTGCATCTCAAGGACAGTTCACCAGTCCAGGTCTTCTTTCAAAAATCCTTTAGATTCTCCAACAAGATGTAGTGAGTAATGTGTAAAAAGGGCCACCAAAGCAAAAATCAAAATTACAGGGACACAGTATGTATTTGTATTTGGTTTTGGGATTTGAAAAAAGTTTGGGAATGTTACAAGTGCAATTACCCCCCACTTCTTATGTGCTTGTCAGTAAAGTTTAAACTCTGTTTATGCTTGAAGGTACAAGAAGCCATTGAATTAGAACAGGTGTTGATTTCAAAGCATCGTTCTTCTGTTTTGCATCTATACACATGAGCTTTATGACTAACAAGAGCTCCAAGGCAGCCTGATATTGCTCACCTGTCTTATGTAACTTAACAGTTAACTATATCACTTAGGAGACTTGTGTAATATTGTACAAACAAAACCCTAAGTGAACCACTTCCCGGACTTCAAATCATGGAAATGTGACCTATGTTTTATTGTCTGATATAAAATTCTTTCCAAGGCTCAGCTTATCAAATGCAAGATTACATTATAATTATGTGTTGATCTTGCCCATAATCAAACTCCTTGAATTTATTATTGATATCAGACTATTTAACAAGTATGGTCAAAGTCTGATCAGAAATATAGCTGCTAGTGTTGACAAGCTCAGGCAGTCAGATGAAGGATCACATCAGCAGCACAAATCATAGTTTTCATGGAGATCTTGATGATTAAAGCCAATTTATTTTGATTCAATCCTGTTTTTTTTTACAAGTTTAGTTTTTAGATGGTAACACAAATCAGTTAATCTTATGCATATACATGCATAGATAAGTATGTATATATTTTGGTTTTAATGGCACATTAGCACAATAATGGATATCTGATGCTAATTAAAAGCTATGTTCTGATAATGTAAATATAAAGAATTGTCCAAAAACTAATAAAGATAATCCTTGAAATGTTTCAAGATTACAAACAAAAGTTGTTAAAATGCTTTAAAATGTATCTAAAATTAAAGGTGAAGGAAACAAAAGAAAATGGAGAATTTTGCATCACCATCTTTAACTGGTTACAAGTCAGGTCCATCTGCAGGCAACATAGATCCTGATCACATAATATGTAGGCAGATCAGGGTCTATATTCTTTGTTATACTGATTATTCCAAACAAACGGCATAAACACATATGACTGCATTATGCGATGTCAGATATTAGTGTCTGTAGTTTGTTGTTGGACTGAACTAAAAGGCAGGTATATACAGTACATCTGGTCATAAGTCTCAGTAGCAAAAGGTTTGTGTTAGATCCTGGAAAAAAGGGGGACAGAACTTATAATGAGCTATTCCAAGCATAAACATATTATGCAGATTACCTATTATTATTTAGATAAAATTAATAGATAATTAACAAAGTAACTGATGATAGTACATTTTTTCACACTAAATTCCATCATGAGCATTATTTGTTATGACTGATTGTAATTACTCACATGAACTTATATTCAGATTATAATAATGACATCACATTTTAAGTCATCATTTAGCATAACGCATACCTGATATTAACCTTTTGCTTGAACAGCTGAAATGATTCACTTGTACCTTCAAAAATTCCTTTTTATTTTCCATAAAGAGTCAAAAGAATTTCGCATACTGAAGGAAATTTTCACATTTTTCTGAGAAGTTCAGTACAGAAACAGTTTATGTAGTCAGTCATAATGTTCATTTAAAATTACATTATTCAAGAAAAAGAAATATTTGGAGAAATTAAAGATTCTTTTCAGTTGCAGTACCATCTCCGGTGAGAACTAACATTCTTTCAGAGAAATTAGTTCATAGGTATTTTGGATAATGGACATGTTACTTAATTATGATATTGGTTGTCGTTACAGTTGCGTATGATGGAGCAGCAATTGGCAGCCATCAACTGGGGTCCACAGGATTTCGAGAGACATATTCAGGAACTGGAACAAGAATGTTTGGAAAAAGAGCAACGTATTCAAGACCTCCAGCATCAGCTTGAGGAACAAGTAGGTTGATTTACTATTATGTGAACATTCTTAAATCAAGTACTATCTCTTATCAAAGAGTGAATACAACCATATCAACTTCGTTGGCAAACATTTGAAAATAGGAGAATGTTTATACTGTGGGCAACTTAGGTACAGTTTTTGCTGATACTGAACTGGATGCTTACCTCTCAAATAATAATTCCCAAGTAAATGCTGTGACTTGCATGTCTGCTTCAGATGACTCCCAGAACATTACATGCACTGCTGCCTATCCCAAACAGTGTAGAAAGCTAGATATTTTCCGGGGTTTTCCCGGGTTCTTCTTCCACCATTAATACTGGCCACCATGTATAGCCTATCGTGTGCAGAAAAATGGCATTAAACCCCACAACAACAACAACAGAGTTTGAGTTGAAATCAATCTTCCATGTTTGAAACCCATTTTGTATTATTCTAACAACAAACAAATTCAGCAGCTGACTGGATAGATAAATTTGAAAATTAAATTGTTAAAGCTTCAAGTGCTGATTAAGATATTGAAACTAATATAACTTGTGACTTCTTGAAGACCCCCACCATGTAAGTTCTTACAGTGCTTTGAACTGTACGATTGGAACACTTAATTTCTTGTGCAGCTTAAGTAATTCCTGAATTGGAGACACTAAGACCACATTTATACCAACAAACCCAAAACATATGTAAAATAAAAGTACCAAATTTTGGTTAGTGATCATTACCCATTAGGTATTAAAAGATGTGCAACAGAATTACAAAAGAAGTTGGATCACAATGAAATGATACATTTTATACAGGAACTTTAAAGTCTATAATGAAGAGAATTTTCCGTATGATCTGCTTCATGAACCTCAGAGTGAAATCAAAAAAGAAACCAAGACTGTTATTCTGCATTGAAAATTGCTACAACCTTTTCGTTAAAGTTCAAAATGATAATTCACCCCAAAAATACAAATGTGTTATACAACAGTATAAGCTTATTTGGCTTATCCCTGAGATCACCAGTGCACTTGAGACAAGTTTCATAAACAGAAAGATACATTGTTCAGAAGGCAAAAATGAATTATTACAAGAAAGCAATAGAAAAAAAGCAGGCTAGTGGTCATGGAGGTTGCTAGATGAGTTAGAAAACATTGTTCCATCCATCTCAACAAACAAAGTTCTACTGCAAAATCACTGAAAGTAATTGCAGAAGTTTTTAACAAATACTTTTGTGAACTTTGAGATAAACTACTTTGTGAGAAAGGTGAACATTTAAATCCTGTAAATGTGAAAGAATACTTAAACATCAAGATATCTGACAAATCTCATTATTTATTATTTGGTGTAATTGGAAACAGAAGTATATGAAAGAATAATTAACCTAAATTTCAGTAAAGCTGAATGACTTTAAATTGGTATTGAACCAAAATTATGTAAACCCAGTAATTACCAAGTCTGTAACACAAATAATTAACTTCAGTATTCGCACAAATGAAAATCCTGACCTATTTAAATGTGCTAAAGTAACACCCACTTGTGTGTGAGAGTTGAGTAAAGGATGATTCATAAATCTACAGACCAATTTCAGTCCTGCCAGCACTGTATAGTCTTTGAAAAAATATGTCACTGATCTTATTTACTCACCCAGAATGATGATAATATTTTCCACAATAAACACTGTATAAAGTCTTTGGAAAAACATGTCACAAACCTTGTTTACTCACCCTGAATGACGATATTATTTTCCACAGAAGACATCTGGTTTTAAGAATTCCCATTCTTGTCAACTAGTCCTCACAAAAATCACTGACACTTGGTTAAATTAAATGAAGAAAGGAAATATGACATGTTATTTGCATCGATTTTAAAATAAAGCATTTGATTTAGTAGATCACAGTTTCCTTATCTCAGAATTACAATTATCTTAAATTAGTTATGTATATACCTTACCTTGTCAGTGCCCATTTGGCATTGTCCCACTGTTCCCCCTCCCCAGGTAGTTATGTGGGACCTCCCCCTCTTAAGAAATTTCTTGCATCATCTCAGAAATAGAGGATTAGTCTGTGTCCCTTGTTACAAAAGTAATAGAATTCTGGCTTTATTGGGAGTGCTGAAAGCAATTACTTCATTGTTTGCTTGCTATATATATATATCCCTTCTGGTGACCATGAACTCAGCAGTGGACCTGGTTCCATTTGGAAGACTGCACAGGAGCCCTCTCCAGTTTATCCATCTGGCAAACTGGAAACCACACAGGGATATCCTATATGCTCAGATTTCTCCAGGACAGGATTTTCACCACTTAAGCTGATTGGCAAATTGGGACCGGTTTCAGACTGGAGTCCCCATGCATGCCCCAAAGCCCCACTCCTTCATGTTCACAGACATGGTAGGTTCGAGTTAGGGTGCTGATATGGAGAGTTCATGGTGCCAGGAATAGACGACACTCCACATAAATAATTTGAAATGTGGTCAGTATTTCTAGCCCTACAGAGATGCATCAACAAAATAAGGAGTCTTTGTATGTTGTCTCTAATGACTGTACATCAAAGGCAGCAATTTTCAGGAGATAAGTAAGCATATGTGCTTCTACTTTGTATATGGAGGTTTGGAACCTCCTTTGCTGGCAACCATAGAAGGGATTTCATTTTGAGTTTGTCATATCCCCAGCTAGAAGAATATTTTGGCTGACAAGTAGTCCTCACAGAATGGTCTCTGTACCAGCATGTAGCAGACTCAATGTTCACATTGTGGTTGAACCCAAGGATATATTGTTTAAAACAAGACAGAACAACAAGCTTCCAGGTTATATCTCCCCAGTACCAAACCAAAGAACCCAGACAGTTGATGCTTTCCGTAAAGTGAAATCATCTATTCACATACACCTTACCACCCAAAAGTATGGTTCTGCAAGTGTTCCGTAAAACGGGGACCTCCACTACTGAGCTTGTTTTGACTGCCCATGTATCGTAGTTGTTCAGCTATCTTCTCAACCAGCTGGTAGACCAACCCAGGATATTGCCTCAGTGTAGAGTCTTTCTGTTGTAGCACAGGGGTTCTATACAACTATACAACAGCACACAGATTCTCTATCTTAGCACTTGGCTCATCTCAAACAATGTATCCATCAGGACAAATTTTCCAGCAAAACTGCTAAGTGTATTGTTCAGGCCAGGAAATGATCTATGTCTATGATGCAAAGTGAAGACTCATTTATGATTGTTGTAGCAGGAAACATGTCATTCCCAGCTGTCCATCAATTAGGACAGAGGCTGAACCCCCTCATGAACTATTAGATGAAGCTTCTTACAAGAACCTTTGCATTGAGACAGTTTTCCTCCTCATATTCTTGTCTGAAAGGCAAAGGAGTAAGTTTCATGCCAGTGTCTATAAAATAGGGTTGTCTGTGGTTTAGTGGCAGTTATGAGTTGGTATCTCTCCTTTGCCAACCTGATTTCTCTAAGCAAAGAAACCAGATCATTTGGTAGCTACATCCACTACAGAGATCCCCATTCTCAGTCATATCTGAGCTGAGGATAATCAAGACAACTTCCTGTGCCCAGTTAGGAGTTTATGATTATATCTGGCTGCTTCTGAAGGAAGAAGAAAGGGTAGGACAGATATTTTCCTTCCCTTAAAAGCCTATGATATTCAATAGTTCTAGGTGGATTATACTAAAGACAAAGAGAGCTTATTAGTCCTTTACTGATAGTTACCTGCCATTCATGAAGATTAAATCACAAGGCTTGAGCTGTTGCTACATCATGGGACTATCTAACTCATTCAGCATTGGTGGGTGTTGTGAAGACTGCATTTTGTTGGCCACACACCTTCTTATTCTGTTGTCATTCATTTGGTTCACCAGAACAAAGGCATGTATTCACAAGGGTCCATAGTAATAGCACAAAAAGTGCTCCAGACAGATAGCAACTTACAGTAATGGACATTCCTACAGAAGTAACAGAACAGGTGATGATTTCTTGTGTTTATTACTATTTTTGAGGCCATCTGCTTCAATTTGAACTGGCAAATTCAGCTATGCAATTGGTGACAGGTAACTGATTACTGATATTAAAATGTGATTGGGGTGGGGTAAAAACAATTTTGTTGATGTAATCCTTACCTGTTGTATGTGAGAAAACTTGCCAGTAGCTTCTCGTGAGTGGGTGGTTGTTTCCGGGGTTTTCCCCAGTTCTTCCTCCACCATTAATACTGGCTGCCATGTATAGCCTATCTTGTGCTGAAAAATGGCGTTAAACCCTACAACAACAACAACAACAACAAGTCCTGTCCTAAAAATGTATGCTGTGCATGAGTCTATGACACAGAGGAATAGGCTGGGTCTGTTTACTATAATCTGAAAACTGATATTGTCTCTGGAAGTGTTCATCTATGGAAGGATGAATTTTCATTGTATTGATGAGATTAATTTTGGTCCCAGAAAAGGTAAGCTATGCAATAGCAATGGGTAAGTATATACATCATTAAGATTAGTTTACTCCCAACCATCCTCATGTGTGTTGTTCCCCAAGGCCAAGACCTTTAGGCTTAGGGGTTTTATTTGTCTCTCATTTATATTCTAAAGCTATGACAAGGACAGACCAACCTCGATAAACTGCCTCAGCGGTTTCTTGTAAAGATAGCTACCTATATTGCTGGGTTTCTTAAATTTTTTGCATAAGTTCTCATGATAGTTTTTTAAAAATATATTTAAATTTCTCATATCTTAAAAATTGTATATCTTATGCATAGTGGCTGACTATTAGCTAGGGCTTTGCACTGTTTGCAACATAATGCAGATTAAGAGCAAGGCAGTGGGCAGCAGTGAATAGTGATAACATTTGCATTTATTCATTTAAGCTGTGTTGCCACACTGTGCAACCCCACCACCATCACAACATTAACAACATCTGATGCAAACACAGCTAGTTGAAACAGAGCTGCTTTTTGTTTTAAAATAAAGCTTGCAGTGACATTTGTAATTATGTCAGCTTTTCCATCTTTGACAAGAGCATTTACACCCACAACAATGCATGACTTTGAATCATGATCAAGCATTTTTGCACAGATATGTCAATAGATTCATCCACTTTCAGTCCATTCAGTAAGACCATACTCCATCCAATTGTCCTCTTTGTGTTCCAGCTAGAGCTACTTTCATCTCATGGAATCCTCTAGAGGTTTGGTGCATGTCTTTGGCTAGTTCATCTTTCTTAAACATACATGCTTGCTGCTCTAGCTAGGGCCATTTCTATCACATACATTACTCGGGAGTTCTAGTACATGGCCGGTGAATCACTCTTGATAAATTTGTGCTTGCTGCTCTATCTAGTTTGGGCTACAACCATCATTTCAACTTCTTTAGAGTTCTTGTACATGCCTTTGGCTGGTTCCTCGTTCATCATACATTTGTGATTACTACTCTAGCTAGGGCTACTTCAGGCTCTTGGAATCCTAAATAGGTATGATGCATTTCTTTGGCAAGTTAATCATTTTTCATGCACTTGTGCATCCTGATCTAGCTAGGGATATGTTATGGAATGCTCTAGAGCTCTGGTACATACCTTTAGTTAGCTTCTTGTTCTTCATACTTTTGTTCTATTTGCTCTAGCTATGTCTTCTTCTTTAGGATTCTCTTGAATTCATGTGCATGCCTTTGGACTTTTCATCACTTTTGATACATTTGTGCTTTCTGCTCTGGCTACAGATGCTTCAGTCCCTTGGAATCCTCTAGGGTTCTGGTATTGGCCATTTCCTCACTCTTCACACACTTGTCCTTTCTGCTCTATTTAGGGCTACTTTCATCTCATGGAATCGTCCAGTGTTCAGATACATGCCTGTGGCTAGTTTCTCACTCTTCATACAAGTGTACATGCTGCTTTAGCAGGACTACTTCCACCTCTTGGAATTTTCTAGAGTTCTAACACATGCCTATGGCCAGATCCTCACTCGTCTTGTGCTTGCTGCAATAACTAGGGACAAATTATTTTTCTTTCCTTTTAAAATATACTGGCACTTTATCATAAACTTTTAAGGCAAAATATAAATCCTGAAGGTGCACAGACTTTGGGCTATGGCTTTAGAGACATTTAAAACTTCATTTAAAATTCTGAATAAGTGTGCTCCTAAATGTCTGAATGACTTGATGTTTTAAACAAATTAAATTTAAGTTTCTGATATGCATTTTTTTTTGAATGAGCTACCAAAGTACTTAAGAGACCAAGCAAATTTTAGTTCATTTAGCTCAATGTCCTGGAATGGTAATGACTGGTAATGTAATATCTGCAAGTAATTCCATCCCTCCCCCACAACTCTCTTGCCATAATGAGGACTACTAATATCGGTTAGTTTTTGTTTTACTGTCCTTTTCTATGTACCATTATTAAGTGCCCAACTGTTGTCTCCTTTCGGTTTCAGGTATGGTATAATCTGCATATCAGCATGGGTTTAGTTCTAAATTTGTGCATTTGATTAATTAAAACTTCCAATTTTAACTTTTTTTTACCTTGCCCTTTTTTCTCCCATTATTCTTGTTTTAATTCTGTATTTTATTTCATCTGTTGCATAATCCTAACCTGCTGTTGTTCTTAGTTATCTTAATGCTTATTTCACTTTTAGACTACTGCCTTTTTAAAATGCTTTGCTTGCGTTTATTTTTAAATTAGGCAATATATGTTTTGTCCAATTGTGTCTGCATTATGCTGTGGTTGTATATCTTGTAAATTATGTTTGTTTTTATGTCTTTATTGATTTTTATGTCATGTTGGTAAAAGAGCTTGTTTGAGCTTAGGCAAAATTGTTTTAAATTTTGCTGACTACAGGTAAATCTTATCTCATCTTATCTTACCTTTCCTGTTATTAGAATAACAACTTCAGTTTTTTAAATGTCAGTAAGGTTTATAAGCTACATTATACAGCATCTATAATTTACAGTCATTATGTAAAATGCAAGAGAATGTGATTTTCAAGTCATCAGGTACACACACGTGGGATATGTGCTTTACATGTGACTTTCCCACAGATGTGTCACAATTGTATCAAATCAGAGAAATGTGTATGTACAGCATGAACAAATCATTCATTACGATTTTGGTAGACTTGAGTGTAGAAATATTAAACAATTTTGTTAGAGGTTATTGACCGCCATTGAAACCTCTATTATTACATTTCAAAATAGTCTTCATAGGTAATGCAAAATCCTTTTGATTTCTGCTGTCTCTTTGTGAAAGCATTTCAAATGGTCTCTGTGTATGTGTGTGTGTGTGTGTGTTTGTATATGATTCAGATTTTTAATGTGGCTTTTAAAAAAATTCAGTCATATTGCTACAATGTCTCCAGTTTGGCAGTTTATAGTGATGTCAAGCCCTGGGGTATCATGCCACAGACACGTAGCATGTCCAACCTAGTCACATTATCCTGACACCTGCAGGCTGGTCATTCCTAACACTAACCTCTTAATGCTGAGCGCCTAGCAAGGCAGCTGTTAGTACCATTTTTTTAAAGTCTTTGGTATGACTTGGTTGGGGTTCTAACCTTTGACCACCCTGCATCCAAGACAGATGCTCTAACCACTAAGCCACCGGATTGGTCATATGGCCTATGATCCCCCGTCATTCTGTGCACTTCTGCTGTTGTAGAAATGAAGATCTTTTTATACTCAACCATATTGGCTTCCTATATATGTCTGAAGTAACAGAATTCTTACGGCTAGTATCAGCTGTTTGTCTATAGTTAAACAGAAAATTTCAGTAGTAACATAATTCTCTTTCCTAATTGAGTTTAAAATTCACACACACACACACACACACACACACACATGCACACACATTAACTGGATTGAACAATTTTCAAAATTACTTCTAACAGAAAATGTTGACATTGGCTTTAAGATGGTAATGTTTCCAAAAGAGTTCTGAATTAATAACATTCATTAAACTGTCAATTGCCTAATTATGTGTTTTTGAAACAACCATCATGTTATATGTATTTGACTTTAGCTATGACTGGTAAGAGTTAATCTCAGACCCATTTGGTACAATTAAAGATACTATGAAAATGATACCGTTAGCGTTAATCTCGGACAGTGCCCAACAAGGACAAAAAACTCATTATTTGATTTCTTTGATTCAATTTTTAAAAATTCTTTATTAATACGTGTGTTTTTCGATATTCTGGACTTTGCAAGTTCCAGTGGTAATTTAAGGGCCAAAAAGTAAGCATGAGTCATTATTATTAAAAATATGTTTAATGAAGTAATGACAGAACATAAGGACATTTGTCATTTAGTTAGAATCATATTGTTTTGGGTAACTGAACAACATTGACTGATATCCTTGCATTTCTTAAAATTTGCAGACATTGCAGATTAAAGCTGACTCTGGCTTCATTCCAAGATACATATTATACAACAAGCATGTAATTGACTATTTGACTGTCATTCATAATGACAGCAGAATAGATGAAGATAAACATGAAACTGATTCATTGGAAATGCAGATCAGATTCTTCAGCTATTCTACATCACTACACAGCTTCCACAGGGAAATTAAAATTCTACTTTAAATTTGTTGTTTATTGCAGATAATATAAAACACAAAATTAAATCTTGTTACAGAGCTCATTGACATTATGCAGTTGGGCTGAGAACACATTATAACATGCCAAGTAACTATTCAATTAGCTTATTAATATCTTGATGAAATTTTAGCTTAAATTAAAGGGTTATTCAAGGAAATTTTTTTAGGATGAGCTAGAATGGGGTTTAGTTCTATAATTTCAGGGGAAAAACTGAGTAACTGAGAATACATATTTCAGTAGTATGTTACTTAAATTGGAGATTATGCATTTTTGATTCATATATGTACACACCCACCCACCCACACCCACATAGATGGGCGTGTTTAGGATTCCCTATAAAAAGTCAGTACATTTTAACAGAGATTTTGTAAAATGCACATTAGTAGGAAGCAACATAGAGAAATCACTTTTCTTGTCATTATATGTTGTTTATAACTAACACCACACAAGAGCTATTCAATATATTCACATGCAATTTGATATTTACATTTTCTCATAGACCTAGATGTGCATTTAATGAGTTTTGTCTGAGTTTTATCTGAGCCCCAATTTTGGTCCTTAATTTCCTATTTTCATTTGAGATGATTCTTGTTATTGGCATCGCTCAAGAAATACTCAACATATTTAGATGGAATTTTGATATGAATATTGTCTCATAGACTTAGATGTTCTTTTATGGGTTTAGTTTTGTCCATCCATTTTTGACAGAGTTATTCTCCTTGTCATGCATATCCTTATCTTTACACAGAAACATAGCTCAGATTGCTATGTTCTGATGCAATCTCTTAGATCTAGATTAGATTTTTATGGCTTTTGTCTTGTCTAATTCATTTGTGACAGAATCGTGCCCATTGTCAAACATATTCTTGGCTTCACATGAATACTTGGAATGTAGCTTGTACTCTGCATAGCTCAAGAACCATTCAGAATATTCTGATGGAATTTGGTAAAAAGCATTTTCTCTTCCAGACAAAGATGAACTTTTATGGGTTTTGTCTCGAGTCTCTTTGTCAGTCAACTTGATATCTTTAAATGAAATATTGCTTGTAATCAGGACATACCTACATATCTAAAACCATTCAACAAATTATAATGCGTTTTGATATGAAGACTGTCACAGAACTCTGAACTTCCGTTTTGGACAGAGTTATGGCCCTTGTTGATCAAATTTGTATCTTTATCTTTATACATTGTGTTGTTTATATTGCTGAGACCTTGAATGAGTTGGATTTTAATCCACATCATTAATTAGATGAGTCATGGCCTCATTTTCTTTAGCTGACCACACAATTTCTTCAGTTTAATCCCCTACAGATGAATTTGTAGTGATTGAGATCCTTTGCAATAAACCCAGTGTCTTTCCACCAAATGTACCCAAGTATAAGGCTGCCCCATGTATATCAGTGTACACTTTTATTCACTTGACCAGATTTATAGTGAGGGAACACTATTTTGTAAGAGAGTCATTTTTAAAACAGGTACTGTATGTATCCAGTTATAAATTGGATCCAACTGTAAATTGCATAGACCAAGATCTACTGGTAAATGATGTGCTAACAGATCTAGATCTTCACATTTTGTTTGGAGTAATCAGTGCAGTATGGTCTGTGTTGTTTGTAGCTGGACCCAGCATATAAGTGAGCATATATGGTATCTAAGATAAACATTTTTATTCTTCAGAGACAGCTTCGGATTCAGGACGCCAAAACTGTGGAAGAGAAGGCTACCAGAATTAAAGAATGGGTGACTTCTAAATTAACTCAGGTAGGGGAATACATTTACAGTTTGATTTTGATGTCTCACCAACCTATACAATATGCATTTTAATGTTTCAGGCTTTTCTGTCTCAGGAAATCACAGCAGTTGGTCAAGCTTTTAAAAAGTCAATTCTCTATCAGACATGATTAATAGTTTCTGCATATTTAAATTGGTGTGCTACATCATTTTGTTCAAAATATTGATTGTAGCAAAGACAGAGGAAAAATTTACCTCAAATCAAATATGTTTTTCAGTAAGATTGCATCGAATTCGAAGTTAGTTTTTGCTCACAATTGTACTGTAAACAATGGTTCAAGAAATGTTTGTAGTTTACCATAGACGTAGAGGTATAGTCTTGCTTAGGTCGATTGTGTGTCATACCCCACATCCAGTCTTCGAAAGTATTTACCTGGCACTGTTACTATCCAGCAGAAGATCATTTAATCCCTTTAAAAAATTAAAAATTTCAAACTAAACCTTGTCCCACCTGCATACTTTTTTAGTTTGGTAAAATAGTCAGCTGAGGCAAGTACAGTTTTAAATCCTGCTTTTAGTAGATGCAGCAGCCAATGTACATAGTGTGACATGGATGCCCACACAGGTAAAAAGTAAAGTTGTGACAGATAAACATCTGTGCTAATACAGTGTTCATGGTACCAGCCACTATAATGAGTAAAATTGAATAATCAGCTACATAGTAACTGTGGTTAGTAACTGTGGTTAGTAACAGTGGTTAGTAACAGTGGTAGGTAAATACTTTCGAAGACTGTAGGTAGGGTATAATTTTTAGTCAACCAGGGCCAGAATGTAGTAGCTGTTTATTTTGAAAGATTTTCTTGTCTGAGTAGCTCTGATTTCTTTAAACATTTCCACCAATTGTTTTGCTTGGATAAGACATAAACACACCACAATAAAGTCTGAAATGTTCTGCATGCTTTTAACATAGGATGGTGAAATTTGTCAGCAACCTAAGATTTTTTATTGCATGCAAATGTGGTGTAAATAATTGAAGTTGATGTTGTGTGATAACATGTACAGAGGACCTAATGTGAGTTGTCATTTTGGATGAAATTTATGAAAATACAGTAGTTTAATAATTCCATCATCATACAGACTTTGGCAAGGGAAAGATTCAAATCATTCCTCAAGTCATAAATTTAGGTTGAAATTAGCACAGATAAGGTTTTAGAGATGAAGTACTGCATTTATTTAGGTAATATAAATGAATGAAAATCAGAAACATTTTGAGTAAAAAGTTTGAAAACAAGTCAAGCTATATGAATAACTGAGCATTCAAATTTGAAAATCTTTTGCCATATTTGAATAGAAATTTAGTATTCATATATTTGTTAGTGAAGTAAGTTTCACAGTATTTTGTAAAATAAACAGGGTGAAAAGCGTAAACTATGAAACATTGGATTAGTTTATACAGGAGCTACTTCAAACCTGCCGGGTCTTCAGACCGAGACTCTTGACTCACAAGGTGATCCTGATGTCCAAATTCGGATTTCTTACGACTTCACCTTTTGATGGAAAGTATCCTGGCATGAAGGTCTTTCGTATTTGTTCCCATGGTGTTAATTCACCATCAGATATGGTCGACATCACTAAAATTAGAAAAACTTTTAATCAACTGCTTCTCAAAAACTACTCGACATAATTTGATAAAGTTTGTTTGGAAGCATCGTGGCTTGATGGGCTTTCATACATATCCAGATGATGTCAGATATCATTCATTAAGTAAAAATAGCAAAACTTTAAAGGCATCAAGGTCATTCAGATTTATTTCATTGATTCCAGTCTACATTCAGATATGGCCATGACTACTAAAAAATAGAAACTGCTCAGCCAAACTTTGACCATATTGGATGGAAAACATTCTACAATGAAGGTCTTTCAAATTCATTCAAAACGTTGCTGATCTGTTCTAAAAAATGCCCAGTATTACTAAAAATAGAAAAATCTTAAAATGACTTCACAAAAACCACCTGGCAGAATTTAACAGAATCTCAGAATCCCACCCAAAATCAATTCTGGCATGAATGGCTATCTGAATATTACAAATGATATCATTTCATCACTGTTAGTAAAAACTAAAAATAGAAAATTCTTTGACTGACTTCTCTAAAAAAACACTACAGAAAATGAGCAAATTTGATAGATATTACATTGGCATTAAGGGCATTGATGTTTGTAAAAAATGATGCCATTATGTTATGGCTGATGATATTAAAAGTATGTAATTTTTAATAACTTCTTTAAAAAAATGAATTAGGAGAATTTGACCACAATTGACAGACAGTATTATGGCATAGAGGTTCTTATAATGGTGTAGATCTCATTTTTTCCTATAGATGTGACACAAACTTGGTTCCTTCTCTGCTCAAAATTAACAATTCGCAAACAGAATTGACAAATAACACCTCATATTGCTTGTTATTTTTTTAGATTGGAAATTTGGAATTATTGTAATGAAATTCTCAGATTTTAATAAGGCAACCTATTTTGTGAGATTTTCTTATGTTTTCAATGAATAGTACAGTAAATAATAAAATACTGCTGAATGAGTGTAATCGTCAATGCGTACTGATGGCAACAGTGTATGATCTAGATACCAGTTCAGAAAGTCTAATTAAAACTCATGTTCTCATTATTTTTAATTGGGTTACAGTGTAATCATCATAAATGTGAGATGCTCTCCTCAATTCAGATGTGAAAGAAGAGGACAATTGTCATTATAGTGCCCAAGAGACCTAATTTAATGACTACTCTGTGATTAAACTGACTTTACTTTTGTAAACTGTTTGGCACTTAATGGCTAGTTGACACAAGCATATTAACTGTTAGCTTTCTCCAGTGGATTGCTATGCATGAAAGGTGCCAACATCATAGTAGCACCAGGTATAGATAGCTTTTTTCTTGTAGACAACTCCTAAATCTCTCATCTTTGGTTGATGTGTGATTGCTCTTCAGGCTTTGTAGTGAAAACCTACATATATCTGGTTCTTTATCTTTTTCTTTATGGTCTGTTGTTTTTTCCTTCCTAATCCTGTAGTGTTTCAGGACAGCACAAATAGCAGGTCTGTACTAAGTCATCTTTGGGGCCCTGAGTGGCCGAGTGGTCTAAAGTGCTCACCGTTCTGGATCACTGCCATCTCACCTCTGTCTGCATGGGTTCGAGTCCAAGGCTCGACTAGCATGGGTATGTGGAAAAGCCTGCCAGTAGCTTCTCGTGGGTCAGTGGTTCTTCCCTGGGTTTTCCAGGGTTCTTCCTCCACCAGTAATACTGGCCGCCATGTTTAGCCTATCTTGTGTTGAAAAATGGCGTTAAACCCTACAACAACAACAACAACTAAGTCATCTTTTGCTTGTGCTATAGACAGAGAATTGGCATTTAAAATAGTTGTCTTGAGGAATCAACCTGTGCAACTATATTGATAGGTTTGGCCCAGATTACGATTGTAATTCTAGTTTGAAAGCAAACTTTAGTTGATTCTTTTATGATATGGTTTAATATTGAGAGGGAGGCAACTGCAACTGAATTATTTATCATAAACGATTGCCATCAATTTACTTTATTTAATTCTAAAGATGTCACATCGAATAATATTAAAACTCATTTTAAAAATATTTGTATCTGACAATGTTGAATATAATTATTGTGCATCAAAAAAAAACTGCTAGCACAGCCCCCCTCACACTCACCCTCCCCCATTTAATGTTAACAAGAATTTGTTTCCCATGCTAGCTCATCCCCCTGCCTATGCTGTGGATGATATTTTTGGACACTGCTGATTGTGAGTTATCGTGGGGGGGGGGGAGACATGTAGTCTGTTTTCATTTGAACACAGTGAAACTTGGAAAATGTGATGATTTGTTTGTTTGTGTGTTTAACACCATTTTTCAGCATATGATAGGCTATACATGGTGGCCAATATATCTGGTAGAAAAAAACCTAGGCAAGCCCCTGTGAAGAAACACTGACCCATGGAAAGCTGCTGGCAAGGTTTCTTAACATATCCACATTGGCAGAGCAAACATCTCAAACCAGCAAGGACAGTTGAGATAGCAGTGATAAGTAAAGATGAGCACCTTTGACCACTTGGCAGCCACCTGGGGCAACTGTTATGATGATTATCTGAAGATATGAAAATAGATGAACCACTTCTGTCATTATTGTTCACATTTTTGCCCTTTTTTTATTTGGAGCCTGATTGGTATATAAGAAAATCTTGTGAATGCAACTGGTCTCAGTTCTAGCGGATCACTATGACACTTTGTTAATGTTATGGTCATCTTTGCATGATGCTTATTTTGGCCAATTACTGTTCTCTCCCAGTTTTTGTTATATACCCTCAATAAGTTAGAGCATATGTTATGATGCTGTCCATCATCTATTATTTTCTTTCCACACAGTAACTTGGATTCTCCACCATTTGCACTTACCAAACTTTGTGGATTTCTTGCAGTTGGGGGTAAGAAAGAAGCCTGTTAATTTGGGCTTTAAAAGTTTCTTGTATTATGTGTTTAGATTCTAATAAACAGTAACAAAAGAAAGAGTGAAGCAACAAGCTTTGAAAATTTTAACAAATAATTTGTTTCTCTGGAATAACATGTTAAAAATGCAAAAAATAAGAACGTATGGTTTTAAGAATCAAATCCAAAAATAATCCAAGAATAATCCATGAATTATTATTAGAAGTCCAGTAATGAAATGTTCTAATGAATTCAAGTTCAAGTCCCAATGAAAAATCCAAAAATGGAAGCTGATGATGTATTCTGTAGTCAGTATTGTGCTGTGGTATCTACAATTCTTTGTTGATTAACAAACTAAAATATTCCAGTGTTTGAATTTCCGAATAAAACTTAGAGAAATGTCTTTGTCCAGGAATTCTGTATGAGAACTCAAATATTTCAAGGGAAAAAGAATGAATCCAAATAATTTGAATAAAAATTAAAATATAACTCCAAACTAGTCACAACAAAACAAATATCTTGACATCATGTGTTTTTAAGCCCAAACTGAAAAATATCTCTCTAAACATTACTATTAAATCTAACTACTGCACAATTTTGGAAAACCCAGAATAGCAAAATAGTGCTGTTTACAATCTAAAGTCACATACTTTGATGAAAACCTTGATAAAAACCGATCATTTTACTCCAAGAATTAAAAAAAAAAAAGTTGTTTACTTGCTCAGTGATTTCTGAATCAAGGTTGGAAACTAAGTAAAAAAAATACCATTGTTTCTATTATTAGGTATTTATGAAAAGATTCAGGTCAAACTGAATTTTCTTGAAAGTATCAAATTCCTATTGACATGTAATGAAATTAAAAATAGTAAAATGTAAACAGTCAATTAAATTAAATCAAATATAAATCATATATGCATTACAAGTTCAAAGGACAAAATCTCTGATTGAATGAAGAATAAAGGTTTCTGCTTTATAAAAAATCCATTCTTTACCATGTACATTCACTAACATTTGTGGATGATGTAGATGCTGAGTAAGAATGAAGCCTGTTGAACTTGAGATTAGGGTCATGGTCACAATAACTGAGGAAAAAAAATGTTTTTGCATAATAACTTTGGTTTTGGACTATATTCCTTGACCAAACTTTGTGGAAGACATAACTAGTAAGATATGGTAGTATCATATTGATTTTGGGGTCAGAAGGTCTACTGTTAAGGCCATTGTTGCTTCAGGAGATATGGGATTTACAAATTAACTTTTGTTCTGGTTTTGTTTCCTTGACCATACTTTATGGATACTTTGCCTTGAGGATAAGAAAGGATCCTGTAGATCATGACATCAAACAGACAAAGGTTATTGTCATGTAAGTCTAATAAGGAAATAAAGATTTCTGCACAGTAAGATCAGTTTAAGACTGTATACATATCTTGTCCAAAGTTCCATATCATTGAGACCCATTGATAATTTTAATTTCCAGAGTTGTCTAATCTCTGCTATACTTTTATAGGTTTGGGAGGGGGTGCCTTTGTACTTAGAAATTGTCAAATTACTTGCCTCTGGTATCAAATATATAATACATAACAATTGGGGATGAGTTATGGATGGAAATAAAATCAGTATACCATTTAAAATGGTCACACAGCCTTGCACATTTTAGTAGGTTTGACCCATCACCATTTGCAGTTTTTAAATATCAGACTGTAAATTGAACACATTTTATGTTGTTTTAAGAGATCAAACTGTTACGTTAATTTGTAAATGACTTATCATTGTTGACAAAATTTTAAAATTTTGTTGCAACACTAGAAATAATTTTAACCCTTCTGGAGGTTTGGTATTTATGTTAATCTGTTCAAGTGTTCATAAAGTGTTTCAGCTATGATAAAACATGGCTTGTGACTTTTTTGGAACTTTTTAGATATATCTATGCATATCATGATGAAATTACTTATAATGTTGATTGAAGAATACAAAGAAGATATTTGCTAAAATCTTATGTATTTTGTCCCCTTTTGTAAGGATATTAGATGTGATAAATAATAATATTTACAAGTTAGATTAAAGGTATGTAATATACAGGTTCTTTCTGATATTTTGTTTCTAACTTTATTGTTAACAACCAGTAAAGTTAATGATATGGTCTGTCATCCATCTGTTCATCAGTGGAAATTTGATATGGCTCCACTCCCTCACCTGCTGAGGGGGAGGGATATCCATGAAGCTTGTTACACAAATTCTTCCAAGGGTCCAGTCAGCCTAAATAAAGATATTCATCCTTTGACAGCAGCATTGCAGCCATCATGAAAACATGTCACCTCTACTTTCTGAATGAATGATTGTATTGATTTATTGGGTTTTCTCCTAAAGACTTCTTATGATGCCTAGTTGGTCCTAAATGAAAATAATACCTGCACATTAAACATGGTGACCATGATGGTCGTCTTGACAATCTTGTAATCACAACTTTCTTTAAAATAATACTAATTATAGAGTTAAACAAACTTAGCATTTGGGTATAGGTTCACAGAGTCTGAAACAACTTTCAGTTATATTCTGCCCATGATGTCATTTGAGATATGAGGTGCAAAGTTAAAGACAATCACAAAGTATTTTATACTGTAGTTACAGCCTGCTGACTCCCTCAGCTCACCGACCACATGCCACAATAACTCGGCCACCCTAGATATCAGACAGTTCACATAGAATGACTTAGATTATAAAATATATATACTTCATGGTAAATGATCATTTGACTTCGTGCTTTAAAATTTTTGAACAATATGCAGCACTGTTAATGTAAACTGTTAATCCTTCAGCTTGAAAGCCAGAATCATGAACTCCAGCTAGAGAATGAGATTCTCAATGACCAGACAGAATTACTAAGGGAAAGACTGCAGGCCCTGCCAGCAATCACTGCCAGAGAGATGTACAGGCTCAGTCAAGAGGTATGGCACATATCAGATCTGATTTTGAATAAATTTGGGATATATCATTCTATCTTCAAACTTTCATATTAGTTTGATAATGTGCAGTGATCTTGCATCTGATTGTTTGGGCATGTCACCACTCTGAAGTCCACATTTCTGATCAAGTTTTGATAAAATTTGGAATATATGCATATATTATCAAGTTTTTGTCCTTATTTGTGAATGATGCATGTCTGTCGTGTGGATCTGGCATCTAATAGGCAGAGTTTATTTCCACTCTTGTAGCTGTAATTCTGATCCAGTTTGGAAATTTGACAGTAAGAAGTAGCCATACATATTAATGAGGTGATCTTGCATCGGTTTGGCTGAGCTTGTTACTACTCACAATGCCAAAGTTTTTTCTTTAAGATCATTCATGACTTTGATTGCCGTATTTCATGTATTCTTTCGTACCCTTTAATTTCTCATATACAGTCCAGTTATCAAACTAATAATTACTTAAATGTATCATAATTTTTCATACATATCACTTTCTTTTTTTTTCAAAAATCCTTTAAATTATCGGACATAACATTTCTACTAAGATTTGCGTTTGCAAGAAAGATCGAAGATACCATATAGCCATTTTGTTTTTAAAAAAATTAATAACGAATTGTTGCAGAGAAAATACAATGATTGATGCATAAGCTCTCTTATTGACGTTACAATATCTACTGGTATGTATTCAACACTGGACAAAGGCCTTCACAGAACATAATCCTTAATTATTGCTAATTAGGTCTCATTAAGTCCATCACCATAACAAAACACCACATGTGTTTTAAAATGAGTTCTGAAGCCCTGTGGTGTTTTCTTATCCAACAAAAATTATATCTGAGTACATGCTAAGGGGAAGACTACAGACCAATGATGAAATAGTCGTATTGTTTCATTGTAGTTATACAAAAATAAATTATAAAAACCTTGTCATTTTCTGTCATCAATTTGAAAGTCACTGACTCCATTAAATCAGTCTGTACATATTCAATCTTTTAAGTGCTTGTACTGTTTTGACTTGGATATATATATTTTGTTATGAATCTATTCTATGATATACCCCTCTATCGTTATCTTTATTGGCAAGTTCAGATAACAAGTAATGTGTATGATCACTGGTCTTTACAACATCTGCTGTATGGACAATGGCCTTGATGGCACATTGACAGATTTTCATTTCCCTAAAAAGAGCTTCATTTCCCTACTTGCAGCCTCGCTGATTTGATCTCTTCTGTCAAATCTTGCCTTCTATCTGGTTTGAGCTTGAATAACCGAAGCTCTAAGCCTATCTAATTAGCATGTAAGTAACACTGCCATGCCATGTGGTTATTGTAACAATGTATATCGTAATTAAAACAAGAATGAATTGTTGATTTAGAGGTGTTTATTGATAATGAAATGTAGTTGTGTCATAATACATGAGGATTATCACAACTGGTAGGTAACTGGAAATAGTCTTTTTTTCTCTTTGCAGAAGCTTCAAATAAAAACTGCCCTGAATAAATAACGGTCTTGTACACTGACAAAATTTTGTTTCTCTCTCTCTCTCTCTCTCTCTCTCTCTCTCTCTCTCTCTCTCACACACACACACACATTCTTGCACACATTAACTAAAACATGTTTTTAAGTCCTTTATACTTTTTATTGTAATTTGAAAATGAAGTTGTTGTTGCTGTAAGAATACACATTGCACTTTGTTTCTGGACAACGTGGCCTCATCGTTGCATACAATTTATCAATAAATAATACCCATACATGTTCAGGCCATCTTAATCATTTTGCCAACATTACACAACATAACAGCTACAAAGAAATATGCTCTAAATGCAGACGAGCTTGCACACCGAGACATTATGCTCTCTCTCTTTCTCTCTCTCTCTCTCTCTCTCTGTCACTAAAAGCAAAGCAAAGATCTTTTTGAGTACTTTTTTTATTTCAATTGGATTCTTGAGTTGAGAGCAGAATGAGACAGAAAATGTGTTTTTATTTTGAACATTTGTATTGTTAGGTTGTTGAGTAGCGTGTGTTCCATAGAACTTGTTCAGTTACGATGGCTTTATTTTTCATACACAGTCAGTACCACAAAATGACATTTATTTTACATATAATTTTTCATATACTGAAATTACTGTAATTATTATTTTTTTGTGTACAAAAATTGCATGAAATACGGTAGGCTAAGAAAAGATATGAATGCTTTCTATTGCACTGGTTTAAAAGTTAGGGGATTTTTTTTCTAAACATTATATATAATTACTTAGATTTCTTGTAATTTTTAAATTTTTAACATTTTTTTTACATGCTGGGTTGGCATTGAGAAACAGGGAAGGCTAGCTAACCAGAAACACATATTTTTTTGTTTGGCCTCATGAGGAAGAGATTGCTTAATAACTATGCCTCAATGTTAAGAAAGAATTTTTATCAGGATATAGTAATATGGGTAAAATCAATGTCATATAAAGAATGGGAGATACATAGAATGTCTTCGTGTAATACTACATAGTGAAATGGTCAGCTGTTAAGTTACATAATCCAAACTACTGATCATATAGCCTAGTGGTTAGAGCGTCTGCCTCAGATGTGGGAGGTCATGGGTTCGATCCCAGGCCAAGTCATACCAAAGACTTACAAAATGGTATTATAAGTTGCCTCGCTTGGTACTCAGCATTTAGAGGCTAGTGTTAAGACTGGTCGGCCTGGTGTCAGAATAATGTGACTGGGTGAGACATTATGCTACATGTCTGTGACATGATGCCTCAGTACTAGACATCACTATAAACTGTCACACTGCAGACATCGTAGCGATATGACTGAAAAATTGTTAAAGCTACATTAAAAATCCAAATCACACACACACACACACACACACACACACATAATCCAGATTAACAAATTCAGCCCCACTTGAATGTCTTGTTTAACAACATTTGTCAAGGGATTAAAATACAGTCATAAACCTTTACTTTCCTTTAAAGAAGTCTTGCATCTGTGACGAAAGTTTGAGGATTTCCTTAATTTGTCTTTTCAAGATTGAAAAGGTTTTCATGTGCTAAATGTTTAAACTAAAATGTGATCTTGCACTCTAGCCACTGTGTCTGCCTTTGTATGGAGTATCATAAGCAAGACAATGTAAAATCTCAATTTGAGGAGAAATGAGAAATTTAGTCAAGCAAAGGCCTGATGTTGAACCTATTTTACATAGTTATGGCCCTTGATGAGCATAGACTAGATATCTCACTTGAGTGACATAATTATAGTATTCACATTGTTTGAGTTCAACTAAATTGGCTATGAAGCTCCACTTCAACAAAATCTCAGATGAGTTTGATGATAGATTTTTACAATTTCTTACAAAGTTTACACTCTTGTTCAACTTTGAGAATTCTTAACAGCTTGTGAACACTAGCATTGACACTTTTTTGTTTGTTTCCAGTCTAATTTGCATAGATTAGCTGAGAAGAATTTACATAAATTGACCATAACTTATGGTTATGACCCTTAAAAGACATAGAAAAGGCATTTTAATCGCAGCAGTAACATTACCAGCCATAATTAAAATCCGTTTACATTTCATGGAGCTAGTACCCAGTCCAAGGTGAAAAGTCCCTCCTCTTAGTTATTGGAGGTCCAGAACAAAATAAACAGTTCAAGTCTGACGCCTTAGTTATCACTTCCATCATTCATTATATTGTCCTTCTTTTCTTTGCACTTTGAGCAGTATAACATAATTCTCAGGGCATTTACATATTTTTCTAATTCAAGTGGCATTTGCGATAATTTCAATCTTTGCCAGCCAATGTTCCGATATGCTGACATGGCTACACCTTGGATGATCGATCTGATGTTTCAGTGCTTTTGGCCTGTAAATTTCATTGGATGCAAGTCACTGTATCCAATCAAACCGCTCTTATATTTATTGTTGTCACTGTCACCAACATGGCAACCTAATGGCTTTGGAGTGACATGCTGCCAGCTAGCTGCTGTTATATGCTTTTCTGTTGTTTGCATTAAATAGTAAGGAAAGCAACTCATGAAATCCAATAGTTGTCACTAATGCAAAGCACTTAAATATGGGATCGATCCGCCAAGGTGTAGAAAGGTTAGAATATCAGAATTTTAGCTAGCAAAGATGAATTTCGATAAATTGTGTCCATTTCTTTGTTGTAATTGACCTTATTCCCCTAGTCCACAGTTCTTTTTTGATCAGTATGCCCATTTGTCATCTTGTTGAACTTTGTGCAAAGGCTAGTTAAAAGTGTTTCCATGATTTATCCCCTTGTTGTTACTTGTAATTTGGTATATATTACCCTATACAATTTTGTTTCAGTCATTCTTTGTGTTCGTAATTTCTCCAAGTCTTTCATCTTGCCAGAAGAAGTTGACATAGCGACGATACAAAAGTTTCATGGGATACCATCCCCACCTGTTTGGCACTCACATAGACATGTGTCCTTTTCATGTATGATAGGCAGATGGTGATGTGTGGGAACTAGAAGAGAATGACTGCTGTAGAGAGAAAGAAACTTCTTCCATGTACACCCTCTGTTCTGGGAAGGGAGTTATGGTACTTCCTTGTATAAAGAAGTTGCCAAAAATTTTGAAGTGATTATCCCAGGAGTGAACAGATCTGCCTTCCAAATGTAAGAAAATTGATAACTTGCAGATCCCAGGAAGGTACAAAAGCATCTCACATGGTAAGGAAGTTGCCATCAAGATGATTCCAAAAGGAATTATTGGTACATCCTGGTTTATGGAAGCTGCCAAGTTGCTGATCCCAGGAGGGATCAATGGCACTGCTCATTGGAAGGAAGTAGCCATCTCATGAATCCTTGGAGGGATTCACAGCACTTTCTGATGGAAGAAAGTTGCCAGATCATGGATCACTACAAGGCACTTATTGGCTTAAGGAATTTGCTGGCACCTCTGAGCACATTCTACCTTTCAGATATGAGGGAACTTTTAACTCCTTCTTCTTGTTTATCTATGGATAGGAACACAGCACAGTGGTTGTCATCCCCAGACCGGTCATTGAATCGTCATATGATGATGGTGATGGGCACCTGTTACAAGGCACCAAGCATGAGTCAGTGGCCCAGACAGTACATATCTGTCACCAGGCATTTATTTCCACAAATAGAAGATGTCATAGTGTCTTGACCAGGACCAGGAAGCAACATGCTCCCACTAGGGAAAGAGACCAGGTTAATAGCCCCTCAATCTCTGTGTTTCAGTTCCATCCCTATTGGGATTTGGTGAATTTCACAACCAATGGTGATTATGGAATGTCTCCTCCCCCCCACCCCCATGATGAAATGGATGAGTTTCTAATAGCCTAATAGGCTTTCACCATCCCCTCAATGCCTTGTTATTGAAGTGGGGTCACCACTCATCCCATCCTCCATCAAGAAGGATTGTCACTCCATGCATCAAAGGAATGAGAAGAGAACATATAGTTCTGTTGTGCCACTCCAACATATACAAAATCATAAATTATAAATTCTACTGGATTTGTAAAAGTTTGAGGAGACCTATTTGTCCCCATCTCCGACACATGCTGAGCATACAGTAGAATAAGCAGTGTGGTTATTTTATTATGTGGTAGGCATCAGTTTCATAAGACTCACGTGTTCATACATGTGACAGAAAAGACACGTCAGGACAGATCAGGAAATTTCCAAGAAAGGGGTTTTAGTCAACAAAGTTTTTACATGTGAAAACTTTAAACTATTGAACAGTTTTACATTTTTGAAATATTAAAATGTGCATGTCATCTCATCAAGTCAGTTCTTTCACAGTAAGTTGTTGCCATTCATGCTCTTCTTATATGTAGCACAAGTATTTGTAGTATTGGTGGCAGTCCTTATTGCTGATATTAACACTTGGGAAATTTATGTGCTGTTTTTGGATCCAGGTTTCTTCTGGAGTCAACCTGAATTTTCCCCAGAATGCAGAGTGTCTTTTAATTGTCTGCATTGGAATGTTGCAATGTTAGCGCAACTCTTCCACAAAGAAGTTTAAATTGTTTCCTGTCAGTGCATAGATCCATTTTGCTGACTGCTCAGAATTGGTACCGCTGGAGTCTAGTGTTGTTGTTTTGTTGTCAGTAAGATTCCTCACATGAAGCACAAACACATTTTGGTACATTACACCATCACACTCTTTGTAGTTTTAAGCTTAACTTGCAGACTCCTTTGTTGTCATCATTATCATCGCTATCACCACTTATTAATAACATCAATCAAATCTTGAAAGCAAATATGACTTACTAATATTATAGACAAAGACCTCAGTCAAATCAGGCATTATGGATTACAATGGCAGTTTTAGTAATATGTGTTTTGGTCTGGTTTACATTCATGTTTATTCAGTCCAGTTCAGTGGTGTTTATATTGGTTTTTTCAATGCAGTCATTAGTCTGGTAGTGTCAAAAGCATATATTTCCAGTTCTCGGTCACATGATCACAGACAGTATTATTTTAAATTTACTATGCTGGAACCAAAATGCAAAGAAATTTCTGAAACAAATAATTTTTCAATAATAATTCTGCATTCATGGGAGAGTTTAGTCAATAATGGGAGACATCCTTAATTGCAGTAGAAAAACCTTCCAATGCATTATGTTCAGGTTCATGTGTGCATTTTATGACCATCACAGACAACTGTTGGTCATAGCTTATTTTAGAAACCATGTATGCACTCTTGATGCCCCTTCTTTTTCCATGGAAATCTGGAACCTCCTCCGATGAACAGCTTCAGTGGGGATCTTTCTTAGAGTTTGCTACATTCTAGACAAGAGACATATTCAGGAGGACAGCCTGTCCAAGCAAGGACATGTAGTCCTAACAGAATTGTCTCTGTAGCAGTTGGTTGCATTGTGTCTTTAATGAGGCTGAACAACAAACTACTACTTATCTCCCACCAGTTCCACACACAGATTGCATGGGTGGTGGACACCTTCTGTCTTTGGGAGGGATTTACTCTATGCCTATGTGTTACTATGTTACCATTCAGGTTCTTCACAGTCAGGACTTTGACATGGCACATCATAATAGCTCTCCATACCATGAACAATGGTGGTTCATTGATTTCTTTGACTTGATGCAGCACAGCAATCAACAGATGATCCATCTTCACATCAAGCACATATTAAAAAATGTATGTGCTAAGATCAGTTTTGAAACAGGTTTGCAGACTGCATTGCTTAGGCTAGAAAGCTGTAAGGATTGCCAAGGTTTTCAAGACCAGATGGAGAATTTTCTTTAATTGGTGCAGTGAGCAGCACATTGGTATGATCTGCCCCTCTTTGGCCACATTTGTGGATTTTCTTCTCTTCTTTGTTGTAAAAATACTCATTTTCACCATTAAGATCTATAGAGCAGCCATATCACATACCCTTAAGTTCTCAATGGGCTCCACCATAGGGCTGGGCCATAATCTTTAAAAACTTACCAGGTTATTTGAACACAGAGACCAGTATTTTGTTCATTAAATCCTGGGTGAAACCTGACGGAGGCTTCTTTTGAGAATCTTGCATTAATGACAGGTTTAACTCCTTTAGCATCAGCTTTGAGGAGTGAAATTGAAAAATTGTCAGTCACATGATTTATTGGCAGTTAGTATTCAGCAACCCGGATTTCTAGCCATGAATCAGCTGCCTTTGGTAGTCCTGAAGCTGTTGAAATCCCAAGTCTCAGTCTTATTCAGTTAGTTAACTCAGTTAGAACCATACATTTCTATTTGACTAAATTTGACAAAAAAAGAAATTCTGGAAAATTGAAAATACCTTTTGTCACACATGAAGGTACCTCTGATATCTGAACAGCCACTATGTTAAAGTAGATCATGCTGACTAATCAAAGAGCTAATCAATCTCACATTGATAAAGGTCTTTCATTGATGAAAATCAAGCCCATGAAGATTGGGGTTATGCTACACCTAGGGCCTCGCTTAATAATTTTCTCTCTTGATAATGTTAAGAAATCTACATTCTGCCATCTCCTCCTCTTCATTCTACCTTTGTTTGGTGTCACACCAGAGCAAAGGCATCTGTGCGATACAGCCAGTTTTATCAGGTGAGCAAGTTGTCAAGCCGTTCTCTAGTTTCCAGTAGAACAGCCTATTGACAAAAATGGTATGTTTGCTCTGATAGCTAGTCATGGGGCTGTCAGCCTCAATTTAGGCTGTTAAATTCAGCAATTTAATAATAACAGGTCTTTTGTTGCCGGTATTAATATATAATTTTGGAGGTAACAATAATTTTAATTATGTACTTTGTACCTGTTATTTTTGCCAAATTCCCTACTCCCTCCTTTGATGTCCTTTCAGTCTCTGTCCAAGCCAAAGAAGGATGATATTCCAGATGGTGTAAGTGACTGATGTACAATATCTCAGTAGAACTGTGTTTATTTTTGTTCTAGGCCTCCAGTTACTAAATGGACTGGGGACTAAAACTATGAAAAATTATAGTAATACAATAGAAAAAGGTAAGTGTTACATGATTAAAATTAGTTTTACTTCCAAAATCTATATTTAATTGTCACTATTTGACTGGTGTAAATCCAGTTCATTTTTCTCAAAAATATGGAACATTCAGGTCTTTAATCTGAATTGCAGCTTTATTCATCTATACAATATGTAAATTACCTTAGGTACAGTTATAAAGATACAGTATTCAGGTTTCTATTCTATTTACTAATTCACCTTTTTCATTTATGGCTGATTTCTTATTTCTCATCTTTACTCCTTTCAGGATGTACTGTCCAATTCGTCTGCTTCATCATATTTGGGGTCAAGACCATCTTCACATGTTAGGTTGAAGTCAGATGTCACTGGATCAAGGTCAGCTTTAGAGAAAATCTCTGCCAGATCAAGGTCAGAGGGTCAAAATTCCCAGCTCAATGGCAGAAATAATGGTTCTGACACTGAATGTAGAGACAGTAGGTCAAGATCACAATCTGTGTCAAGGCCAATTTCTCAGTCTCAGGCTACATGCTTAGGGCCAGATTCAGAGGTTGTAAGTCCACAGGAAGAAGATGAAGAAATACCAGTCTTTGAAGACCAACCAAAAGTGCACAAAAGACCCTCATCCTCAATCATAGAAGCTCTACAGATGGAACAAGAATTTCTTGGGATAGGGATGGATGAGTCCTTCAAGAAGGTGGACCAGCATGTACGACAGACTAGACATAAAAGTCCAGATGCTGATGATGAAAATATTTCAATTGATGAAGGAAGTGATGATAGCATGGCTGACATAGACCATGACCCCTTGTACCAAGAAGTTGACCAAAATCATGAGAGTACATACGAACCAAAGCGATTGAATCCACCTCAGGTTAAAATTGAAAGAAAAATTTTCCAAGATGTTAGTCGGATGGATTCTCTTGTTAGTTCTAGCAATGAAAGTGAGGACATGTTGGAAAGAATGGCAAGTTTTGCATTCAATAGCAAAAGGCCCATAATGCATGTTGGTCCGTTTGAAAGAGATTCTCTTGGTGGGGACACTCCTGATATGGATTCATTTGATGAAGGACCCATTGGTCGCAGCTCAGGGATTATAGAACAGGAAATCATTGAACGATCAACTTCTCCAATACATTCATCTCCTCTTAATCTATCTCCACGGTCTCATGGGACACCAGTGACACCTATAACACTAATATTACCTGATGTTGTATCATCCTCACCACAATCTCCTCCAAGATTCTTTACTCCAGACCATGGATCAAGTAATGTTTCTGCCATTGCAACACTTCCACGTGTTAGGCGTGCTGGCTTAAAACCACCCTCTGTTCACTTTGATTATGAAGACTCTGTGATAACACAGTTAGAAAGGCAGCATCCAGAGTCAGGTGATAGTCGCACTGTGTTGGCAGAGGTACATAGTGCACCTGCCACTGTTACACGACACCCATCTTCATCCAAGGACATCCCACCAGCTGCCAGGGGCAGAGCTCGCTTCAATACATGGGTGTGTGAAATGCTGTTTCTTATATTATTATTTAATTATTATTATTGAATTCATGCAACATGCAGAGTGCATATTAATCATATGGCACATGGCTAGTTCAGTAACATGCTAGTGTAATTCCTGCACAGGTTGTATTACGCTGACCAGATGGTACACGTGATTAAATGTTTTTCAGTTGTCATGAACTGGGGTCTGCTTGGTCAATTTGTTGATACCTTGTGTTTTTAAGTCTGCTTTTAAAAAATTCAAGGCAGCTAGAAGAAAACTTGGACTACTGTCCTCGCAGGAAAACTGAGAATTACCCATCTTCTCAATACATAGCTAAATTATTTTTTTCAAAATTTAGAGTTTTTCTTTTCTAAAAACTATTTAATGAATGGTACAAGAGTTTCAGCTATGTTAAGAAATATGAAAATTGGCTTAGAAATTTTGTTAATATTTGAATTTGAAATTGTGTATATTGTTTAGCATTTGGCTTGACAAAGTCCTGTCTGATTTCTCAAATACTATCTGTAAAAATACGATAAAGTATTAGGTCACCAGTTCCTAACCTATCTGGGTAGCAACCTGGATTAGGTTTGTGGTGTTTGCCTCACAAACCAACAAATGCTAAAACAACCACTTGGGTAGGAAATTTAGGTTTATTAAGGTTGCTACCCACTCAAGCATGGCAACTCAGTTTTGGATTGCGACCCATGGTTTAGAACTACTGATTTAGTTAGATTGAATTAACCAGCCAACTTTTTCAATGTTTTCTTTGTGGTAGTTGATTGACAATTTAATGCGCTGTCTGGATGAGAGATTAGTTGTGGTAATGGCTGCTGTAACTTGCATCAGATTATTGCTTTCTAGGGTACAGTGTATTTTTGGCCTGGTTGTAATGTCTAGTTTTAATGCAGTGCAGTATGGTGAAACTAAACTGGTATGTGTGGATAACAATCAATATAGTTTTTGTATACTGCACTTCTTCACTATAAGCCCATGAATATAATATAGTTCATTATATAAGGCAATATGGTCCTGGATCACTTTCATTATGTAATAGTAAAATTATATATATTATACAACCTGGATTATTTGGACCCTTGGGGGACAGATTTTGTCCAGATAATCATCTGTCAGGATGATCATCAAATAATGGTCTTATGAACACAAGTGTCAGGGTGAACTCTGCTGATATAGGTTATTTTTTTAAATGTATCCATAGGTGTTTAACATTTCATTGCATGTTAAGTTGCTTTTGATTGTTGATTTTCAGTTAATTATGTAGGCTTGGGCTGCTATGAGTCTTAATTATGTTTGATTAGCTTAGAATTTCTTTATAACCAATTACATACAGTGCAGATCACGATTTTTTTATTTCCCCCACATGGGGGGGGGGGGCACTTATTTCCCTCCACTTTTGCTCCATGGTAGAGGGATAAATGTCTACAAATCAATGCTGTGCCTAGACAGGCCTGGTGCTGGCAACTCCACTATGGATGGGCTGGTCAGTAGTACTGATTGACATCTGAACAGGCAAAGAAAGAAGACCACCAATGGAAAGGATGAAATGTCATGAGTGATTTTAGCCTGATATCATTTAAAGACTCAGTCATCTTTATTTTGATCATATGTCTAGATAATAAAAAAGTAATTTCAAGTCTTGTATATTTAATACATGCATATTTAGAAAAGGTTGATAACAATCTTTTGCAATAATTTTATGCTTTAACTTTATTCAGAGAATTCTGAACAAACTTGCTCACAAGACTTTACAAGATGCGCACCTTGTGGAGCTTCCCTTGAACAACATAAATTTATCTTACTGTTACAAAGGGAAAGTAATTCTCTGAGATATGGACAATTAAATTCTAAGTGACAAACACTTCTGTTTTTAAAAAAAAACAACAGAAAATACTGAATTTACACTGAAATGCAAACCCCATACTTTGCCCTTAAGCTGTAATGACACATTCACAAAGCTACATATACAAAACTTTGAACTAGTTCAGTTCTGACTTTATGTGTACTGTAAGGGACTGACTTGTTTTATTTTGTTTATGCTACAAATCTGAGCAAGCATTTAACTCCCCTTTAGAAACTTAAATGGTTTTACCTTAATAAAGACTTTACTTCAGTGGATGTTCAACAGAAATCAGAGCAATGACCATTGTCAGCATTGTTATAAAATATTGACAAGGAGTAGTATCTAAAGATGTCAGTTTCAGTTTGAGAAAGGTGTGTTTCTGTCACATGAAAGCAATCATGGTGCATTGTATTTAGAAGCCCTAATTATGGTCCAGCAATTAACGGTGGAAATTTGAAAACTTTCCATAATTGATTTCAGCTCATTTTATTGCTGAAATGAATAACAGTGTAGAAAATTGTAAAATCTAACATGTTGAGAGATTTTAATTTCCAATAGATTTAGAGCTTTCTGCATGGATGTATTATCTCCACATGTATCCAATGATTTTGCTAAATGTTTTAAGGGGAAAACCTAAAAACTAAAGTTTTACCATCTTAGAAACAAAAGTAAATTAAGGAAATGATAGATAAATAACCTAATCATAATAGAGATATATTTCTTATAATTATTTCGACAGATATTAAAGTATGAAGTTTCATGTTTGTGATTGTTGAAGTGTTTGGTTATTGGAACAGAAAAATTTCAAACTATTTTCCTTGCATAATATTTGGTATGTTTCTGTGCATTGCCTTATTGCTTAACTTTACTTTGGCCAGGTGGGTAAACTGTGAGTGAGCGAGTGTGAGAGAGCGAGAGAGAGAGAGACACACACACATTACTTTTCTTACCACTTACGAATGTTTACAGATTTCAGTTTGTGTACATGTAGATTTATAATCGGTATATTTTTCAAATTTTAATTCTAAAGAATGCCTAAAAGGTTGATTTGTCAAGCATAAAAAAGTTAAAAACTAATAGGCATTTTAGCTTATATTTTTTAAATCACACTGGAATAAAATATTCTTCAAAACAAGCAGAATTGTAATAAGCTTTAATGGTTTGAACATATTTATTTCTTGGTATGGGTATTGAGGCCTCTAACTGAAGAAACTAGGCCATCAGGGAATACTTAAACAGTTACCAAAGCATCTGTTCAGTGCAACTGATTTCAATAAATTGTAGTTGTTTTGAGTAAATATTTTATGAGAGGGGCAGGGGTTTAATATAAAGTTAATGATTCAGAAATGCTTCAGAGCATGTTTATCTCATTTTTCTGTATTATACATCCATGTCGTGTGCATTAAAATGAACAGTTGAAGAGGGAGGTAAATATTAATTTTATCGGATGCTCAAGTTTATTTGGTGATACAGATATATAGGTATGCAACTGATGTACAATATTTACAGGCAATAAATCGACAAAAACTCAATAGTATACGGCAGAATATTGACAAAACAGTTTACACAACCAACAACCATTTTTGCAGCAACCATTGATATTATCTCTTTGCTGTCCATATATAATATGATGAAGTTCAGACCCTCACTAGTACACTGGTTGTGGTCCATGTATTAATTTGAAAAATGTTTTCATGATTTTAGGTAGGTTTTCACTGCCATATATGTATGGACATTAGTTTGGAATTTGCAAATAATAATGTCTTAATTGTAAGTCAGAATGGTAAAGTGACAATGACATGATGTCTTAGAGCTGTATATTGTTGTCATTCTAATAGAAAGGGTTCAGCTGTTCTGGTATGTCCATGTACAGTATCAATTGTTGGAAACCTGAATAAATCATTATTTAAACTACTGCATTTGGTTCTCAGTGGAGTACGCTGGACTTGGCAGTATTAGAATACATGGAAGCAATATGTTTATCCCAGTTCAAGTAAGTTTTAAAATTTTATATAGATTGGTTACTTTCAATTTCTGTCTGTAATGCGTTCTACAGTTGAATCATACAAGGGAGGAATTAATTTTGATATAAGGTAGTTCTACAGAAAGGGAGCTGATGGGTTGAGTGCATTCGTTTTGTCATCAGTAACAAAAGGTTGAATTACCTCTTTGTAAGCAGTTTGGAGCAATACCATTGTCCATTTTATTTCAAACTTTCTATCCTCTTTAACACAATTTCTATACTTAGTCAATCTGACTAATGCAAATAATAGAAGACAATAAACATAAAATGCCATAATTTTATATTAGCTCTATTGATTAATACACATGTTCTTCATTGTATTCCTGTTTTTCTTTGATTAGAATAATAATAATAATAATGAGGACTTTGTATAGCGCCTAATCATTGGAAGCTCTAAGCGCTTTACAACATTAGACAACACCTATAACATAAAAAACATATCTAGTGATATTATTACAACAAAAAAACACCATGCAATTAAAAAACATAAAAACTGCTGAAAATATTTAACATTGGGAACATTATTAGGTCTTTAAGTTTGTTCTTGCAGTTGAAATAAGTGAGTTTTAAGAGCACTCTTGAATGGGGTCACTGTGTCTTTGTTTGTAAGTTCAGTGGGCAATTCATTCCATGCTGCTGGGCCCCAGTATGCAAAAGAACATTGTCCATATGACATCGTATTTGTAGTGGGAATATTGAGTATATGATTGTCAGAAGAGGAGCGTGAGTATCTTGCTGGCGTGTACACATGGGGTGCGGTTGGATAGGTATGTTGGACTGGAGTCCATCAGTTAAACTTAGCACAGAGAACAAATTTTATGTTTGATTCTGGATTGAATGGATAGCCAGTGTAGGGTACAGAGCAGCAGGGAGGTGTGCTCTGATCGTGGTACTCTAAGTATGATCTGAGCAGCTGTGTTTTGAAATTTTTGAAGTTTCTGGAGTAGATATTGAGATGAACCAGACAGAATTGAGTTACAATAATCCAGTCTTGAAAGTACTAATGAACACACAAGTATTTTAGTGGCATCAACTGACAGATATTTGTGAATAGAGCTGATGCATCTCAGCTCAAGATATGCAGCCTTGCATATGTTCATGACATGTTGGTGCAGCATGAGAGTACTGTCCAGAGTGACACCTAGGTTTCGTACTGACTGTGTGAATTTAATGTTGGTGTTACTGATATTTATTGTTTGAGGTAAAGGATGCGACTGAGAAAGTCTTTGTGTTGTGATCAGAATGGCCTCAGTTTTATCATCATTCATCTGCAGCTTGTTACCTGTCATCCATGATTTCACATCAGAAATGCACCTCTCTACACCTTGGATGGTAGCATCAACTTCAGTTGGGTGGCTAGATTTGTATATTTGGGTGTTGTTAGCGTACAATTGGTGAGACACTGGATGATGATCTATGACACTTGAAAACGGCTGGGTATATAGAATGAAGAGAACAGGTCCAAGAACAGACCCCTGTGGAACACCACAGCATAGATTAACAGGGCTGGAGTGTATTCTATTTGCAGACACATATTGTGTCCTGTTGATCAAGTAGGACTTGAACCACAGTAAGGCTGTATCATGAATGCCAAATACATGCTGGAGACGGTGAAGTAATATATCATGGTTTATTCTGTCAAATGCTGCAGACAAATCAGGGAGGGTGAGGACTGTAATCTTTCCGCTATCCAAAGAAGAGAGAATGTCATTAACTACTTTTAGAAGAGTAGTTTCAGTACTGTGGCAAGATTGTACATGGCTATAAAGACTGTTTGAATTCAGATGAGATACAAGCTGGAATAGAACAATCTTTTCTAAGATTTTTTGTATGAATGGGAGATTAGAAACTGGGCAGTAGTTTCTTAAATTGTTTTGGTCGAGTGTTGGTTTCTTCAGCAGAGGCTTTACAATGGCAGTTTTGAAAAATGATGGGAATTCCCCGGATGAGAGAGAGGTATTAATAACATCAGTTAGTGAAGGCAATACTGGATCTAAGCACTCAAGCAGCAATGATGTTGGAATTGGATCAAGTTCACATGACTTTGGTGCACTCTTCATCACGATTGTAAATCCATAGAGACAGGTTCAGATGTTGCTAATGGTTGCCACTGAAATTATGTATCCCAACTGTATGGTGACAACGAGTCAGTTGAAATGTGTTGTCAAGAATCAAATAACTGAATATCCTGTGGGTTATACAGTAACTATGATTCAAAAACTGATTATTCATTAAAATAAATACTCTTCACTTTTACCCAAAAGTGCATTGTTTATTGACAACATAATGGCAAAGAAAACAAACCTACAAAAGAGCTGCTGTTGAGCTTTTAGGTTATTAGTTTATGCAAGAAATGAAGACATCCATGGCACAAAAAAATGGTGTTGTTGCCTTCTTTTGTGCTACATTATTACATGAGCATCTATCTTCAAAATGTGGATGTATCTAGGATGACTTTCTGCAACCATTTGTGAGCCAAGATATACAAAAACAAAAGCCAGTACATTGATAAATAATACAGAATAATTCAGTTTAAAGATACAAAGCCTTAATAATGCTCTTTCTCTTTGACACATATATTTGAGTTACATTGTAATTAACTGAATGATCACATTTTTCAGTATAATAAAGTGAGCAAAATGCTCCAGAAAAAGAGAAAACAAGTGAAATAATTGCTGCATCTCTCTGTCTCACAAGAAAGCAGGGTGAGCAGAGCTATTCTCCATGAGAAGCCATGTCAACTTCATCTGGACATATGGAGAGCTGTTGGAAGAGTTTTTTCTTAAACCTCTCTGCTCTCTCTCCAACCCACATTCCCACTACAAAGAGTGGGGAATCGAAAAAATCATGTTATCTGGGCTGTCATAATACGAACACATTTTGTATGAATTTGCAGTTCATGTATCAGAATTCAGTACTTTAAGATGTAAGTATGCAAAATCTGTTAAGCAGGTATATTGCAGTTGAAATTTTGACTTAAATTTCATGGTACTGAAGTAAAACAAACAGGTTATCATATTTCTTGACAGTATGGCAAGATGTTAAACCATTGGAAAGTTTGGCTTCATATTGATTATTTTCATCTCACTCTATCTTCCAAATGTTGCATGAAATTATGCAGGTACTTTTCATCCCTGATTTTGAAGAGAATGCAAGGAAGGATTGATAACTGAATGAACAATGAGTAAAAATGGTTTAAGAAGTTTTGTAGAATAATTTGGTTTATTTTCTTCATTTGAATTGCCACTGACCTGATGACCTGAAACCTGCAAGTTTCAGAGCAGACCTCACCAATAGAATTTTTGTTGTGGGAATCTTGCTGTTTCTTTTGGTAGTTGCTAACCCAAAGTCCAGCAAGTTCTGAAATTTATTTTGTAATTTGTTTATATTGTGCCTTCAGAAACCAGGAGAGATAAAATTAACCAGTAATTAGTAATTATTTGTTGAGTTTATACAGATCATAAGCATATGAATGTACCCAATGTTATAAAAGAAAAAGAAAAAACGTTTTTTTTTGTGTGTGTGTAGCCATAGAAATAAACGTTGCTTTAACTTTTTCCACAGGATTCAAAGGCTTATCCTGTGGTTCACAGGAGAAGACCCAAGATGGATGTTGTGGCAGGTAAAACAGCATGAGCATATAAATATACCCAATGGCAATAAGAGAGGTTCAAGCAAAAAGATTAAATTTAAAGGATCTTTATGTGAGATCAAGTTAATCATGCTAGACAAAAAAGCCATAGACCTAATCCTTTCTTGCCGCCATATTGTGCATATGCTTCATCTTTGTTACTCAGATGTAACCCATTCTTGGTATCATATTGTGTGCCTGTTATATCTGTAGGCTAGATGATGTGGATCTAAGCTTTTTTCTTCTGCTTTTCTTTCTCTTTTGCAAGGGGAAATCTCTATAAAAGTGATATTGGTTTCTTTTTTCAATTCTGCTGGTGTTGCCTCCCTTATTTTGTAATACTTGTTGAGGGTTGATGAATATATGCAAGTTTTGTTATAATATGAAGTAGAGGAGGAATCATATTCTGCACTTAGCTGTGTTGATTGTGACTAAATGTGCTTTTTATTTTCACTTTACTGTTTAATATCATACTGTTAATATTTGTGAAATGGTTGCTTGTCCAAAATGTGTAAACGTTTTTGTTATATTTTCTGGTTGCAATTCCAGTGGTAGATATTTTGAATTATTTCAGGTTTTTTCCAAATGTTGTTTAAATTATAATTGTCATCATTTGTGTTTCAGATGTGAAGAATACGCTGTCAGAGCCAGTAACTGCCAGTTCTCTCTTCAAAGACATCAGTGTTCCTGTCTATGCAACTCTTAAAGGAGTAAGTCTCTTGTTGCAAAATATTTGTTCAAAAAATTTAAGGATTCCTGTCTGTTTGGTTATGATGTCAAGAAGAAAAAAATGTTACACTTTTTGGTACATTACTTTTCAGCTGGATAATTGGTTATAATATCAAGAAGAAATAATACTGTAGTACCATATATACTCAGTTGATTCATCAGTAAGGCCCCCCTCCCCCTTTTAAGGCTGCTAAAAGTGAATTTCATTATGACCCTCCTTTAAGTTGAGGTTGGGGTCATATCCATATTCAAGGGGTGAAATGTGGTCAGTGAATTAGTTACACATGGGCAAGAAATAAACAAATCAAACTGGATAGATATGGCAAATAATTACAAAACGGTTTAGAATAAGTACATTTGTATTATTGAGTTGAATATTTACAAAAATATTTACAACTTGCGTTTTGTCCATCTTCATGCAGTGAGCTCCATAATGCTTAACATTTTCAATCCATTCATATAATAAATCTATACGTTGAATAATATGTCTTATACAGGTACCCAGAATAATGTGATTTGCAATTTCTTGTAATATATTAATATATATTAATTCCAAAAGTATTATAATAAACAATTAATGTAAAGTCCACAGTATCATTTCATCTGGTTCAAAGCCCAAGAACTCATCCTTATTGTCGGAGTTGCCAAATATTGTTTTGAATTAGTCCACTGCCATCCAGTTGTTGTAAACATTGTCAGACTCTGATTCCGTGTAGGATTGAACTTGTTTAGGCAAACATCCAGTGGCCACAGTACTGATGTTTTGCTACCAGGGATCAAAGTTTGGTATGTTCACTGTTGCCACAACTTCTGTTTCACAGACTGCACCAAATGCGCTGAAACATGTCCCACACAAGCAATGCATTGTGTTTCACCAATGTGCCTGGTCTATCATACTTTCTCAGTCCAGACCAAAACATGAAGTTCATCCATATTTCTTGTGTGTCAGATCAATGTCATTCTTTTTCCTCTCGATGATAACAAATTTGAAAAATTTATCCATTTTCTCCGAGGCATAGACGGGCAATTTCTGGGCTATGTGAGTGAGTAGTCTGAGTACAAGTCTGTGAGATTGCATAAATTGTGTTCACATTCCAAATAAAGCTTTAAAACTTTCATCACCATTAACCTTGTAGTGGAAAGGGCCTTCAATCTAATGGTGCTTCTGGGGACTGAATGCCCATTTTGGCACTGCTCAAGAACCCATTCATTCAAACCAAACTCTGCATTCGCATAGGGGCTTTACTCAGATTTTCTTCAGCTGTCTGGTAGTATCATGATGAACTGACTTTTTCTTGCACCAGCCATGCATCTGTTTTTGCAGCACACCAAATTCACATTCTGCAGTGTTCTTTTCTCAGCAAAGTCTGTAACTTTTAATTGAATTTGCAGTTTTTGTAAATTTTCCATCTTCATATATAAGTTGATGTTAAGCATCAGATGAGGTCAGATCAATACCTCAGCTTTGTCTTTTATTACTTCATTCCACACAGCATTGCAAAGTTTTTCCTATCCTATGTCATTCAGTAAATTTTCAGACCAGCATCATTACATGTAGCTAAAAGTAACTAATTTGTTTCACTCCAAGTATTTCAAAACAAGTTATGTACTTTTAGCTACATTTAATGATGCTGACCTGTAAATTTGAAGAGTTACAGATAGGATAAAATTCATGATTCTGTGTGAAATTAAACTAGTAACTTCTGTTTCATGAATATTAATGGTATCACTGTATGCTATTTCAGATTACTGGCAATAGTTAAATTGCATCACTGATGCTAAAATTCGTCATCATCAGTTTTGTTTTGAAAAGAGAGAGGGGAGGCATATGTATTTTATCATATTTTTCTTCTTTACCTCAAGATCAAAATAAAATATGACCCAGTATATGAGAGAGAGAGAGAGAGAGATTTCAGCCCTTCATGCTGTTGTGTAATTTAGTGGCCTTGTTTAGCTGAAGCATTTGTCAAAGAAAGAAAACTAACAGATTAAATAATAATAATAATAATGAGGACTTTAGATAGCGCCTAATCTTTAGAAGCTCTAAGCGCTTTACAACATTAGACAACACATATAAGATATAAAACATATAATAATATTATTACAAAAACAAACACCATGAAATTAGAAAAACATTAAAAAATAAAAAACTCAAAGTAAATGGAAACTACTAAAACACAAACCATACTAATTCAGTTTCGGAGATTAAATATTCACAGTATTTATATCCATATAGACTCCATTTAGGTTATAGATTGCATTGTTGTGAAATTAAAGTTTATAAGGACTTTCAGTTTCAAGAATTTTTCTAGCCTGAGTCAGCAAATAACAAGACATGTTTCACATCAGTTTCTAGCAGTGATAATGGTATGACCAGCAATCTGAAGATTTGTGTTAGGTTTGGAATCATGCTATGTACAGATGACACAAGTTTCTTCTGGACCTCTTTTAAGTTTGGCTTGGATTAAAAAATATTAAAAAATGTCTACACACTTCATTTCATTTGTAGAAAGCAGCACAGATTAGAAGTATGCCATTCACTGAGGACTCCATATCAGAGTCCTCTGATGATGAAGGGGGTTCTGTAGGGGACTCCATTGATGATGACATCATCAGTCCTACAAGTGCCAAGATGGCCATTAGAGATGGTGGCAGGAAGCAACACCTCAACCAAAGCAGCTCAGGGGCAACAAAACGGGGTAAGTGATTATAACTTATGAATAGATCTTGTCATAACTATATGAAAAATTAGAAATCACTCAGTTATGATATTTTACCATCAAGGTTTCTTAGATTATGGTTTCTGGTATTGAAAATCCATGCGGAACTATCTTGACCCAGTTACTGTCAGTGTGGAATGTTGTTCTTCATTACATGATTTGAAAAAATACAGTTTTCTTCATTTGGACCATAAATATTGTACCAGACAAATGAATGGGATTTTTAAGACTCTCTGTTAATAGCTTCTTTCACAGTTACATTTTCATAAGAAGACAAACATGTTCTACTTCCTACTGATTAATAGAGTTTTCATTTTCAGGTGTATCTCATGAATCATCTACCTCAGAAATTTCCTGTGATTATGCCGACCCTCCAGATGGTGCATCAAGCCACAGTGATTCTGAGAATTCAGAACCAGAACAAAAACTCCTCAAATATGCCGGAGACAAGAATAAATGTGTAAGTTCACCATAAGCTACTTTGACGAATTAACAGTGAATAATTTTAATGAATCATACTTATTGACACTCTCCCATATAAGTACAGTCAAACCTACCCTAACAGTCACCTATAGATATCAGTCATCTTGTCTCAATGACCATTCCCATTTCTCCCAGTGAACTTTTAATTAAGTAATGAATTAAACATTTACCTGCTTTCCACTCTTAACAGCCAGATGTTTCATAACTAAAGAGTGATTGGATACTGCTTAAAGTGGTCACTGGAGTGTATCAGTATTACAAATTAAACATTTGTTTTCCCAGTAAAGGCCTTCTTGAGGTAAAGACAAGTCAGAAGACAGAACAGAAGTCAGCGTAAGAAAAATTGGGAGATTTGCAAACATTGGTTTGGAGTTTTTATTCCAAATGAGGGAGGATTTTCAATGAGAATATTTAATTTTTATTGGAACTTGTCTTATCTCAACAAGGACATTCAGCATGGGTCACTATGTGAGTAGTCTTCATCTGTTCTTGTCCATTTCTGTGGGAACTTTTGTGTGATTTCTGAATCAGGGAACATTATTTTGACTAGATGTGAAAAATGACCTGCTGCTGTAAATGGAAAATTGTGTTCAGCTATAATGTTGACAAACTGTCTCAGCATCTATATCCTTGTTGTTGTTGTTGTAATGGGGTTTGATGCCATTATTCAACACAAGATAGGCTATACATGGCGGCCAGTATTAATGGTGGAGGAAGAATCCGGGAAGACCCTGGAAAGAACCACCGACCCACAAGAAGCTACTGGCAAGCTTTCTCACATACCCACATTAGCTGAGCCCAAGACTGAACCCATGCAGACAAAGGTGAGATGGCAGTGATCCGTAATGGTGTGTGCTTTAGACCACTCGGTCATTCAGGGCCCCGTATCCTTATTGACATCTGATGCTGATTCCATGAACATGATATCAAGGATGAAATATTTGTTCTTTATTGCATTAATGTGCATTATGATGCATAATGTTGTTCATGCCACCATGGCAGATTTTAAAATAACTTTTATGTAAAGGACAGAATGCATATTGATTTCCTTTGAACTTGATTCGAACTAATGAAATTCCCATTTTAATAGCAGCAGTTACTTATCCTGTCACTATTGCTTAGCTAATCTATTTTCCTGCTGAAGAAGTAACATCTGTATGATGTGAATACATCCTCCCAGAGTGGAGAAAAAGTCAGTATGACCCTTTGTCCTTTTGCACACCACTCTGTCGTATGGTCATCCGCAGAAGGTAGATGTGCCTATATGTCATTGTTTTCATGGATACCATGCTGTCCAGATGTCTGAAGCTGTTGTGACCAAGAAATTAATGCCTGTGGACACCTGATATACTACAGTTTGCAGTCTCTCTTTCTCTAGTGTTTAAGAATTTTCAGTGTTACAACTGTCCATTCATTTCTAAAAGAAACATATTGTAGCTTTTTCAGGGTTCCCACACTCCCAGGAAATTAGGAAAAAGTCAGGAGAAATGATGAGTATTTTCCTGACCATGAAAAGTCCTTGAATTTTGCAAATATTGGCGAAAGTCGGGGAAAACGTTGGAATTTTCCTCCATTTCTTGATGCCCGAAACAGTTATGTAATTGAGTCGTAACTGAATTGATCGTGAGTTAAATTTATTGAGTTCTAACCAGAATATTGGGAGGTTGTGTTATGGATCATTTGGGTGCTTGCCATAAATATATTTGTTGAGACAATCCAAACGCTCATTGGGTTAGATTTGTCTAGTAAACTTTTTTGATTCACATACAGTTCAATATCCCTATCTTTTTTAATTACATGGAACATTTGAAAACCAGTCTAGCATAACAAGAGGTCAACATGGTGGTGTTAAAGCATGGCCACTGAACGGATGGGCTAGCAAACGTAAATGTTGTTAAATCGAGTTATACCTGCATGAAATAGATATGAAAATTATTTTCTCAGAAATTGTGAGTATTAAAATCTTTATGTCTTTAATCTGCTGAAAGATGATAAAACTAATGTGTTGATGAAATTTGAGCTGGTTCTTGCAATTTTGATTGCTAGTTGCACAAGCACACAGAACCATCGTTTTCAAATATTGTAGAAAAAATATTAAATGAAAGTCATATACTGGTTGTAATAAAAATAGAAAAACGAAAGAGCACAAAATTCTCTATATTTATTCCAAGACCGAAATCCGGAGTTAACAAAACTACCATGTTGACATGTGCTCTCTCACACAGGGAGCATTTTGAAGCAAGGAACCAGACTACTCTGCTTGATGAATCAGACTGGCCAAGTTTCTTGTAGTTGTTCTCAAAATAAATATGCTGAGAATTATATGTTGTTTCTGGTTTTTTACAAAAGGTATCCAACTTTCATTTAATATAATTGAAATTTTGTACGACATTAAAAAGGAGTTTGTTGTTGATATCAAGTGACTATTGAATTTCTGATGTTGTTGTTTGAGAGTTGTGAAGTCATGTGACTATTAACACAAATGGCGAGTAATGGGTCAGGTTTCATCGATGCTGAGTTTCATCTAGTCTGTCAGCGGATTAAAGACATAACGATTATAATACTTGCCATTTTCGAGAAAATAAATTATTTTCTTATTGATTACAAGCAGGTATAAGTTGATATAACATACTTTAAATTTGCTAGGCCCACTGGTAAGCTATCTTACGATGGCGGCAGATTCCAGATTTTGTGTATGTAATTGCTCTGAACCCACACTCCATCCTAAATGTCCAAATGTGAAAGATGAATTGAAATATTCGGAGGAAACCCGGATTAGAAACATTTCGAATCTCTGAGCTGAACTTTGGTGCGGAAGTATTACACAGTGACATGTAGCTTCAAGCGCTGGTTTCAGATCCTAAACAGAATGCAGGAGAAATGAGAAATTGTCATCCCTTTTATTATATATTAAGAAACAATAAGAGCCCATGTATCAATACAGGTTTGGGGACTGGTTTATTGAACTACAAGAAGACAAGTTGATTTTACAGAAAATTCAGTCCTTGTTTATACAACAGTATATAATTTTGAAGGTCTTCTGTCAAAATTTAAATAAACCCTTGGGTAAATGTCTTTAAATGATGGAATTTTTAAACAAGTCATCTTAAGGAGTTTAGGTTGGTTGAAAAATCTTGTTTGAGATTTTATTGGCACACATAAATTCAGGGTTAAACTTTTTTTGTTAGAAAATAAGATTCTAATACTTTGCATTTATTGGTGTGGTTTTTTTCATACTGTGATAGGCGATGTTTACTTTGTATAACATGCACATTTATTGCTCTAGATTTCTTTAGAATTAAAGGTTTGAAAGGAAACAATAATGTATGCTCATTATGTTGTTTCCACGTAACAACATAATGCAGGTCAGCAAAGTAAAGTTAGAATTTGTATTCTGTACATTGAAATGGCTTTAAATGCCAATTTATAGGAATATAGTCAGATTTGTTTAGTGTGAGTCATTTTGTGGTTTTGTACATGATCATCTTTTCTGACATATGTTCTGGAGAGTCTTGAAAGAGAAATATCTTCATATTTGGAAAATGCATGTTTTATAATCCAAAATGCTCTCCATTCAGTAATGGTCATATGTTAACCTTGAAAAAATGAATTTCATTCTAGAAAAAAACCCTGGAAAAGACCTGGAAATTTATATTTCAAAAAGCGTGGGAACCATGCTTTTTGTTTTCCCCCATAGAACTTCGTTTTTGTGGGAATTTGGAAGCTACCTCATGTTCTACCTGTGGTGGTAGACACTTTTACTTCAAATATTAACTGAATGGTATGGGTTTAGTTGCTGTGTTCTAGGAACAATAACAGGCCCTGCTCAAATGTTGAGGACATTGTTTCCTCCATTTTTATTTTCAGCTCAGTAAAATAGTTTTAGCTTCATACAACGCGCAATGTTGACATTCATGTATTTGCATGTTACCTCAGTAAACAAATAATCTGAACTAGAATATCTTTTTACTTTTTATAAATAAGGAAATACTTAAACAATAATTTCCATCCTTTGTATATTTGTGCATAAATCAATTTTTGCATCAACCAGGGACCACACCACTACAAGAAAAACAAAAACATGTCAGCAAAACAGTCTGGGGGACAGTGTGGCCACAAAAAAGCCTCATGGGATACACACACACAGGCTGCATCAAGTGCTCCAGGTGCACTTGGTTTATGGTCTTGCAGCACCTGGTAGATTCCAAGCATATCTATCAAAGATGGAAGAACATTCCCTCTTCTTCATCCGATTTTTCTGGCTTTTCTTCCAGATCTCACATGTTAGGACAAACATCTTAACAGCTGTTGAGGCCCCTCTAAAAGGAGGGTCTTTACGTTCAAGAAGCCTTTCAATTTCACCTGTAGGGAGATGACGGAAAGTATTTTGTCCCAAATAGTTTTCACGCTTTAGGCAGCCAGTTGCTCCTTCTTGTTGGGGAGGTAGAGCACTGTGACCAATGGTAGTGCCCTCCCATTATGGAGGTACGGCACCGTAATGGGTTGCATCCTCCCATCAGAGAGGTAGAGCACTGCAATAGCAGGTTGCACCTCTATCTAAGGAGGTTGAGTGGTTGTGCCTGCCTTGAAGGAGGTTGCACACCATAGCCATTGGTTGCACCCTCCCTTTAAGGAAGTTGAGCACTGTGTTATTGGGTTGCTCCCTCCCATCGGGGAGTTTGAACACCGCAATACATATTGTGCCTCTGGCAACATCTTGGCCTCTTCCATTAGGGAGACAACACTTCACACCCATGATGCACAGGGTGAAGATGAGGTCTTCTCCATCTGGCACTCATCAACCTCATGGTACGGGGACAGATCCAGGACTGAGTTTCCCTTTCTATCCCCTCCACCATCCCACCCTGTGCAGAATTTACAATCCATGCACATGATTGAGGCTAGGGATGGGGACAGTTTTGGTATCCCCCCCACCCAATTATACCTATGGACCCTTATGGGATGTGAGGCCTTCCACCAAGGGACCTTGGTCCATTATGCCCCCATGGACTACTGGACCTTGCCATAACAATCAAAGTAATGCTGCAGCTCGTGACCCACCATCACCTCACCAAGTGGTTTCCTTTCTGAAGGCTAAAGGTGTTATATCATCGAGGGTAGATATATGTTCTCGTCTCCCCTCTGCATCTCCTGATCAACCAGGGACTGCGACATGTAGTACTCCTATGCCCCCTCAATCAAGGGACATAGTGATGCCCAGCCACTGTCCAACTCCAGCGAGTTTGAGACAGAACCTTTGGCAATGACACCTCTCAGGCCCACTCCTCATCTCAGGTGGATGAGGAGGAAGAAGCGATTTGGTCCTTTGATAAGGCAGTAAACAAAGTTTACCATTTGTTACCCCACATCTCGTGCCCCAAACAATCCGGCACACAGTCCAAAAAGATCCTTTCCAGTTTGAAAAAGATCTCCAGGGTATGACCTCATCCAGACCTTTTACTTCTCCCACATTCATCTATGATAGAGGAAATATCAAGGAGGTTTTCACAAGGCCAAAATATTGCTTGACAACATAGAGGGTGGTCTGTTCCTCCCTCTACATTTAGACCTCTTATCTTTTCTTCAAGCTACTGCATACATTCTTCAAAGTGGCCTGCCTGTTAAACCTCCAGTTTTGGATGCTGATGATGGCAAAAGTGGGTATTTCTTTGGGATCCTGGGCATGCCTTCCCATGAAAACATTTGTTGCCATGGAACAGTAATCCATTTGCTTGTAGCTATAGCCTCACATGCTGACCTTTTCACAGCTGCTTCCTTTAGTATGTTAAGAGAGGCCTCTCTGAATCCAGCCACATTACAGCATATGCTGTAGGCTGTGGCCAAAACATCCCAGCATGTATTATCTGTTGCCATGGCATTGTCAGCACAATTTTTGCACATCCGCCATGCTGCTGCATTAGACTCATTGAAGGTCTTGCTTAATCAAAGTAAAGACCTTCTAAGGGCTACTCCTCTAGATGCTGAGACCCTCTTTGGGGGACTTCATTCCTACCGTGGCTTCTCAAGCACCAACATCGATCTTTTACCTCCACTCCTAGTCCATCGCAATTGACCAGGAAATAAGGTCAGGCAAATCATCCTCATGGACCATCTGCCAAATTTATCAAGCAGACACAACCCCAGTCCAGTCCACAAATTCTTGCTAGACTAGCTCCTCCCTCGTCAGGTCCACAATGCCCAGGTCGCCACAGATGCAAGAGGAAATATTCTAACCCACGTTCCTTTCCTACCAGGGCAGGAAGGGCGGGAGCAGCCCTAGTAAATTACCCCCTCTCCTGCCATACATTCCCTTCCCAAACATTCCGGTAGGTGCTTGCCTAATACATTTCTCAGAGGCGTGGTAAAGCATCATGGACGATGGTTGGGTCGTCTCCATTGTAAATGAGGGTTATCAACTCCTATTTTGGGAACAACTCCTACTATCAAGGATCCCCATTTTCCTTCCCCAGCCCAATCCGGAAGAGGTGCACACCCATTTGCAGGAAGGGGCAGTTGAGATAGTTTTAAATGTTCATTCTCCCGCTGTCTACTCCCTACTCTTCCTGGCCACCAAGAAAACTAGGAAATTTCCAATCATGATCGATCTCTCCTTGCTCAACCAGCTTTTGTTGGAGGAAACCTTCAAGAACTTCCACAGCTCAGATCATTCTCATTGCCCCATTGCCACAATGTCTCACTGCCCAACGAACATGGTTCAACGATCTCCAAGACCTCTTGATAGATCAACACAGGGATCTCCTGTCACAGCACTGGGGATCCCTTCTCCACAACAGCCCAGACATTCTCCACCTTCATGCTTGGCTCATCTCAAATGATCTCTCCACCAGAACAAGTTTTTAGTATGAGTTAACATTGCATCATTGAAGTCAGGAGAGCTTCTACATCCAAGGTTTACGATGCCAGGTGGAGAATCTTCTGTGATTGGTGCAGTAGGAAACATGTTGATCCTATCCACCCTTCAGCAACTTCCGTTGCTGATTTCCTTTTGTTCCTGTTTGAGACCAAAAAATGTTTAGTGTTCACTATCAAAGGCTATCAAGCTGCCGTCTCCAACACTCTTAAATTCTTGCAGGTCACAGACATCAGTTCAGATCCGCATCTTGTCAGTCTTATAAAGTTTTTTAGACCTGTGTCTTGCTCCCTTGTGCCCAGATGGAATCTTTCCTGTGTTCTTCGGTCATTAACCAAAGCACCTTATGGACCATCAAGTGAAGCTTCCTTTTTGGATCTCACACTCAAAACTGTGTTCCTTCTCACTCTTGCCTTGGTAAGACGAAGAAGTAAAATTCATGCCTTGTCCACTGACTCTGGGTGTCTTAAGTTTAATTGGAACTATGACTCCATTTCTCCTCTCTGCCAGCCTGGTTTTCTTGCAAAAAAATCAGCTACCTTCAGTAGCCCCTTTACCCATGGAGATTTTCATTCTCAGTAAAATATGCACTGGGGACGATCAAGATATATTTGTATGTCTCATGCATGCTCTTCGCTTCTATCTTAATGTCTCCAAAGCACTAACAATTTGATGGCAATTTTTTTAATCAACTGCCCAAAAGGAAATGTGGGAAAAAAAGTAATGTCTGGTCGCCCATTTAGTGCCCATTTAGTCCCACACTGGCTAGTTATGCAATGTTTAAACCACAAACAAGAACAGCAACAAATAAAACTAATGGAGTTGGTCACATGATAGCATGCATGTGGAATGGGGTAGGGGTATTCTTGTAACATGGAATCCACTCTATATACAAGAGCGGTTAAATGTTAACTTAGGGTGCAAAGGACAGTTTTTATGCACAAATTTAATGTTGCATACACCTGCCTAACATAAAAATTCATGAAAAATAAAAGACATGGGTGACGTAAATAAGTTCCATATTTCTGGATATGTATAATAAAGCCATAAGAATATCATTCACTTGACCTGACAAGTCAGTGGGAATTTATTCAATAAAATGTTGATTCTCCCCACCCCCAGAGGCCATATTTGAGAACACATGATGCTAACAGTGCAAACACAAGCCCTTTCCCTGGGTATAACTTTGAAAAACATGAGTGACATAATAGCTTGATGCAATTCAAAGTTAGTTGTCATCCAGTCAGTTTTTGAGATATTCTACATGCCTTGAACCAATGTGTTTGCTGCTATAAGTGGCTAGCTCTGCTTCCTAGGTGACTATTGGTATTTCACTGGCTACATACTGTGCAGCGATTACATACATGAACATTCCTTACATCAATTTCACACAGGCCAGAAAGACCAGATTCACAGATATATCCAATCTCTACACAAAAATCTCAAAACGTCACACAATAGCCTTAAGCCAAGAAATTTGCCAGAGTATACAAAACTCTCCCCTGCCACCTAAGAGGAGTAAATAAACTCACCACTGTTCACAGAAGAATGTGGACATAAACCGTCTTCCAAACTGAAAGAACATAATCCAACCGCAGCATGTTTACACCATATAATAACTCTTATTAGGTGATGCAATTCAAATTTGTCTGTGTCTACTATAGTCCATTGTTCCAAATTAAATAATGCAAATATCTAGTCACAAATACATTACTGTCAATCTGTAATATCTGCATCCATAATCATTCCTTCACAATTTGAATGCTTAGAACTGACGGTGACACACCGTCACTGTTAAGCAGTTCTCTTTGTGACATCATACTGAACTTGTATATACATTTTGTGTTGAATAATTATGTTGTTTGAGTCGAGTATTCTATTCATTCGGAATAGTTGCTCTGTGATTTATAATTGGTAAAAATTTAACCTATTAATTTTAGTAGTTTTAGAACAGCACAAACATACGACGGGAATGTTTTTTTATGAGCAATAAATGAAAGGTCCAACATCTGAATCAAAATGAATGAAATTATTTTTCTTCTTTCACTCATATTTCTATTAAAATACAAACTATGTGAAAAAAAGAATATCAAACGGGTAATGATTTTGTATTTAATTTATGATGCTCATTGAATAAATTCAATATTAAATCATTACCTTTTTGAGATCCTCAATTTATGTAATGGTGGTCAAAACTTCACTAGAGCTTATGTTGAATTGTTTTAAATCATACTGATGTTAAATAAATCTTGACTTCATTTTTGTAGGATATGCTAGATAAGTGTGGCTACCTGTCCAAATTGGGAGGGAAGGTGAAGACTTGGAAGAAGAGATGGTTTGTGCTCAGGAATGGAGAACTTTTATACTATAAGTCTCAGGTAAATGAGTAACAAATAATTTTCCTTTTTTTATATACTTTTATTAATCTCCAGTAATTACAGGAGTGCTTCATAATAACACCCAACTTTGACAAACCATTTATTTTAGGCTGTAACCAAACACTGTGAAATTGAGGCTTTCATTTCTATTGCTAGTGTTTCATGTGGTGGTGGGGAGCAACTTACACTACAATAAAAAAAGATATTTTCTCTCTAGAGCTGAAATGAGTAAGCAAACGTTTGAATAGAAACCGGAATTTGAATATTTGTTTACCAGTTGCGATGAGCGGCATTTTGCATAGAAAACAAACAAGACCAAATATAGACTAAGCAACATAAAATTTGTTTCCAGGGGAAGAACTTACAATCTGCTGAATCACCTGAAATTAAAACTCTGTCTTCAGTTATAATCATAATACACCGCTCCCTTAATTACTCGCACCCTGATAATTTGCGAACCCTGATCCCTATTTGTTGAACTTGAATAAAATCGTGATCAAAATTGGTAAGGGAGTTGTGTTCCTGGTACCTGGCCCTGGTAGAGGTTACATTATACAGTTTGCAGAAGTCAAAAACCCATTTCACACCTGTTTCCATGCACATACTTCTTGTATAAAAAATGAGGTCAGTATCCATGTCCGGGTTTCACGGAAAACATTTATCTGTTATTAAGTCTGAATATGAGTTTCAGAAACTCATAATGTCTAGTTTGGGCATTTTATTGCTGATTGTAATGTCAGTCGCATCCGATGTTTCTGGACAGTAGATTGATATTTTTCATGTTTGATTACAACAGGGCATATATCATGTATGATGATTATCAGTGGATCAGTTTGAAACTTTGTACATGTTATAACCATAATCGAAAGATGTGCATTTCAACAAATCATTTTATTCATGCAATTTTAATCTCAATAATGCCATACCTGTTGCTGTTGCATTGTTGGTAGTTTTCCATTTCAAAAACACGCTGACCATATAGTGAGAATTTGTCCTCTCATTCAGTTGAATAGAAGATTTCAGAACACTGGATAACCCAAGATACCCTGTACTTTTGATGTTCATGTGAACTGTTTGATTTTCATGATTTCATGACTGTAATGTCTGCACAGTTGATGTCCAAGATTTGCTGTCACTTCTGGGATTATTGAGCACTTTATCTATATCTGTTGGGTTCACATCCCTGATTGAGGTTTCTATCAGTTTATTTAAGCTCAGATTTATTGATTAGAGAAAGAACTAATTTGGTTGTGTTTTGTTTTTAGCTATTGGTACATACTTTGTAAAATTTGACCTATTCTTGCACAACGGTAGTCCACAGACTCGACTGTGATTCATATTATTATTTATTACAAATCGTTGTAATTCACTTCACCTACATTGTAAATTTGGCTATTTTTATACTTGGTAAAGCTGGTTGCACAACATTTTTTACCTTCATATCACGTGCTTGGTTATCAAACACAGGTTCTTTTTCAAAATTAATTTTTGATAGCTGACCTTTGAGTTTTACAAATTTTATTGGCAATTGTACCAGCAGGTTATTTGCTAATTTAGTAGTTTGTTGCTTTCCTTTAATCATTGTTCACTCCTTTATCAAGTATTTTCATGTATAGAGTTTTGTATTGCTTCCTTAGTTTTGCAATAAATAGTAGGGACATTCAAGTGAGGCAGCTTGTTACCAAAATTATCAAAATTTTGCATTGAGTTAGTCCATACAAACCGTGTGATACTTTTAGGTGCACAACCTCCATCATGAACCCTGCTAACAGATACAGCATGCATTCAGTGTCATGTATGATTCCTGTATTAAATAAAGCAGCTCAACACTCATTTTCAAGGTGTGTCCATTAATCTCTTGCTCAGAGAGAGATGAAGATCCTGCCGTCTCTTTGCCTGTTGAAACACCTGCAGGTTCTTCATTCAGACCTAGAGATGTTGAACATGTATCTCATATCAAACAAAACCTAGGTCTCTAAGGAAGTTGTGGACAGAATTGCTGAGAGCATGAAGTCCCACCACTTTGAAAGCCCTTAAAAGCAAATGGAGAATTTTCTCCCTCTGGCTCAAGCAGAAACACATCTTAGTATATGGGGTTGACCAGCTGTCTCCTATTGTGCTGCAAGGGGAAGCTGACTCAGTGGTTAGTGTTTCATATTATCACACACTTTTGCCGTCATGAAATGCAGGACACAGGCCAGAAAAATGACCTCTCTGATGTTGGTATATTCACATAACTGATTATCATCGCTACATTTTTGTTTTGATTTTCAGCTTACCTGTATCACAAATTCATAACTTTCAACACAATATTTATTCCACCTTTGATGTTGATGAGCTGTTTGTTCTGGTGTTTCCTTTTGTTTGTAAATAGAAGAGTTGTCTTTTGTTTTCTGACAGGAGGTCAGATATTTGTTTCAACCATGAAACTGGCTGGAGAAAAGGGATTTTGTATGGCAGCAATGCTGGTACCGGTTTGTTGTACAACAACAATGCACTCCAGTTAACTGTTGTAAAATCTTAAGAGGGTTGAGCAGGATGAGATGCTATGCATAATAGCAGTACTGAATTATTTGGCCCTCAAAAGTGGACTGATCAACCACTATCATTGTCAATCAGTTAAGGTTATGAAGACTTGCTTTGTTGGGTAGCACGATCACTGTAGCTAAATAAACAGGTACTTATTTATGGTCAGTTAAATCAAAGCAAACTATGTCCAAGTTATTAAGGTATTACAGTTATTTTTAAATCATTATTTCAGAAACTTCTTTATTGTATTTTGAAGGTATTATTTAAGTTTGGTGCAATGCAGCGCTAACCCAAGACCAGATTAATTTCTTGCGCATATGGACTTGCCAGTTTAGGTTGCTGGTATAGCATCTGAGTGCGTGTTCCAGACTGTGTAATGGATGTCTGAGATGATATTTACAAGTTTTCACCTCTGAGACATCTCATCCCAAAGTGCACATAAGCATAGTGACAGGATACCTTCCAGGGTCATTCAGCACCTTCAAAAAAATGGGGCCAATTCCAGTTGAAGGGAATACAACTTCCCCCACCTCTTGGCTATTCTCCTAAAATTGTAGTCAAATAACGTATAAAATATAAAAAAAACAATTTTGAAGTAATTTGTTTATTTGCTAATATTTACCCGATCATAATATGGGCTCACCCTTCCAAGTTCTCATCTTGGTTACATCCCTGATAGATTTATGCCCATCTACTCCAGTGGTAACTGACAATTAATAGGATTTGGTGCAAGTCCGTCGATCGTTGGGGAGACCACTCAAGTCTGACTACACCCATCCTTTAAGCAGTTTTGTTGTTAAAGCAAGCCAAAATATGTGGCAGATATCTTAGCTTGTGAGAATTGCATTTGTGAGGTAGTTGATGTACTGCTAGAACATTATGATTGGGTGTTAATGTTTTCCTGAAAAAATTTGTCTGAAATATGTGCATGATATCTCTTTCATTTTTATATTTATGTGCATTGCATATTTCTTGTTTTCAGCATGATGTTTTACGCAAGCCTCAGGGATCAATCAAACTTGATGAAAAAACACGCATCACTAGGTCTAAAGAGCAACTGACATTTGAGGTATAGTGCTTGTGTGTGTGTGTGACTTGGATTTTTAACATAGCTTTAACAATTTTTAAGTCATATCGCCACGATGTCTGCATTGTGGCAGTTTATATTGATGTCTAGCACTGGGGCATCATGCCGCAGACATGTAGCATGATGTCCCATCCAGTCACATTATGCTGACACCAGGCTGACCGGTCCTAGCACTAACCTGTTAATGCTGAGCACCAAGCGAGGAAGCTGTTAGTACCATTTTTGTAAGTCTTTGGTATGACTCAGCTGGGGATTGAACCCATGACCTCGTTCATCCGAGTCAAATGCTCTAACCACTAGGCCACCAGAGTGGTTATATAGTGCTTGAAAATACATGTAATGATGAAATGGATTTGCATTGAAGCTCATCACCTATTGCAATAAGAGTCTATTTTTTTCATCTGAAGTTTGGTAGCCCAGTTCAGAGTAAATACCAGTTATATAATAGCCATAATACAAGAGTTAAAATTATAACCTAAGGCATCTTGTAATTAATTATATTATTTAATTACTCAAGAATGTAATCCAGATATGATGTGTACTGATCAAATATTTGCTTTGTTGTTTGAATGCTTATTATATTTATATAAAACTTTTCACTGTCAATGTAATTTATTTATTCTCCAGTTTTTTATGGTTGCTCAATAGACTAAACCCTTCAGAAATGTTGTCTCATAGAACATATTATGAAAACTGAAAATGTCAGTTGATTCAGACTCTGTCCACATATTTTACTCATCAGAAGTTTGAAGAAAATAGTTTGAAATATGAGTGTTGTTAAGTTGTTAACCTATTTGAAAGGACAAAAGTTTCAGTGATTTTTTTCAACTCCCAATCTGTTTTCAGATTACAAACTCCAAGAGGACTTACTATCTAACAGCAGACACTCACTCGGAGACTGACAGATGGGTCAGAGGTAATTTATACTTTATAACTTTTCACATAAAACTGCTATTCAGATATGTAATCCAAGGGTCACAGATTCAACACCTGGCCAGGCCAGCAGGGAACGGGCTTCCTCAGTGTAGTCCTTGGAAAAAGCACTTAGTTCCTTATTTCCTTGCATGATATAGCCAATAATGTTTTAAAAGTGCCATTATAACCAGCAAAAATATAGTCTACCACAAATTAATAGAAAGTGAAATTAAAAGTAACAGAACAGAATCTATTTTGAAGATTCAGGTATGTGTAGATTTTGCAGCATGTTACATTTAGTTCATATTTTGCTTACTGAAGTAATAGCAATAAAGTCAGTTAACTACATTGAATGTTTTTAATTTAATCATAAATTCCCCAGACCACGACTCAAGAATGATAACAACCACAAGAATTACCACATACCACAACTCAAGAATGCCAAACTCTCTGCAATCTGAATGTACACAGTTATCTCATCTGCTGAACTTTTGACCCCACCACGTTTTGATACTATGTAGACATGTAAGCTTATTTCTGCACATACTTTTCGGTAACAAGTTTTTATTTCCAAACTGATGGAAATGTGCCAGTGATAAAGTTTGATCAGGACAACTGCAGCCAGCTCTTAAAAATTTCCGATTTTAATAGTACAAAAACAGATACCAACTTATGCACATTTTGGCAGAAAATCCAAGCTGTCACATATGAACTAAATTAATACAAAGTATCCTTTTTTTGTTTAAATTAATTCTGACAAGATTGCTGGTGAGATCATTGCCATAGCAAAGAACGCACTAGGCAAGGTTTATTTGGCTTGAATAACACATTAATGTTCATAGATGGTTGCAGAAAATTCAGGTTCCTTTTGGAGGAATTGATTCAGTTTACTTTGAGAAATAATAAAAAGCTCTAAAAGCTTTTCTTTCAGCACAAAACATCAGCACTTTTTGAAATGATGAACCAAGCTTTCCACTTGAGCAGGCAAGACAAGCAAGACATGAACTCCTAGTGTATTAGCACATAAGCATTAAACCCATAATAATATTATCCAAGTTGACAGCTGAATGTAGTCACCGATGTAAAACATTTAATCTTTAATACAAAACTTCAGCCTTGTTCAGCTTTCTGCTTAAAGGGGACCAACATGCAAAACTTAAATTCGCGCAAACTTCATATATAATTTGCTATATGTATAAGGTTCATTTTCTGAAAATTTTTACCTTTTATTCTTACTCGTTATGAAGAAATTATGAAAAACCAATCATCTCTCCCAATCCTTCTTGAATAGAACAACGCGCTTCCCTCCCCCTGTAAAAATAGCAGGTGTGATGTCATTTGAGACACTGTGTACACGCTGGCATTGTTGATCATGTATTATGGAGAACTCGCCCTGGTTGTTAAGGCTTTATTTATTGTTGTTTTTCTTCAACTAAATAACTTATTAAATCTATAAAATTTGCAACTTTTCAACTTTTCCTTTTGATCAACTCCGCTTCTGTACTTAATGAAAAAGAAGTGGCATCTATCCCTTTTGCTCTGCTCTTCAAATCATTAAATGCATTTTAACTGGAAAAATAGAGCGGGTGTAAGCATAATGTGACATCTGCAGTTTTATACATGAAAGGGCTCCAACCTAATAACTAAAGTCATCCTGGGACGACTTTATGGCATGTGTCTTTATAACCCGAAATCAACTGAGTTCTTGGCATCAATAATCCAAAGAGTTATAGTATCATCTCTCTAACTGAACAATTTAATCTGATTTTTCATTGAGATTTGCTGACCATTGACGAATGATACTTGAACTCGATAAAAACCATCATTGACACCTACTCATGAAATCCGGTCGCTGTTGAGTTCAACATCAGGGTTAATGCACAGAATTCGGATGGTTTCTGAAAGCTATCATGTACTATGCACATCATTTAGTTTATTTCTTCTTTTTTGTCAGTGTTCGTAATTTTATTATTTCTCAATAACTAAGTTAAAGTTGAACGAGAAGTTTAAAAAATATTTCACTACTAAATTGCCGATGCACAATAAACATGATTACGTTTTTTATTATATATAACAATACCATGATCACGCGTACTAATGGGATTTTGTTACTTTAAATGCATATTTGAACTGCTCAACCTACTTCGGACATAATGAGAAGATCATCTTCAAAAACAAATTTAAATGTCACATTTAATCCAAATCAGCTTGGAAGTTTGGAGAATCAGCCAGATATATGGGCCGAATCAGTCAGCAATTTGTACTGAATCATCCTGGTCTAAGAGTAATTACCACATTAATGAATAATGTTATTATAATAGATTTATCAATCAAGAAAGTTAACAGTAACATTTGTTTAAAAAAAAATTTAAAATTTTTTATCGTGGTGTTTAGGTGTGTGTAGTTATAAGAAATCTAACAAGTTTATATGAACACACAGACTTTCAATTATAAGTGATTTATTTTTCTATTATCACCATTACACAAAAAAGATGAATTCAGAATGGGAAGGAGGGGTTTATGATATAACGAGTGGAAAACAGTCTTGAACGTAAGTGTGGAAGAAAAAATGCATATTCATCCGATGCAGTTACATACAAAATCAAACGTGCATAATAAATTGATGTTGGAAACATTGGATGAAAAAGCGTAAACATTTCTTTAATGTTATTTCATTTGGTAGATAATTTCTTACTTTTCAAAGGTGGAGAAAAAAAAAAGAGTAAAATATATAAGGATTGTTCCAGAACTGATATTATTCACACAATTTAGAGCTGCGCATTGAACCATCTTGTTTCTACTTGACACTTCGCTGCACAAATTGAATACAACTCGTATAAGTTAATCCTCTCAAATGACGTCACATTCTGCTTGTATGGAAGGGAGCTAACAAATTTGCGGCAGGTTCTTTCCATTTGATCTCAGAATACAGGACAATATTTTGTATGAAATGTTTGTGCATATACAATAGATGCAAAGAAAAAATAGTCTGGATAGATTATATACACAAACTACTAAATATCCTTCTATTTACAATAAAATTGTTCAGGTCTGGGTTTTCGTCCCCTTTAAGCAGTGAGGCAGATAAGACAGGAATCCCTATTATATTACTGTATAGACTTTAGACCTGTGGTGATACTATCATAGAGTTTTACTTGAATGCAGCATCTGTTGTAAAAGAATTGTGACTTTTTAAAGTTTTAATGTGAAACTGGAGGCCCCGAGTGGCCGAGTGGTCTAAAGCGCTCTCCGTTACGGATCACTGTCATCTCACCTCTGTCTGTGTGGGTTCGAGTCTTGGATTCAGCCAATGTATGTGAGAAAGCTTGCCAGTAGCTTCTCATGGGTCGGTGGTTCTTTCTGGGTTTTTCCTGGGTTCTTCCTCCATCATTAATACTGGCCGCCATGTATAGCCTATCATGTGCTGAAAAATGGCATTAAACCCTACAACTACAACAATTAATGCGAAACTTTAACAAAATTAACATAACCACAAAAGTTTTGATTACTGTATATCATCATGCTTTTGCAGGAGAGACAGAATTATAATTGCAAAGTTCAACAAATGTAAGTTTCTATTAATTTCATTCACATAAAAATTGTACCAATACAATCACAGGTGATGATGCCATCATATCAGTTACCATTGTTATTTCTGCCACAGTAGGAACATTGTGGTTGTAGGGAGTGAAAGATTGGCAGTGTAATATATCTGACCTTGGATTATCACATGAAATTTCTTTCTGATATTGGATTATTGTGTCAAATCACTTTCAACTAGAAATTTAACAGAAGCATGAAAATAATCCATCCAGACAATGCATTTATGTTTGTTCCATTTTCATTTATCATTCATGGCTCTGTTTTGCATTAGAGCTTTCATATTTTTCAAAATGTATTCATCATTTTATTATTATGACTCTATGGTCTTAAAATAAGTAATAGAAAAGAGTGTGAACCAGAAAGTTTTGTAAAATTCAGCAGATGATTTTTTTCCTCTTAATACATTGTGAAGAATGGAAAATGAATGTATGGTATTGCAAAATGAATCTGGAATGGTCCTAGAATTTCAAACTCAAGTCCTGATAATTAAAGTTCTGAACAAACTTTAGTGTTAGTCTAAAATAAATAATCCAATGTTGGAAGTGTTGATGTGCCTGTGGTGGCCTGTGTCATATTGATGTGCTAACAGTCTTTAGTTGAGTCACAATAATACAATCCAGGAATATATCCTTATTTGAATTTCACTATAAAATCCAAGTCTTTGTTTCCAAGAATTTTATTTTTGAGCACTTTGTATTTTCAGAAACAATAAACATGAATGAAATAATTTGAAAAATTAAATAAATTCATGCCCAAATAAAATACTTGGACACCACAATAATACAACTGATCCTGCTCAGATCTTGCAGCTGGAATAAATAATGTAAAGAAAAATAAGATTATATAGTCCTCTATTTGACCTCAGGTCACAATTAACATTTTCTAAAAAAAGCAATTACCTAAAGAAAAATTTCATTCTAGAAAGTTCCAAATTTTTACAAATCTTAGTTATAATTAGATAGTCTGTTTTTAAAAATTATAAAATGTGGTAAACAACAGGTAGACCTGCTAGTCCATGGAGAATTTCAATGTTCTTGACTCAGATTGAGATAAAGTTGTTTATGAAACTGAAATCAGTGATTCAGGTCAGGTAGAAAATGAACTTGATTTTGGACAAGGTCAGGTCCAAAATACAATTATCCATTGCATATATGCAGACATCATAGCAATATGACTGAAAAATTTGAAAGCTATGTTAAAAATCTAAATAACACACACAGACACATGGAACTTTTACGTGTCATAAAACAGTACATTATTTCTGAGCTCTGTAGCATCAGCATTTATGCTACAGCAAAGTGGGTGGAATTACCACCAGAAAAAATAGAAAGATGCAGATTTATATTTTTTTCTTCCATTAATTAATACATATTTTTTTATACCTGATTTTTTTTCAGGTTAAAAATTACTCATTTTGGAAACAGAATTGGTGTCCATATTTTATACTATTTGGCCTTAGATCTAAAGCAGAGCAGTCTGAACTGCACACGAACAGATGAACCTTTGCAAAAAAGTAGGATATGTTTCAGATTTGGAGTATAATGCAGCCAGAACAGTGTGTCCAGTACTAAAACAAAGTCCAATCTTTTCATTCTTCTGCGCAAGCATGGCCATAATAGCTAATCATAAACGTTTTTTATGCACCAGTTTAATTTAATCTCTCAGAAATGTGTTTGAATCCATTCAAAAACATACCAGAATATGCATTTCCTACTGCCATTTCAGGAAACAAAATGAAAACAATATCGGGGGCAAGTAATTAAATGACATGGTGCTAATCTGACCTCCGCCGAGTGGTCTAAAGTGCTCACCATTCCAGACCACTGCCATCTCACCTCTGTCTGCATGGGTTCGAGTCCAAAGCTCGGCTAGCGTGGGTACGTGGGAAAGCCTGCCAGTAGTTTCTCGTGGGTCGGTGGTTCTTCCTGGGGTTTTCCAGGGTTCTTCCTCCACCATTAATACTGGCCGCCATGTATAGCCTATCTAGTGCTGAAAAATGGCATTAAACTCTAGAACAACAACAACAACTAATCTGACCTCCAAAATGGACACCATGCCATTTTAAAAATCTTGTTATCACTACCACTCCAAAACAGACACCGTGCCATTATATAAATCTTGTTATCACTACCACTCCAAAACAGACACTGTGCCTTTTTAAAAGTCTTGTTATTACTTCCACTCCTAAACGGAAAGTCATATTGACATGGGGTTTTCTGTTCTTATATTGTCTCGTTGGTCCTAAATTAAAATGATACAGATCTGACAGAACTGCCACTATGGTAACTGTCTTGAAAATTTTGTTATGGTTACTCTTTGTTAGTGTTCTTTTTCAGTATTCATGACACCAATTTTACTTTGCCGACTATTTTCAGTAAAACTTACAAAAGGTAGAGATTGTGTTATGGAATGGTCTCAGTGTTAGAGAAATTCATAGTTATAAGTTTTTGTTGGACAGTAAGATGACTGATAAGAATATTTTGACAAGTCACTTTTCACTTTTCTTTAGCCACTTGTATTGGACAAGTGGGTGAAAAATAATTTGTACAGCCCTAATCACTGTTTGCTCATGTGCCTTTTTTATTTAATAAGTGCATTTCTACTGGAGGTTTCATCTGAATTAAAAAAAACACCTGATGGGGAAACTAATGATCGATTTATAAGATTACCACTTCAGTTGTTTTCCTTCCAGTTTTGCAGAAGGTTCTCAAGAGACAGGCTACCAGTTTTCTTTTGGACCAAGTGGAGACAAAGGCAGTAATCAAAGGAAATCTCACTAAGGTAATTACAAGAAAACATTTTTATCACACTTTACTAGTTTCAGAGATGAAAGCATTACTTTGTTGCCATTAGTCATGTCATGATTGCTGTCAGGTTATGTCATGATTGCTGACATGTCATAATTGCTGTCAGGTTATGTCATGATAACTGTCATGTCATGATTGCTGTCAGGTTATGTCACGATTGCTCTCAAAATATTTTCAGTAATGTAAAACATTCTGACAGGAACCTATTTTGTCTTCCTATACAATACATGGAGCAATCGTCCCTCTTTTAGAGACCCACTAACTGTAATTCCTTGTATGACAGTTTATTATATACTCAGCTCATTACCTCGTTTCCAAATACACCGCTCCCTCGATAACTCGCGCCCTGATAACTCGCGAACCCGCTTATAACGCGGTGTCCGGCGTGGATCCCGTTTTTTTTTTTAAAGAAAATATTTTTTAAAAATGAAGAAATTCGTGATCAGAACTGGTGAATGAAACCTTGATATATCGTCCGTTTTATCGTCGAAAATGGCGGTTAGTGCCCGAAAAGTTAGAATCAACATCGTGAAATTTTCAGTTTTAATAAGGAATCACATATCTTGTTAGATATTTTCGGAAAAAATATTTTCTCAGTTCACTGTAAATAATAATATTGTATATGTGTACGGCGAAACAGCGATCAATGAATTATAGTAACTGCTAACAGGTGGCAACACTGAATGAAATGAACACTAATTAAATATGTCTTGTCAGGGGAAATTAGTGTTTTAATCTTTTCATTGTGTTGCAGTGTAAGCAGTATAATCGTTGCATGTTCTCTTCTATTCAAACATGAAAAGAGTCAATTGACCGTCACATCGATGCCCGCGAGCACATCTGTGAGAACCTAATTAAGTGCCGGCTGCATTTTGATTGACGACTTGGGAAAGTGTTTGATGCATTGTAAAAATCAATTAAAATAGACCTGCTTTGTTTTATCACGTTAAGTCGGTCTTTTGTATCAAATCAGGTAAAAGACGTACAATACAAAAGTTCAAAGGAATGCGAATCCTACATGCATAAACTCTTGTGGTCAATATCGTGTCTCAACATCAATCAATTTAATTGGACCAATCGAACATGGTTTCAAATAGTATGTACTTATTGTCATTAAAGTATATATTAATCAGTAATTTATCCTAATCATTGGTAAATGTGATCATGGAGAGCAAGGGAATCAAGCGAAAGGCGTACTCGGTGAATGAAAAGCTTACTGTCATAGAGAGGGTTCGTAATGGTGAATCAAGATCAAAAGTTTGTAGTGAACTTAAACTTGCAGAGTCGACACCCAGAGGTTGGCTCAAGGATGAGCAGAAATTTCGGGATTATTTGCATGAAGTTGATTCTGATGATGGATTTAAACGGAAACGGGCATGCACTGCAAACGACATAGAATTAGATGATGCTGTGTACACCTGGTTCACACAGCAACGTGAACAAGGTGTTCCAATTTCGGGAACAATTCTCAGGGCCCAGGCAGAGAAAATGGCCAAAACTATGGATACTGATTCAGATTTCATGGCAAGCCATGGATGGCTTTGGAGATTCTAGCGCCGACATGGAATAAAACAAAATTCGTTGTCGGGAGAGATACGCTCAGCAAATCAGGCGGCCGCATCTAGTTATCCCAACCAACTCCGAGAGATACTGACCCGTGATAGATATACAGACGACCAAGTTTATAATTGTGATGAGGCTGGTCCATGCTATCGGATGATGCCAGACAAAACTCTAGCTACCAGAGATGATACACACAAAAAGGAGGGTTTCAAGCTGAACAAAGAGAGATTAACACTTTTGTTTTGTGTTAACAAAACTGGCACACATAAAATGAAACCATTATGTGTTGGCAAATACAAGTCTCCCCGTTGTTTTCATCACATGAATATGGACAGCCTTCCATTTGTATATAGAAATAGTGGAAATGCATGGAAGACTGCAACAATATTTACGGAGTGGTTTTCTAAGATGTTTGTCCCCGCCGTCAGAAACCACCTGCGATCCAGGGGCTTAGAGGAGAAAGTTCTTCTGCTATTAGACAATTGCCCAGCAAATATTGTCGTATTCTCACTCGCGTATTTAATTTTTTTTTTTAATATATTTTTTTTTTACATGTCTGACGTTTAGACCCATTAAATTCATGGTTGGTAATGGGTTATCTTTGTGAATTTATTTTTTTATATTTTACTCTATCTATCTATCTATCTATCTAGTGATAGCAGATTTTTTTTTAGAGCAACACAAGTTTTGACGTTGTCATTTTTCAATATGAATATTATCTTTTTTGATAAAAGAAATCTTGATTCATTTTGAACAAACAATAAAACTAGAATGTATCCAAATCAACACAAAAAGCAGTGACGTAATACACAATGTGTTTAGCGATAGACGTTAAGAGTACTGATAGCTCGTGGAATAATGTTTGTTTTTACGATCTTTTCAAGATACTTTATCCAGAAATTAAAGGTAATTTATAAAGAAAAATGAGCAACACCTTTATAAAGAAATATTTATTCACAGTTATTTTCAGCACGATTATAAAACGAGTATTTAACAATGCAAACCCCCCCCCCCCCTTCGCCTCTCTCTATCGATCTCCATCTCTTTATTAGTTTTTTTTATAGGTCCCTCGGTAACTCGCGCCCTCGCTTATAGTGCGGTCGATGTTTTTGGACCCCATTGTGCGCGAGTTGTCGAGGGAGCGGTGTACATTGCAATGGACGATATAGGAAAATTTTCACTTATTGGGTATCATTGGGCATATGTAAAACCCAGTAGGTTTTTCTACCTATTCTAATGGATTTAACGTTATAGTTAAGGATCTACTTTTGAAGATAGGGGCCTAGTGGTCTAAAGCGCTCACTGTGCCAGATCACCACCATCTCACCTTCTCCAAGGCTTGGCTAGCATGGGTACGTGGGAAAGCCTGCCAGTAGCTTCTCATGGGTCGGTGGTTCTTCCCAGGGTTTTCCAGGGTTCTTCCTCCACCAGTTATACTGGCCGCCATGTATAGCCTATCTAGTGCTGAAAAGTGGCGTTAAACCCTACAACAACAACAACAACTTTTGAAGATGCTTACTTTGGGACAGACGGTCACACATTGCCCCTCCATTGTGTAGTTTACATAATTGCTTACTTTGGGACAGATGGGCACACATTGCCCCTCCATTGTGTGGTTTAAATAATTGCTTACTTTGGGACAGATGGGCACACATTGCCCCTCCATTGTGTAGTTTACACTTTATTGCTTATTCAGCAAGATTTTTGAGATTATGCAGAATGATTATGCCAGGAAATTGGAACTTGCAGACATAGTGCTCTGTAAGACTGCTACAGGTGAAATAACTGGAGTATCAAGAATGTGATTCTAAGATGGTTAATACAGAGACAATTTCAGACACACTAAACCTATACTATTTACACCAAAGGACATACTGGCTAACAGAAACTCAGTTCTGATTTTTTTTATATTGCTATCAGCATCACCCCATAAATAAAAAAAAAGCCACAGTCTTATATATTTCTAATTTAGTTCATGAAGAAAGGTTTAATCCATATGTGCAATATTGGTCAGTTGATTTAAAGTGCTACAGAGAAAGCAGAATTTTGTGTTCACAAAACAAAGTAGTTGGTGAGGAAAACATTATTGTATACCTGGATTTAAGGTGATGTGCATTTCTGTAAAATTCAACAAAGTAACTGGACATAAAATGCTATCAAGTTATCGACTGTGATAAAAATATGTACCAGATTAAATGGATAATTGTCAGTAACATACTAAGTTTCTCCAGCAAGAAACATTTTCATGTGCATACATTAAAAGAGATCGCCCGCTTCTTTAATAAATTAAATAACTTATGCTGTTTGGTGGCATGGAATGGCTTGGAGCTTTACAACACAGCAACACAAGTAGGCTATTTAATGCCAAGACCATTGGAATCGAGTACCTTGCCCAAGGACACACCATGGTAACTTACTCAGGTAAAAGTTATGGCCTGTGGTTAAAAAGTAGATGTGCCAAAGGTAAATTTAATCAGCAAGACTATATAACCATGATAAGCTCTCTCAAGGAAAATTAAGAATAAACTCATATTCAAGGCAGAGATATCTAATTCAAATATTTTTTATCTATACCAGGTAAAGAATGGTGTAACCAGGAAGTGCTGGTGTGTGTTGCTAGGAAGGTACTTCCTGTACTACAAGACAACTGCAGACAAGGTACATTTGCTATATCAATGCTCATCTCGTAAGTTCCACCATTAGTATGTTGTATCACCTGAAAATTATGTAGAGTGATCAGCTTAACATTTAATCACCTTAAGTAAGCATGTTGAATAAATTGAGTTTTAATTACAATACAGAGAGTGCTTTGACTGCCTAGTCTAGTGGAGAGATGTTGCTAAGCCTGAAGAAAAAATCTTTGCTTTTGGAGAATACACACCCCACAACCCCACAAACATATCACCTCCATGCCATATTAGAATTCTGTTCTTCTCAGAAACTTAAGATGTTAACCCAGTAGTTGGCATACCTTTAGATTTAGTCACTTGGCAAAAACCTAGAGTTTTATCACATTTTTTGTTTGTCTTTGCTGATCAGGACATCCCAATGAAAAGGTCAACCTCTTCTATGTGAGCAAATATTTATATATTTACATTTCTCTACAGATATATTACCCAATCATATTAACATGAGGAGTACATACACTGCCTTGCAAATGCAGCACACCCAAGCTGAAGTATGGTGTTCACCATGTATTTTTCCTTGTTTTAGCAACAAAAGGTTCTGAATGGTCATCTGCTTGTGGAGGCAGAAGTGAGACTGAAGTGGTCCATCCATCCTTCCATCTTGCCATTCATCCATTTCCAGATCTCTGCATTTTCTCTGGCATTTATCATAATTTATGGTGTCCAAAATAATTTCAGAGCAACTCTTGACTGATCTCATCTCTATATGGAATCGTCTTTATTTTGCTAATTTATAGGCATCAACAACAATGAGCAGGATCAGGTTTGTGGTGTGCAGACATTCAAGCTAGCAGAATAATCACCCCACCTATATTGTATTGGGTACAATTTACACCATACATGCAGCATGTGCCCATACTGGTCCAAGGTGAGATGGGTGACCAACAAAGCCAAGAAGTTGACCTGTACACTGAGAGAGCCAAGAAAAAAAAAATGCACAAGGATGCATATATTGCTACTACCAAATTGTTGCCAATTTTCTGATTTTAATTTCCTCATGTGGAAAAAACACCTAAGCAAAAAAATAAGGCAGTTAGTGCCATCATGAGCTTCTCATACAGGTACAGACCCACCACTGCCCATGCTTCCACAACCAGAATATAAAACTATAAAACCAATACTAGCATGGTATGATGGCTTAACAAGACAGACCCTTATGAAATGCACTGATATTTTCCTGTTTAGCCAGTACTGGATTTAACATCAGACACTTCATAAGGTATGGCACTAATACTGCCTATGCTTTCTTCTGTCAAGACAGGGTATGGTGATCAATTTTCTGGTACACATAGTGCCAGTACCAAACTAATGAATGAAAGAATGGTCTGGCACGAGGCAAGTCCATCATTGGTCCCAAATCTATTGTGAGTGACCCAGTTCCTGCTATGGCTACTTCACATTCTGGACATCCATTAACCAGTCCCAGAGATTTGATGACATGCATTGTAAATACCTGGATATAATTATCAGAGGATGGACAGAACTCCAGCTTCATTTACTATCCCTGACAACCTGCTTCACTGGCTTGTATGTTGTAAGCTTTGCAGATATTGTTGTTGCTCCAGTTGCTTGAGTTTGAACATTTGATTATAAAAACCATCTTCCTCCCACAATCTGACAATGTCCAGAGAAGGCACAATCTTCCATACATCAGTGGAAAAAGTCTTTCTAATTCTGCATCCAGGGTTCTGTCCTTATCCTGCTGTGTCTGTGGCCTTTCACAGATTTCCTGTATCCATTGATTTCTTTAACTAAAAAGTCCAGTCTTTGTAACAACTTCCACAATCTGGTTGAGTTGCTGACATCCTACATTATTTAGAAAGGCAGCTCCATGAAACAGGTGTCAACATGCCTTTTTTCTCAGCAACAACTCCCATCAAACTTTCATTTGGCTTTTGACAAGTGCAGATTTTTCAAGGAAATCCCAGTTGTCAACAGAGGCATCAAAGTCCAGGAAATTTAAAAACCTTGGTTTGTGTGTATGAACTTTAAATCCTTTCAAAACACATATCAACTTGTTTAAAATGTTGTTGCAATAGGATCCATGATGTGGCGATGTTTCAGCAGTCTGAACACAGCCTGAACCCCACCATCGAGAACTCAACAGATACACACAATTTTGGGAGTCATTCTTCTGCTTGGTTTTCATACTTAAAACTCTAGTTAAAAACTCACTTCTCGGATACATTTCATTTCATGGGTTATTTTCTGAGAGACACCAATGACAAAACATAGGGAGTTTATGATTGGTGCTGACACATCTCAACCAATGGACCATTCTTTGGAAATGACAATATGCTAACCCCACTCTTTTCTGACATACCCCTGAAGAAAAACCCTAGCATCTTACCACAGGATGGGAAAGACTATGCCTCAGCGACCCATTGGTTTCAGTTATCATCTCTGTGGGCCTCCAGATCACTTTGGGCACATCTTTTCATTATCAAAGGGGTCATCTTCACTTCATATGACCCATACAAACCTGACATTCTGCAGCAAGAAATAAGCATTCCTCATGAAAAGTGTTGCAGAGATTTTTCACAGCACCAACTCATGGGAAGTTTTACTCCAGACTCTTATTGTTTCGACAGCCAGTGGCAGACTTTGTCCAGTCATAGATCTAAGATTTCAACTGAAATCACAATTTGGAATGAAGATGCTAAGATTGGTCCTCTATGCCATTCGGAAGTGCGGGGGGAATTTTTAACTCAGTCTTGACCTCCCAAATGCATCCTCTCATTCCCATTCACAGATCTTCCCAAAAATACATGAGGTTCACATATATTGAAATCATTGTACAAGTTTACAACATTCCCTTTTGTTTTGAGTGATGTCACACATCGGAACCACCAGCACAACACATCTGTGACATCCAATTGCATGAGGATCATTTTACAAAGGACAATGAGAGTAACCTTCTATAGCAAAACCTGAAGTTCCTCATTTTGCACAGGTTTCACCTCTTGGATTATTTGTCAAATCCTGATCTCACTCCATCAAAGCATTTCATTCATCTGATTGTTTAGTGTAGACCCTCATGAATAGAGTGTCTCCCTCTGAATTATGCCTTGAAATATTATGATTAGAATCTACAGTTTTCACAGAGAATCAGATTTCAGCCAGGGAATTTTTCTTCTTGTGGGATGCCTCAATGCAGACATGGTTCTCCTTGTTCTGGATTTTTGAGGCTACTGCAGATGATCCTTGCATCCCAGTGCTGCCCTCTACACCAAATGATCAAAGTTTACGACACATGAGATTCCACAAAAGAAATGAGAGGACCTCAGTTTACCTACAGCAGGTATTCCACTGTGGGATCAAATGCCAGATATCATGATTGAACAAACACCAGTGCAACAAACTGGAGAGCCCACATGTCTTACTTCCATATAGTGAATGGGTTGGGATCCTTAAGGACACTCACTACAAATCAGTCTCCTGGTGTCATGAAGGCCATAATGAATGTCTTTCTATCATGGCAGGAGATATTTTCAGTTAGTTAAATCTGTGCTTGTTGGGATCCACCTCTTGTGGCCCTATTTTGATGAGGTGCAGCACCAAGGTTCTCAGCTTCAAATCATTAGTCCCAGATTTAAATGCCTGGGCTGGAGTGCCACTGTTTGCTTCCCTCACATGTGAAAAATCATAAAACAATGACATCATGAACCAAGCAGTAGAGATTCCCAGAAAGATCCTGCCTTCTCATCTCCTGAAACAATCCACATGCAGGTTTTCCGTCCTTAAGCAGATAGGTTGAACCTGGCAGCCTGGCTTACATGAAACAATTCCAAAAAATTAAAAGTTCTTTGAACAACTGCTGGACATGAACAAGAAGGTCTATAGTTTGGTTGAATATAAGGGAAAATCGAGAGTTTTCTACCAGTGGTTCAAGCAGAAACATATTTATCTCTTAAAAACCTCATAACTACAAATAGCTAACTTCCTTCTATGGCTCTTTGAGGAGACATTAATTTAGTAGCTTCACAATGATGTGGATTACTCTTCTTCTGCAAAATGTGGGAATGAACATTTTTTCCAAAACCATGTACACATATCACATGCTAACTATATCCTATATCTAACACAAAACTCAATACTTAAATTACATAGATGGAGATGGGGCCATTTTGGGAGTAAGTGGATAAAATCCTCTCCAAAACATATTCTCCTAACATATTAAAAAAACAGGTGATATATTGAAAGAAAAAACCAATTTATATAGCAAATAATAATTCTTTGATAATATTTATCAAATTATAACATGGGCACACCTTTCAACATTCTCACTGGTTATATCCCTGGACAAGTATGCACAACTAGTCCAGTTGTAACTAACAGTTGATGGGATTTAGCACAAGTCCCTCTGTCCAAGAGGGAACCATTCCAGTCTGACTTCGGACAAGTGGAGCAGATGACTTTTTGGCACTTTTGTTGCTAAAACAAGCCAAAAGATATAATGTATGCATTTTTACCTTGTGATTACTGGATTGCAAGGTAGTGTATACACTCCTAATATATTGTCATAGCGTGCTATTTAAAAACATTTTTTGGTCTCTGCTTTTAAGATGATGGACTAGAAGGCTAAGTAACTTAAACACTTGGTTTCAGTTATTACTTTTGTACAAATCTGCTCACACTTTGACATTATATAGATTTAGTACAGTATAGGTATAGGAAGCAAATGAAAAGATTGCAATAAAAAGAATGCATCTTTACCATTTTTATATAAACTATAGGGTTAGATAATTTCACTTATGACCTTAAATCCCCAAAGGATTGATTCAGTGGAAATCATGTTTTCTTTCTTTCCTTTATAGACTCCATTTGGTCAAATTCATCTGCAAGATGCAAGGCTTGAGGATGTAGACACATCATGCGACTCAGATGATGACTCAGACACCCCTGTGGAAAGACGATATGTGGTAGCAATATGGCCATCCTACCAACGTTCACCCACCTACCTCATCATGCCAACCAGACAAGAAAAGGTACATATTTATAGACATAATTTTTGAAGAAAGAGAAACATCAGTGGTGTTTTAGGTTTAAGCATTAAGGGTCAGGTTTTGTATTTAGCCATTTGTTTCTGAAACTGTGCATATATAATCATGAAACTTCATGTCTGCATTGTGCTTGAGGTTTACTATGTAGCGCACCCCTAGCAAAAGTAAATCACAGTAACCTGGTTGCCACACCAGCCAGACCACTGGTCTGATGCCAATTAATTTTGTGGCAGACTAACAAAAAAATAAATGGGCAATCTGTCTGGCTAGTTGGATATTTAGGTATATGGACTAAATTAACTATAAATAGTATATTTTATCGTATTGAAAGAAATAATAGAAACCATGTGAAAATTAAGTAACCAGGAATTGTCACTAATGTCAGTAAGCTTGGTGGGGTTCTGGAGTTTTCCCTACCGTGATTCTAACCCCACCCTGACACTATTAGTGAAAGTAATACAACAATTGTGGGGGCAGAGCTGCAAACTGGTTCTGATAACCCACTAGTGGGACAAATCGTGTGTCATTGATCAACTCAGTTTAACAGTAGATGTACCCAGGAAAATCCCAGCCGAGCCAAATTTACTCAGACAGCCACTGTCATGGGTATTTCATTCCTATCCAGACTGTTCCCTTCATTTGTGGCTTTTGTCAGGACAGATCTGTGAACAAAGGAATTCCATCCTATGAGGGAAATGGCATATCTTCAGGGACTGGTGCAGAGTCAACAACTTGATCCATTTCAATGCCTCAATCCCACATTTGGCTGATAACTTTCTCTGGTTATTTGAGGAGACACAATGAGTCCTGAGTACTAGCAATAGCTACCACTTAACGTATTTGCTGGCCTAAAAGTCGATGCGGAGTACAAGTCGAATCAGCAAATTTGGCAAACTTTCCATCCTTCGTTGTTATATAAGTCGATGCTGAGAAAAAGACAACAACACCTTGGAATGTGTTTTCCACTTCGTTCCACACAGCATCACAAATGTTATTCTACCTGTAATTCAGTAACCTTTCCAGTCAGGATCATCAAATGTAATGAAAAGTACCTAATTTGTTTCACAAGAAGTATTTTACATGTATTATGTTGTTGTTGTTGTAGGGTTTAATGCCATTTTTCGGCACATGACACGCTATACGTGGCGGCCAGTATTATTGGTGGAGGAAGAACATGGGGAAAACCATGGAAAGAACCACTGACCCACGAGAAGCTACTTTCAAGCTTTCTCACATACCCACATTAGTAAATGTATTATGTACTTTTAGCTACTTATAATAATGCTGACCCCAAAATTTACTGAGTTACAGATAGGATAAAACTCAAGATGCTGTGTGGAATTAAATTATAATAACTTCTGGTTTCAAAAATATTAAAAGTATCACTGCATGCTATTTCAGATTAACAGCAATAGGGAAATTGCATCATTAATACTAAAATGCATTTTCTGGGGGTGGGGTGGGGTTGGGGGTGGAAGGGAAGAGAGATAGATAAATAAATATGGTCCGATATACGAGAGAGAGAGAGATCAGCTCGTCATTGATTTTTTTTGTTCTTTTTTTTAACTTATTGCCTCGTGTTGGTGAAGCTTTTGTCATAGAGAGAAAACAATAATAAATGAAACAGTAAATGTAAACTATGAAATACATACCATACTCTTTCAGGGTTTAAATATTCACAATAGTTATATCCATATAGTCTCCATTAGGTTAAATCCCAAGAATGACTTTTTTTCATGATGTCTAGTTTACTTTGCAAGTATAATGACCTTTCCATTCCCAACAATTAAGATTTTGTTTAAAGTGCATGTACTCTTCCTGTACTTTGGAGGCAATTGTTTTTGATCTTTGCTCATGCTAGATGTCCTTTAAATTGTTAAGTTGGCAAGTTAAAGAAACTGTATGGTACGGTATTCATAATACCCATGGGTAACATTAGTTCCCTGTTGGTAGCCTCACTAATCTGATCTGGTCTGCAGAATCTTGACCCCAAACAGGTGTTATCTTGGAATGACTGAACACAACCATAGCATATTTAATTAGCATGTTCTTGTTGTTGTAGGGTTTAACGCCATTTTTCAGCACAAGATAGGCTATACATGGCGGCCAGTATAATTGGTGGAGGAAGAACCCTGGAAAACCCCGGGAAGAACCACCGACCCATGAGAAGCTACTGGCAGGCTTTCTCACATACCCACGTTAGCCGAGCCTGAGACTCGAACTCACGCAGACAGAGGTGAGATGGCAGTGATCCATAAAGGTGAGCGCTTTAGACCACTCGGCCACTCGGGGCCCCAATTAGCATGTAAATACCACTACAAAGGCATGTGATTTCTTTAATAATGAAGTGGAAACACACATTAGAAGGAATTGCTTAACTAGTGGTATTATTGATAATGGAATATGGTATTGCACTTGTATAGAGGTAAGTGAATAATACTGATTTACAATTGTGAAGACATCTCTGTCTGTCTATCTGCCTATTTCTCTCTCAGTAGGGCATACAGATTATTTGATCATTAGGTGCAAGAAGAAAATGGTGATGGTATATGTCTTTGTCATGGCTATTCATCTTTAAACTTGTAAATTCTAATGCACATATATGTAATTGAATTTAAACAACATATATTACAAACAACGTACATTACTGGTGTATGCTGCTTTAGCGCAATTACATCTAAACTATGTTAATTTTTAATACTGATGATCATGTAATTGTTTAAAATACTCACTGTGGGATCCTATATTTGTTCATACACGATCTCTTCCCCAAAATGAAATATTTTGTTCACATTATTTTTCATACAAAAAATATGATAATCCGATTTGGATGACATAATCCATATATGTCAATTCAGAGTATAAGATGAAGCTAAGATTTTCTGGTCAGAAAGTATCATCTTGTAGGCCAGCAAATACAGCAATGATTTCTGAGACTTTCAAGCATCATTGCACAGAAGATATTGGTTATAATAAAAGTCCATCAAATAGGTATTTTGGACTTGAACAGACTAGGATTACTGATGTTTCCAAAATTAAATTTCTTTTGGGGTTTTGGCCCAGTTCAGACAAGTGGAAGCCATTATCCAGAACTTTGTTTAAGCTGAAGCTCCAATTGTGCATGCAGTGTAAGTGAGTTACATGCTCTTTCACTGCACCCTAACCATCTTGAGCTCAGATTGGATGGTTCTTTCGTGTTAAATGACACAGCCAGGCATTGAAGCACAGAATAAATGGGCTATCAAAGAGTAATCATATGCACCATCTTTTCAGTACTTGAGGGAAGCAAGCATGCTGGATCCTTTGTGTGCACTCAAGCATTCATTGAAGTGCACAGTGAACATGTGGAAAAGGAAAATGATTATTTCGCCTGTTGAAGACTGGGAAAGAGGATATCATCTCTGGAGCCCTTCCATTGTGGCTGAAGTGGGTTATTCTTTTTAGTGTATTTTGACCAGAGTTTTTTTTATAAACATTTTGGCTGATGAAATTAGAAGTGACCTCCATGAGCCCTAATTTTGAATGCAATATTTTGATCCAAGATATAATAGAAGCCATTGGTTGTCTAGTGCAGTCAACCTTCTTGGCTCAGATGACCACCAGATACAATTAACTTCCTCTGACATGGGGAGTGTCTTAGCTGGGTATGGGTGTCATAGATCACATGACACACAGTTATGCTACTTGTCATGTAGGAGAATGGACTGTCCTTCATGTAGAGAATCCAGCCATTCTTCCCTTGAAAGGTGCCCAAGATAAAAGTAGAATGTTTTGCATTCCCTTCTCCTCTTATGACCTAATGTCCTAACATTAATGTGAATTGGGAAATCTAAGGAGAAAATAAATTTTTAAGTAAATTATATTCTTTGAGAATACTTATCTCATCACGTTGCAAATGAAACCTTACCTGCCTCCCCACAAATGTTGCATCCTACCGTTGTATTGTACAGTTTAAAACTGTTATTATCTAGCAGTAGTCAAGGGGATGTAATGGGCAAAAGTTTCATGCCTTGGTTATGTACTGCATCAGAAAGACCACACTTTTTTGCCTTTTCTGCAGAAGGTTGGATTTGGGAGGGAGCTAACTAGTTTTCCTAACATTAATGTGATTCGGTAAGTATTCTCAGAGAACTAAACAAAATTTGGCTATCTTGTTGCAGTGAACATTTGGGACTTCATATTATGCGGCAATCAGACAAGTGGAAAGTAGCAATGCTATAGAAATGGTTTCCCAAAGAGCCCTGATAATAATAGTTTTATTCCAATTGTACCTGACTTTCATTTCAGAACTCATGGCTGTACCATCTAACTGTTGCAGCAGGAGGTGGAACAGGCAATGTAGGTACTGATTATGAACAGCTGATTGCCAAGCTGATGGAAGTGGATGGAGATGCTCGTAGGTTTTAAGCATTCACAATAAGTTCTTCTGTTAGGAAAGTGAAAATGAATTTGCCCTGTGATTTTTTAAAGACATTTATGAGTGACAGATTATGACTTTTGAGATCTCCCTCACCATAGGAAGGAAGTTCTGACAGTGTTATCTTGTAGCACGAGGCAAAATTTATTGCATGCAATGTTGATAGCAGTTGCACCAACAAACTCTTGCACATTCACAGGTATGTGTTTTAATAGCTAACTGACCATTAACCCTTTTCCAAAACAAGTTACCACTGCCCAATATTTGTACAATGATTTTACATGCGGCTATCATAAACATTTGCTTGTGGCAAATTGCCAACTCCAGAGATGTGCAGACTGTAGGTTATGGCTCTTGAGACTCTCAAAATACTAAGATTTAAGTATTTTAGATGTCCCAAGAATTAAAACGTCAACAATTGGCAAAAAATCTTTTAGATATGCAACTGCCATACTATGGAATGAGCTAGCAAACTACTCTAGAGAGCAATCAAACTTTAATTCATTGCGATCTTTAATTCTGTCCTGGAATAGTTTGTAATTGCTGTAAATAATACTCCCCTCCTCCCCACCATATGACAGTTAATGTTTGTGTTGAGCTTGTTGTTTTTCTGTCCTTGTCTGATGTAATAATCTACTACCATACTGTTCGTTCCTTTCTTTTTCATTAGGGCATATGTTGCATCGCAATTTACTTTTTCAGTCCTAATTTGGAGCTTTTGCATTTATTTAAATTGCAATTTTGATCAATAATCTTAATTTTTTTTAAAGCCTAAATTATGGGTTTTAAACTCACTATTACTGATTTTTAAAATGCTTTGTCCAGTTTGGATTATGTATTATGATGTGTTTGGATGTCTTGTTAATCAATTTGTTGTAATGCCTTATTTGTTTTATGTGATCTCAGTAAAATGTTCACAAAAGCCTATGTTAAATTGTTGTTTTAAATCATGCAACGTTAAATAAATCTTATCTTGTGTTTATTTGCCGTGTTGAGCTATCACATCACTCCATATCTGTAAATGTTGATATTGTAGTGTTATTAAATTTCCACAAATGTAATAAATGCAGCATATTTTGGATTACAGATTGTAACAAATTAAAACCATATTTGAATGTACTATCGTTATTGACTATACTGTAAAAAATATTTTCCCAACTTTTATCGCTCAAAATTCTTGAATATTTGCTTGTGAACATTTAATGATTTGCAACATTTTGTGAATCAGAATTAAATATTTACAGATTTTTAGCTAATTTCGGAACTCTGCCAAGGAATTAACTTCATTTTTCTCCAGGACCAGAAAAGAGACAGATTTTTTTTAAATATTGAAGTTTTAAAGGTAAAAACATAGAATTTGTGATGTCTTCAGAATGTTAATTTCCAAAAGAATTATTCTACTCAAAACCTAAACTATTCACAACTGTTCTGCGAAATAGACTGTCTCCCCAACATGGCCAAAGCCTGAATGAGGCAGCAGTAGACAAATTTTGTTAAATAGGTTCACAAAGGTACCATTTTCTGGTTCATATTTAAATTATATTACAGTTAATTCTCTGCTACTTTAGGTGAGATATGTTTGCTTTTGAAAAGATTATTAGATTTGTAATATGGTACTGTAATATTTGTTTTCAGATTCTGTATATTGGAAACATCCAGTTCTACTGCACGCTAAAGATCCTATGAGAACACCCGTCACAACACTTCCATCTGTTGAACTTCAGAGAAAAGCGGTGGAGCTATTTCAGGTACTGTTAAGATATCTTCATTTTGTTTTTGTCTCATTTGTGTTTCATTTGTATTCCTTTTGAATTTGTATTTCAGCTATCATCACATCATTTTTTATTTAGTCTTAAAATTGCATTTTGTTGTTATGTTTATCATGTCCATATATTATTTTCCTTCATTTTGTTCATTTGGAATGCATTTATCAAGGTCTGGATTTCCATTTTAATATTAAATGTAGATAACCAATGCTCATAAAATCCAATAGCCCGCTGTCCAGGGTCCCTCTAATTTTAGATTGGGCCTGTCCAGCATTCTAAGTGAGGTGCCCGTCGCGCTTGTAGATAAACACTAACTTGCCTGAGGAAACTTTAATTGTGATTATGAAATGTGTAAATGTATTTTAAAGATTCTGACATACATGCCATAACATGGCGCAATCTAAATCAGATCACTATGTGAAATTGCAATCAGATTTTAAACAAATTGAAGGATGGCATATCATGCTAAAAATACAATTTTGTACTCCCAAACCTCTCAACATGGTTTTGTTTCCAGAAAACACAATTTTCAGTAATCTTCAAAAACGGAAGAAGAAAAAAAAGTAAAAGAAAACCCCACCACTTTCAGTATATGCCCGCTACATGTAGCATGTATAAAGGGTAAAGAGTCATGATTGGAGCTGATCTAAAACCACCCGTTGGACAGTTTAAATAGCAGCAGTTAAAGGTAAAGAGGTCAGGTATAAGCCACCATTTCACATATTACTTAACTGGCTGACAATAATTATTTGCTTTGGTAGGATCAGGAAGTGGAACAACCCATTATAGGTAAATCAAGAGATGCTAGATGCGTGTACAAGAACAAAAAATATTGCATATCATTTCCTTGAATGAGAATGTTTAAACCATATGTATTATATTTTTGCCAAGTTTGTGAACAGCAGCAGCATTTCTTTGAACTCAGATTTTACTGCAGAATGCAAAAGCATGATCATTTCAGATCTTAGAATAGCGTCCAAGTGTAATTCATTTTTGAAGTCGATTTAGGAAGCAATTAACTATCAGCAAAGCCCAACCAAAATAAATATCAGAACTCTTGGTTGATGGAGTTTTACTTTGAGAAGCATGCCAGCAAAATAAAAATAAAAAGATGAGGGGAAAGGGGTGCTATTCTTTGTATGTACTGCAAACAACAGACTGACATACGTCAACTTGGTTCTGACCAGGATTCACTCAGAGAATCTAGCAGAGAAGTTTGAACACCAGGACCATCCAGGTCCTGGTGAGTGCAGTGCTGAACACTAATGAAATTACCTTCAAACCCCTTTGGACCCTATTGAATTTATATTCAAATTGTAACTATTGCAGCATTGTGTGACAACATTTAAATTTGGGCAATTTTGGGTACGTGGAAATTGGAGTCGGAGGTTGTGGAATTTTGGTTAAGGCTTGTGAGTTTATTTAAGTCATCAGCCTGGGGCCTGTGTCTTTAAAACATTTCTTTGAGCACAGATAACTATTGCTTTTGTACCTTGTCTCACTAATGTGTGATTTAACAAAATAGAAGATGCATAAAATTCAATAGTAAGCATTGAATTTTTGATAAATAACAATATAACTGCAATAAATGTAAAACTATGGTTGTAGAATAACATATGTTTTTTTTCTTCATTATGTTCAAATAATAAAATCACTAAAGGCAGCAGTTGTTGGAACATTTATGTAGCTTATAAATAGCATAAATCATCTTTCATTGTAGAGAATAAAGAATATAATCATGAATTATCACATTAAAGGACTTTAAACCATTAAAATTTAGTGGCAGCCCAAAAATACAGGTAAATAGATTTTCACTTTCATTTTTCAAGTGCATTCATGTTTTTTTTGTTTCATTTACACACATGTGAATACAATAGTTGTATAATCAGTCTTGTGCATATTTATTGACACAGCATCTCTGCATATGTGCATATGCTTATATGCTCCCAGGGCACTTGATTGTGGATTCATACTGAATTTGTACGAATTCACACACTAGGAAAGCAATGATGTTCAAGAACTTATGCAAATTTATTAAGTCGCACATATGAAAATGTACTCTGTGCAGTATACAGTTTTATTCAGCCGTTCACCCTTAAAGTGCTTGTCATGACTTAAGTAAAGCTGGTTGAAATAATATAGCACTTGTCAAGAAGAATATTTTGTCACAAACTGTCTACACATCTGGTTTCTTCAGCTGGACGTGAATGGATGTTAAACTAAATTTGATTGGTTCATTGGGCCCCATAACAAGCATTAACATAGCTTGAACCTTGCATCATAGAAGTTTTGCAAATACATGTTTATAATAAGGGCTGTTTAGAAGACCCAAAATGGCTGATTCCCATCATGGTTCATCATTAAAGTTATGAAGTATACAAGATTACGGTAGTAGAGTTGGGAAGGTGTTAATGGAGATACCAGTGATTGATTTTGAATGGTGTTAACTATGAGTTCCGATGTACATACTGGATGGACAAAAAAGGATGGTATGCTTATCAACCCCTTTTTTTTAGTGGTATTTTAAAATTAAATGTAGGAAAGTCAGACAAGCAAGCCAACTTAATACAAACAATTTAAAAGTAAAGTGCAATTTTTGTTTCTTTTCTTGTCACAGTTTAACCCTGCAGGATCAGGTGCTATGAAACCATATAGCCCTTTCATTAATGTTACAGTAAATGTGATTAATGAGAATCTAAAATTGAAATTAAGAAGTAAAACTATTTATTTATTTGATCAAAACACCTGTTTGAACAAGTAGACTATGGCATTATTGGACTTAAAATCCTAATGCAGCATTATGGAACAGTAAATCTGGCATAGTAGTCTGTAGAGTGCCAATTCAAGACAGATAGACTTTGGCAGAGCTTATGTTAGTGAAAATCTTATTTTGGAGCAGAAGTATCCAAAAGACAGTACCTGTGAACTGTGGAAAATTGTACATAACAGCCATAAAGTACAGTTTTTCAAAACCTGTTCCAGCTGGCTATGTATATACCACTTCAAACAGCAGACTTAATGGAGGTTCTCAGTACAGAACAATATTGATACACAGATAAGGAACACATTAAGCTCAGAAACAATCAACAGATAAATGCTTATACAAACAGAAGCAAAATCTTTTAAAGATTTTTTTAATTTCAGTATGGGTTTTGCATATTAGAGCAGGAAGAACGAGAGACAGATATTGAAGTGTTATGTAAATATTGAACTATGGTTGTTTCCTCCTCCCCCTCATTTTTGTTCTAATCTCCCCCCCCCCCTTATTTTTGTGAAAAGGGGGGAAATCTCCCTTTATGATAAAATCCTGGGAACATTTCTGCATAAGTATGTACTTAGCTACCATATTTACTCGTGTGTAATTTGAGTCAAACTGCAAACAACAAAGATCCTGAGCTGCTGTAGCATAATGTACCAGCTGACCAGGGTCTCTCTCGTTCATTCTTCTGGTTACAACACATCATGACATTAAACAGCATAATTTTTTTTTAAATAGGAGCTCAAAATGAAACATTTACCAGTTTTTAACACAACTTGAAATTAAATTAATGAACATCTATTGTTAAAATGGCATAAAGAGTAATATCAGGTCATTTTTGTCAATTAAATGTATCATCTTCAGTTCAACTCAAAGTTGAAAATGCTGATTATCAACTGAATGATGTCATACCATGTACAGCATGCATTTACAAATTCTAAAACAGTAATAGAAATAAATTTTCATGCATTTGTATTATCTAATCAGCAAGCACAGCACACTCACATGAGGCATATTCCCTACATGAATTGCTTCATGATTTTATGTTGTTTGAGACCTGTATGTTCATACTCTGCAATGTTTCTCAACTGCATGATCATGAAGTTTTTCGGCCCCAGAGATTTTTATCATTTTTGACTGAAATGGGGTTAGGGAAAAGCGTTTGGAAGGGGTTAATTCTGAATGTATCCAAACAGATCTGCTTCCAAGAGTTTTTTGCTTAGACTTATGCCTAGTTGTGCTAGAAGCATCATTTTTCATTGGTTATTGCACATGTGCAGGAGGGTAAAAGTTGGATATATTTTTTTTATTGGACCCATCATTCTCCCAATTCCCAACTTATCCTACTTTTTGCAAAGGATCAGCTGTCTATGTGCAGTTTAGACTGGTCTGCCTTAGATCACAGGCCCAAGATTCTAAAATCCAGACACAAAATCCAATTCTGACACTAAGCGAATTTTTTGTGTAAAAAAATTGGTCTCAGAAAACAAGATTTTTTCCCTTTACATTTTGTAATTCAAGTAGAAAGTCCAGATTATTTGGTATCATTGTAGAGCTATATCTGTCGGCTTTTTTTTGTAAAATCAACCACTTGGTGTAGCTTCAATGACCTTGATGCTACAGAGCATGAAGTAGGGTACAGCTTCACCATGCCTACAGGCAGGATTGGGACTGAATGAGTTAAAGAACTCAATATCCTGGCTTTGTAACCACATTAACTCATTTGCCAAATCATTTGCATGAATGGCTTTGTAAATGGCTTCCTTTGGGTCCTCCTCATCACAGTCTGTAATAGAACCTACTTTCTGCTGCTTGGGATCTGTCTTTTCATTTTTTGTCACATTGGAAAAAGAAAAAAAATAGATGATTTAAGTATCAGTCTTGCATTGAACAGTGGAACAGTCATCATTAATGCTAATCCAGTGTTGGATCTAATATCACATCTTTATTCCTTAGCAACATTACCTTGTATATTGCCCAATCTAATTTCTTGAAAATGCCTAGCTTATCTTTCAGAGAATAATATTTTCTTTTACTGGATGTCTTCATTGAGAGATTAAATGTCTTTATTCACTGTTAGTCCAGATAGTTTAAGTGAACAGTTTTGTCTCATAATTTCACTCATAAATATCAAATACATGTAGTCTGAATTAACTCATAATTATAACTGATTTCAGAACAAAGCGAGACTTATTTGTTTTAATTAGCCTTAATTTCAACCACATTATGCAAATTAGCATCCATCAGTGACTGTCACCTTGTATCTTGGCTGCTTTAAAGCACACAAGTCAATAGTTTTACATGACAAATAGCAATGAATTTATTGTTGGTCATTATATATTGACATTTAGACAACTAGATTGCAGAAAGGGCAGCATGTCTTATATACATTAATCCTTTCTACGATCTGCTGCCATCTAAGTGTCAGTAAACAATGACCTGCAATATGCAGGTTTTTTTGTAATACGAGCCGTGATGTGTGTTTACACAGGTTAAGTGATTGATAGCTTTAGTATTAAAGGAAATTGAACATTCCCATTTACTGTTCCAAAATACAGTTGCTGACATGGGCTTATTACAGTTATAGTAAATTTGAGACATTGAATTGGCTTCTAAGAGTCAAATGCTGACTCTAAAAACAATTCTGGTAATGTCCAAATTCAAGTACATTTATTTTGATGTCAGGTTTTCAGATGATGGATGTTCAGAATTCAATATTGTAAAAATTAATTATAGAGGATTATCAGTATACACCAGAAAGAACAGAAAGTGTTATTCCTGGATTCCTATAGAAGAATGCTTGTATATTTATAATCCTCTATAATTAATTCTATATAGCTTGATTTCTTTCATAGGAATCTGGAATTACTGTGTAGGTACATGAGAATTAATTACTAGGTTGTCATGTGAGTGTGTCTGCTACACACGAGTGCATATATAACACCGATTCAGTAACATCATTTCTTGGTGATGTGTGCTTAGTCATGATGGAATACGGGTTCGTGTGTGCAAGCAAGGCAATGAGTGCCGTTTACCCGTGGACCTGGGTTAAAATCTCTTTCGAGTACGAATTAAAAATGATCTAACCTGTATGATAGTAGTATTTTGTTTTTTGAGTAGATATAATGAAATATTTCACTAGTTTGTCTTCAGGTGTAATAAAAATTAGAGATTTTTATTTTCATTAACACATTTCTTGTGCAGAAATGATATATTAAATATTGCTGGTGTGGGGTACTATAGCAACATGACAGAATGCTCCAATTGACTTAAGAGCATAACTTCATTAAACAACAGATTTTTTTTCTAAGGAATTTGGCTGCACCTTTTGTGTAGTTTCACATCCATATGTGAATTGTGTGTTGGCAGACATGCAGTCTAATTTGGTAACATACACTGCACCCAAATTTTTACTGTCTCTTAATTTTGGTTTGCAATTGACACTGACTAGTTCCTGTTGTCTCCATAATTTTCAGACATGATTACGATTGTGATGACAACTAAAATCGTTACTAAAACAATTTTATTCCTATATGTCATCAAGTGGTTTTCTTTCAGATGTGTGCTGTTTGTCATTGAGTGTAAGAGGTGGGTGAAACAGAATAATGAATAGCAATAGGTTATGGATGTTCAGTCAATGATAATTTGCATGAGTCATTTTGAAAGCTAATTTAAAAAAGTTAATCCTTGGAAGCCTGCTTTTGTTGTTTGTGGTTCATTTTTATGCATTTTTGATAGTGGCTTTTCATTCAGATTAAATAAAAATCAGAGTGACTAGTCTTTGCACAATTTAGATCTATTCATTCTGATGGGGGTCACATGATTGTGTTTAAATCATGTACGCCTAACATGACCCTGATGAAAACCAATCATTTTACTCTAAGAAATAAAAAAAAAAAATTGTTTACGTCTTAATCATGTAATCCCATCATGACCTCGACAACAACCAATCATTTTAAAATAAAAATAGAACTTATTTACATGGCTGCTACTAATTTTGAATCAAGGTCAGGATCTAGGTCAACATTTGGAGAAGAAGAGTGGGGGAGAGAGGGAAGGACAACAAGAAAAAGTTAAATCTGCCTAAATATGTTAAACAAGTCTGAAGAACATGCATAAGGACAGATATACTTCCTAAATGGAGGAAGAAAGTAATTCCAAGAGTGAAAATGACATTTTGGCAATAATAGTGGCTTGATCACTTTGAGAATATAATTTTTCTCCCACTGATATATTTCAGGATCTCATTATGAAAATATAATAAATATTTTCTTTATTGAATGCATTTGAACAAATTATTTTTTACTGATGTTATTAAGCTTTCAGATTATATTACATTTTCTTTGAAATTTTCTTTTCAGACTGTGCACCAGTTTATGACCACAGTGATAGAATCTCAGAATGTGGAATTCCATGTGAACCTGGCCCAGTCTGTACTACAGATGTGTGTAGAGCATCCTGAACTGCAAAATGAACTCTATTGTCAGCTGATAAAGCAGACTTCCAGACATCCAGTCCAGAATCGGTCAGCTGTGCAGGTATATTTTTTTACATAAATATTCAGTAGGTAGAATCAGTCATTATTTTCCAACAACTTTCTTTTTTATGCTTCCAGCATGGGCATTTTCTTTTTGCCCCAAAGAGCTTGTTAACAAGACTGTACAGAAATTATTAAATGCTAAGAAAAGTTTTTTTGTTGTTATTGTTGTATTTTTACAAAAACATTTTAGCACAAAGAAGAAAAACCCATTGTGGATGATATTTGGAAGACATGTTTATATGCATATGCTAATGATTTTAGAAGATTTTCATGCCTTTATAGTAATTTTTCAAACTTTAACAAGCTTTTTAAACTTTGCGGTGAAGTTGTACATATTTTTGTAAAACAAAATTGGCCGCTCCAGTGGCCTAGTGGTTAGAGCGTCTGCCTCAGATGCAGGAGGTTGTGGGTTCGAACCCCGGCAAAGTTATACCAAAGACTTCAAAAAATGATACTGACAGTTGCCTCACTTGGTGCTCAGCATTAAGAGGTGAGGGTTAGGACTGGTCGGCCTGGTGTCAGGATAATGTGACTAGGTGGGACATCGTGCTACATGCCTGTGGCATGATGCCTCAGTGCTAGACATCACTATATACTGTCACACTGCAGACATCATAGCGATATGACTGAACAATTGTTAAAGCTATGTTAAAAATCCAAATCACACACACACATCTGCGGCATGATACCCCAGTGCTAGACATCACTATAAACTGTCACACTGCATTCATGGTAGCAATATTACTGAAAAATTGTTAAAGCTATGTTAAAAATCCAAGTCACACACACACACAAAACAAAATCAAGTTTGTTCTATACTTTCTTGTGTCACCTTTTTCCATAACATTTGGAAACTTTTTTTAAAAAAAACCTATCCTTTTCAGCATTTCCATAAAGCTTGGCAGTATATTCCAGATAAAATTTTTGCTTTTCATAATTTTGAGCAGAATTTGCAAAGTGTTGAATTGATCTAGCTGGTCTTGTTGTTAAATCATACCATTTTAAGTTCTTATGAATAATAGAGGAGTAATGCATTACCATAATTGTTCTAATTTAGGCACCCTTTTTATGCCCTTTTTCAATTTTGGGGATGCTTGTAAAAGATGCATTTTAAGAATTTTCAAATTTGAAAGCATCAAGTTTAACTAGTTTACCTTTTCATGTTGAAAATTTGGATTTTTGTCATAAGTAAAATATTTCAAATCTATTTTAATATTCTTTTTAAAACTAAATGAAGATTTAATGACTGTTTATCATGTGATCTTTTCTTTTTAGCTTTAACTTCTAATTAATTGACTTTAATGTAATATTAATGTATATTTTAACTTATATGTAAATTTAGTGCAAGTCATACAACAAACCAGTGCTCAACAAATATCTGGAGCTGAAGACTGCTTCTTAAATTGAGCCATGCACACATTATGTCTGTCACTAATTATTTATCTGAAAAAGGTTAAGAGCAGATCTGATGTCTCTTTAGACTACAGCGATCAAACAAAGATGGTAGCTACCACATGCAAACATGTTGACAAATTTGTAATTACATTCTGTGTTAATAATATGTGTATACATATTTCTTTGTACATATATCTTCATTGTTAGCATGTTTATGTGTGTGTGAATATATACATGCATAGGTTGTTAAATGCATTTACAATTCATATTTATTATGAATCACAAACATCATACTTTATAGTCAACAGCTGTTGTTTTTCTTGTTTAATTTCCTTTCCCTGCTTATAGCCTTGTTTCTTTACTGATAGCTTGACTATGAAGGCCTCTTAAACCCTACTCTGGCCATAACTAGAATTATCTAGAGAATGACTTTGGTTCAGCCAAATCTCTCGGCATATCTAATCAGGGGGTAATAACTCTGCATAGATATTTGGTTTTTGGTGTGTTGTGAATGTAGGGCTTGTAATTAAAACATTAGTGAACTCCTTATTTAGCATACTTGTGAAAATGTAATATAACCCAGCAGTATCCTTGTACGCAAGGAAGAGAAAAACTTTGATATTACCGAGCAGAGATTGCAATCTCTATGTAACCTCACTATCTTGCTCCATTGCCAACATGACACATAATAATACTGTAGCTTCAAAGCAATGCATCTTGGGATACACACAATCTTACATTCCAACACATTGTTTATTTAGTCCATCTCTCTCTCTCACATACAGATGCACAAACTTAGATCAGCAGAATTTTTTTTTAGAGTTCTTTTAATGTATCTAGTTTGGTGACCCAATTTCTTTTATTACATTGTTAGTTCAAAGGTTGAATAGCGATATCACTCGTTAGCATTTGATTGTTCTATAACATGCAGTGAATAAGAGTTTAACTTGCACTGGGATTATTGTTTTGCATAACTAATTAAAAACCAGAGAGAACATCCAACAACTAGGTTAATGCATCCACTGTTACAGTCACCTATTGCTGACATCAATTAACACTGATGCCTCAGACAATTGCATCCAGATTTCTTCATTTTAGAGGGTTATTGTCATCTTAATGTGACTTACCTTTGAGATATTACTTGCATTTTACATTGTAGAGATATTAAATTGTTATGTATATTTGATTTAATTATATCTGATTTGATTGTTTGTAAGTTTTAAAATCTTTATTTTTTTTAAATTTCATTATATGTCCAAATAATGTAGTTCTGTTTGCTAGCAACTTATACTTTGTCCAGAAAATAGTTTGACCTTGACTGTTCATCTTAATAAACACCAAATGTTGACCTAGATCCTGACCTTGATTCAAAATTAGTAACAGCCACATAAATAAGTTCTATTTTTATTTTAAAATGATTGGTTGTTGGTGAGGTCATGATGGGATTACGTGATTAAGATGTAAACAATTTTTTAATTTTATTTCTTAGAGTAAAATGATTGGTTTTCATAAGGGTCATATTAGGCATACGTGATATAAACACAATCATGTGTCCCCCCCTTTCGATTTTGCAACTTGGGGATTTTCAAAACTGCATTTTAAAATACGATATAACCTTTGTTTTAGAGAGATATTCTCAGTTGGGCTTTTTTCTTTACACTGGAAGGTGTCTGTTGTGTCATTTGGAGTTATTTCAGATTATTTGGATTAGAAAGGATTAATTCTTTTTGCTTGGAAAATGTGTGCTCATACGAAATTCTTGAACAAAGACTTCTTATAAAAAATATATTTGGATTTACAAAACCGGAGTGATATTTCTTGTTTCTACTAGGAACTATAGACTTAAACACACTACAGGTTACAGCATACGTCATCGTCTTCCATCTTGGATTCTTCATTGGGACTCGAACTTAAAATCATTAGAACATCTTATTATTAGGACTTTTAAAATTTTATTTGTGGATTATTCTTGGATTATTTTTGGTTTTAATTCTTAAAACTGTAAGTTTATATTTTTTCATTTTTACAGTATTTTTCCAGGGAAATAAATTATATTTTTCAAAGCTTGATGTTTTCACTCTTTCTTATGTAACTGTTTATTTGAGCCTAAACACATAAGAAAATGATAAAACAATTACCTTTTTCGATATGCAAAAAGAGTGTCATTTTTTTTAAAGTGTTAGCTGTACAAACAAGTTTCAAACATTTACTCAATATTTCAGAATTTATTCTCAGATTTGTCAATTTTGGGAATGTCTTCATTATATACACAAAAAAAATACTTTTGTTTTTATGGGCATTGACTTTACCGAAATTAGAATAATTACAATTATTGAATTGTTAAATCATTTCCTGAAACTAATCCCCAGTCCAAGGTGAGATTTCCATCCTTCAGTTAACAACTGGTGGTCTAGAACAAAAATAATCACAGTTCCAGTCTGATGCTTTAGTTGTATCCATCAACCAAAATGTCCTTCTTTACCTCTGACTTATTGCCATGATAACATGACTCTAAGCACTCAAGATTTTCTCTAATTCAGTGGTTTTTGCCATAATTTAAATCAATTGTGTCCAATTTTCTGTTGCATTTGATTTTATCTCTCTTGAATATATTCCACAATCACATTGATGTTAGGATAATAAATTCCACTACATTCCAGATAAAAAGGAAGAAGTTCTTGCCCTTTACCACTGTTAAATGGCTAAAAAAAACGAAAAGTTCACTTGTATTAAACTTTCGCTGTGTTCGATCAAAATAGTACAATGCATGACCTCCAAACTCTGAAAAGTTACATAATTTCAACCCCCATCTCCAGAAAGTTAATATAATAGTTTGTATCAATGTATTTGCTAAATATTGCTTGTATCAATGTATTTGCTAAAGGTTGCATCAGTATTTTTGTAAATGTATGTGAAATTTTTGCAGTTGTGCACACATTCTCATTGGTGCGTGTTGGTTGTTAATTCAGGCATGTTAAAGTAATGGTAGCCTGATAGCCAATTCAGCCGACTAACTTTTTCACATCTTATCCATTGGAAAATGATATGAGATGATGGCAATGCCTCATTCATGCCTCCAAAAAAGTTCTATGTGGGTATAGGGATATTGCAAGATTAGGACAACTCCCACAGTAAATGCATATAAAACCTCAGATCTCACATGGTAATAGACAGAGTTTAGCTTTAAAGTGCCTGTTGAATGCCAGCCACCACCAAGTGTGGGCCAAACCTAAAAGTGACGGCTTCAGTAGACTTGGAAGGTGAGGACAAACCATAGTATGCGAATATAAGTGGAATAGTTGGATACATTTTTTTACCACTGAGCTTTTGACACTGGATTTAAACATTGATGCAGTATGACAGATTAGTGCCACTTCTGTAGACATTAGCAAAAAAAGCTGCGTTCTCTCCTTGCCTGATGGACCCCCAACATTGCACTGTGGGACCAATGGCACTTCCCACTGTAAAGCAGTCACCAGCCAGGAGGGGTCAGAGACTCTTCTTAATACAACAAAGTCGTCAATGCACCAATCCCAAGACAGATAGCAGGCACTTTCTAGTAGGAAGGTAGCCAACAAGCCAATTCTGGGAGGAATCAGTGGCACTTAGCTAAATGAGGAAGTCACCAACTCGTCTACCTCAGGAAGGAATAGAGGCATTTTCAAGAGGGATAATTGGAATTTTTTAGTGCAGAAAGGTTGCAAAAACACACCAATATTAGGAGGGATCAGTGGAACTTTTTGTTTTTAGGGAAGTCATCAAAATCCCCAGTAAGTTCCTCATTTCTGGTATAGGGAAGTGTAATCTTCATCTCATTCATCATAGGGGCCAAGATGGGATAGGTGAATCCTTGCAATGATCTTTTTGCTCTACTGGTCATTGAGGCACCCTGTACCGGACACTGAACAAAGTGATATACCAGTTACCAGGCATCAGTTATCAAGTATGCCCAGTGTATCAACACTAGGTACTGGGCAAGAGGCATGAATTACCAGGTCAGACAAATGCCAGTTAGTGGAAGATCATTTTCACCAGTACCTGACTTCAGAGATTGTCAGCTGGGAACAGATAGCACCCTGCTCACTCTAGGGAAAGTGATTGGGTTGATAACCCCACCCCACCCATCCAATGTTTCCAATGAATCCCTATGGGGTTTGGGGACTCCCACCACTGTGGTGAATCTGGAATGTCTTATCCCCCCCATGGAACCATAGCTAACTTTCACATAATTCATTGTTCAGAGTTAAAAAGAGGTCCTAATCGCATTAGTAGTTTACCCCCATCAGATATCCCCATCTCCATTCCATGCCAAGCAGACAGTAGAATGCGAAGATGTGTAAACATTTGACTGGATGGTAGGTAGTTGATAGCTTTCTTCGTCATGATCAGTATTTGAAAACTCCTGGGCCTTCAGACATGAGAATTCTATCCAGTCTGGACACTGAGAAGAAACTTATCTTCTTCTGCATGCCCACTTAACTATGATAATAGATAAAACACAAGCTGGCTCAAGGTCAGGAGGCAGCCAGGCAATGGAGCGATCAGTCAGTCTCTCTTACTCTATAAGGCCACTTGTTTCAGCATTTAGTTACAGGGTTCTCTCATCTGCTTGGCTGCTTAAGCCCCTTGGCCTAGATTGGGAAGCATCTCTGGTAATGATCTCCATGGTGACCTGGACCTGCATTCCAGTCAAGACTTTAAAACTTATGGAACTTCAGGAATGCACCTTTGTTACCAGTGATTTGTATGTTGACCTTTTCTTGGCAGTCACATTCAACATTTTAAGGTAGGAGCCTTGTCAGCAGCTGCCCTACGGAGACACTCCAGCTGTCACTTTCACCATTGACTGAGCTGGTGCATTTATGTATGGATGCCACACTGGTTTCTTTTAAGGTCTTGTTGGATCACAACAAATATCTAATAAGGGTGACACCACTGGAATCAAAATCCATATTTGGTAGTTTAATCCCAATGGTAGCCTCTCAAGATATAAGGAATAAAAAAACTCCAGTCAGCGGCTGGTGTTTCAGGCCTGCTAAACCAGCAAAGACATTCCCTCAACCTAAGACTGTGCTGGGTTCCCCACCTAAATGCTTTAAGCAAGAATTCATGTGGAACCAGCAGACTACCTTTCAAGCTTCTTGTTGCACCTCATTCACTAATTGAGGGTGTGGTGAGCTTTAAGGGCCAGACAGTAAGTCTATGGACACCTCAAAGCTTCATTAGGAAAGAGGCAGTTGTTACCTCTCCTGCCAGATCCACCTCAAACCCCACATCCTACTGTGTTCCTTTTCAGTGGCCTGGTTGGACCTAACAGATAATGTCCAAGTTATCTCAACAATAAGAGAGGGGATATTAGCTTCATTCATCAGACCTTCCACCTCAATTAAGGACCCCATTTGTTTTTACCAGACCAATCTGGAATCGATAAGGGAAGAGGAATTAACATTTCTAAGGGAAGGGAGCAGTAGAGGGGTGTTAAACACTTAAAACTCCATATTCTATTCCCTGATCTTCCTGGTTTAAAAACAGTGGGAATATTTTGCTTTACCATCTATCCCATTATACAGGTTTACCAGAGAAGAGCACTTAAAGATGGAAACATCAACCTCAGGAATACCATAATAATGATCAATTGGGCAGTCTCCATAGACCTCAAAGATGCTTACCTACATATGGCATCTTTATGTGCTAATGTAAATTCCTGCAGGTCTCTCTGGACAATGAATTCTTGCAGATTTGGGCTCATCTCTTTGGCCTAGCTCCCTAATCTAGAGTCTATACCTGTGTGGTGGAAGCGATAGCAACTGTATTAGGAATGCCTATCCAGATTTTCAATGACTGGTTGATACATAACATTCTCGGATTTATCTTATTTGGAAGTCTGTCACACAGTTAGCAGACAGTTACTTGTCTGGGCCTGATCCCTAATCTAGTCAAGTCACATCTGATTCCTTTACAGAATTTCACATATATAGGCATGAATTGTATCACAGATCAAGTGATGATTCGTGTTTAGAATTGCACAGATAATGTGCTGCACGACAAGAGTGTTCAAGAGTACTTCATTTTCTGCTCACTTCTACATCATAGTTCTGGTAACCCTAAATGTGCTGGTAGATCTAGATCCCAAGAAGAATTAATATAAAGCCTCTCCTGTTTCTAATGCAGGCAAATTCAGCTTGTGTTTTACCGGAATCCATATTTCATCACCACCTCATCTGTTGCATAAATTGGGAAAGGTTTTGGCTGTACTTCAATACACTTTCATGTATACGAATGCCTATGCTTTCCCTCCATTGAGGATAATGCTGTGGAGGGATCTCCTGTAACGCAACAGATGGTCTCTCCTGTATAACAATCCATAGATTCTCCACCTTCTTGCCTGGTTCATATCAAATGATCTGTCTGCCAGGATCAGTTTTCTAGCAGGATTGCAGACTATACCACTAAGGTTAGAATGCAGTCAATGACTTTCCAAGGTTTACAGTGCCGGGTCGAAAGTGTTATTTAATTCGTCTGCCCCTGAGACTTTGTTGTGGATTTTTTTTGATTTTCAGAAAAATAAAATTGATTGGTTTCCATCATTATGGGTTATAGAGCTGCCGTCACTATTACTTTCAAGTTCTGGATGGGTTTGTCCAGTGTGTTTGACCCTCATCTATCAGAACACATCAGGTTGATAAGCTATAAAAAGCAGTATCGTGCTCATTGATGCTGAATTGAAACCTTTTTTGTTTGGTTGGCCATTATCTAAACTTCCTTATGAACCTCTTAAGCGTGATTTACCAGAGTGCATTTCTTGCAATGAACCATTCACTGTTAAGCACTTTATGATAGAGTGTTTCGACCTGCAACCTACGCGTGATCAGTATTACAGTGTGCATGACATGAAGGAACCTTTTGATACAGTGGACATGACTTGTATTATAGAATTCATGAAAGAAGTAAACATTTGTTCTGAACTATAACTTATATGCCATCACCTTGAGCATTTTTATGTAATGTACATACTGTCCCTTATCTCCAATACCTTTTCATCTGTCTCCATTAACATATACCATTTACATCCCCCATTGATTGGGAAGTTTTTTTAAATAACCTTTTCATGTTGTTGTTTTACTTTCAACTCTTTGGTTTTATATCGCTGGTCAATGCGAAACCTCTTAGCACTTTTAAATGATCCTACATATAATCTTTTGTATGGTGCTAGATAGTCTAACAGTGCTGGTGTGCTGTAAAAATATAATCAATCAATCAATCAATCAATCATTAAGTGTGGTTTCTTTTGAGGATCTTACCTAAGATTACTTCTTTTTTATCATCAGCTAGGATGAGTGAAATTCATGCATTACCATTGGAAGTGAGTTTCCTATTTGAATAATAACAACAATTCAGTCTCTCTTTTTTGACAGCTTGTCTTTTGGGTAAAACTTAGCTACCTTTGAGAGTCCCTTAACCAGTATCAGTCCCTAGTCTGAGTCACATATCTGCTAGGGATGATCAAGACAGACATCATTGTCCAGTCAGAGCCTTACATTTCTTTTTGGCTAAATCAGAAAGGGTAAATAATTAGTCAGAAATGTTTGTTTCTACCTCAAAGGGACATCTGATAATTTGGCAGCCACCGTTTGTGGGTGGATTTTTAAAAAACTATTGAACAAGTTTATCAGTCTCACTGAGTGGGATCTTTTCATTCATGAGAATCAAAGCCAATGATGTTTGGGTTTTTGCAGCATCTCTGGCCTTTATTTATTTATTCATCATCAGGATGATATCATGCAAGCTGCTTTTTTGGTGATTTCGGTTGCCTTTTTCATCATTTTACCATCATTTCATGGCATAGCGGAGGAAGTTATTTTTACACTAGGTCTTGTGTGAGCCCAACAAGTTTTCATAAAATCTCTCCAGCAGTTCTTATTGAGTCATCAACCTCCTTCAGGGCTGGGAAAGTCAGCTACATAATAATGGCAGGTAATGTATTACTGCTATTAAAATTCAGTTGTGGGGGTACTAATTTATTTGATATGTACTTACTGTTATTTCCTAATTCCTACCTCATTTGACACTATGGTGTCCTTCAGCCTTGATTCAACTCAAAGATGTGTGATATTCCAAGTGAGTGACTAAAGCATTGGATGGAGATTGTTTATTTTGTTCTAGACTCCTAATTAGTAATTGGAAAAGGGAATTTTCACCTTGTACTGAGAACTATCCACCATGAAAGCAGATCGCAATGCAGTAATAACTGGTAAGTATTAAATAATTAACATTAGTTTTACCCCCAAGAATTTCATATTTAGATCACCTTAAATATTACTGATAAATGTTCTGGAGTTATAAATCTAGTTTGAATTCTTAAGAATAGTTTGTGCAAGACAGGTCTTTAAAATGTGGTTTTCCTTTTGCTGAACCCAGCATAGAGATGAGACTGAATTATGCTGGATACACATAACTGACTCATACATACTCCACCTGTGACCAGTGACATTGGAATACAGTCTTGTGAAGTGTATCAACTTTCACCCTGAGAATTTTTTTTATGTGAACTTAAAGAAAAAACTTTATGATGATATAACCCACCAAAGACAATCTTGCAGCTTTTTGAGAGAATGTGGTTTATGAGTTTTGCCCCCCAATTTTACGTTTTCTTTTTATTCTGTACCTTTATCTTTTACATTATTTATCTTAAATTTGTTAAAAGAATCATCATGTTAAAACGTATAGATGCATACAGACATATTCATATTTCTAGAATCTGCTCCTATGTGGGAAACACTCTTGGTACTTGTGTCACACTCCTGCCTCTCCCACCAACTCCGTGATGGACCTGACAGACTCTAGGCTAAATCCTGCCACTTTCGTCCTAATGCAGGGATGGCAGTTACTCTCAATGTGCGTCTCCCTCTTCCTTCCAAAGCAGAGCATTATGTGGCTTCTCAAGGTCCACCTTCAGCGAAATGCAGAACCAAGGTAATAACCTGTCACGAAAAATATTACTTTTGGAGGTAAATCGTAAAATATACAAATTAACTACATTTAAAAATAATGAGATTTTTTTTGGTTAAGTAGCCTGTATGTATGCTAAAAGTAAACACAAAATCTACCAGTGGAGTAAGATAGTTTAAAGTGAATGGTATACTGTATACACTCACTTGTAAGTCAGATCCAGTTGCAAAAAACATAGACCCAGATCTGTCATTGTATAATGTGCTGGCTGATTGGGGTCTGTGCAGTTTGTTAGGACTAATATGTAGATCAAATAAGATATTCCCTGATCTGCTGGTGCATTATGCAGTGGCAGCTCTGAGTTTATATTGTTTGCATTTGGACCAGACTTATAAGATCAATACATGTACAGTCAAACCCACTTATCTTGACTTAAAGTATCACGAGAACCCTTGTATATCAAACATTTTGGTCCGGTTCCAAAAAACTCCTTCTTTGTTATGCTAATTTTTCCCTGCTTATCCTGACCCCTATTAAGTCGACAAACTCATTATGTTTGGTATAAGTTTTGGTCCGAAGTAACACATAGACCTAGTTATTTTGGTGAAATGCAACTATTAATGACCATCTCAGAGAAATTTTCAAGAAATGATTTGGCTTTTTCACTACTATGAGTACCTCATAATGGCAAGGATGGAAAAAGTCAGTACAAGACCACATTTTACCAGTACAAATGCTAATCAGCCAATCTCATCAATGTGTGGTTTATCATTGGCATAGAGTGGAGATTTTGTTTGGTAAAAAATACTTTAGATTAAGAAAATTTAATGACTGCATTTCTGAACTTTGCAGAAGCTTTGTTCATAATGGACCACAACAGTATAGTTCATTCAGCACAGCATTGCGAATTTGATCTTATCTGTAACTGGGAAAATTATCAGGTTAATGTCATTAAACGTAGCTAAAAATACCTAATTTGTTTTCCACAATATATTTAAAACGAAGTTGGTAACAGTTAAAGTATTTCCATGCTTGTTCCGAGTGTAAGCCTTCAACCTCAGTATGACTAGATCACGTGACTTACAATAATCTGTAAATAGGAACCCACAAAATTTCAAACCAAGTTGGTCCCCAGCAAAAAATCCCAACAAAAACCACATGGTTATTAATTTGTTTTGAACAAGAGTAAATAACAGCATCAATGGTATTGTAAATAAAATCCATAGCTCCCAGTTATTTTTTTAGTTTAGTTTTCGATCGCTGTGCCATAATAATAGATTCTTCAAAACAAATGGAATGAAGCAGAAAGTGACTGATAGGAGTGACATATATCAAATAGAAAGAGGAGTGTTTTTATTTATATTGTTTTTATCCTGAATATCCACGCCTTGCAATTCATCAAAGAGATTAGCTGACTCTCCTTCTTGTGCTGTGTTCTTGCCGACAGTCACTTATCAAATTTTGGACTACAATTGTATGAATAGAATAAGCTGCCATCTTACAGAATTTGATGTTGAGACTGTCGACTTTAAAGACTTTAAAAACATTTTAGTTTTTTGGCATATGAATACCAACAGCCTCATCTTTTTCTGTTTCAGGGGCAAATTTTATCGGTAACAACCAGCATATACTAGTTTAACAGAATCTCTTATGATCAACAAAAGATCATGATTTTCAAGCACAATATTGGTCAGGTACATTTTGCTACTAGTCACAAGTCAACACTAGCAAAAGAAAATACTTTTAATAAAAGCATAATACTACATGTACTTAAATTGGCCTAGATCTGGTCAGCATGAGAAAATCAGTCTTTTTGAGGCTACCAAAGGGATGAAACTATTCACAGGGAAATAAAAACAGCTTTGAACCACTGACGTTGTTACAGTAACTTGTGTTATAAAAAGGCGTGACTTGTTACTTAATCTCATTTAAAATCTTATTTTCTCTGCAACCAGGCATGACTGAATTATTATTTTTATTGTGCATTAGAAATGCCACTTGTTTTTAGAAACAAAACTCCTCATTTTTGGTACTTCAGAAGCATAATCATTATTCTACAGTAAATCTTGGGACCAGGTTATGTCAACGAGATTTTGACACCCCTGACATAATCAGGTTTGACTATTTATACAGTTTATTTAGAAGAGATTGGCTATAATGTTTGGTCCCAATAAGGGTATTTTGTTACTAATCAAACCTTACAAAAATGGTACTAACAGCTGCTTCACTAGGCACTCTGCATTAAGAGGTTAGTGTTAGGACTGGTCAGCCTGGTGTCAGGATAATGCGACTGGGTGGTATATCGTGCTACATGTCTGTGGCATGATGCTTTAATGCTAGACATCACTATAGACTGCCAGTCTACAGATATCGTAATGATATGAATGAAAATTGTGAATGTTAAAAATCCAAATCATACACACATTAATCAAAACTCTTTAATGGGACATCTCTAAAAGCAGCCATTCTTTTGGTCCTAGCAGTGTCTAGTTTAGTAAGTTATTACTGTACACCACATATGTAAAGACATGAGATCTGATAATCCTGTTAGTATTTATAAATGCTTGGGTGGCATGGTGTAACTTTGGTCAAACTGAACATTTCAGTAATTGCGGTTTGAACAATGAAAGTATTACTATAGATTTCTGATTTTTTGTTGTTGTTGTTGTTGTTGGGTTTAACGCCATTTTTCAGCACACGATAGGCTATGCACGGCGGCCAGTATTAATGGTGGTGGAAGATCCTGGGAAAACCCTGGGAAGAACCACTGACCCACAAGAAGCTACTGGCAAGCTTTCTCACATACCCACATTAGCTGAATCCTAGACTCAAACCCATGCAGACAGAGGTGAGATGGCAGTGATCCGTACCGGAGAGCGCTTTTAGACCACTTGGCCACATAGATTTCTGATTAAAGTGCCATGTGGCAACCCATTGAAATTTGATTGCACAAGCCTTTTGAATGGCTGAGGTAATACTCAGTCTGACACTTATGTACTAAATCAGTCAATTTTTTTTCTTCCAACACCAGTTATAAAATCTGATTTGCTCGCAATCCAGAGGGGCACCCTCAGGGCCAAGTGGTCTAGGGTGCTTTCCTTTACATACCGCTCACATCTCACCTCTAATTGCATGGGTTCAAGTTACCAGCTCAACCAAGATGGGTATGTGAGAAGGCTTGCCAGTTGATTCCTGTGGATCAATGGTTCTTCCAGTTTCTTCCTCCACTTAATATACTGGCCACAATGTGTTGCTGAAAAATGGTGTTAATCCCACCCCAAGAAAACAAAAGAACAAAGCCCTGATCTTGAAGGCTGTAAAGCATTTGCATAATGATAATAAATGCGGTTTGTTTTCTCTACTGTCATGACTTCCATTTGATTTTAGTTTGATCAGAAATGCTTTTAATGTAGCTTTAACCATTTTAGTCATATTGCTACAATGTCAGCAGTTTATAGTGATGTCTAGCACTGGGGCATCATGCCGCAGACATGTAGCATGATGTCCCATCCAGTCAGTTATTCTGATGCCAGTCTGACTAGTCCTAACACTAACCTCTTACTGCTGAACATCTGGCAAAGCAGGTGTTAGTACCATTTTTATGAGTCTTTGGTATGACTCGGCCAGGTTTTAAACCTGCAACATACTGCATCCAAGGCAGATGATCTAACGGCTAGGTTAGAATGAACAATTTCTTAATTAAACAACATTATATATATAAAGCTAAGATATAAAAGTAGAAGTAGGATGAGGGTCAAAAAGAACATTTCTAGAACATTCAAAGTTGTCAAAAAGACAAAGTCTGTTACTAAAATTATAATAAAGAACGTCGGGAAACATCAGGGAGACTAGGTTATTCCGTGGAGGAATTTCACTGTCCAAGATTCAGATTAAATATACTTGTTTACGTTTATAATGATCTGAATATGAAATCCACAGTCACAGAGAAATATCTAGCTATGTACTCTGTTTACAAAATCTGTCTCTAGTCAGGTACCAAGCGAAATTGATTTTCGACAAAGTCCTGTACAAAATACAATGGTATCTAAGACATAATCATTAAGAAAAGAAAACAAAATAATACAAATGTACATAACACATGAATTGCAGATCTGAGATTGGGAAGTATGCCATATTCTGCCAGCGAGCCTTAGAGAGGACCATTCTAAAAGGGCTACGAGAAGCAAAGCCATCACGTATGGAAGTCCTTTCCATATTACTACGCCATCCCTACCATCACTCCCAGCCACTCAGTATTCCAGTACACTTCCTTAATAATAACTACCAGGTAATATAGGGGTATACTTATTTTCTTTCCTATCATATCAGGTAATATTGAGCTATAATTTTTACCTTGCCTTTCTGATCAGATAATATTGGGCTATAGTTGTTTGCCTTGCCTTTCTGATAGATAATATTGGGCTATACTTTTCACCATTTGAGTTCAGCTATACACTGATCAGAGACTGAATGGTATTGTTGTTCAAGATCATGTTTAATTTTTCTGAGCATAGAAAATTATCTTTTTTCATCTGTATTGCTGCAAGGGAGTCGCAGTGGTCACATGAGTTGGAATGTTTGGATGCATGAGGTAATTTTAAGACTGAGTTTTGTATTTGTGCAATGACTTAGTGCTGGGTCATGTTACTGTGCTGACATAAATCGTACTTTCCAGAATGACTAATTCTGCAATGGTGTTTGCTGTATGTGCAAAGAATACAGTGCTCTCCCTTACTGTTGTGCTTCATAAAGTCAGGCTCTATTGACCAGGACTTCCCAAATTTAGGTTTGCTTGCTTCACAAATTGCTTGTCTTTTCCTGAATCACAGCTTTAAATTTACATGACACTTTCACAAATGTCCATCTGCCTGTAAATTCCAACCTCTGAGTAATAACTTTTGTTTTTTCAACACTTGTCTCTTGCCTAATTTAAAAGTAAGAAAACCTTCTTGATTTTCACATAGACAAAATCTGATTCTGGCGAGTCAGTCCACTGGCCTAGACATTTATCTAACACATCGTCATAGTTTCCCTCATTTTGATAGCATCTTTGTGGCCACAGTCAATATTTACGAACTTCAGGTAATGCATTACAGTGAGGAAGAGCTCTACTTTCTTACTTGTACCACTTTATTGCAATACTCAAGAGACTCACTAGTTGAAGTACGACAAATTTATATGGCAGTATGACTGAATGGTTTAAAAATCAAAGTGATTCTCAAAATATTATAGTAGTTTGTTGCATGATGGGAAATTAATGTGAAAATATATTCCTGTATTTTCACATGTGAAAATGCAACAAAAAAACCAAATTAAAGAAAGCATTAAAGAAATTTACGAAAATATGTATGCTATCCCATATATTGAGCATAAATATAGTCTTGTCTTGAATTCTTTCACACCAACTTTAATACAAAAGGAGTTAAATGTGGAACACCTGATGTGCTATGTCATGCAGAGTGGCAATTGATTCTATGTAGTTTACCTTTTTGCAGCCATCTGCCATTTAATCTATTTAAGTATTGCATATAGGTAATTTTCTCAAGCACTGTAGTTGGCCATGAAATATTTTTTTTATTTACTTCTGGCTTGATGACAAATCCACTCAGTCCCTGCAGATTGCTCACAGGATCTGGAACTTTAATTTTCTTCTATTCATTCTGTGAAGCACCATAGCAAATAAACTTCTCTCTTTCAATGTGGACAAATTTTGATCACAAAGAAAACTGACAGATGAATGGATGGACTTAACAGATTATAAATAATTACTATGTACATTGGAATATATTTTCACAAATTAAAGATTATTGTTTTGGTTTGGGTCAGAAGCATGTCATTGTATAAATGTTAAATTCATTTTACATTTACCATATATATTTACATACAAGTCAGGTCCAAGTGCAAACAATGCAGTCCCTGCTGTGGTGTTGCATAATCAGTTGTTCATTTCTACTGATTAATCTTAACTCTAGAACAACACAGATTTGCACTTAGGTATATAATATTCATGTTTCCATAGAGCAGATTGGAAAAAAATACAGAATTTCACAAGTGTATAATTAGGTCCATTCCAGTAAAATGGCCTTGGGTTGCCCACAGATGTAATTTAGAACTTTTGTTTTCATATAAATTCTTTGAATAATCCAAGTACCCTGGCATATATTTTAAAAAAAGTGCATTCCCTGGGGACCAGGTATGTTTAAATGGAACAGCTCATAAAATTATTGTAGTTATTTGAATTGAAACTATTGCAGTGCTTAATTCTTGAAATTTTGTTCCAGGTTGTCAGTTTTGATGGGTCCACAACTGTCCAGGAGTTCCTACACTGTCTCAGCAAAATTCTTGCTGTCCGTGACTGTTTGCAGTCTGGTTTTGCTCTTTTTTCTGATGATCCAACAAAAAGTAACATGGAATACTGTCTCCAGAAACACATTAAGGTGTGTGCTCTTCATAATTAGACCTCATAAAGTAGTGTTCATAGAAACTCTGCAGAATTAGTCCTGAATAGTGTAGCAGTAATGCACTTCTTTGCTTCTCCATTTTTCAGGGTTTGAGCCTGGGTTGAACTCATTAATACCTGGTGCCACGTGTATGCAGCAGGAGGTAGTAGCCTACTGCTGAGCTCTGTAGCATCAGGGTCATGTATGATACACTAAAGTGGGTGGTATTATGGAAAGTTAGACAGATGTAGCTCTACAATGATATCAAATAATCTGGAATTTCTAGTTGCAGTACATAATACAGAGGGAAAAACCAAATATTTTGGACCTGATTTTTTTTTTCCACCAAAAATTCGCCTGTGGTTGGAATCTGATTTTGTGTCAGAATTTTAGACTTATTGACCACATATCTAAGGCAGACTGGTCGCAATTGCACACAGGTGAACCTGTGCAAAAAGTAGGATAAAATGGGCATTTGGAATAAAGAGTGGTCTTGATATGAAAATGATGGATCCATTAAGCAACAAAAAAAAACAATAAAAAGAGAACTCCAACTTTTACCCTTCAGCTCATGCACAAGCGAAATAGCCAGTGAAAAACAACAATGTTTCTAACACAGCTAGGCATTAGGTTAATGGGAAATCTCCTGGAAGTCAATGTATTATGATGTATTCAGAAGTAGCTCCCAAAATGTGTTTCCTACTTGCATTTCAGGCAAAAATGATTTTAAAAAAACTACTATAGCATATCAAAATGTACTTTCTTAGTTCTGCAAATCTGAATTACATGAGCCATGTCATGAGTTTTCAAGCTTGATTACACATTTAAAATTGTACTGTAATTTAGACTATATTCCAAGTGCAATTATATCTTCCTTACTGTAATCAAAATAAATATTAAATTCAATAGCGTCTTTTTGATAATTGCAATTGAAACACTTCATATTTTCACCACATAATGATTTCAGATAGCCAATGACAGAAAAAACACACTTGCAGATTTAAACACGCTTCTCCCATGCCGCTTCAGTCTGATGTATTTCATGTACAATTTGCACAGATGAATCCAGTCCAAAATCACAAACTTTTGTTGAATCGAAACAAAATACCAAAATCTATTCATTCCAGTTCAAATGGAAAAGTTGTTGCAATGTGCATTCATTCACAATATGACTGGAAATTTCAATTTTAACTAGACATGCCATTTTCTTTCGAAAGTTATGTAGAGTGCACGACTAAGTTCAAATTTATCAGGGCATAATTATGTGCGTATTAATAATGATGTTGTGTAATGATGTTGTTGTTGTTGTTGTAGGGTTTAACGCCATTTTTCAGCACACGATAGGCTATACATGGCAGCCAGTATTAATGGTGGAGGAAGAACCCGGAAAATCCCCGGAAAGAACCACCGACCCTCGAGAAGCTACTGGCAAGCTTTCTCACATATCCACATTTTAACTAGACACGCCATTTTCTTTCAAAAGTTATGTAGAGTGCACGACTAAGTTCAAATTTATCAGGGCTTAATTATGTGCGTATTAATAATGATGTTGTGTAATGATAAATCGGCACTTGTGTATTTAGTTTGAAATACGGCATACATTCATTTACGTTGTTTCTTGTAGTGTATTTTGTTTGTATAATTAAGCCTTAGGTAGAGTAAGAAAATGAGCATATAATAAAAAGGTTACTGCATTTGTATGGGAAAATATGAACTCGTTTTATCGGATGGATATACTGCACTCCCAAGGTCGTGCACTATTCCATCCAAAAAACTCATATTTTCCCATACAAATGAAGTAACCTATAACTACAAGACCACTACCATACATCACAAATGTGATAACATGTGTCTCAAGTCTTATACCATACATGATGAGTCTTGCACCATATATCATGAGTCTCATATCATGCATCACAAGTCTTGTACCATACATCACAAATGCCATACATCAAGAGTACTATAACAAACATTACAAGTCTTATACCATACATCACGAGTTCTATAACGCGTCATGAATCCTGAATGATACAGCCTGAGTCCTATGCTATACAAGTTTTATGTTACATCATGAAACCTGTACTATACATCGGAAGATCTATACCATAAATCATGAGTCTTGTACTAAATATCATGGGTCATATACCATGCATCATGAGTTCTATATATCACTAGTTATCTGTGATACATCATCAGTCCTTTACACTTCATGAGTTCAGTGCCATACATCACATGTTCTATGCCATTCATAATGAGTCCTATACCACACATCGTGAGACAGTTCACAGATGAGAGAGTTTTTTGACAAACACTTGAAATTGTTTCACCATTAGGTCTGTGATGTGATCTCAAAGTGGGAGGAAGCATTTCGTGAACATCACTCTGGGAAACTTGACACCAGCAAGACCATTCGACTCTTGTACAAAAACAGGTACATTATCTAAATTTATGGTGTAACATCAGTTAAAGCTAATGGATATAGTGAAAATGAACTGACACTTAAAAGGAGGTAGCTGACTACAGTGGGGTGGAGGGAGTTATTTACAGCATTGTTAGTTTTGTTTTCTATTCTGTAGCATAGCCCCAGCTCACTTGGGGATATGGAATAGACCAAATGTGCCCCTCTGTGTGGTAGAGGAGATTACTCGAGGCAACCTTTTTGTCCTTGGATTTATTACATGAGTATGTTCCAGATGAAAAGCTGATAAATTGTTTTACAAAATTAAGCAGAGGTCTTGCATTTTAATGATTTTTACTTTGACTTTATTTTTTGTTTGATGCCTTAACTTAGCACTGTATAGCTGGGATGAACCTTATGCATGGATACATACATACATAAAATAGCTTGAAAACAAGTTAGCAGTCAGATAGTGCAAGTAAAATGTACAGCATTTCATTACAAGTCTTCAGCATAAAACTTTTATACTTAACATGGAGGCAGGGGCATACATCATTACAGTAATGATTATAGTTTAAATTTTACATGAAAAAAAATATAAAGATTGACAAATGTCATGCTTGATATTTCAGAATATATTTGTTATGTGAACTTGGCTGATCTTACTTGACTATATTCACAAGTTGGATTTATTATTTGTTATACTTTCTACCATATTTGTGGAGGTAAATGTTTGTCTGTTTAATGCCTACATTTTGTGGACTCTGCTAATTTAAAAAGTTCATACTTTAGATTGTACTTAAAGAGCACAAGCCGTTTTGAGACTGAGAAAGAGAAACTTCTGCTTACATACCAAGTGAATGACGATATCATCAATGGCCAGTTTCCGCTGAACCGAGACTTGGCATTAGAACTGGCTTCACTCATGGCTCAGGTATGCAGTGAGAGGTCACAGTCATTAGCTTGAATTTGCATGAACTTTTTTTTTTAACAAACATTTTAACCAGATGATATAGTATTCAATTTAGTGAATTTTTATATCACAATATAGGTACATTGTATATACAAATGTTGCATATATATTTATTCCTATTTTGGATGGCATTTTACTTATATCAGATATTTTGGTCCCTTGCATTTTGTGCAAAGGGGTTTACATTTTCTGTTCATGATACTTCTGTACTTGGTTAAGAAGTTCATCAAGAAATCATTTGCTTGTGTTACTTTTCTTAAATTATCTCTCAATCCATCTGTTAGTTTGAAAAGAACTGTTTCAAAGATCTTGTAACCCAATCTTCAACTAAATCTGATGATTTTAGGTTGAACTGAGGATCAAATTTCATTGTAATGTAAAAGTCAGATTTTCTTTTTTGTAGATAGAGTTTGGAGATCTGAAGACGCCTGATTCAGCTGGTAACTCCAGTAGCATAGGGCTTCAGATATCAACTGCTCTAGACCGATTCTACCCCAAGAAATATCGCCTTAATGTAGAGGATGGAGACAGGTTCTTATTACATTAGATTGTGTCTCAGGATAGAGATTGCTTCAGCGATATTACTTTGGAACAAATCTTATAGTCTCTGAAGATTTATCAAGATAAAAAGAGCACTGTAAATTGAAAAAATAACGGATGGTGCAGTTTTTTCTTCAGGATTTTTTATAGTAGTTACTTTATATATAGTTTGTTCTTGGATAGTAGAAAATAATTAATTTTTATATGCAAACCTTATGGCAGAGCATATGAACATCTGTCAGTCTTGTACTGATTTTGTTTCCATAGTATCTAAAGTTATCCACCATATACACTTTATTGGTGGCTATCACTTACAGAATTGGAAGAAACTGTTAATTTCAGGACGAAAAAATGTCATGGTCACTTTACGAGAACTTGGTTTATACACAATAATGGTCTCAGTCATCTGGAGCAAAATTGGCAAAAGATTGTGCGAAAGAAAGCTGTTATTTTTTTGGTCAAAATGTCAAAGATCTTCAGTGAAAGAATAAGAAAGATTTTTGCACAAACATTTCAGTTAACAACCATGCACCTTCACAAACGTTTGTGGATAACATTGTCATAGATTAAAATTCAAATGAAAATAAATAAAGCAAGAAAGGTCTTTCTAATAATTTTCCATATTTTAAACAAATAATAATTGTACATTGGTTGTAAGTTGAGCAGTAGAAGGTCAGTATGGACAAATTTTTTAAAAGTAATAATTAGTATATGAACCACAAGAAATATATATTTTGATCTAGATTAATTTATAATATGTTATTCCCCAGTGAAATTCACTCCTAGATATGCAGCTAGTGCATTACGGGGTGCAAGTTTCACTCCTAGATATGCAGCTAGTGCATTACAGGGTGCAAGTTTCACTCCTAGATATGCAGCTAGTGCATTATGGGGTGCAAGTTTCACTCCTAGATATGCAGCTAGTGCATTACGGGGTGCAAGTTTCACTCCTAGATATGCAGCTAGTGCATTACAAGGTGCAAGTTTCACTCCTAGATATGCAGCTAGTGCATTACAGGGTGCAAGTTTCACTCCTAGATATGCAGCTAGTGCATTACAGGGTGCAAATTTCACTCCTAGATATGCAGCTAGTGCATTACAGGGTGCAAGTTTCACTCCTAGATATGCAGCTAGTGCATTACAGGGTGCAAGTTTCACTCCTAGATATGCAGATAGTGCATTACGGGGTGCAAGTTTCACTCCTAGATATGCAGCTAGTACATTACGGGGTGCAAGTTTCACTCCTAGATATGCAGCTAGTGCATTACAGGGTACAAATTTCAGTCCTAGATATGCAGCTAGTGCATTACAGGGTGCAAGTTTCACTCCTAGATATGCAGCTAGTGCATTACGAGGTGCAAGTTTCACTCCTAGATATGCAGATAGTGTATTACGGGGTGCAAGTTTCACTCCTAGATATGCCGCTAGTGCATTATGAGGTGCAAGTTTCACTCTTATCCACAGTGGCTGTGCTAAGCATCTCTTTTTTGCAGATGGCTCAACATTTTTTTCTTCCTTTCTTTAAATAAAGGGTGACATACTATTCTAACGTCTTTACACATGAGACTGTCTCTCAACAAATAAGTAATATAGTTTCAAAAAATAGTCTTTGTGATAAGTGGTGTTGGTGACATAATGATAGCAAAGCAGGGACTGCTCTTATGGCCTATGTGGTTAGAGCATCTGCCTTGGATGTGGGAGGTAATGGGTTCAAACCCTGGCTGAGTCATGCCAAAGACGTAATAAAATGGTTCTAACAGCTGTTCAGCATTATGAGGTTAGTGTTAGGATTAGTCAGCCTGGTGTCAGGATCATGTGACTGGGTGGGACTTGATGCTACATGTCTGCGGCATGATGCCCCAATGCTAGACATCTCTATAAACGGCCACACAGCAGATATTGTAACAATATGACTGAATTTTTTTTAAATGTTGTGTTAAAAATGAAAATCACATACACACAGCAAAGCATGCTTCTTCCAATTTCCCATAGTCATTTCTTGAGGCAATTTCCGATGAAATGCAAGCCATACACTACTTTCCTAAGACTCTATTAGTCTCTGTTTTGTCTTCAGATTGGAAAGCTACAGTTATGTCAGAAAAATCAAATGCATAAATAAACTTCTTAAAAATCGTGTCCTCCAATTTTGGGGCATGAACATGTTTATATTGGTAAGAAAATGTTGTTCCCCAAAAAACAATATCTGACAACATGCCACAAAATACATAAAGTTGAAATAATAGGAATTCTTTTTTTTCATATTATAAATATACTAGTAAGTAAAAGGAAATATGTACTGAAATTATATACAAATATAATGAGTAGTTATAAATATATGGCAGATTAATTACAAGCATTTGCATCAATAGTGTGGATTACAAAAGTCGCTGTGATGGATATAGTTGATGTCACAGTTGCATCAGTTACTGATGCATTGGTCTCTAAGTTCATTGTTGCCATAAAGCTCATTTGGAATTGTTTTTTTTTTTTTGAAAAATCACTTAGAACAACCATGTTAAACTATATAGCAAAGAAAAAGAATTCAAATTATATGGCACCTGAATCAGTTCATGCAAACTAGAAGAACCTACCATTCACTGTCACAAGAAAACAATAAACAATTGTTATGCAAACTCAGACTTGTGCGGCAAGGTTATACAGCCAGTCTGCTCTTTTGTGGCAAATGAACAGCAGCAAGTTCTGACAATGTCACACCTGAAGTGGGGAGAGGGGAGGAGGAGGATAGGTTATTGGCTCCAATATACTATAACACATCCTGGCATCATGAGGTCTGACACTGATTGGGAGGGGATAAAAATGGCTTTGTTCTGTTGGAGATTGAATGAGTTCAACATAGAAATTATTCTTGCCTACAATATTGAATGATGGTACCACTTATATATTGATCTAGTATCATATTCTATCCCAACATATGAACTGATAGGGATCAGTTTACCCATGATAGTGGTACAGTGTGCCCAGGTCACTATACAACCAGTTAGTGCCACGAACTGATCCATCCATTTATAGACCGACCATCCACCATCTGGTCATGTGGCTGATATAGCATGTATAGAATGGCAACTACAGGACCCAAGTGTCGTTGGACCTTTCTTTGCCTAGCAGTGACTGTCATCCTATTTCAATCAAGAATACTATAATACTATAAGCCACACATGCTGTCTTTCACATAGACACCCCATCTGTCAACAGAAATGTAGCAGATCTGGGAGTTTTGAGTCCTTCATTAACTAGAGATGGACTGGACACACTCTAGTGATACGCAGCTGTTGTCCAGAATGTCATTGCTTTAGGCTCTATGCTGGGCTGGTATCAAAGGCAATTTTCTGGCAAGCAGAGCACAGCTTATCCTTGCCTGCCATTGTGCACAATGGACACTTGCAGGAATCTTGTTCTTGAATGGTGCCTTTTCATGTGGGTTCTTTGGTTCAGAATGAAAACACTTACTCTTTTTTTCTAAATAACATTCAGGAGGGAGACTTCAGTCAGTTTGATGTACAAGAAGACCCTCATAAAACAACTTGCTTGTTCCATTTCACAAATATTGCAGGAAGTTCCTGTGGTTTGCTTTCAGGGAAACAATATACCGGTTAAAGGTACTCCCTTTAGGTCTCAACATCCTGGGAATTCAGACAGATTCTGGACAGAGTAGTGTTAAGCAGGACTATAACTATGCCAAATTACTCGATGATGTGCAAACAACAAAAACATAGGCTGCACTATAATAAAGGGTGTGAGTGGTTGAGGGGCATAACAATTTTTAGGGGATTTCATCACTGCTGGACATTGAGAAAACCTGGGGGGAGTGGGTAATGTAATGTTATTTATTATTGAAGAATAACTGCAGAAGGCATTCTACACTATTTATTAAATACAAGACATCAATACAGCTTGGAAGGGGAGTAAAGACTGTCCTGAGAGCATGTTTCCTATGGAACATAAACCCTAGTCAACGTATAACATAAATCAGCTGTTGATGTGTATCAGTTCCAATCCAGTGTGGAATATCTGATTACTTTTACTGTCAAGTGATATTACAAAGCTAATTAGATTAAGCCTACACTGCAGGTAATGGGGATGTTTGATGGCTGAATACTTGTTTTATTATAACATTGAGGGGAATTGTCAATAAAGAGCATTTTGCAGGGGTGGTGGTTTATTAATTGCCTTCATTTTCAAGATACCCAACCTCTGAAAGATTGTAAACAACATCATTCCAGAAGGTATGAACAGCCATCATGTGTACACAGAAACATTCTATATTACATTGCTGCTTTTTTGTTGTTATTGATTTGCAATGAAACTAAACACATTATATTCAAAGCTAGACCATTTATTTTGTGAAAATGTCACCATCAAAACTTCATTCTTTTAAATTGTTATGAAGATACCTTGATTTTATTGTAAGTTAGAATGAACATTGTCATCCTTGAGGAAATCTCTGAGTGCATACTCAGGAAGTTTAAGTTGAGTACAACCACTTGAAATCACTTCTCCATAATGAACTATATCTGTGAATCAAAGCTTTTTATTCACCAGGTACTCATTTCGCTGGGTTGCATTGCCAGTTTTGATCACATTTGTGAATGAGTAGGCTAATTTTAGGTAGTTCAGTTGTATTGCATAATAATATCTATGTTCATTTGATCAATTGACAAGAGGTTATTGTCACAAGATGAAGCCGGGTTGGGACTGGTTTAGTGAAGACACCCAAAGCAACTGCGTTTATAAGATGTTTATTTATAAAAACAAATTAAATATTAACAAATCTGACACCATTGTAAACAAAAAGATAAGGAAAATTATAAGGTTCCTAACATGGAACTATCAACAACAAGTAACTCAATGAAAAAACTCAAACATGAATTTAACAAATGGAATTTTAAACAAACGTGAATTAAGTTCTATCACCGATCAACAAAATAAAAGTATATGATCTACACCCCAATATAAACAAAGTCTTGAATGTATTGTTCATATAATGATATTGAAATGCATGTAAATTTGAATGTATCAATCATATAACGATATTGAAATGCATGTAAATTTGAATGTATCGTTCATATAACAATATTGAAATGCATGTAAATTTGCTCAGATAGCAATAGTGAAAATAACAACATGGAACACATAATATATATGACTATCATGGCGCCCATTTGACGTCCAAGATGTAACTACCATTAAACTCACTCTAGTCAATGGCCAGAGAAGCGCCCACTCACGGTCTGCCCCTCAGTCTGTTGAAGGATCCCTCGAGAGCCCTCACATTTAACACAGACCCAATGGTCATGAAGCCCTGGTCTCTACAGCTGGAGAATTTGCTCCCGTAAAGGGGTAAGCTTTCTGACAAGACTCGTCATAATGTAATTTGGTTATAGAGAATTTGCTGTATATGTATACTAGCTGTGACAGATATGCGCAGCCAGGTACTTAGGTTTTTCACTGCAGGCAGTTTGCACATGCAGCATGGTCTGAGTTTTGCTCAGTATTTCAAAATAACTAGAGCTGAAAAAATATACAACCCTCGGGTTACACTGTACGCGGCAACAAAACCCGAGTACATTTTTGACAACATATACATATTGATATAACTCGTACACAATTCCATGATAGTTATGTGACACACTACTGTGACCGCTAGCTCTTGTATAGGTAGAATTTGCATTTATTTTAACTTTTCTTTTATTCCACCTCCTTTTTTGTGATTTGATTGAAAAGACAGTTTTTATGAAAATACAAAGCAAGTCTGATTTGAATTGGGTGTAACAATAAAACAAATACTTCAGCAAGTCAGAAATCAAAACATCACAGAAATGTTTACAGCCATAGCTGTAAAGATAGTTTACAGTTTTCATGTTTGAATTCAAGATCTTGACTTGTATTTATGAAGATTACAATGAAACCAAATTAAAAGATAGAACTTAAAGACTAATTTAACATGATAAGACTTGTTTAACTGGTATTCATTTATTTAAGTTATTGTCACCAATAGGAATCAGTGACATTTTCATTCATCAGAGTTTCAGCAAATAGTTATTGACAGTGTACTGAGAATGTTTTTTGGAATGAGATTTTAATAAAATACAGGACTTATTTTTAAAAGTTGAGAATTTCATGATGTTGATTCAAATATCGGGGGTTCTTACCACCATTTTCAATGATAAAGTGTATGTCAAGGTTTCATTTACCATTCATTATCACAATTTTCTTCCAATTTTGGGGTATTTTCTAGTTTAAAAAATTCCAGATGTGCTACATATCGACTGCGTATTATAAGTAGGTTCATTAGTTATTGAGGGAATGGTGTACCTGGCAAAACATAATTCAAAGCTCCAGGTGAGTTATTATTTAAGCCAAGACATGAATTCCCATGTTACACTCACCTTGGATTCCTTGTCAGCAAGTGAAAATCTGATATCATCCCATCTCAACATTTCACCCACATCTGAACAGAGTCTCTCTACCTCATGAATGTGCTTTGGGAATCATTTAAATGGTGGCTTGCATTTCATCCAAAGAACTCCTTTTGGGTCTCCTCAAAGCACCAGCAGATCTCATTGTCCTTGGTCAACTATTTTTGAGACCATTGTAGATGATACTATAGTCCCAATGGCAACCAAAATGTTGTCCATTGGAACAAACAGTCATATTTTTGTTACAGGTGCAAAGATGGCAGGCTGGGGTGACCACCTTCTGCCATTGTTTCAGGAGGTCAATGGCTTGTGGTCCATTCAGGATTGACTTTTACACTTAAGTATCTGAGAGAAGAAGGTGATACTGACAGCATTTTATTGGTGGATGGAGATGCTTTATTTAAAGAGCATATTCATTCTGCTCAACAACTCCATTATAGTGAATTTTCTTAAACGATGATGGGGGTGGGTACCAGATATCCAGATATATGCCCCATAGTTTCTGATTTTCTAAGGTGGAATTGTCAACATCAAATCCACTATCAAGTCCATCACATTAAATGTATTATCAGATTCGTTTTCCTGAAGGAATCAACCAATACAAACTGAATGGTTGCTTGATTTGTCAGCATTCAGTCAAATCTGTGCCCACATGGATTGACAACTGGTGAATCTATTTGCTTCAAGGCCAAAAACAAAAAAGAACCTTTGTCTTGCCAGTCGTTGATTGGAAGACCTGATCAGTCAACATCTTTCTTAGATTGAAATGGTCTGGATGCCTACATTTGTCCCTCAACACCTCTGATTCAAAGTATCTTGCAAAAAGAAAGGGAATCAGAGTGGTTTCTTGCCCACATTGCTTCCCTCAAGTGCGATAAATCTGGCAGTAGACCTTTCCTCCTCTACTGAAATTACCTCTAGGGCAGGAGTTTCATCCAAACTCAGATATGTTGAAGTTGCATGCCTGGATCATGTCAAACTAGCCCTCGGGGGCAAACATTTCTCTATTGGTGAAATTCCACTGGATATACAAGGGAATTTTTTTCCCAATAGCAGCATCTAGGTATATGGAGTCATTATTACAGCCATGTTATATCAAACAGTACAAGCTGCCTCATATACCTTAGGGAACTGAAAATGCCCTTTTCTAAGGTAAGGAATGTATTATAATCCAGGGTAATGTATTTAAGGAAGAAACCAATTTGGGAGGTAAAATGTGTTTCTTTAATAATACCTACCTAATCATAATATGGATACACCCTCCCAAATTCCCCATTGTCAGTTCCTGCAGATGTAGCATGCATTCCACTCCACTAGTAACTGATGTTCAGATGGGACTTGGCACAAAGCCCTATATCCAACAGGGAGATCACTATTTCTGACTCACCTCTGTGGACAGATAACCTTTAGCTTTTATAGCTAAAATATTTTCTTGGAAGGGCTCGAAAGATTTGGGAGGTAGTATTTGTACTTCTAGGGTAAGAACTGACTGGTATTATTGAAGAACATACTTTATTCTGAAAATTGGTTTTCCCAAGAGTATATGTAATTCTGAAACTGCTTTTATTTTCTCTACCGTGGAATTTTGGTGTATTATTTTAAGCAAAGATACAGTAAAAGAGAATCTCTTTTTGAAACAGATTCAAATGATTCAAACAGCATGCTGGCACAGTGTGTGCAAGCAGTAAGGCAAAAATTTTAGCCTAAGTTACAGTCGGACTGGTATGGGCAATGGTTGTGGTTTGAAAAGTGTGAAACACTTAAACACAAGCACTTTTACTGCAGGATGTACAGACTATATGATCATTAGATTGGGCACACATGTTCAGCTTATCTTGTGGTTGCTGTATAGGCGGAAGCCATTTGAAAGGATGTTGAGCGTAACTGAATCTTGCTTTTGAGCTTTCATTTTGTATTCATATTGATGTTGTCTATACCAGTCTAAGCACGTATAAACTTTTACCTATTAATTTTCCTTATTGTTTTTCTCATTTTTCTGTGTTGTTTTAGTTTTTTAAAAAATTGAATCCTCTTTACTGTGTAAGACTTTACTACTTGGCATTCTTAACTGTACCAATATTCAACTCGTGCTTGACATTCATGAGCAATAAATCAAAACGAACACATTTGCAAGTGGTAAATAGTTTTTCAGTTGTGCATAAAAAAAGTGCTTTGATACAATGAATCACAAGCTTTTTACTTAAATCACTCGAAAATTATTCTTCTGTGACCCATGTTCCTCGAGTAAGAGGGCCAAATTTGTGTGTGTGTTTGTGCATGTGTGTGCACACATGAATATGCAAACACACACATGCATTCATTGTTAAATAAATTTACCATTCATATTTATTATGAATGGCAAACATTGCAGTTTTCAACCATCAGCTATCTTTTCTTCATTTTCCCACTGGTATATTTGTTTTTCCTACTGATAGCCTCACTAATATAATCAAATCTATGAACTTCTTGCATCAGATTGCAGCCTTGACTGGAATTAACTAGATCATACATTTTGAAATTAGCATATCTCTGTAACCGTTTTTGATGTTTGGTCCCTTTTGTTGTGAAATCATGACCTTCAAGATTTTGTTATCTGATAAAGCATATGAATGCATAGAGCATGCACTATATTGCAGTTATAGACGGTAGTTATGCAGACTCTTGTTTTGTCCATATTCAGCATTAATAGTTATATTTCTCTTGGATGGAATTAACCATGTCTTCTTTTACTCCAGCTCCTTGATAGAGAAGTTAAGAGAACGATGGTCATCATTGCGTGGCAGGTCAACTCAAGATTGTGTACGGGTGTATCTGGCTGTAGCAAGAAAGTGGCAGTTTTGCGGTGCTAGACTCTTCCTTACACGGGTACTCCAGCTTTCATTGCAGATCAGTTTTAACCCATTTTTACATTCTCCCAACAGTATTAAGAACAAAACAGGAAAAAAAACCCATCGAGAACAGGATTAAAAATAGACTGAATTTTAAGCAGTCTTTTCAAAATAGCAGTCAATATAATATTTTATTACATTGGTCTCTCATTCAAAAAAGTCCTGCATATACTGCTTCCCACTTTTAGGTTTTTGGTTTGGTGCTTTACAGTAACGCAAGTAGGTTATTTAGCGCCAAGGCAATTTAAGTAAAGAGTGTTGCCCAAGAACACACAATGGTAGCTGTTTTGAACTGTATAATGGTAGGATTCGACCCCGCACCCCCCTTTCGGTCTTTAGACTGTCACACTAATTACTGGGCCACCATGGTTCCCTGTAGCATAAATAAGATCACAGATCATATTGTAGTAGTGACATTAGAACCAATTATAATATGATTTCAATCATTAAATACACTATTTCTGTGTACTAATGTACTATTAGAACACTTCCTTATTGGGACAATCAGTGGCTCCTTCACTGATAATGTGGGTCAATTTTAGGACTCCCATGGATAGCATTATAAAAAGGAGAACTGCAGTTTGTAATGGCCTGTATCTATTAACAAGATACAACCCAGAGAGACCTGGCACACTTTAAATAGTCCTAACTGTATTTGAAACCAACTGAGTTTCAGAATGAAAACACTAAGAAACCAAAATGATTTGGTAACCTGCACCAATATTTTGTTATGATCTGTGCTGGTGAGAAACTGTATTGGCAGGAAATGAATTTAAAAGGAATTACATTTCAGTATACTTTTATTTACAAGACATTTTTGTTTTGGTTACTTTGTCAACCAAAGTAGACCAAGAAGAATACCAGGCTCCTGCACAATATTGTTAATGTTTATTTTAGAAATGTAGTTTTTTGGTTTTTGTTTCTGCTAGGTCAGAGACTGGACTGCATCACCAGATGATGTTTGGCTAGCCATTCAAGAAGAGGGAGTCTCAGTCCTGGAATACTCAACTATGGTGAGCATTGTACCCCTTTGTAGCAGTACGTTTTTGGTCAAAGACCATTACTTGCTGCATGCCAGAAACTGCCAGAGTACAGTAAAACCTGTTATGAGAGACTGCCCCTTGTGCCAACCAAAACCGGTCTCTCAAGACAGGTGGTCTCTCATAAGAGGTGTGTGAAAATGGACTGGTTTTCAGAGTCAATAGTTAGCATTGTTGAAAAATAAATAATACCCATACTCACTGTGCATGTATCATATCCTTTATTCATAAATCTTGTTAAATATTGCATGCATTCCTCTCAAAATATCTTTATATAATAAAGATATACATCTATCAAACAACGAGAATAAAATTTATATTTCAACATCACATTAATATGTACAAAAAATGAACAGTTAGATATGATGTATATATCTTATTCTATACACTTATTCACTTGTCTTTTAAGAAATCCATTATACTTCTTTGTTGACATGTTTTACTCAGCTGTTTGGTCTGAACATGTATCTCAATTATTGCCTTTTCCTGAATCAACTTTCCACTTACTGGTATGTTTTTACTCCTTGCAACACAAAACCACTCCCATACTCACTCGTTCAGATTTCCGTAAACTGTCCGTCGTGCCATGGCATATTTCCTCTATGCTTGTGCACCTTTCTGCCATTCGTTTCTAATGGAGTCCTTGTCTTTGATTACATTTTGAACTTGCGTTTTACCGACACTTAAGCTGACTGCTATTTTGCGAGCGGTCTCCCCTTTATCATTTCTTTCAATGACATTAATCCTTTCTTCCAGTATTAAAATTTTTCTTTTTTTCAGTGGAGGTTCTGCCATTGTTATTAGTGTTGACGTAATAAAGACTATCAGTTTTGATCAGGTTTTGGGGAAATGTGGAATAAATATATATTATGTACCAATGAATGAAACCAAAAGACATAATTAACTCATCAAGAAACTCTGAGACGAAGTTTAAATCAACAGCGTTATAGCTCGACAAACAAAGATTGCGACCATCTGCACCCAGGTAAACAGATGGTGACTTGGTGAAACCCTAACAAAAGAAATAAAAAATAATGTTAAAAAAATCCGGAAATGATTCTCGCTTACTAGTATTAAAGACAGTGAGCTCATTCACCCTCCAGGCATTATGGATTAACTGGAAAGACAAACAATGTACTAAAACATACACTGAAGCCCTTTCAAACGATTTCTTACTGGGACATAAGGACTACCGGCATTTTGTGAGTTTTCATGAAGATAAAGAAAAAATACAAACCTCTAAATTGACTGCTTATATCCATCATTACTCCCTTTGATGTTACTCTTACTGGCTATTCACATGACTTCGGCACTACAATGGCGGTTAGTGACATGTACTTTAGTCTGGTTTACTGCAGTTTACAAATGACACCATATGCTGGAGTTGTAAATTTCACAAAACTTGTACTGTAGCAAGACAAATTCTTTTTAAATACTTTATTAGAGCAATCTTTACTATTTATGCAGTCTTTGTTACAAAGGATTAAATGATGGTTGGAGGTGTTTATCTCGATATATGGTTATTCAACTATAGTGTTATTTAATGTGCACTTTGTTTGCATACTACATTTATCCCGAGCTCTAGTGTTTACAAAGGATTAAGTTAAGGTCAGTGGTGTGAATCTGTTTTTGTTTTTTTGGGCGATGCGGTCGTTCATAGCAGTGTCAAAATTCATATTTTGCCAAGAAATCGCGGTCGCTGGTCGCGTTCAGCAGGTGGTCGTTCATAACAGAGCATTTATATAGTAAAATCGATCCGTGCATTACGATTGTGGTCGGAAATGACAGGTGGTCACTCATAGCAGAGGTCGCTCATGATGGGTTTCACTGTACTAATATCTCATGAACACACAAGTTTTGTCTTTATGTACACAAATTTAAAAGTGACCTTACAAACTGACTTAGTTTTTGTATTGCCAGTATCAGCAGATAGTGAATGTCTCTTAGTGCCAAGGCAGCTGGAGTTAATTGGCTTGCCAACAGACTTACCATGGTAGCCAACCCAATCTGATATGATGGAAGTTATCCAACCCATACCCTTTATCACCAGTCTGACACACTAACCACTGAGTCATTACAGATAGTGAGACATTGTTATAACTTTCTGCTGGCTTTGAGGGAGTTGGCAGCATCATTGGTAAAATTGTATGTTGATTTTTTTGCTTCCTGCCATATTTTTGGACTGGCATATAGTATTAACCATGTGCATATATAGTATTGGTATATATATATATATATATATATATATATATATATATATATATATATATATATATATATATATATATATATATATATATATATATATATATAGTATTAACCAGCATATAGTATTAATCATGTGCATATATCAAGTCATGTCATGTTCCCTCTCTTTTGTTTCCACTCCATTATTTAAATGTTTACCAAATTTGGTATATTCCTCTGCATTAAGAAGTCCTATATCTAATTTGATACACACCTTTTTCCAACAATGTCATGGAATCAAGTTTATGGCCTCCGGTGGGTTAGAACCTTGGCACTCAGTTACAGTGCTGCCAATCATTATGCTTTTGGCATGTCATTATGCTATTTCACCTAATTACATCTTATTCTCACCTGTATATGGATTATGCTTTGGTACATTTACAAAAATAGCAATAAAAAGTTTTGTTCATCAAATTTATTATCATCTCTTTGATCCAACATTGTTGTGTATATTTAATTTTAATTGTTTGTCTGTTAGTTTTAATTTTTTTTATTTCATTACATGTTTTTGTAATGTAACATTGTTTGCTGGACTTAACCTAGTCCAAAATTGAATTCTTTTCTGCTTGACCTGATTGACTTTTTTTATGTTTTTTGTTTGTTTCATTTATGTAAACCACTAACAATTAGCTTCATTATTCTCTATCTGGATAAGCTTATTACGCAAATTATTCAGGTAAACCAGAAGTGGTAAATGTGTTGATCAGGGTCAGGGTTTTGGAGATTCCCATGTGAATTTTATAGGTTATTGTGCTGTAAATAAACAAGGCTCATTAGACCATTCTAGAAGGTTATTTTCCAGTAGGTAATGGTTGTTTTAAAAAGATGCTAATGTGACCTGAGTAAAAGCAGAGACCTATATTATCTTGTGACACAGAAGATTTTACCAGTCATGCTTTAACATCTAGCACTTTAAGTTGTATTATGTTGTGTCCAGTTTGGGCTGAATTTTATTTTCTTTAAATTGTTGAATTCAAGTGATTATTTTCTCTGGAAATACAAAAGTGCTCAGAATTTTTTTTTGTTGATAAAGACATTCATTGGAATTTATTCTGAATTCAAACCTGGAATAATATTTCTATGATTCAACAAAAGACTGTTGATACATCAGCACTTTGGTGACAATAACAGACACGTCATCACCTTCAATTTTGAATCTCTTTGGGACTTGAACTGAGTGTTTTCCATGACTTTTTATTACTAGGACTTGTGTCTTTAATTCTTGGATTAATTTTGGGTTTAATTCGCAATACCGTAAGTTCTTTTTTTCTAATTTTTCACTTTGTATTTTAGGGAAATAAATTATTTATTAAATTTTACAAAGCTTGTTGTCTTCACTCTTCTCTGTTACTTATTTTAAGAGCATAGACTCGTAACACATATCATGTAACTTTGACCATATTCATTAAAAGAAACTGTTGCATAAGAATAACGGAAAAGTATATTTGTCCACTGTAGGTCTACGTGTGCCTTATTTTTTATTTATCGCTGCTGTTATATGACACATTTCCAAGAAACCAGACAGGTTTCTTAAATTTGAAAATTTGTCTCACAGATTCATTATATTCTGAGAAGTATATTTAGGTAACAGGCCATTAGAAATTTATAATAAAATGGTGCGAGATATTAAGCAGTACTGGCTTTATTGATGTGACCAATGTATGTTATACAGCAACTGAAAAATGTTGGTGGAGAGGGATTTTTTGAAACTTAAAAACATGTTGGATCAGAAAAAGGACAACCAGTAGCACTTTACAAATGTAAAAAGAAGAACATGAGAGTGATGTAATACAGTCCTCAGAGTAATGTAATACAGTCCTCAGAGTGATGTAATAGTCCTCAGTGTTGTAATACAGTCCTCAGAGTGATGTAATAGTCCTCAGAGTCATGTAATACAGTCCTCAGAGTGATTTAATAGTCCTCAGAGTGATGTAATACAGTCCTCAGAGTGATGTAATGGTCCTCAGTCATGTAATACAGTCCTCAGAGTGATGTAATAGTCCTCAGTGTTGTAATACAGTCCTCAGAGTGATGTAATAGTCCTCAGAGTCATGTAATACAGTCCTCAGAGTGATTTAATTGTCCTCAGAGTCATGTAATACAGTCCTCAGAGTGATTTAATAGTCCTCAGAGTCATGTAATACAGTCCTCAGAGTGATGTAATAGTCCTCAGTGATGTAATACAGTCCTCAGAGTGATTTAATAGTCCTCAGAGTGATGTAATAGTCATCAGAGTGATGTAATAGTCATCAGAGTGATGTAATACAGTCTTCAGAGTGATGTAATAGTCCTCACAGTGATGTAATACAGTCTTCAGAGGGATGTAATACAATCAGAGTGATGTAATAGTCCTCAGAGTGATGTAATAGTCCTCAGTGATGCAATACAGTCCTCAGAGTGATGTAATAGTCCTCAGAGTGATGTAATACAATCCTCAGAGTGATGTAATAAAATCCTCAGTGATATAATAAGTCCTCATAGTGATGTAATAGTCATCAGTGATGTAATAGTCCTCAGAGTGATGTAATACAGTCCTCAGAGTGATGCAATACAGTCCTCAGAGTGATGCAGTAGTCCTCAGAGTGGTGTAATAAAGTCCTCAGTGTGATGTAATAGTCCTCAGAGTGATGTAATACAGTCCTTAGTGTGAGTACTTCATTTTGCTTGTTGCAGAATTATGAAGTTGACTTTACAATCATTCAACAAAAGTTAGACGTGCAGACTGGATAAATTGAGTGTTGTATGTATATACCCCTCTCACATAATAACTCGTGCACATTGTGGTTGAAAAACATAGACCACAGTATAAGAGAAGGTGCAAGTTACCAAAGGGCCTCCTAAATAATAAAAAGTGATGCCATCCCCGCTGGACATTGAGAAAATCAGGATGTGGGGGGAATGAACTGTTGAATGGCTGAACACTCTGATTATAATTGTATTGGGGATAATTGTCAGTAATGAGCTTTTATAATGAAGTTGTTTTTATATGTCAGTAAGAATTTTTTTTTTCAATATACCCAACCTCGGAATGATTAATAACATTATTTCAACTGGTTTAAGCAACCATCATATGTACATGAAAACATTGTGTATTACATCACTGCTTTTTGTTGTTGATTCAACCAAACAAGATTCCTCTTTTTCTATTAGTAAAGTATTGATGCCATGATTTTATTGCAAGTTGTAGTGAAACTTTTTCTCATCCTTGAGGAAATCTCCGAGTGCCAATTCAGGAAGTTTAAGTTGACTACAAACTCTGAAATTTCCTGATCTCCACATTGAACTATATCAGTGAAACAAAGGTTTTATTTTCACAAAGTATTCATTTTAATTGGTTGCCTTGCAATTTTTGATCACTTTTATGAATGAGTAGGTTAATTTAAGTTAGTTTAATTATATTATGTACACAATAATGTACACAATAATAATTAAAAGTTGGACATTGTTCATTTGATCAGTTGAAGCTGTGACGCACATAAGATTTGCCTTTGAACTTTTCTTTTATTCCAACCCCGTTTAAATAATAATAAAGAAGTAATGTGATAAACAAAGCAGGTCTGCTTTCAATGCAGTGCAGCAATGCAACAAATACTTCCTTGAATCAGATATCAACACTTTCAGCACTTAATTTTAGATTCTGACAGAAAATGCTTGTGGACATACCTTTTATAGTAGATTGTCGACATATTTCAAATTTGTTTGACTACAAGAGGGTACATTGCATTTAATATGATTACAATCTAAACTGATTTAATTGGTATTTAGTTATTTAAATGGTGCCTCCAGTAGGCATTAATGTAATTGTCATTGATCAATATTTCATTTAATGTTGTTATTTTTGGTGTACTTTAATTGTTGTATATAAAGAAAATTCAACAAAATATAATACTTCTTACTAAAAGTTGAGAATTTCATAATGTTGGGTCAAATTTCCATGTACTATTGTTGATGATAAAAGTTATGTCAGGGTTTCTATTACCAAGTTTGATCACGATTTTCTTTATGTTCAACAAATAGGGATGCATTTTTGGTATTTTATAGTAAAGAAAAAAATGGAATCCATGCCTGACCCTTTGTTATAAGCGAGTTTGCAAGTTATCAGGGTGCAAGTGGTATAATTTTCTGTTTTATGTTTGTATTTTAGTACTAATCCAAGTGGAATTCGACCATTTTTGGCAAGAACTTAAACAACTTTAGATCGATGTTAGCATAAACAATAAATGTACATTTTTGATAATTTCCTGTAATTACGGGATGTAATAAATAGATTATACTTTCTATTCACAGATTATGCTTTTTTGCCAATTATTTATGCTTATACCTCCCTAGAGGTTGGCATGTATGATGTATTGAGATGCATCAGGTTCCCAAATAATATGCCATACATCACAGGGTGATTCACAGGGAAGACAAGGTGCTCAATGGAATCTTTGTTATTGGTTGTTGATGTTCAGTAGCATTATCTTCTCAGAATTAATGCCTTTTGACCCTAGCAACATAATATCTTCCCAAGTGTCCATGTGTCCATTTTTTAGTTATTCCATTTCATATGGGATACAATTCCTGTTGCACTTTATCTTTTATATGGGATATGATTCCAATCCTGTGTCCATTAAAGTACATGTACCACTTCACATAAGTTTGCATTTGTTTATCTGTATAATAAATCATTATTTTAACATGTACTCTTCTGAAAAGAAGGAAATAAAGGTAATTGGTACACGTATGCTGTATCATGCAATGACACCATGAGTTTTTAAAAAAGAAAAAGCAGTGAAAATTTGATTTATAAATGAGTTTTAACATATAGAGTTAAGAATGAACATTGGCATTGAAGAGGCATCTTTTGGCAGTGATATGTTTGGTTGAAAATTTAAACAGTTTCATGTGGCAAATTTATACTTAAGGCAGTGTGGATTATAATCTTTATTGCAACAAAATTAATGATAACTGGTTATTTCAAAATTTGATTTCACATATGAGTTTTGATATGCAGAAATCATTGTGGCTGACAGAACAGCAGTGGCAAGTAATGGCAGTGATGTAGATGCCAATTTTGATGAAAATACATACATTTTTTATGGGAAAAATTGACATTTTATGCATTGCAGATCATGATCTTGACGTCAGCAAATTAAACAGATTATGAATATTGGTTAACAGAAAATTTTATTTCAGAACTTTAAAATGCAGAGAATGAAATGGTGTACAGTACTGAAATAGCAAGTGATGTGGATGCTGCCTTTTATGAAAATAAAGACAATAATGTGGGGGAAATTTATTTTTTAGGCAGTGGGGTTTATGATCATTGTTACATCAAAATAAATTTAGCATATGATAACTGTTAAAATGTTATTTTTAACTTGGATGTTGATGATGATGAAGACTGATGATTATCATGCTAGCTGGGCATTTGGAAATGTAACTGTCCATAAAGTTAACCCATGTACCTAGGTTAGAGGGACAATGATTTAGCATCCAAAACGTTACCTTGCCATCATTTTGAAATAAAATGGGGTAAAGATCTTGGGTGACATTTACTGGTACAGTAAAACCTGTTATGAGAGACCACCCCTTCTGCTAGCCAAAAGCGGTCTCTCGAGACAGGTGGTGTCCCATAAGAGGTGTGTGAAAATGGACTGGTTTCCAGGGTCAGTAGTTAGCATTTTTGAAGAAGAAAAAATGCCCATACTCACTGTATATGAATCGTATCATTTATTCATAAATCTTGTTAAATATTGCAAACATTCCTCTCAAAATAACTTTATATAATAAAGATAATACATCTATCAAATTTATATTTGAACATCACATGAATATGTACCTATATTATTACATGTACATGTATATTTTTGTGAAATGAACAAAGGTAACATTTATCTTATCCATAAGGTAACTTCACATGGCCATACATTTTAGAGTTGTTTCAAATGTAACAAAAACTGCACAGTTAGCTATGATATATATATTTTGTTCTATACACTTAATCACTTTTCTTTATGAAATCCATTATACTTCTTTGTTGACATTTTTTACTCAGCTGTTTGGTCTGAACATGAATCTCTATTTCTGAGCAAAGAAGCAAATGTTTGGGATTGCCATGTTGTAAAGCATATTATTAATCTCCTTTAAATGTTCTATGACTGTAGAATTGAAATAACCTGAGGTAGAATTTCACCAACAGATGACTTATTGTCACTGTCACTGTCTGCAGTTGAAAAAGTGAACGATTTACCTCTCTGAAGAATATCTTTCTCCCAGTCTGGTCCTGCAAAAACATTTTAAGTTTCTAGACAGTGGTCCTTATCGGCATAGTCTTCCAATGCCATGACATTGAGAAGAGGTTCCATTGATGGATGCGTGTCTTGTTCACTCTCTTTGCTCTCTGGCTTTATGGCTTCAACACTGAGAGACAAGCAACACTTGGAAAAACACCTTTTAATGGTGTATGCAGACAGAGCATCCCACACTGACTTAATCCATAAAATGGCACCCAGAACAGTGACAGTCTTCTTAGATATTTCAGTTGTTGTACAGCACTCATCCATTTTGGAAAGAATGTGTCACAGCAGTTTCTTCTGATAATTTATTTTACAGCCTGAATTATCCCTGCATCACAAGGCTGTAGTTTAGATGTTGTATTTAGGGCAGAAAGACTAGTAAACTGAAAATCTGGGTTTGCATTGCACTTGTCTACAATAATTAAAATGTTCCAATTTTTCCTTATCATTGTATGGTTGACGGTTACAAGCCCATTACAAAAGATGTCCGATGTCATCCAAGTCTTTCTGTTGGTTTCATAGGCAACAATCAAACATCCTAAATTAAATGACCTAAAACATCTTGGGTTGCTTGATTTGCTTATAATTTTTTCTCCAGTTGAACTACATGCTAACAATTGTGTGAACCTCTCCTTTGTTTTTTCCCCTCCTTTGCAAATATCATCTTTCTGCACTAGGGACCTGTCAGGTAGTCCTCTGTAAAAGAGTCCTGTTTCATCAGCATTAAAAATATCACATAGGTTATAACCTTCAATGATGAATGGTAGTGTTATTTTCCAGTCATCAACTGTCTGTAAATTCACATCAGCTGATTCTCCACTGAGCACACTTGCTGTGATATTGTATCTATTTATGAAGCTCCCCAGCCACCATTTTGATGCAGCAAAGTCATCATAATTCACTTCTGCTAAGACAATAATTGCTTTTTCCTGAGTCAACTTTCCACTTACTGGTATGTTTTTACTCCTTGCAACACAAAACCACTCCCATACTCGCTCATTTAGATCTCCATACACAGTCTGTCATGGCATATTTCCTCAGTGCTTGTGCACCTTTCTGCCATTCGTTTCTAATGGACTCTTGTCTTTGATAACATTCTGAACTTGCAATAGATGGCTGCTATTTTACGAGCAGTCTCCCCTTTTTCACTTCATCCAATTACATTAATTCTTTCTTACAGTGTTAGAATGTTTCTTTTTTTCATTGGAGGTTCTGCCATTGTTATTAGTGTTGATGTAATAACGACTAGATGTATTTCGGTTTTGATCAGGATTTGGGGAAATGTGGAATAAATATATATTATGTACCAATGAATGAAACCAAAAGACATAATTAACTCATCAAGAAACAATACATTTATTTTGAGTTTAAATTACCAGCGTTATAGCTCAATAAACAAAGGTTGTGACCATCTGCACCCTGGTAAACAGATGGTGGCTTGGTGAAACACTGTAAGAAAAGAAAGAAAAAAAGAGTCTGGAAATGATTCTTACTTAACTAGTATTAAAGACAAAGAGCTCATTCATTGCAGTTTAACTGAAAAGACAAGTGATTTACTCAACCCTACACTGAAACCCTTTCAAACGCTTTCTCATTGGGACATTAAGACTACCTGCATTGCATGGGTTTTCACAAAGATAAAGAAAAAATACAAACCTCTAAATTGACTGTGTATGTCCATGATTACTCCCTTTGATGAAAAAATGGTTAATCTTACTAGCTATTCACATGACTTCAGCACTGTAATGGTGGTTAGTGACAAATACTTTAGCCTGGTTTACTGCAGTTTACAAATGACACCATATGCTGGACTTGTAGCCAATTTTTAAAAAAAAATACTTTTTAGAACAATCTTGACTATTTATGTGGTCTTTGCTACAAAGGACGAAATGATGGTTTGTGGTGTTCATCTCGTTATATGGTTGTTCAAATGTAGTGTTATTTAATGTGCACTTTGTTTGCATACTTCATGTATCCTGAGCTCTCGTGTTTACAAAGGATTAAATCAAGGTAAGTGGTATTGATCTGTATTTTTGCAATGCGGTAATTCGTAGCAGTGTGAAAATGCGTATTTTGCCAAGACATCGCGGTCACTGGTTGCATTCAGCAGGTGGTCAATCATAACAGAGCATTTATATAATAAAATGGATCCATGCATTATGACTGTGGTTGGAAATGACAGGTGGTCGCTCATAGCAGAGGTAGCTCATAACAGTTTTTACTGTAGTTACAAAGATAAATCTTTACATAGAACAGGAGCACGCACCCACTGCACCAAAATGGACACCAGTTAATATTACAACTATGAAAGCATATGTTTTATGTCTCTTATTCATGAATGTCTATTGTGGATAAGTAAAAGAATGTTCAGGACTAATTTCAATAGCATTATGTCCCTTGATCATTTCAATCAAATATGCAACCAATCATCTTTTACACATATTTGAATTGTAAATCATTTGAAATAACTAATATTTGTCAACCAATGAAATTTTAAAAATATAAATGTGTGCACAATATTATGAAATTTTACTGCCTTCCTGAAATTGGACAAAGTTAAACTGAAGAACTTGATATTTAACATTATAAATTATTATGGATCTATTCTTCTTGTACGCCATTTCTCATGCCAGTAAATGTAATAAAATTATAAAACCTTAACATTCTTGCTGGATTTTTATTATTTTTTTCACCATATTAAACAGCATAAAATCACACATATAGAAGGAGGTAGAATGAATATTGCATATAGAAAAATTGCATAGAAAGTAAGTTGTATAAATATTTAAAACGTGTTTGAGTTTACTTAACTCTGCTTTCAGCAAATTTCTTTTACATTTAAAAAATTTAAGTGAAAATATATATATGAATTGAAAGAAAATTGTATGCTTTAAGTGGTATATAACCTTTAAATATTTTTTAAAAATTTGTCCTGTGAAGTCTGATCAGCATCATTGCATTCTCTCATACAGGACTGACTGAACAAATTTCAAGTTCTACACCATTGCCTAACTGCTTGGGCATAAAAGGGTTAACATTTGATGTTGTTTATTTATCTCTTTCAGTAGCCACATCTGTCAGAGTCAGTATTAATAATATTTTAATGACATTATTTGCAGCAACCAATAAACAGCTATGACTACAGATCTGTGGTCACTTTCGGAGGCTGGAATGAGGACTTGATGATAGTGGTACACCAATTAGTCGAGTCTGCGCCTCATCACTATGAACACAGAACTGAAAAACTTCTCTTTATTCTACCCAAGTCTAAGGTATGCTAAGTACTTAGCTTTTCAAATCCTTATCAAGCTTTCTTCTTCTCTCTCTCTCTCTCTTTTGTGTCTGCCTGTTTGTTTCTAAATCCATCTTTCTTCTAGTTGAATTCATGATAAGATGGAACAAAATATTTAATAGATAATGCTCTTTTACCAAAGCATTGCTTATTTTGAATAGAATTTTGAAAGTATAATAACAATTCTGGTAGGTTGTTAGAAACAATTCTTATTACTATAATCCACTAGTGGTTAGAGCGTCTGCCTCAGATGCGGGAGGTTGTGGGTTTGATCCTCGGCTGAGTCATACCAAAGACTTACAAAAATGGTACTAACAGCTACCTCACTTGGCACTCAGCATTAAGAGGTTACTGTTAGGACTGGTTGCCCCTTTGTCAGGATAATGTGACTGGGTTGAGCATCATGGTACATGTCTGCGGCATGATGCCTCAGTGCTAGACATTGCTATAAACTGCCACACTGCAGACATTGTAGTAATATGACTGAAAGGTTGTCAAAGCTACGTTAAAAATCCAAATCAGACACACACACACTTCTTACTATAATGATGTTCAGGGAAACCACCAAAGGGTATGTATCTGAGAGTGCCTTATACTGGAATACATTGTTTGGAAAAATAGAATTCAGTCAGTATCATGGGATCATTGACTAGACCTGTGTTTTAACAAGGACAGTGTTGTAATGGGATCATTGACTATACCTGTGTTTGAACAAAGGAAGTGTTTTAATGGGATCATTGAATATATCTATGTTGTAATAAGGTCATTGTTACACTGAGTGAGGGATAACCATATTAAACTTTGACTTGTTGGAATACATATTGATTTGTGTATAAAGTACCCCCAACTGATAGTAGTTTAGATCTAAATCTGCTATCACATAATACATCAGCACATCTGGGCCAGCATGATGTTCTTTTTAAAATAATCATGTGATGGTAAATCTTGGTCTGCACTTATTTTATTTTGGTATGTGGATAACATAATAGCAATGTAGTAACCATGTGGTGAAATAGATCTGTTAAGAATTATTCTGTAAACCTACATTTGTTGCAGAATTTGTGACACATATCTATATGTATTAATAACCATAAAGTTTTGAAGCATTTCTAAGAAGAATCTACACTTTTATTAAATAGCAGTGAAGGTTTTCAGAATTTGCGAGAAAAATCAATCTGTAGTTGGTATTAATAGCCATGATGTTTTGAAGCATTTTAAGAACAATCTATGCGCTCTATAAAATAGCGAAGAAGTGGTTTCTTTTCATTTTCTAACCATGTCAATATAGTTTTACAGGGATGACCTGTTACATCATGTTGCTCATTTTATTTCCATTATGGAGAACTTAAAAAATTTCAAAGCAAATTAATCCTGTAGATTTACTTTTTGAAAATCTAAGTCAAGTCCATTTTTTAACCATTTTCCAACAAATATTTAAAGTTGTGACCCCTGTTTGACTTTGAATTTGACCCTTCAGTTGCATCATAATTTTGTTTCTGCTGTATAAACTTTGGAGGACTTCATGTATTAAAAACAAATTTGGTTATGAGGTTATACAGTAAGAGAACCTCAGTCAAATTTGGAACTCATCATATTCCACCTAATGTGTATGGCTTTATGGACACAATTTGATTCTTTGCCATTCAGTTACAAATCAATTTCTGGTCAGCAACTTTTGTAGGACTTACTGGATTAAAATCAGACCTGTTAGGAGACAATACATTAATCAGACATAAGTCTGTATATATCATTTGCTCAATTTTCCAACAAAAGTTTAGGTTTTTATACCCAATGTTGAGCATACAAATGCACACATCTTGAGCCTGGCTTGCCTCGTGGGAGAGATACAGCTAGTAAAAGCAACCTATACCATGACAGTTTTCCTGGAACTTGCCACTATAAATTGTCTGATGTCTCATTACCACTTTTATTGATGGATCGATCAATCTCAAAAACAAACATAATGTATGTCTTATGTAGCATAACCATAATGGGTGAGACATTGTACTTTACATAGAGCTTATGGTGGCACTCTACAGTTTCACATTTTGCAAAGATTTAGAAGGTATTGGAAAAGAATTTCACAAATTTTGCCTACTGGTTATACTGGCTATCTAAAAAGGACTATGTATATCTTGGGTATTATTAAAAGAACATTTAATTCCCTTTATTTTGGTGTATGATTGAATGGTGTAATTTGGGTTATAGAATATACAGCTTGGCCTTGCATCATATATGCACCTATCAAAAAATTGTTGTCTCTGCTTGGTTATCTTCACCTCTTGGACTTAAGTGGTAATTGTTTTTAAAAAATCATAATGACTTTTTACTTTTATTTATTTTGTAAGTCTTTCATAGCACTTTCAAAAGCTGGTATTGTCTAATCTGGCAAAATGTTTTCCATATTTTAATAACTGCTAAAACTAGTACACTTTAGACTAATTCAGGTTAATTTTTCAAACATGTGAGCTGCCATTTTGGTTAGCTGTGTACTTAGAACATGCACAATTTCCACAAGTGCATTGTCTATTGGAATTTCAGCCACAATAGATTAAAGTAACATACAGGTATGCCAACACTCTCTCCATTATGATATAGTAAAAAAAAATTGGAAAATTATTTCTTTTAAAGATACAACTGAGATATTACACTGATTATGTTCAAGTCCATATTTATTTCAAAAGAAAAATGCTTCTCTTGTAAACAAAACCGGCTCTCGTATGTAGATCACAAGAGATTCTGCATTTAAGTTTTAAAAAAGCATTTATGTGATGATTGAAAAATTCTGACAGCATTTTTTATATATTTTTTTCCCAGGTGTTAGAGGCAACATTACTTATTGCAAGTTACATCAACGTCAGGGTTCAGCGTCCATCTCAGGAAGGAAATGGAATTGTTTGATGTCAGGGAAATTAATTGTTTGTTTCAATTACAGTTTTGTTCCCTCTTATGCCATACCCTAGTAATTATATTGTTTCAGTTTAGCTGGCCAGAGGAACAGTTCTGTATCATTTCCTTTTCTATGATGCTGTCAGGTTTGTTTTAGAGCATTGTGTGACATTATGTCAGGTTTGTTTTAGAGCATTGTGTGACATTATGTAATGTGAACATGTTCATAAGTCTCTAGTTGTTAATTTAGATGGAGTCTTTTTGAGAGGACTGGGTAATGTTTTATTTTTTTCTTGTTTCAAAGTTATTTATTTGATACAACTAATGTTGTTGGAGTTCTCAATGTTGAGCAATTAATGTTATCAATTAAGTTCTCCAACTAATATGTTTGGAGCACGTAAGGTTGAGCAGTCAGTGTTATCAATGTGAACTGCCACATTCTCTCAGGTGTTGACATTCGGTAAACTTGTTGATTATTTTTTGATGATACTCCTCACTTTGTTCCTTTTAACCAGTTTACTTTTGAGCACTATGCATTTCCATTGTCATCTAACGTTGTAGGCAATTAAGTTTGTTGTCTTTAGCTTTACTGGTGGAAGACCTGAACAGCTTGTGTGATGGACCTGCATCTGTTGTCTGTTAGCAATGTTTTGTGATCATTGCTCCTCCAAAAGTCATGAAATATTGCACATTATTTTCTTGATTTCTAGTTGACCCTGAATAAAATTTGAGTATTTAAAGTGGGAGACTAAACTTGACTGTGATTACTCAAAAGTGGGAGACTCAACTTGGCCGTGATTACTCAAAAGTGGGAGACTCAACTTGACCATGATTACTCAAAAGTGGGAGACTCAACTTGACCGTGATTACTCAAAAGTGGGAGACTCAACTTGACCGTGATTACTCAAAAGTGGGAGACTCAACTTGACCGTGATTACTCAAAAGTGGGAGACTCAACTTGACCATGATTACTCAAAAGTGGGAGACTTGACCTTGAGTACTCAAAATAGCAATTGCTGACAAACAGTATCTCAAGTATATATACATGTCTACTACCCACATCCCATTCACTGGAATATTATAAAATATTATAACCTTTTCTGTGAATAAGAAACACTTTCATATATGATTCAAAAAACTTTTCATCAGTTAGAAAATTCACCATTAAAAGATTGCAGTTGCATGCCATGTCAATTGACCAGTCAGAATGCATTATTGCATTTGGAGCATTGCATCATGGTAACAATGACAACCATTTTTAAACCAAAACAAGATGTGCTGGCTGTATTCAGTTGTTTAAGTGAGCTGACCTTGCATAGGCTTTAAAACGTAAATATTAGAGCTGAACATTAGCACAGCATTTATTGGGCTAGCATAGAAAACATGTTTAATTGAAAAGCAAGTATGTGGAAGTGTACTTCCTTGTGTTTACAACATAAACATGAGATACAAGACAGAATAGGGGCCCCGAGTGGCCGAGTGGTCTAAAGCGCTGTCCGTTACGGACCACTGCCATCTCACCTCTGTCTGCGTGGGTTCGAGTCTCGGATTCAGCCAATGTGGGTATGTGAGAAAGCTTGCCAGTAGCTTCTCGTGGGTCAGTGGTTCTTTCCTGGGTTTTCCCGGGTTCTTCCTCCACCATTAATACTGGCCGCCATATATGGCCTATCGTGTGCTGAAAAATGGCGTTAAACCCTACAACAAGACAGAATAAGTGCCATGGTTATTGCCATAAAGCAGATTTCACTGAAATGAGAAGAACATTGCAAGGAACTTGTCTTCCAAACTGTCAGCAAGAGGTGTGGTTCTTTTTTTTTTGTACTTGAGTGCCAGATTAGACCTCAAGTCAAGCATGTACCCAATTTGTACTTGAGTACTTATTGCAGCAACAACTTCCAAATGTCATTGGTTTTAATTGAAAATGGTGCAGCCATAACCTTAACCAAATCTGCACTTATGTGAAGATGTTTGAAAATTTAACCTACTGGTAGTTGCCTTACGGGGTTTGCTACTGTTGTTGTTTTAGGAAATTTTTTGCACATGATAGGCCATACATTTGTGGTAGCCATTATATCTGGTGGATGAAGAACTCATAAAAATTCTCGGAAGAACCACTGACCCACAGGAGGTTTGTAGCATTCTTTTTCATATACCCACACTGTCTGAGCCTGAGACTCAAACCCCACACGGAAGCAAGAAACAGTATTCATTTGACCCATTGTCACAAGCTAGAGTAATTAAGAATTAATTAGCACTTTGAATAGAGGAAGACAGTTGGTTTTGCAGTTTGAATATGTCTGTTCTTAGAATAAAGGTACAGTCAGACAGTGCTTATTACACCTGACCATTAGTTATTATCTTATTAGGATTATGATTTCATACTCTTGGGTAAACTCCTATATGGCTTATGTCATGGCACAGAATTTTGTACCGCATTTAGAGATGTTACGAACATGCAATAGCATGTAAGAAAATATATTTATTACCGAATTTAGCAAATGTTGGAGTTTCTCAGGAACATCAGAAATGGTTTCAATACTCTGCAGTTAAGAAGAATAATGGGACAAAAGAAACAACTTACTGTTGAGTGCTAGAAATTCATTTCAACCAGAAGAGTGTCAGTCCCTTCAAGGGACTCTTTATTGATTCAGTTAAACCATATCTTATGTCATGAATATAGTGCATAAATGATGTAATGTGGATATCTAAGATGTTATCTTACTTGACCTGTTGATAATATTTACAGAATCTTTGACTGAAGAAGTCATAATCAGATTTTCTGTGGATGATTCCACCTTTCAAGAATTAATGGAAATAGCTTGAGAGAGTTTTACAGGAATGTTTTTTTTTATTGTAATATGTAATTGATAGTTTTTGAGCTTGTATTGAGACTTTATTTGTAAATTACACAGATTTTGAGGCATGAATTTACAGACAAAAATATTTTGCATTTGGAATCATGATTTAAAAAATGGAAGTTTCCAGAGATATTGTAAATATCTGTTTACTTTTGAACACAATAACACAAAAACTAATATAAATGAATTTTTATTAAACCCAGTGCATGGATATATCTGAAAAATAATTTGAATGATGCCAGATCAGTAACTTAGGTTTGTTTCCAGAAAAATACTAATTGTTGATCAAACTTAGCATGTTGGTATGTTTCAGTAGTGTCCGAGCTGATCTTAAAGATCTTTCATATCTCACTTAAGATTAGATGACATGTGGAAGATATTTATACTGTACTTGTGATGTATTAGGCATCAAGAGAGTGTTTCTTTTACCAGATTTATTAGGTTGAAGTTTCCCAAGGATATCTTCGATGATTTTAGTATTCATTGATTAAAATACATAAAAGAAGGGAAGAAAGGGACTTTCAGTGACTTTCTACACATTTGTTTTGACAGTTGAGTGTAATTCTTGTCAGAGGACCCTTGTTTTAATTTCAGGTCAACTTCTCTTTGAATACTTTGCTGCCTTGCATTTTTTTTTACTCTAGTAGTCCTGCTCTATGTATGTAAAGAGTAACTGTAAACATATCTATTAATTTGAGAATTATTTCCCATTTTATTCTAGGAACAAATTATCATTTGATTCATAGAACACTGATGCATTAATTTACGAATATTATTGTCCATAGAATGTGCAATATTATTATGCCGAAAATACTTCAGTTAGCCATGTACTCATTAGATTCTCATCTTTATATTTTACCAGTAGTGTAACATAAAGCACCTGCAGTAATTGTATTTATGTTGCCTTTTATATGCAGAGTGTCATTAGATTCTCATATGTCAGTTAAAATTTGTATATGTCCTGTAAGATCAATAGTACACTCAGTTTATTGGGGGAAACAAAATGCTTGCAGCAAAATGAAAGTTAAGTATTAAATATGCTTTTTTGCTGTCTGTATTAATAGTAACCCCTATTCTGCAAACATTTGTGGTTTGCTTTGGAATAAAAGAATGGAAACCAAAACCTTGTAAATACATGAGGAAAGAATAATAGTTTTTGTTTAAAGTAAGTGAAATTTTCACAAACTATTCATTTTATTTACATCTTTTGACTTATATATATGCATTTTTGCTTTTTTAATCAGAAAACAAAACACAAACAAACATGAAATGCCCTGTCACAGTGATCAAGTTTGGATATAGTAACACTGTATAGCCATTTTACGTCAGTACATGTATTAGGGCATTAATGAGTGCTTAACATTCCTGGTGACACGGGAATGGTGATGGTATTTGTACCAGTTATTTAGTCAGATCTATTTAACAATGATGGTATTTATACTGATTATTCAGTCAGATGTATTGGACTATAACAGTATTTGTACTGGTTATTCAGTCAGATGTATTGGACTGTAACAGTATTTGTACTAGTTATTCAGTCAGATGTATTGGACTGTGAAAGTATTTGTACTGATTATTTAGTCCTATATTGGTGACTATTTTTTTTAACTGATTATTCAGTCACATGTATTGGACAGTGAAAGTATTTGTACTGATTATTCAGTCACATGTATTGGACAGTGATTGTATTTGTATTCATTTTTTCAGTCTGATGTGTTGGACAGTGATGGTATATGTATTGATGATTCATTTGAATATGTTAGACTGTGATGGTATTTATACTGATTATTCGGTCAGACTTGTGGGACAGTTTTTACATCAGGGTATTTTTTTTCTGGTGATCTCTCATTGGCTGTGGTGAAAGCATGTTCTTTATTCCTTAAGGAATTATAAAGTTTAGGACTTCATTTAAAGTTCCAGTGCTGATCTTACTTTGTGTTTAAATAAGGCTTTTAAGATATTATTAAAGGGTTTTTCTTGAAATAATTTAACACAGCTATGTAGCTTATGCAAGTATATTGACTTCAATTTTGTTTCAAAATGTGGCGCCTAGAAGGAAACACAAATAATTTTAATGAGTTGGTCCTTGTAAGGTAAACAGTACATGATAGTTGAACATGTCATGATAAATCCACCCATTAAGAAAGTTCCATGTAGCATAACTCAGAAGAGTTAAAAATTGGCAATTTATAAATATTTGATATGATTATTTTTGATAAATTATTTATGTGTACATTTTATGCATTTGGGTCACATGTAGCTGCTTTGGCTTAGAATGGATAATTATTGCAACATTTGAAAGATAGTATAGTTTTATTCTTTGTCACTGTGAATAAGAGCATTTAGCTGCTTTTAAACAGAGATTTGTTACAAGAAGAATTTGATATAAAATCAGAACTATGTAATGCATGAGGATAAAATTTCATGGTTTGGGAGTAAACCGGCAATTTTGTTGGGATAAAATTTCATGGGATCAGATTGTACTGTAAGACTCAATCTACAATACTCTTTTCATGGCTGATTTAATTTCATTGATATACCCACAAAGAAAACTAATTGTTTGTGTACAGTATAAACTCACCTATAAATTAGATACATCCACATAAACCCAGATCTGTCAGAATGTAATGCACTGGCAGGCTGCGCAGTTTGTTAGAAGTAATCAATAGAACAAATAACGTAGATCATGACCTGCCAGCACCAGATTAGGGTCTATGGTGTTTGCCGTTCGATTCGACTTGTGAGTATAGATGGGATATTTTTGGTTTTATATTTTCATGCTGGATGCTCATAATGAATGCTCGAAAAGGGATATTATTGGTCTAATTACCTGAAACAATGACATGCAAAATTTGAATTCAAGAAAAGAAGAAAACAGCAAGTTGGTCAGATTTGCTTTCCATGCCATGTTTTGTCTTTCTTTTTTTAATTGCAGTGGTACATCACTTATATTCTTTTTCACCGTATCTTGGACCAATACAGTTGTTACATAGGGCAAAACATGTCATTTTCTAACACCATTATGTTATTAATTTATTGGCAATATATGAACTTTAGTAATGATAAAACCAGACTGTTGAATATTAGTATTGGAATCTACCAATGATTATTTTTTATTGTAAATATCTCAACTGTAGGGATAATATAAGAATTTGTTATAAGACCAGAGAGATTAATATTGTTTTTTTTCAGGTAGCTTTTAAATACAATGAGATAGCTAAAAATGTAACTAATGCACAATTGGACAGTTCTCTCAGTGTACATATAGGAATATTTCTATAGTAAATACTCATTTGCATTATTTTTCCACAACTTATTGTTAAAATGTTGAATTAAAAGAACTAGTCATTTCTTTAAATTTTTTCAGTTGTTTATTTTACTATTCCATCTTTGTTTTTGTCTCATCTGCGATGAATGTCACAAAAGGCAAGACATAGGAGTCACAATATCAGTCTGCCCAGTATAAACATTTTGGCAACAGTTTGTTTTCCCACACAATGAAGTTTGCTGCAGATGTAAAAATAGGTATTGTCTATTAATCTATCCATCCATCACACTTTTATTTCTGGAGCAAAACTTTTCAGGATATCTCTGAGAAATACGGTAAACATATTAGACTAGTTGTGTAAATGTGCCTTTCACAAATCATTTCTTCAGGTTGATTCTCTTTATGGCTTTTTTTCTTTATTCATCCATGTATCCATTTTTGGAAGATGACTTGGATGCACATATTAGACTCCTGGTCTTGTGACTATAGCTAAATAAAATGTTCAGAAAAAGTTGAACACTGACATAAATCTGATGCTCAACAATGGTTGTAGCCCTTTCTACCTGAGAATGATGTTTGGTATTGCTCTTTACCAGTGTATATATACAATGAAGACTGCTCTGGTTGCCAAAGTGGTAGTGACTGTCCACCTCGGATGCGGGAGGTAGTGATACGTGTTTAGGCTCAAACAAACAGTAACACAAGAAAGTGAAAACAACAAGCTTTGAATAAATTAACAAATTATTCGTTTCCCTGGAAAAATACAGTAAAAATGAAAAAATAAGAACTTATGGATTTAAGAATCAAAACCAAGAATAATCCACAAATAAAATTTTAGGAGTCCTATAGTCTTTCTCTACATCCCCGTTTGTTTGTACCGCCCTACAGATTTAAAAAATGAGAACGTTTATTGTGATAAAAAGTGCATAGAACTAAGTCAGTTGAATCGTTGATTTATAATTTCTAATCTGACTGTGACCAGAATAATAATGGCATCCCCTGCACCATTTCATGCTTAACGGACTTACCATACTAACATGACACCTTATTGCGTATACTATAGGCTAGTTTATTTCCATCAGACAACATAATGACGTAGCTCATCCTGTTCGGTAACTGCTGAATAATTGTGTAAATTACATAACGTTGAGAATTTGGAATTATATCCCTCTGCATATATGAACATAGAAATTAAACTGCTTGTTAAATCCACATGAAAAGCACATTTGTAGTTATCATTATTTTCATTTGCTTCATTCGACATTGTAAATGTCAGAAGCAGATGACTTATGTATGTACATCTGTAGGCACAGTGCATCCCTTTGCTGAAAATGGACTTGTCCAGAAACTGGAAATGGATCCGAGCATGTCCATCTATTACACTGAAAACTTCTGTTAAGCATAAAACGCACACATGGTGATGGTGTTAGGGCCACTCTACTCAGAGTCGGGTTAGAAACTATAAATCAATGAATGAATTGACTAAGTTCCTTGCACATTTTATCACATTAAAGGTTTCCATTATTTAAATCGGTAGGGTGGTACAAACAAACGAGTTTGTATTATCAGACTATAATATTGTAATGCTCTAATGATTTCAAGTTAGAGTCCAGATGAAGAATCCAAGATGGAAGGCGATGACATATGCTGTATCCTGTTCACTGTTGTTGTCTACAGTTCCTTGTAGAAACACAAGAAATAATCTGGTGTTTGAAATAATGAAATTTCTTTATTCAAGAATTATGTACGAGTATTCAAAATATTTCCAGAGAAAAAGAATTAATCCATCAGAATCCTAATAATTCATTTAAACATTAAACATTAAAATGTAATTCCCAAAATGACAACAAAAGAAAGACCTTTACGTCCCAGTAATTAGAAGCCCACCTGAGAGATCTCTCTCTAAGCAATGGTTTAAAACTTGAATATCATACTAAACAGATGTCTGGATAAGGGTCACATGATCATATTTATATTACATACTCTCAGCATGGCCCTGACAAGAACCAATCATTTTACTCAAAGAATAAAATGAAAAAAGTTGTTTACTTCAGTAAAGCTATTTACAAGCCTATGATCATGTATTCAATACAGCCTCAATCTCACTCTTATTATTCCCACAATAAAAATAAGTAATAATACAAACTTGCTGATGTGACTGTTACTAATTTTGAATTAAGGTCGGGAACTAGGTCAGCTTTGTGTTACAAAAATGAACAGTCAAGGTCAAACTATTTTCTGGAAAAAGTATCGAGTTCCTAGTAAATAGAACTACATTATTTTGACATATAATGAAATTAAAAAATAAAAAGATTTTAAAACTTAAAAAACAATTCAGATATAAATTAAATCAAATATACATAACAGTAGCAGGTTCGAACCTGGCCTAGTTATACCAAAGACTTATAAAAATGGTACTAGCAGATGCCTTGCTTGGCACTGAGCATTAGGAGGAATAGGACTGGTTGGCTTGGTGTCGGGATAATTTGAGTGAGTGGAACATCAAGCTACATGTTTGCAGCATGATGCCAAAGTTCTAGACATCACTGTCATCTGCCACACTTCAGACATTGTAATGATATGATTGAAAAACTTGATAAAGCTATGTTAAAAATAAAAAAATACTTCTGAAGCGTCACCTTACTGCCAGTCCATAGACTATTGACCTCATTAAGCATCCTTGCCTTTAAATACATGTACTTCATTTACAAATTTACCATTCTGTAATCTTGATATCCCAGCCCCAAAGCGAAATTGCTGGAAGCTGGCCGATCCAAAGCCAGCTAATTTCATGGTGGACTGGGACAAATACTAAGCAGCCAGTCCCTCTAACCAGTTGGACTTTCAGGTATATTAAGTAAATCCAATCTACAAATTGTATGTTGTGTGATTTTGCAAGAAGAAATACAAACCTAGGGTCACAAAAAATAACGGGAATTGTTTCTGGTGACCAACGTGTGCAGTTTACTGTCAGTATATCCTTGCAACTCCAGTACAAAATTCCTAGGCCTGTGTGAAGTCTGATGACATGCTACTTCCGATTCCAAAGTAGACCTGAAAAAGATTTGGATGTCTCAAAACCACACAAGGCTAAAAGCAAACAAAGAAAATAGATCTTTCAAAAAGAACACAAAACTATCAGACAAAAGCATTTTTTTTTAAAAGTTAGAAAGAAGACGCCTATTGCCTGAGGAAATTCTGGCCTTCAGGATATTCGTCATTCTGTTTTCTTTATTGCTTCCAATCGTTAATCGAGCTTTGGGCCCAAACCAATCGCTAACATGTGAGAAAAACTTCTCGCCAGTTGATTCTTCGGCATCAAAATGTATCATGCCTGTCCCAGAGATCTCCAGAAACTTGTTTGCTCCATAGTTTATCACACATCAGTTTTTGAAGGGAAAGCATAGAAACGTCCCAAGATGAAACTTTTAGCGACACCCAGAAGACTCCCGTCATCTGCTTCACAGTTTCTGATTATATCATTCATCTGTTGATTGCTATAAACAGTGACAACAGGATTTATTGTGTTTCGTTGAAACTACTTGATTGTGAAGTTCACTTAAAACATTGACCAAATCATCAGCTATAATATTTCTGGAGTTTCTTTAACTGCTCCGGTGGTCTAGTGGTTAGAATGTCCGCCTCGGACGGAGGAGGTTGCGGGTTCGAACCCCAGCCGAGTCATACCAAAGACTTTAAAAAATGGCACTAACAGCTACCTTACTTGGCGCTCAGCATTAAGAGGTTAGTGTTAGTACTGGTCGGCCTGGTGTCAGGATAATGTGCCTTGGTGGGACGTCATGCTACATGTTTGCGGCATAATGCCCCGGTGCTAGACATCACTTTAAACTGTCACACTGTAGACCTAGTAATATGACTGAAAATTGTTAAAGCTACGTTAAAAATCTAAATCTCACACACACACATACACACACAGAGAATTTCTTTACGTTTTCTTTTCTGGCCTCTGAATTGCTTCTCATTTATTTGTTTAGTAGATTCTGCAGCAGTGAAACTGTTGTATTTCTTAAGTTGTTTGAGAACGTTGTTGACTTTCTCGTGCTTTGCTATTTCATCTGCTCACTGAAGAATTTTTGTGTCTGTCCTTACACATGGCTCCGATGTCTTGGAATTTCCTAGTTGTTTAAAGATTATTGGCGTTATGCTGCAGTACTCCACAATGGCTATAGTTTTTTTCTACAGGAGTTGAATCCGGCAATTGTTGTTATGCGTTTTTTGAATGATTTTCTGCAATCAGTTTAGTATGAAGTATTAAACCACTCAATGGTTGGGGCTATAATGGTTCATATGTGATAGTCCCTTTGACCATTTGCATGACATGGTACTGTTCATTTTCATATACACTCTATGTAATTTGTCAATGTCCAGTCCCAAAGACCACAGTCATCTGGGATGTTTTTGGCACCATTATGGTCATCAGGTACTTTACTGACTATTTATACATCGCTCTCTATTCCTTGTGGGGTGCTTTTTCTCATGATAACTTGCAGTAATTCTTCGTTGGTCCTGAAGTTTTCTGGGCCGTTAGCTGGCATCATCGCTGGAAATGGAACTGATTTTAGCGAGTATTTAGATCTGACCTATCAGATACGGCACAAGCATCTAGCGATTCTCGACACTCATGCATGGTTACTGCTCTGTAATTTAACTTCGTATTCTTCAGTATGTAAAATGTCAGTCAAATCATCCAAACTCATACCACAGTTCAGCAAATCAGGAGTTGATAAATTATCTACATCACATTTCTCCGACTATTCACATCTGTTTTAATAGCCCCCAAATATTCGTCATCCACCAGCAGAGACTTGTACTTATTTGTGGTAATCACATTCGACTCACCTGATACAAAAGAACATATATGGATTTTATTTTGTTATTACGGTGATTACAAAACACTTGCCTGTATTATCATTATAATGTCAAATGTCTGTTCGACTTCGATTTCATATCGACCACAGGGACAAAGTGGTTTACAGTATACCAAGAGCCTTGCTTTAGGAGTTGTCCTTAAGGATACCAGGGAATAATGATTGCTGAATGTCTTACTGGCAAGTCTGTAGACGGATCGAAAGTCGTGTTCAAAGATGCGTGTGCCAGGTCGTTTATCCCATTGACCGAAGGGTAAGATACCAGCACAAAGAGCCAAAATTGGCCATGCAGACGAAGAATTGCCAATTTTTGCACAGTAAATAAAAGTTAGCTTCAAAAGATGGTGATCAACATTGTATGTGCTTCCATTGGGGATTATTCATGTGCAGTGTGCACCATACATAGCGTAACTGAATTATTCTGCTATTGTCTCCACAAATTAGAAGTGAGACTGCATTGAATAAGCAATTGCCGTTACCCTTTATGATAATAGCGTCACCACTGACTTCATCAAAGTATTTCGTCATCTTTTCCTTTTCAATACCATCCAGTGTGAGGGTATTACCCCCCCCCCCCCAAAGTATCTGTCACATACTGGTTTGAACTGAATTTTAAAGAGGGTCTCGCGCTAGACTTCCATTGTTGACTTCGCGAGGACCTTCGTATCGACTGTCCATAATCAAAAGATCAATTTTTCAGGGAGCGGGCACAAGTGAAATAGAAAGAACAAAGATACTACTAAGTAGTTAGACTCACATGATCAATTACTATTCAGTAATACAAAATAATACACCTTACACGCACACAATCGCTTTAGATATGCGATGTTCGGGAGAAGGTAATCTGTGTTGCACTTTTTTGCGTGACCTTAATCCAATTATAATTATGTAACAGCTTTGAGGTGATGACGATTGAATTACTTACTCCTCTAAATCTTACATATTTATCAAATGAATCTTATATATGATGAAAGATAACGTGTTGCTTTATTCAAATTGTGTTAACTTCTTCTGTTACTCAAAGAAACTCTGAGTAATTATGTACATTTCAACAAACTTATCTTGAACAAGTCATTTTGGAAACTGTTAAAATTATGCACTAATATAATATACATTTATAACCAAGCATCTAATATGGATTAGAAATTCTATTTCGAAAACTATATCTTCTCTTCTCTTCTCTTTTCTTCTCTTCTCTTCTCTTCTCTTCTCTTCTCTTCTCTTCTCTTCTCTTCTCTTCTCTTCTCTTCTTCTTGGTAGTCTCTCGAGCAGAGGAAGACAAGTTGTGCAACTTCATCGATGGTCTATGCGCATGTGCTTCGGAGTCCCAATTCCGATGCACACAGGTGGTGGCAGGTGGGACATTGGTGTTTGGGGGTGGCTGGGATACAGCTTTGTGACATCTCACAAGAGCTTCAGCAAGACTGGCGGTTGTCAACCTTGAATGTGGAACAGGCTTTTCTGGTCAGATCTCGCCAGTGGCTTGTTTCTGAGGCTGCGAGCTCGAGCTGGTGGGGTTGAAGGTCTGTTCATTTGATGTGCATCTTGAGATTGTCTTTGTGCCTTTTGCAACGGCAGCCGTGCCTTTGGTTGCCCTTGGCTAGTTTGCCAAAGAACAGCTGCTTTGGGGTTCTGTTTTGATCCATGCGGATGACATTGCCAGTCCAACGAAGCTGGGCGTGGATTTGTTTGGCTTTGATGCTTGATGTGTTGGCTCTATCGAGGACTTCCTGGTTAGTGATTCGGTCCTGCCACTAGATCCACATTATGGACCTCAGCGAGTGCTGGTGGAATTGTTTCAACTGACTGATATGCCTTTGGTAGACAGTTCACGTTTCACAGCCATACAAGAGAGACCAGTGGACAACTGCATTGTACACTTTCATCTTTATTGACAAGCGTATCGCCTTGTGCTACAAATCCTTGGTTCGGAGTCGTCCATCCGAGTGCTTGATTGGCTTTTTGGATCCTCGCAGTGATCTCTTTATCCAGGGAGCCATCACTGGATATTGTGCTGCCAAGGTATTTGAAACTGTCCACATTTTTCAGCTGAGTGTCGCCAATGGTGATGCAGGGTTGTGAAGGGACAGTGTTTGGGCGGGCTGGAAGAGGACTTCTGTCTTTCCCAGGATGATTGTGAGCTCAAGTAGGTTGGAGGCTTCAGATGACCTGTCCACTATTGCCTATAGGTGAGTCATGGGCCATGAGAAACAGTAATCTGCAAAGAGTGCTTCAGTGATGAGTCTTTCTAGCATCTTAGTTTTTGCAGCTATGCGACGAAGATCAAACACTGATCCATCCAGGCGATATCTAAGGTAGATACAAAGGTCAAGGTCACGAATGACATGGAGCAGTACCTGCTTTTAGAAGAGGGTTGAAGAGTACTGGAGCGACTACACAGCCATGATTGGCACCGTTAGATATGGAGAATTTCTCAGAGGGTCAACCGTCTGAGAAAATCTCACCAGTTATGTCATCGTGGAAGAGCCGGATAAGGTTGGTAAACTTCTGAGGACACTCAAGCTTCTTGAGTACTACCCACAGTGCGTCTCTGTTGACTGTATCGAAAGTCCTTGTCAGGTCCACGAAGACGCATACATATTCATGTTCTGTTCAAGGCACTTTTCTTGGACTCATCTCACTGTGAAGATTATATAAACGGTGATGTGGTCTGGTCGAAAACCACATTGAGACTCGGGGAGGTTAGCTCTGACATTGCCGCAATAAGCCTGTTGAGATTGATGCGAGCAAGTATTTTGCCAGCTATGGAGAGCAAGGAGATGCATCTGTAGTTACTGCAGTCTGCAAGTGTGCTCTTATTCTTATATAGGGTCACAAATGACGCGTCGCGGAGGTCGTCTGGCATCTCTACCGTCCAGATGCTGATTAGCACACCGTGGAATGCCTCCATAGTCTATACACAGAGAGCCGTGTACACCTCCGCTGGGATACCATCCTTTCCAGATGCCCTGCCACAGTTCATTTGTTTAATGTCCGTCCTCAACTCCTCTATCGTTGGCGGAACATACAGTTGGTCGTGCGATGGCTGTTGGAGTATTTGGTCAAGAACAGATTGGCTGGCCGATGATGGCAGGTTTAGGAGCTGACTAAAGTGTTCTTTCCATCTGTCCCAAATGCCAGCCTTGCCCTTTATTAGTGTGCTGCCCTCTGTAGCAAGCAAGAGGGCAGATCCAGACTTTGAATGGCTGAAGATTGACTTGATGAAGTTGTAGAACTCTTTGGAGTTGTTAGTGTCGGCATAGCGTTGCATTTCATCAGCTTTCCTTTCCCAGCAAAGGTCGCGCATCTTGCGGATTTCTCTCTGAGTCTAAGCATGATAGGATTTGAAGCGGTCTTTTTGCGGGATGGAGTTTGTGTCATTCTATGCAAGTCCATCAATGCTTTGTTCTTTCTGGCAAGCAGATCTTCAATGGCACCGTTGTTCTCGTAGATCTAGTCTTGATGGGTTCGCTTCTTGGGATCCAGAGTCGCCATAGGTGTTTCTCTTATCATGTCCTTGAGCTTGTTCCATTTCTCGGAGGTATGTCCATGTATAGGTCCGTTGGTGGACAGCTTGTCATCTAGGGTCTTCTGGAAATTGAGCTGGGTGAAAGGCTGCTGCAGTTTGACAAAGCTGATTGTTGTGTGCACAAGCTTATAACGCCTTAGGTGATGTGGGGCAATGCGCAGCATTAAGGTAGTTCGGACAAGTCTGGTCTTTCCAGCATTCTGTTACTCGCTTGGCCTTGACGATGAGGACATCATGGGCATGGCGCTAGCGGATATTACATAGTCGATTAGGTGCCATTGGCTAGATCTGTGGTGCATCTAGGTGTTCTTGTGTGTTCTTCGCCATTCTGAACATTCAGTTTGTGATTAGGAGGTCAAATTCTGCGTATTTGCTGAGTAGGAGCATGCCGTTGGTGTTCATCTTGCCAACACCGTGCTTTCCAAGCACACCTTTCCATCGACCATAATCGCAGCCGACACGGGCGTTGAAGTACCCTAGCAATATGATCTTGTCGTCAACTGAAACTGGGCTAAGTACAGGTCTGAGGTCCGTATAGAACTTCTCAATGGTTTCGACTGGGCTCGAGAGAGTAGGGGCATAGGCACTGATGGTTGTTGCGTGGTGTTTGTAGCTGATAGGTAGTCGCAGCTTCATTAGCCTTTCGTTGATACCAACATGCAGGTCTGGAAGCTGCTTCAGAAGACTTGATTTGATAGCCAGGCCGACTCCGTGGATCCTGTCCACGTTTTGGACTTTTCCTTTCCAGAAGAAGATGTATCCGCCTGCTAGCTTAGTCAGAGAACCATCCTCTGTGAACCTGGTTTCACTCAAGGCTGCAATGTCGATACGGTAGCTTGAAAGCTCATTAGTAACTAGGGCTGTACTCCTGTGAGGTCTTTCTACGTTCTCTTTGTCCAAGAGAGTACAGTGTTCCATGCTCTAATAAGAAGTTTTTTTCTTTGATAGTTTCGGCCGCATATATGGATGATCTTGCCAGCCACAGAAAGCTGGCCAGATTTTGAAGTGCGGGCTATATTTTAGGCCACTTTTTCTAGGCCCCTCTCTATGCAGGGTGAGCAGCGCTGTCTTGAAAAGGTCTGCTCTGTCACACTGGATGCTGCCGAACTGTTCTGCTGCCCTGGATACAGAGCAGATCGATCACTTGGCCAAGGGCCGCCTACGTGCAGGTCTCTGACTACAAATCCCACTGGTCATCTGCACCTAATGCGTCTCCAGTCTGTCATCGCCGTAGGACTTTGTAGGTGGAGGTAAGGAACGATGAGTGTGATGATCATGAATGATAGGTGGACAATACAACCTGTGCGTGCAAGAGATTACAGTGAAACAGCCTTTGCACAGACAGCGACAGCCTCACTCTCTAGGCCTTGGTAGTTAAAACTCAGTGGTACGAAGATTCGTCACAGCTGGGGAAAACTTCGGATGCATCGGATGACCATGATGTCTTTAGTGCCTTGTCATGCCTTACGCTCTCCACAAAGCGTTTACAGATTCGACTTCGTGGCCGTTGGATCACTCAGCTGATCTCCTCCGCCCAGTCTGTCGAAGCTTGCTTTGCATGCAAGGATAGGCAAGCTCCTAAGTCACCTAGGGATTTAGGCCCGTTGGCTACCGTCAATCTGGTTTAGCCGGCCAGTCGAAGCCGCTGCCCGTGGTGAGGCTGCTGCGCATGCTACAGCTGTTTGGAGCCACAGGTGAGAGCTGAGCGCCTGGTGGGAAGCAAAGGTGGACCAGCTACTCCCGAAGGAGCACGACGTTACCCCCACCTCCAGAGGTACTAACCCTCCCAGAGGACCCCGACGACAACAAAAACTATATATATATATATATATATATATATATATATATATATATATATATATATATATATATATATATATATATATATATATATATATACATTTGTGTGTCTGTGAAGACACAATGATTTGGGGGAGACTTTAACTATATAGTAGAGGATACATATATATATATATATATATATATATATATATATATATATATATATATATATATATATATAACCGAATGACAAGCAACTTGAAAATAATTAGAATGGGTAAAAACTTAATAATTTTATAAATTGTTTCGAAGACATGAGAAACAGAAAAGAATATATATTTATACAAAGAAATAACACTGGGGGGCTTGACAGATTTTATCTCACGGATACCGTTACAAATAATATTTGTACAACTTTAATACAAATGAAAGAATAGAAGATCATAAAATAATTTTTTTGCAGATATCACTCACTCAAATATAGAAAAGTAATACTATACTAATAAAAGTCGAAATGCCCACAAAGAAAAATAATCAATGTGGAAATATCTGCTGAACAATGGTGCCTGTTGTCTATGCTATTATATGTAATAGCAATCGACTCTTCTCAATAAGTGCTATATGAATTTGTGCTGTCCATAATAGTTTTGTGAGTGCGTGGAACATCATCGGTTTTGATTATAGATTGCAAAGGTCGCGCTACATCGTTTATGTCGCAGGGTAGTGCATCGCACTCGACCTCTTTGAACCTGGAGCTAGAACTATTGGTTCCATTACAGTGCGAATAAATTAGATACGTAGGGAGTGTGATGCTCTAATGCTAAGAGCAGTTGTGTTCTCCCTAACGCACTGGTTGAACAATTATGGCCATCAATTTTAACAGCACCGTCTGGCTGAGGGTAGTGATCCTAGGATGGGAGGGGATCCTTATCTAATTTCATGTGTCAAGACTTAAGTTCCAACTATATTGAATTAGGTCTGCGAATGTGGTTCTTAATAAGACTCATAGACTTGAGAGGAAAGAGATTTTTTTTTGTTTCTTTCTGTGCGACATGGTTAATTAGATTTTCTGTCTGTGTTCTTATAAATTGTTAGGTTGTAATTCTACAGAGAAGAAGGGATTTGTTGTGTAATGCAGTACAAAGGTATAGAATTTCAATAGATTTATTAATGAACCCATCACCATACAATACAGTTTCTGTGTCGAATTCATCTCTCTCTGTTAGCTTCTCAACTCACAATTATTTATTTTTTTATTTTGTTTGAACGTTTTTATACTGGAGATCGGTGTGCTGTTATGGTAACGTGTTGTGATCAGGAAGTCGCACTCATTTGTTGTAGATGATGCGATACATCTTTCAGAGGTCGACTGACGATTTTATATATTCTGCCAAAAGTCCAGTTGTGTGAAGATCCACCCTTTGATATTGTGCCAAAATTCCAGTTGTGTGAAGAGCCGCGGTTTTCACACGAAAGTCGTGATCTTGACCGGACTTGAAGGCTTTTCTTTTAGACGCCAACGTTTGCAACATAAGTGGGACGATAGTTGAGAGTCATTCCTTTTGGCATATATTTGGTATGAAGTTGTCCTCCCTTGTGTATGTGCTGGTGGATGTAACTGTTAGGTTCAGAATAGTTTCTTCCTGATTGTTCTCGGTCCAAGATCTTAAACGTCTTGTCGTCGACGTCTAGGAGGGCGTCTGCGTGTCAATCGATGTACATGCAACTGTTGGTGTCGGAGTAAAGAATTAGAACTCCTAAAAGTTCCAAGAGAAAGCACAATGTTAAACCCACGTTGACTGCTGTGTAAGCAGCAAGGATGACGTAAATATTGCTGGGTGTTGCAAATTCTGGGACTTTGTAATTTATCAAAATCAAATCTTCACATATGATTTCCGAGTAATTAATAAGTTTCCATTTATGGTCGATGACTAGAAAGTATTGAGTTGGAGCATACAAGTATTCGATACTTGAACATCTGACGTTGTGTCACTTTTTCTCGCAAACAATTCAGCACGACATTTGTAAACCATGTTCTTCCTTATATTACGGTCCTATGGTCTTAAAACAAGCAATAGAAAAAAGTGAGAAGCAACAAGCGTTGTAAAATTCCACAAAATAATTTCCTCTGAATACAAAGTGAACGATGTAAAAATAAAACTGTATTGGGAACTAAATCCGAAATAATCCTAATGATAACATTTCTGAATAAACTTCAGTGGAACTCCAATGCTGGAAGTGTTGATGAGCCCGTGGTGGCTCGTGTCATTGTGAAGTATCAACAGTCTTTTGTTCAATCACACTAATACAATAGAAGAAAAATATAAATCCGTATTTGAAATTTCACTATAGTTCAAGTATCTTCTCCCAAGAATATTATGTTTGAAGAGCACTTTGTATTTCCAGTGAATCAGTAAGTTGAATAAATAAAATTCCAGCCCAAATGAACCCCTGGAAACAACACTAATGCCATTGATTCTGATAAGATCTTAAAGCACGAATGAATAGTTTCAAGAAACAGCCAGATTATATACTCATCTACTTGACCTCAGGTCACAATTAATATTTTCTATGAAAAACTATTACCAATGGAAAATAGCATTCTAGAAGCTTCTTAATATTTACAAAATAAAATATTTGTTATGATTGGGAGTCTATTACTAAAATTATAATATAAAATGAAGTAAACGACAGGTAGACCTGGCATTTCATGGGGGATTTCGAAAGTACTTGACTCAGATTGAGACAAACATGTTGTTAACGGAGCCAAACTCAGTGATTTAGGTCAGCTCGAAAATGAATTAGATATGTGCAATGTTAAGTCTAGCATTCAATGTTACATTATCAGTAGCCGATAATCAAACAAAATTATAGAAATAAACAATAAAAATGTAGAAAGTATAGAAATAACTTATTGCAAAGTTAATTGGAGGTAGCTGAGTGCAACATAACCCACTTATCTCAGTTAACTATAAAAGTCATCCAGTATATCATCTTACTTATCAGCTCTAAAATTCCAAATTCTTTACGGAGTCAAATTGCTCCTACTGAATACTCGGAGTGACTTTTCCTTTGAATCCACTTCCACCAACCCCGGTACCTTGTGCATTTATAAACGGTGATTATATGTTTATCACTCGGAATTGTCAAGTACACTGTGGAATTGAATTTAGTTTCCCATGAATGCTCAAGTTTTCCGTTTTAATTTTGGACTCCGCTCCCTTCTTTGTTAGCCCTCTAGTCTACTTTATCTGATTGGTTCGCTTGCATCCGTTTGAAGTTGTGGGTGCGTCAAGGTTTTGAACACCGGATGTATAAGAACTCCTACTATGCCTATGGCATTGACTAAGTTAAGGAAGAAAGATTATATCTCTTTGAAGTATCTTGCGTTGCTGAAGACTGTGGGAAACCTAATCTATCAAATAGATTTGAATCAATACTCGGTTTATCTGGACACAAATTTCTCCAACGAACAATAGTTCGTTACAGTATCATTGGTCCATCATCTAAAGAAACTGTCGCGTGGATCCAAAATTTCAATGTCCACCACATCGTACTCATCGGCGATGCTTGGGAAATCTGGATCTGTTTTGAAACGTCGATCGCAGTCCTGTTCCCACATTTCAACCTATTGCTGATTTTCTAAACTCTGGCATCGTAAATATGTTTGGCCGTACGCTTCCATGGTGGACTCTGACAAATAATTATTCAGATCTCTTTGAGGAACACTAGCCGGCATTTATGCTATAAATATCCCTACAATCGGTAATTAAGCGAAAGTAACCTGTAAGTTGTTGCTTCTTGATAATTCTATTACACCCGAGTACCTGAGGAATTACAGGAGATGACTTAGAGTCACGTGATTGGCCAGTCCTCAGAAACCGAGATATGGATATATCGAATTCAAGTCCGTAAAAGGCACTCTCGCTACTTCAAGAATGCAGCGGAGAAGGAAGAAAATAAACCCTCGGGGTTACATGAGATTTTAAAGTTTAAATATTCGATAACACTATATACAACCAGCAATAAACGATACAATACAGAAATATTTTAATGAAGGCAAACAACTGGAAAAAGGAAGAAGAAAACAAAAGAAAATAAAACCGACGAGGAAAGTCGTAAATCAAGACTATGAAACTAAGGATACAACTATAAAAAACAAGAAATAACACGAAGACAGTAATGGACAATAATGACCAAGTTAAGTATCACCGCTTGTGAGAAGAGAGTCACTGAAGATAGTGTAAATAGTCACTGGTTTTGGTTAGTATTTCCTAAACAGCCAGTCATTGTGCTGACCTGCAGTTTTTTTTAAATGGTATTATTGGGCACTGTCCGGGCAGCAACAGAAGCAAAGCAAGATGCCAACCTGGTAAGATGTGGCGAAAAAAAAAAAAAAAACAACAACAACAAAAACAAAATTCATGCTGCCTGCATGACTGATTTTATTCACGTAACAATCATACTGTCACGCGCTTGTATAGCGTTTGGACACAAATAATGGGTGATGATTCATTCCTACGGATATCACAAGTTTTGTTCAAATATTCTTGTACTGTAAGCAAGACACATGAGCTTGGATCTATGAGGTATTAACTAATACATAATTCTTAAAGATGAACGCTTGGTCTGGATTGTTTAAGAAAATCAGAAATGCGAATGTTTACAATAGGATAATAAATTTCAACATTTTCTAATATCTATAATGCGTAAAATTTGCCCTTTCTGCCCAGTCAGAATAGCTAAAAGCATGACCAACTTACAAGCAAGTTAGTTCAAAGACAATGATGTGAGTGGGGGAAAACTGTTTCAAGTAATGAAAAACTACAATAACATCCCATGTGGTGGAATACCTTGGCAGTGAAGAACGGGAATGAAATTAAAAAAAAAAAAGAAATCTACGAATTAATGGGTTGAGTACTAGAAGGAGTCATATTGTCATATGTTACCACCAATGAAAGTACAGACATAACTGTGTTGAAGATACTATGTACGAGCCCAGGACGATAAAGTACCGTCAGGAAATCCAGACCTATCTTGATATATGTTATAACTGGACCATAATGCCGGTCGTGACTAAAACATCAATTTTTTTTATATGCGTCCAATATTGCTTTTTCATTGTATCCATCCAGAATGCAATCATGAGGCTAGTTGCTTCCCCTGAAATGCTTTTACTGATGCAACCATTCCGAACAAAGGAAAAACAGACGGACGCATTGTGTCAGTGGGTGTGTCTCGGCTGGGTCCTGTAATGAATGAAGTACTTTCCAGAAGGTTGGAAGAAGCTAACCATGATTGTGAACAAGACTCAGCAGTTTGAAAAACTAAGGTCGGGTTGTTCAAGGTGGCACAACTAGAATGACTGTAGCTTGATCTTCTTTCTTCCGTAGAACTCTCCCCAATCTGCTAAAATGGGGAAAAAGATAATCACAATTAAAACTGGACAATAATAAGAAGAAAGCATCAACAGTGAAAGCATTTTGAATCTGGATGGAATGAAACATATTGTTCAGTTTGATGATTTAATCTAAAACAAAGAAATCAATATCAACTGGACCCATGAATTGGAGAACATTCTGAAAAATAAGCCTGTGTAACATGCAAAGTGTAACGAGGAGTCACCACGTCTTGAAGAAGTTTAGGAACTCCATATACGGCCTGTTTAGAAATGCCTAGTAAAGATAAAACAAACAAACAACTTCTGCATCTATATGCTGTTTTGCTCTGTCCAATCGACTTACTTTCTCCCATAATCGTTTATATTCTTTTGTGTCATTTTATTCTGCACGAGTTTGAGCTACCATGTTTTCACGTAGCAAAGTCGTCTGATATTGATGGTTGCTAATCTGGACGATAATTCTTTTGGTTCTGCGAAGTTGATCCACCAATAAAACTTTTTGCAGTCCGTTGCCTCTTGGAAATTAAACTTGCGTCATGTCAATAGTAACTATTCCATCGGTTATGTCCAACTCATCGTTGGAATGTTGAACGCATTAAATTTTGTGCTACCAAATAAGTCCAAAATAAAAAAGACCTGCTTTCTCTGCTGGAACTTGAGATATGAGGTCTTTAAATTTCACCATGTACATGTAAGTCATCTTTCAAAATATTCAGGGGGCGACCGAAGATTTTCTCAATTGATTGAATGTGACTCTCTTAGCCCAGTGACGGTAGCTGCCATCGTCGGACATGTCCTTTTCAAAATCGTTAAAGTGCACATCTAACATGTAGCATCTCCTCATCGTATGAGGCGATACTGAATGTCGTCGTCGCTTAAACTCCGGTATATCTGGTGGAAAAGGTATGATCTGTTCATGATGATCACTGTATAATTTAACTACGTTGCCTCTCTGTGCATTACTCAGATATTGCCGTAAACAAAACGATTACGTAACAACATGTTGACCGTTGTATGTTTCTTACCTCCATCCTGGCTTTTTAGAAAGTTAAAATTTCGCCGTTTTCAAGAAAATCTTAACTTCATCCAGGTCAAATTTGTTATTCTGAAAATGCAGTAAAATAATTATGATTTCAGAACTAGTTCATAGGTAAAATTGGCATTGCTTGTCTTGCATCTAGGATGACAAATGTAATATTGGGTAGGCCAAGGTCGAGTCAGTGTAGACAGGCAGAGTTGTAATTTATGTAACAAAATACTCATTAAGAACCAAATCTGGACTAAGTCATATTCTGCCTTTATATAACAATGTAGAAAACGTCATCTCTGGTCCCAGCAGCAATATGTTCACGCCGCGTATTGACAAATTTTTAACAAAAGATGAATGAAATTATGCTTGACTTGACACAGAAAATGTTTGGAATACAACTTGCTTGACAGTAGGTATCCAACTCAGTGAGAGCATTACAACGACACCTGGAAAATAGAAGGAATACGGTATTATAATTGTACATATGCGATTTAATGTGCGATTACAAGGATCGGATTCCAAAACTAATATGTGGAAAATATTTTCATTATCTTTATCAAAGCAGGGTCTAAATTGTATATGAATACGTACTGATGCTGGAGAAGAACACATGCTAGTGAAGAAATTGATACTAAAATTAATGGTTAAAGAGTAAACAAATTACTTTTTTATGTGTTTTTGTAATTTCATTGTGATTGTACTCACGAAAATATAGCACAAAACCCACAAGTGTCTCGATGTCATGTCTTTTAAGTAGGGATGAGATATTCCGACAGACACATTTTTGAATTAAGGGAATTGTTTTTTGTTTTTTGTTTCGTTCAGCAATCATTTGAGCAGTATCTTTTTAATAAGAACTCTAGGTTGGATACGAAAGGAGCCCTTTTGGTTTAGAACATATATGGATATTTCTCTCTCTCTCTCTCTCTCTCTCTCCCTCTCTCTCTCTCATTTATATATCATTTTACATTTTACATAATACCCCGTGTGGGCAGTATATGAGTGGGTGATGGTGACTCTAAATGGAGCACTGAATAGTATATGTAGTTTTAGCATTACGTTTTCCGTTAAAAGCTAGAGATTAACACATGCCAAACATGCATTTTAATGTTAATCCTACTAACGGTCAACATCTAACAATGAAACAGTCAGAAAGAGAAAAGAACATCGAAAATCACTCTCGCCAAACACCGACAGTTTCACTCATCTTATGAATTTAGACCAATTAATTTACATTAAACTGATGTCAGCCAGTGATAGGGTTGGCGAATTTCTAACATTTGTAGGAAATTTATAAATTTGCCTGACTTGATGTTCAGTATGTTTGAAATACAACTTGCTTCTAGTAAAAAAAAAACATTAGAGGGTTTTAGGAAAGCCACAATTTTAATTCCCACTCCTTTGGGTAATAAACGTCTAGTAGGGACGTTTTTGAGGGGCACGGGTTTGTTTATAAGGGGTTAATAAGGTATTAGGAGGATAGCAGCAAACCTTTTACTCAATATTAATTGCGGGGTCTTGATAGTACAATATTATGTGCTGGTCATTCAAAGTAACCTATTGATGTTTTTAAAATCACGTTTCCGAGATGGAGACTATAGAGAGCCCTACTACGTTGAATTCCCGTTTGAGGTCGGAGAGCCATTCCCATGTCAGATTCCTGTTAGATGCCAGAGTGGCATGTGTTAGTCTAGAATGATATCTTTACACCAAATATTATAGCTTCATTGTTAAATATCCCCTAGAGGCCAATTGATGATGATGTTCGTCCATCGGTGTCGATAAGGACCATTTAATGTCATCGATTCACTGGGGGTGGGTTCTAGAGATGGCTGATCAGTCCGATTCGGGCCCGGAAGAGTCTGTTGCAGTGGGGACATGGATTTGCAGGTTGCTGACCGGGAGTTGAGGAAATGCTGTTCCTGGATTTGCGCAGATCACGTTTTTCAGCTGCGTCCATTAGTCTTTTTTGCTCAAAGTCTTTCGTACCAGCGTTGACTTGACTGCGCCAAGCAGATCGGTTAGCAGCGACACTCTCCCAGCTATCAGGATCAATGCCTAGGTTCATCAGCGAAGCCTTGTGGGTGTCCTTTTACCTCTTTTTTTGACCACCGTGAGATCTTTTGCATTGTTGTAGCTCTTCATAAAAGACCTTCTTAGGTAGGCGTTCTACCGGCATGCGGACAACATGGCCAGCCCATCGGAGTTGTGCCTTGCACAGCATGGTGTGGATGCTTGTCATGCCGGCCTAAGTGAGCACCTCTGTGTTTGGTACCTTGTCCTGCCATTTGATTTTCAGTAGTTTCCTCAGGGAGCTCATATGGAAGTGGTTCAGTTTTTTAACATGGCGGCTATACACAGTCCACGTTTCGCAAGCATAGAGGAGGGTGGGGAGAACAACCGCTGAGTAGACTTTGAGTTTGCTGGCAAGCTTGATGCCTCTCCTATCCCAGACATTTGAGCGCAGTCTACCAAATGCTATGCTGGCTTTGGCAATCCTAGTGTTGACCTCATCGTCTATGTGGACTGCTTGTGAGAGGATGCTGCTGAGGTATGTGAACATGTCTACATTTTTGAGCTTATGGCCATTGACAGTGATGGATGGTTCCAGGTAATCTTCTCCAGGAGCTGGCTGATGCAGAACCTTGGTCTTGCTGGTAGAGATGGTGAGTCCGAAGTTGGAGCACGCTGTCGAAAAAAGGTCCATGCTGTGTTCCATGCCTGCTTCCGTGCTGGAGTTGAGGGCACAGTCATCTGCAAACAGCAGGTCGCGAATGTTCTCAACTTTGACTTTGGTCTTGGCTTGGAGCCTCCTCAGGTTGAACAACTTCCCATCCAGACGGCATCGGAGACCTACTCCAACATCGCTGTCCTTGAAAGCATCCATCAATATTGCGGAGAACATGAGGCTGAAAAGAGTGGGGGCTAAGACGCATCCTTGTTTCACACCATTCGTAACTGCAAAGGGTTTTGAATAGAGTGAAGATTTCTGGACATCCACATTTGGCCATGATCTTCCAAAGGACTTCCCGGCTAACAGTGTCGAATGCCGTAGTCAGGTCCACGAAGTGGTGTATAGCTGGACATTTTGTTCAAGCCATTGTTCTGGCAACTGCCTGGCAGCAAAGATCATGTCGATGGTGCCTCTCTCCTTTCTGAAGCCATACTGGCTTTCTGGCAGTAGGCCATGATCAAGGTGTTCTGTGAGTCTGTTCAGCAGTAGCCTGGCGAGGACCTTGCCAGCGATGCAGAGTAGAGAGATTCCTCTATGGTTGTCGCAGGATTGGCGATTGCCTTTGCGTTTGTAAAGGTGGATGATGGCTGCATCTTTGAATTCCTGGGGTATGTGTTTCATCTTCCACATGCCACAGAACATCTCTGTTAGTCTTCCCACTAACGTAGGCCCACCAGACTTGTAGATCCCAGCTGCGATGAAGTCTGCTCCTGGAGCTTTTCCACTAGACAGGAGCTCAATGGCCGTTTGAGTTGCCAACACTGTTGGAGGGTCAGCCAACCTAACGTTGATCTCCACCTGTGGTGGACGGTTGATCGCTTCATCTTTGATGGAAGAGGGTCTGTTGATGATACCGTCAAGGTGTTCCGCCCAGCGATCCAGTATCTTCTCCTTCTCGGTTATGAGAGTGCTGCCATCGGAATCCAAGAGTGGGGCTGTGCCTGATGTTACTGGGCCATAAACATCACGAAGAGCACTATAGAAATTCTTTATGTCGTGTCTGTCGGCAAAGGACTGGATATCATCAGCCTTTCGGCTCAGCCATGTGTCCTGCATCTCGCGTAGTTTCTTCTGCACGGACTTGGGGTCGATGTTGTATGCACGATGGAGACGAAGTTTCTCCTCAAGCAGGGACTGTATTTCTTTACAGTTCTCGTCAAACCAGTCTTGGTGCTTTCGCGCAGTGATGCCAAGGGTTTCAGATGCAGTGGAGTACACCAGATGTTTGAAGGCCATTCAGCATTTCTCTACGCAGTTGGTATCAGAGTCTGTGGTTTCTAGCTGGCTTGTCAGAGCTTCAGACAGAGCTTGCTCATTGTTGCAGACTTTCAGCCTATAGACGTTGATTCGTTTTGGGACTTTAATTCCCTGTGGGCGTCTGCGAGGTTGAATTTTAAGATTCATCTTGGAAATCAGTAGCCTGTGGTCTGTCCAGCAGTCAGCACCACACATGGCCTTCGTCACACGGACATCCTGCCTGTCTTTCCTACGATTTAAGATGTAGTCGATCTGGCGCCAATGCCTAGACCGTGGGTGCATCCAAGTTGTTTTATTGCGATTAGGCAGACTGTTGCAGTTGCCATTTCAATGTCTACCAATAACGAACTTCCACGAGATGTGGTCCGCGCCAACTCTGGCGTTAAAATCACCAAGAATGATCAGCTTGTCTGACTTTGATACCGAATCAATCAGAGTTTCCAGATCCTGGTAGAACTTGTCTTTGGCTTCCTCCGAGTAGGTCATGGTTGGTGCATAAGCACTAATGAGTGTGGCTTGCTTTTTCCATGTAAGGGTAGCTTCAGCATTATAAGCCGGTCATTAATTCCCTTTGGTAAGATGGAGAGCTTATTCACCAAACTCGACTTGACAGCGAATCCAACTCCAGACTCCCGACGTCCATCGGTGCCACGTCCACTCCAGAAAAAGGTGTAACCAGCTCCAACGTCAGTCAGTTGGCCCTCTTGCAATCAGGGCAGTTGTTCTCTCTGGTCTGTCAGCATCTGCACGATCCAATACAGGGCGTACGTTCCACGCACCAAGAGTGAGTAGAACCTTTTGGGTTTTCTTTGTGCTTCGACCGCAAGAATGGGATTTCCACCAGCCGCGGTAAGCTGGTCGGGGTAGATGAAGCAGGCTCTTTTTAGGGCACCTTTTCTAGCCCCTTCCTTAGGCTATGGTGGTAAGCAGCGCTATCCTGAAGAGGTCTGCTTAGTCGCTCAGACGGCTGCCGACATCCATTTCTGATTCAGATCAATGAAAGACGACCATATGGCCTGAGCCGCTTGCGTGCAGGTCCGCCACTACGGCTGCCAGTGCATCCACACCTGCCGTGTCGCAGTTCGCCCATCGCCGCAGGACTTGGGCACGGGTGATGACATAAATGACTTGCGCGCGAGGTGGATTAAAGTGAGGAAGGGTTGCGCTGCGTCAGCCTCACTCTCTCGTCCAGACTCCACTTTGTCCAGTTGCAAGACGTAGTCAAGACGGCTGGAATGGAGACTGGATGCAGTGGCGTCCTACGTGTCTTGCCGTGCTCTTAGCGTTCCACATCGCTTTGCTGGGTCCGCCTTTCTGCGCGTTGACCAGATGGTGGTTCCTCCGTGCAGTCCGCCGGTTCCATTCTTCACATGCAATGGTGACAATCCCTGACTCACCGGGGGTCTGAAACCCATCGGTTACCCTCAACCTGGTTTGGCCGGCCAGTCGAAGCCGTTACCCGTGGTGTGGCCGCTGCGCATGCTACAGCTTCTTGGAGCCACAGGTGAGAGTTGAGCGCCATGTGGAGACCAAAGGTGGGCTAGCTACCCCCAAGGGAGTACGACTGCTACCCCCACCAGAGGTACTACTCCTCCATGAGCAACCCTTACACCACAGAGGCCCATTAGACTCGTAATGTTAGAACACAACATTTTTCACAAAAACAGACCCATATTATTAATCCAACAAACATTAATACTTCCTCTTGTCCCAAAAAACTCATAGAAATGGAGGCATAATTTTATTTGAATATTATCAACACACAAATTCACCTTGTTTCTTGAACCCACTCCAAAACTGGAGGCGTACTGCTAATATCTCATTGTCCTACACGTGCTACAAAATATGAAGCCTAGTGTTAATTTTTTAATTCTCCAAAATCCACAGGCCTTTTTTAAGATAGAATTCCACCCTCCATGCGCCCAAAGTGTCATACTATGATAATAATATGCAAAAAATTAACCGGAATAAAAGACTTGCTATAAATCATCGCACTGTAAGAGGATGATCCAGAATGACTTTAGATTATAGCAAAGACGTTGAAAGCAGTTTCGCGTATGAAATGTCATTTATTAAGTGACTGAAATGAAATGAATCTGACACCAAACTAGTGCGCATAAAATCCAGTATTGGATTTAACCAAATAGTGTGCACCGAGTTAAACAAATGATATAAGGAAAAGATAACGCTCATAACTGGAACTAACCAGAACATGTGACTTCAGCGAGTAATCAAACAAGAATGAACGTATGGAACTTACAAACAAATATAATTGATATATGGCTCTGTCATTACGAGTGATCAATGTTTAGAATTTTAACACAAAAATGAAAAATCTGCCTCCAAGGGTATCAAAGTATATGGATTTAAACAAAAATGAATAAGGTATGATTCTGTCACCGGGGTAGTGGGTCAAAGTATGGTTTTCATCTAATAACGTTTCATCCACAAGTAGGATAAATACGTATATATTTGGTTTTCACTCAAATTGTGATACTGAATAATTTAAGAACGGAACAAATAACTAGTGACGTCCATTTGACAATCACAAAGTATTTTCGGTTCAGTTGCTGTCGTCGGATGGTCAAGGTGCAACTACGCATCATCGCCCGCCCCTCCCAATCTACCGAAGGATCCATCAAGAGCCCCTCATTCGCTGCAGTCCCGTTGGTCCCGAAGGTCTGGTCCCTAACCCTGAGAAATCCACAATCTTTCTCCGACCCTGAACTTGAAAACAGACTATAATCAATTTAATAACAAGCTTAATATGACATAGGTTTGATTATCTGTAATAATTTGAATAAATACTGGAACATCCAGTATATGAAACAATTCTATCACATAATAAAGATAGCAAAAAGGAGGAATGCAATTCTATATTTCACACACCTCTAGAGCAGATGAGTGTTTTCGGAAAGGTAATTGGTGTAGGTATTTCTAAATATGCAATCCATACCTGGTTACGCAGAGTCCTTTGTGCGATATTTTGCTTTACAGGTTTTTTGTTCGTCAAGAAGCCATCCGAAAAAGGACAGCCTCCTGACAACATATGTATTGTGCTGTGATGTTACTGTCTGATTTGATTCTATATCTACCATGGTTATGGTGCAATCCACGGCCAGAGAGCTTAAGATATTCGGTTTTCTCACTGCAAGCACTTGGCTCATGTAGTATTGGGTAAATCGAACTCAGTAATATGAAATAATAAACCACCTTCGGGCACCGTTGTACGCGGAAACGAAACCCGAGCGCATTTTAGCACATTAATCATAAATATTAAGTAAACACAATTCCTTGACAAACGCAAATAAGAATTGTACTAGATTACATATATACAAAACAGGCTTGTAAGACTATTTATACAGACATGGATTATTTTAGAGGACGAACAAAAATACGAGATCATTGGTTTCCTTTCTGGCACTTTCTAGGTTGGTGATTATATTTCCTCTGCCAGCAAGGATGAACAAAATTTATTTTGCAAACGGTAAGTTAAAACAATATTTTGATGAACAAAATTTATTTTGCAAACGGTAAGTTAAAACAATATTTCTTGGACAGTCCAAGAAATATTGTTTTAACTTACCGTTTGCAAAATAAATTTTGTTCATCCTTGCTGGCAGAGGAAATACAGTCACCAAAAAGCCTACCTGTAATTTACATCATGCAATAAATTCCAAAGATTACAACATTTGACATTTATCCTGAAAATGAAGGATATAGAAAAGTGCTACGTTTTTAACAGTGTCTTTCATTGAATGAGCCATCGACGAGTTGCAGTTGCAGGAGTTATTCTCATTTAAAAGCTGACGGACATGAAACATACTAGTTGTATTGATCTGCAATTATCTTTTCGAGAAAGAAATGGAGACAAAAGCATACTTGTTTTGAAGTAGTTAGTAGTTGGAATGGCGCCAAGAATGGCAATGTTGAGACACTTTTATATCTGGCGATTGTTACGGTTTAGAATTAATTGTTTCTTGATATCAGTGTCTGCCGATTCTTTAACAATTAATATTGTCGACATTCCAGAATCAGTGTAACTGACAATGCATCCAGTTTAACAAGATCAGTCACATTTTGAAAGTCAGACTATTCTCTGTCACAAAAGATTATTACAAAAAACAGAGGTGGGGGTGCTCCCAAAATACATGAAGAATCGTTTCTAAATGTTATTTTAGTTAGTTTTGGGGTTAAAAATTGGAAGAAGTACAATCATGGTTTATGTTAGAATTCAGCCTTGAAAATTTGCATTGGCCTGGTCCGCTGACAGAGTTTTTGTTGACAGAATAGGTTATATATATATATATATATATATATATATATATATATATATATATATATATATATATATATATATATATATATATATGCAAATTTGGACTATTCATAGTTTTGTGATTCTATATCCTATAAAGGGTTAAAAGAACATTAAAATCAAGTATAGATATCCTGACGCTGTAGCGCCATTATTTGCATGCACCACTATCTCGCGTATGATTACAAGATCAATACACAAAATAGTACAAAAGGTACTAAAGAAGCAATAATCTGGGTGCTTGAAAATACATATAAAAGTTCACTAGGCCACATAGGCCACATATATTTGCACGTATCACCATCTTGTATATGATTATGGCAATGCTGATAGAAAAAATATTTACTTGTTAAATCAGATCATGTATAAAAAAAATGAAATGTTCACTAGATTTTTCAGAATAAAATGACAACTGTTCAGTTCATGCTAGAGGTGAAATGTTTGCTCTATTCAAAACCACCTCTTTGTATGTAGACTCTTTTGTAGAGGATATGTCATAATAAATGCAAGATCAAATAAACTCTGTGACAAACTACAAACTCGGTCATTAGATAAAATGCAAATCCCCCAACCCAAAAAAAATAAAATAAAAAAAAAATAAAAAAAATAATGTGACATTTACGTCGTCTGGATTATGCACAGGAGAGAGCGACATATCCACTATGTATACGCAATATACTAGCTGGGAAGTCACATACATAAATAAAGCGACATGCAGAACAAAATAACAGAAATGATACAAACCTACATTTTGGCTGCTTCCGCATAAGTGCCGCGAGGTACAGTTACTATGTAATACACTCATTTGGACACGTAGAAAATACATAAGATAATTAATAATTAATGAAACACAAAGTCCAGTAATGATCTGCTGAAAGAAATTGACCTAACCCAGGGGTGGTAAGTGATCCGTTTAGATACAACCATCCCTCTTCCCCCATTCCCAGGGCAGAGACTTTGTACAGACAGGTGGACATTTTGCCCAAACATAGGACATGTTTTAAAGATTAATCTTTTTTTCACATACAAAATGGTCAAGAATGTAGTGAAATATTTCTGCTCAAATAAACAAAAATGAAAATTACGGTACTTGTAATGCCAATATTAAAACAAATGTGAAAAATTACAACTACTTTTTAATACGTCTTTCAACTAGAACGAAAAACGAAAAATAGTCAGAACATAGACAAAATCATCACCACGAGGATTATTGTGTTAATCTTTTCATGAATACCGAATTTTTTTGTGCTAACGATTATCATTGTTCTGTGAATTTTAATAACATGAGACCATATTTTCAAGAACATCGTAGTTAGAAAGATTCGTCAATTTTGTTTTGTAAATGTACAACTAGATTTAACGATTAGACTTATGAAGAGTAATTAAAACGGACCAAATAGTCAAATGGTGATAACCTTATAGAAACACTGGCAAATGCTAGAAGCATAAAAGCTAAAATTCTAGATGAGACATTTACCTATATGAATACATGGTTAAGTCTGAAACTTTTAACAAAACAGCAATGCCATAAATACAAATATTTTGTTCATCACTCAGCGATTCGAGCATATCAACTGATGGTTACCAATACGTTATATATATCATGGAACATTATATTAACAAATCCAAGGCAATGTCCTATCTCCAGCAGTGATGTCAGCGTCATCAGTATTAAGGCTGTGTTATCAGTATCATAAATCTCTTACATCAGTTGCTGAAAATAAGGAAAAACTTTAAATGTCACATTAGCGTTTGCCTAAAGTTAAATCGTGATATGCCAAGATTTCGTGTACGAGACGAGAGTCTGCGATAGCAGAAAGCTGCATTAGCGCGATGTTGTTTATAGAGGGAACACCATTCTGCAAGCACGTCTTGATAATTGCAATCTACGTGTTGTGAATTGTCTCTATTTATTGAAGAATACTTTTCCAGAATGAATCCTGAGACAAATACATAGTAATTTGAAAGAATCAACAATGAGTTTACGAAATGACCAATATTAAAAAACTAAATTCATTATATTCATACAACGAAAGAGTAATGATCCAATGTTTCTGAAAACCTTGGCATAAATCATATTACATTATATATGGCACAAAAGGTAAATAACATATATATGCATACATATGCGTGTTTCTTGGTGTCATACATACATACATACATACATGCCTACATACATACATACATACATACATACATACATATATACATACATATAATCCGACGTTGAGGGGAAAACAATGGTAATGAATCTGACTACGTAGTCACTGAAACAAAATAGAACATACTTCATTTTAAGTATAGTGGGTGATTTTATAATAAAGACTTGCCGTTGCCGAGAATATTATATTGCCAGCCCGAAGCCCCTGTGCGGACTAGATTTAAAATATTAATTTAGATAAGCAAGAAAATTTTAAGCAATATTGCAATATTGTCTGTTTTCCTCTTTTTATTTCTACCTGAACAGTCGCAAGAATTTAAAATGCATACACATAGTTCCCGTTATATGTCCCGGTGATGAGAAAGTCATATCAACATTGTAACAAGAGGCGTCTACATTCCCTTGCTTTTATCAACCATGATTTTGTCCCATATAATACAACAGACAGATCAAAATGATTTGTTACCAATGTGCATGATTTGACCCCTAAGGACAAAGAATCCGACGGTGAGGGGAAAACATTGGTAATGAATCTGACTACGTTGTTACTGAAACAAAATAGAACAGATCAGTTTAATACATACATACATACATGGGGGCCCCGAGTGGCCGAGTGATCTAAAGCGCTCACCGTTCCGGATCACTGCCATCTCACGTCTGTCTGCGTGGGGTCGATTCAATTCTCTGCTAGCGTGGGTACGTGGGAAAGCCTGCCAGTAGCTTCTCGTGGGTCGGTGGTTCTTCCCTGGGATTTCCAGGGTTCTTCCTCCACCAGTTATACTGGCCGCCATGTATAGTCTTTCTTGTGCTGAAAAATGGCGTTAAACCCAAAAAACAACAACAACAAACATAAGTACATACATACATACAACATACATACATACATACATACATACATACATACATGCATGCATGCATGCATGCATGCATACATACATACATATATACCCTATCCTACCTACCTACCTACATACATACATATGCAGTCTTACACACATAGGATCATACATATATGATACTGATATGTTTTAATAGCCGCCTTTTGAGATAGTTCTTTCATCATGTAGGCATTTTTAAATTCTCAGCAGAGAATATACACGATGCATCTCACTAAAGAAAAACTCATGTAGGAGTAGTGAATGGGGCCACCCTACGGACAATGGGAATTAGCATTAAAAACACCCCTGGGCCACTCTACGGACAATGGAAATTTAACATGGCGAAAAATCGTGGGCCACTCTACGGACAAGGGGAATTTAACATGGCAATAAATCGTGGGCCACTCTACGGACAAGGGGAATTTAACATGGGATTTTTTTTAAAAAAAAATTTTTTAAAAAAGGGGTAGGCAATTCAAAAGACTATCTCTTTTCGAGAAATATGGCTGGCCCTGAAAAGGGCCTTTGGTTTATGTTAATATACCCTTAACATAGAGGGCATTTGCGACATCTTCTTTTCCTCAAACTTCGTCTTACAGCAGGGCCATACATCAGAGTCCTCTTGAGGCAACCTTGTCTCTCTATATAGACTCTTCTTATCCACAGGCTGCTGTTGGTCCTGTGGACAACGGTCCACTTGGCTTGGACATACATGAGCATGTCCGTCCTGAACATCATGGTTGACACAAGGGTTGAAGATTCAACGTCTGTCCACATGTTGAGGCTCAGAGAATAGGTGAATCAATGCAGTGAACGGCGCTTATTTATAGGGACAGGAAGGATTGAAACGGATTGAGTTCATTCACCAATCCAAACACGCGTTACAGAATTCAGTCAGCCCGCATCCAATCGTAAGAGTGCAGTATGTGACGTCACGTAGTCTATATAGATTCGCTAGCGCTTGTGTGCAGTCAATCTATGCGACAGTGATTCAACATGACGGAAACTCAGAAAACGATCCAGTGGGGTGCACCAGCAGGGGAGACCGCCCAAGGGAACCCGGACTTACTTTCAGAAGAGGTGAATTGGGATTTTGTGGATTTTCTCTCCTCGCAAGAATTTGTTCCGGAACCTTCGTTACCTTCTTTATTACCGCAAGTGGAGAATTTTAGACAGAGACAGAAAGAAGAATTGGAGAAATTTATACAACGACAAAAGGAAGCGGAACAGGCTTTTCTCCTACAGCAACAGCAACAGCAACAAGAAGAAGAGGTAAGAAAAAAACAACAGCAACAACAGCAAGAAGAAGTAGCAGCAAAGAAACAAGAGGGTGAAAATCAAACGGTCACGGTACTGTTGGACATTTTAGCGGAGTTAAGAAGTCTGAAACAAATGTATCAGACTTCTTTATCACGACCGAAGAGAATACGACCTTCCCGAGCCAAACATGTCAACCCTGTGACTAAGCCTACCGTACCACCCTTAGTGATTTCAACCCAATCATCATCAACATCACGCAGTTCAGAAGTAGGCCTTGGTCGTGGCAAAGGCATAAGGCAGTTAAAGTTGATTGCTTAAACTCACCCCTACACCATAAAGAGAAAAAAGGCCCTTTTCAGGGCCACCCACATTTCTCGAAAAGAAATACAATTTCAATTTGCCAATAACTCAAAAAAAAAAAAAAAAAAAAACCACCCATTTTACCTTTATAGTACGTGTCTGTGTATGAGTGCGTGAGTGTACGTTCTTATCTTAAAATCAAAACTAAAAGACTCTTACCTTATATCATTGATTTATTCTTTTATCCATTTTTTACAATCCAATTCACAATTCACAACACAACACTTTAATGAAAAGTTCATTGATTTCTTCTTTTCTCCTTGTTTAGTCTCTCTGTTTTTTGAATTTCTTCACCGTTACACTTTTTTCCTCTTCTTCTTCCTCTCTTTCTTCCCTTCTTCTTTTTTTCTCCTGTTTCTTTTTCTTCACCTGTCTTCTTTCTTCCTCAGAAGAATCCCTCTCTTCCTCCCAAGAATCCCTCTCTTCTTCTGAAGAATTCCTCTTTTCTTCTGACTCCTCTTGTTTCTTTTTTGGGCAATCTGGAGACCAATGTCCTTTTTCTTGACAATAATAACAGGTATCTTGACTTTTGTCTTTTTTATCCCCTGTTTTTTTTCTTTTTTGACGGTCTGGACATTCTGAAGACCAATGCCCTTTCTTCTGACAGATATAGCAAGTATCTTGACTTTTATCTCTAAAGGAAGGAGAGTAGTCCGTAGGCTGGTCTGAAGAGAATTTTCTAATGACCCCTCGCAAAGCTCTGACGAAACGTTCCATCTGGTTAGTCTCTTCCATCGTTGTGCTCGGCTTGAGAGTGAAATGAATAGTGAAAGGACAAGACACACACCCTTTTATATACGCTGGTCTGCCATGACTATAAAGTAGTTTATGGTGTTTGAACTTGAGTCATTTGACTTTTTGCTTTCAAGATGAAACGATCCCATTCATTCGAGAAGAAAAAAGAAGAAGAAAGTAAGAGGCAGAAACGTGATCTCTCGCCTCGAACCAGGGCTGAAATCTTGGCACAAATTCATGCCAGTGATTTTGAAGAGGACATGAGTGAACCAGAATCCCAACCCTCTAAACCAAGTTCACCACCCTTAGTCAACCCTGAAAAGTACTATTCCATTCGAGAGACGGAAAAGCGCTCCTCTAGAAAATTTAGAACCACGGCTTACAAATACACGGTGAAGTTTAAAGATTTCAAGGCTGAAGTGCCGTTAGAGAAAGCAGAAGTGTTCATCACCGAGGTGTGGGATTCTTTGCTCACTTCACTCAAGCGACAATGTCAACCCAAAGAAGACGATCGCTTGAGACTTTCCATACAACACGACGGTTTGAAATCCCCTGTTTGGATTGAGTTTAGCACCCCTGCAGAATTGACTGCTTCCAAAGTCATGGACAAGATTCAACACGTACAACAATCCAATGATCAGTTTGACATTACCGATGGTAAAGCCACACTGGACATGACCCACGTCTCTCCTCCTCAAGGGACAGGACGCAAAAAGATGTTATTGGTGGACGTCCTTCGCAACACCAAAACGAGTCTCGTCCGAATTAACAACCCTCATGACCAGATGTGTTTAGCTCGTGCCATCGTGGTGGGACGAACCTATGCCAACAAGAACGACACGGTAGAATGGAAAAGAACTTGGGACACTATTCAACGTTCCGACCGAGCCAAACAACGAAACGAAGCAGAACTCCTGTTACAACAAGCCGGACTGCCCAAAGACACACCCTGTGGCATTCCCGAGATGCAAAAATTGCAAGATGCCCTAGCTCCACGATACACCTTGAAAGTGCATCCTCAAGAAGTGCGCGGACCTCTGTTGTTTCGAGGCCAAGATTTTAAGGATGGAAAATACATTCACCTTTATCATCACGATGAACATTTCGATACCATTACCAGTATCACTGGATTCCTGAGATACAGATATTACTGTGAGAAATGTGACCATGGTTATAACAATCGAGAGCAACACAAGCATTGTGGATCGAAATGCTCAGGATGTTTGGCCTCTTCACCCTGTCTGAGCGAAGAACCAGTGCCTTGTTCCACTTGTCTGCGTACGTTTGTCAGCCCTACCTGTTACCAACAACATCTGAAAACGCAAGGTTCACAGAAGAAATGTGCTTGTCAACTCCTGAGATTGTGCCCTACGTGTGAACAAGTCATACGTACCAATGCTGCCAAGGCACACGTATGTCGAGGAAAGAAAAAATGTCACATTTGTCACCACATCATGGACTTGGAACACCAATGTTACGTGCAAAAATACCAACCCCCACCAGAGAAAGAGGACGGTCACAAGAAGAAAGGCAATTTCATCTTTTTCGATTTCGAATGCATGCAAGAGACCGGCATTCACATTCCTAATTTCTGCGTGGCTCATCGAGCGTGCGAGAAGTGCATTCAAGAACCTATCTTCAGTCATTGCCCTCACTGCAGCAAGATACCCGGAGGGCGTGAAAAAATCTTTCGGGGACCGAACACGTTAGCCGATTTTGCCCAATGGGTCTTAGACCCCGTCGACAAGACGTGGAGCCAAGAGGACATCGAACGTTACCGAGATTGTCATCGCCATGCCACAGTGATGGCTCACAATTTCTCCGGATACGATGGACAGTTTCTTTTGAGGTACTATACGGAACAAGGCACCGAACGTCCTAAAGTCACTTTGAACGGAGCCAAAATCATTTTCATGCAAGTGGGACAAGTACAGTTTAAAGATTCGATGAGTTACTTGGCCATGCCTTTGAGTCGAATGCCTAAAACGTTTGGAATGACAGAAATGGCTAAAGGGTACTTTCCACACTTTTTCAATACGGAAGCCAATCAACATACCGTTCTACCCCATTTACCAGACGTTCACTATTACGACCCCGACAACATGCGTACCGAACAACGAGAAGCTTTCTACGCTTGGTACCAGATTCACGCCTCGGACCCTTTCGACTTTCAGGAAGAAATGCTAAAGTATTGTCGTTCCGACGTGGACATTTTACGGCGTTGCTGTGGAAAATTTCGAGAACTGTTCATGGAACACGGAGGGGTCGATCCTTTGAAAGAAGCTTGCACCATTGCCAAAGCGTGTTCCTTAGTGTACCGCCAACGATTCATGCCTGAAAACACCGTGGCTGTCATCAGTCCTCAAACGACCCACTATGTCAAGCGTCAATACTCGGTCAAAGCCCTACGTTGGTTACATTACTTGTGCGACAAGGAAGACAAATGGATTCAGCATGCCCGCAACGGAGGAGGCGAAAAGACCATCGGAACGTATTCGGTCGATGGCTGGGACTTAGAAAACCCCAAGATCGTATACGAGTTTAACGGTTGCTTATTTCACGGATGTCCCGTCTGTTACCCTGACCGTGGCACTAAAAATCAGTTTTTGCAACGAACCATGGAAGACTTGTACCAGGACACTTGTCAGCGACGCCTAAAGTTAGAACAGCAAGGATACCAAGTGGTGGAAATGTGGGAACACGAGTACGATCACCGTATGAAAACCGATCCCGAGTTTAAACGCCTCGTGGAAAGTTACCAGTTCATGGACCCGCTGAACCCGAGGGATAGTTTGTACGGAGGAAGGACCAATGCCACCTGTTTGCTGTACCAAGCCGACGAAGAGAAAGGAGAAGAAATCAAATACTTGGACGTGTGTTCGCTGTATCCCTACGTGTGCAAATATTGTCGCTTTCCTGTAGGGCACCCGCAATTGTTCACGGAACACATCGACCTGAAAAACATTCGACAATACGAAGGCTTGATCAAGTGTAAAGTTTTGCCTCCCACGAACCTATACCATCCCGTCTTACCTCACCATTGTCAAGGCAAACTGATGTTTCCCTTGTGCCGTACTTGTGCCGAAACGTGCAACCAGGACCAACCTTGCCATCACAGCCAGGAAGAACGGGCCTTGACGGGAACCTGGGTCAGCGTAGAATTGTTCAAAGCTCTGGACATGGGATACCAACTGTTAGAAGTGTACGAAATTTGCCACTTTCCCAAGACACAACAATACCGCAAGGGTGACCCTACTCAGAAAGGCATTTTCGCCGACTACGTGGATGCCTTTTTGAAACTGAAACAAGAAGCCAGCGGCTATCCTTCCTGGTGTCACACTCCCGAAGACCAAATACAATTCAAAGAGAAATACTACGAACAAGAAGGCATCACTTTAGACCACATCGAGAAAAACGAAGGCAGGCGATCGTTTGCCAAAGTGATGTTAAATTGCTTGTGGGGCAAAATGGCACAACGACCGTGTTTACCCAAGACGGAATATTTGACAGAACCTTCCCGCTACTTCCAGATGATTCACGACAAAACCAAATACATGAAACACGTGGACGTCGTTCGAGAGAATTTGATCTTGGTCAATTACGAAGAAGATCTGGACTTTGTACAAGACGACCCTTTTGGAAATGTCATCATTGCGGCTTACGTGACAGCCCATGCTCGCTTAAAATTGTACGAAGCTTTAGAACTGTTAGAAGAACGCGTCCTGTACTTTGACACGGATAGTTGCATTTACATCCATCACCCGATTCAACATCACCCTAACATCGAAGGAGACCGTTTAGGAGCCTGGACAGACGAGCATCCCGACGACAAGATTCTAAGTTTCGTCAGTGGCGGTCCCAAAAATTACGGCTACGAATACCGGGACAAACAAGGAGAAGTGCACACGACGTGCAAAGTGAAAGGACTGACTCTGAATTATCGTACCAGTCGAGTGGTCAACTTTGGGGTATTGAAAGAAGCCTTGCAATCGGGAGAGGATGGAAACTTTAAAGTGACCACCTATCAACCGAACAAGATTGTACGTTTACCCACTCACCACATCGTCAGTCGACCCTTGGAAAAAGTCTATCAAATTGTATACCAGAAGCGAGTGCGACTTCCCAATCATTTCACCTTACCGTACGGTCACGTCGGTATTGGTCTGTATATAAAAAGGAACCCTAGGCAAGATCGATAGTTCATTGGGACTACCAAGACCGAGCGAACAAGATGAATTCTTTGAAAAAGACATCGTTCCAGTTTGGGGATTGTAAAAAAGTTGTATCTTCCTCTAGTGTGACTAATATTGGATGGATAAGACCCAGGCATTGCGACGGAAAATGTCCGGAAGGAAACTGCGATTGTCCATGTGGTTACCATTGTAATTGCGTAACGGAGTTTGCAGACGAGTGCGATTGTGAGCCTTGCGATGGGACCGATGCTGTACGTTGTGACCTGAGCGATGCCGTAAAGCATCATGGGAACTTTGTTCTCACTGCCCCTGTCATGGAAAGTGATGCTGTGCGTGTCAAACCTGAGGGATGTGAAAGCGATGCCGCTCGTCCTCTTAGACATTTTACCGGGTTTAAAGGGGAATGTCGACCTTCACGTTTACCTCCCTACGGATGTCATCCAGCCCTGAGCAAACTCCTGTTCCTGTCACCCAACCCTCATCGAAACGAACCTGTGAAAGACGAATATTCGTTCCCTGTGCGTTTGTCGGAATACTACGACTTTGAAAATCGTCTTCAATCGTTCAAAGGAAAATGGCCAAAGTATCTGGGAGGACCGACCCCTGAAGAATTAGCCAGAGCCGGATTTTTCTACTTGGGCGAAGGAGATAAAGTCAGGTGCTTCAGTTGCGATGTGACACTTCACCACTGGGAACCGCAAGATTCGGCCTACGTAGAACATGCTCGATGGTCACCGAATTGTCATTACTTACCCTTAGTGGGACCGAGACATTGAAGTAACTTCTTACCATAATCATCTGTTCATGGATACTTTACAAGAGAACATTCGTGCTTTGCCTGTGGAGGTGAGAGAACGCATTTATCGAGAACTGGTCAAAATACAAGTGAAACGTAAAGAACAATTGCATCCGTTACGTCACCGGTGTTTGAACCACTGGTACCTGAAAGCTATACAAGGATTGATTCAATTGAAAGTGTTCCATCGGACAGACATTGATCAACGATCCTCTAGTTTTAAAAAGGATTGGTTTGGTATGGACGATTGCAGTTACATCATTGTAAACGTACTGCATCGAATTCCAGAGGAAGAGTTAACGAATTACCAACATCTTGAACACAATGTCAACTTAGTGAAAGAGGAAACTTCTGAACGAATTGTAATGTGTAGATTAGTGACTCAACGATTTAAATTCGACACTGAAGTGAAACCATGTTTGTGCAAAGAGTACATTTCTTGTGTCAGACCAAAGAGGATTTAGTATGACCTATTCATGGATACTTTGCTAGAGAACATTCGTGCTTTGCCTGTGGAGTTGAGAGAACGCATTTACCGAGAGCTGGTGAAAATACAAGTCAAACGTAAAGAACAATTGCATCCGTTACGTCACCAGATCTTTAACCACTGGTACCTGAATGGTATAAGAGAACTGATTCGTCAGAAATTGTTTCAGTGGTCAGACCTTGTTCAACACTTTGAGTTAGTGAATGATCGAAATGTTCATTATTTTGGTTACTTCGAGATTCACCTACAGCAATACATTGAGGAAGACAAGTTAAAGGATTACCAACATATTTTACGTGGAATCTACTTAGAGGAAGAGGAAACTTCTAAACGAACTCTGACGTTTCGGTTACAGTATGCAAGATTTAGATTCCCTACTGGAGAACGAAGATCTCTGGCTAGAAAGTACGTGTATTGCATCCGAAAAAAAGAGAATATAAAAACAGGCTGCCATGCCACGGTTTATGTCACATGTCATCCAACAGATTCCGTGGAAGGAACTCAATGACCATATTCAAACCGTGGATCATTACCATCAATTATTACAAGAACTGTATCCATTCAATTTTGGACGACAAGTGGTGTGTGTCTTAGTGACTTGTTTTCTGGGATTTCGTTTACCAGCCGATTCTTTGTGGACTCTTTACGATCAGTACTTACCACCTCCATGGCCTTAAATGGTCACGAAAAACTCCTTTTGTTCAAAGCCTTGCGTTTTCATCTGGATACTTCTCGACCTCAACAGGAAAAAAAGATTCGTCAACTTTTAGCTACCCAAGACGTGTATGACGATGTGTGTGTAGCTTGTGACTTACACCCTCATTGGACAGATGTTCGTGACTGGAAAAAGGGGGGTTTTGAGGCTTGGACCCAAGAAGTGGCCCAGTATGCACAAGAGTTGTTCAAGGAAAAAAGTTACTTTTCAACCTGTGTTAGTGACGGTGCCAGAAGAACCCGTCACCGAGAACAACCACTCGCTTCAGGACAGAACTGTCATGGACATTCCTGAAAGGTCATTCCGAGAGGACACTTGTGTGACAATACCTCATGTAGAGACTGTAAGAACATTACACACTGTCCCTAGGACATCTTGGTTAACCAAAACATGTTGTACAGACACTTGTTTATATTTCACTTTGATTGTTTTGCTGTGTTTTATATTCCTGTACATCACTATTTGGGTTGTATGTATTTTTGTCTTTCGTGTTCATATTTGAAACATTCAATAAACGTGTTCTGAAAAAGTATATAAACTCTTGTCTTGTTTGTTTTTCGTGTCACAAGTGACATTTCTCACACCATGGCTACCTCTGCTGTCTCTGCTCCCTCTTCCTCTACTGTCAAAGTCATCGACGAACACTTAGATCGTGCCAGTTGGGAGGCTTTGTATCTTCGCCATCCCTTTAACATGCTCATTGCTGGACCTAGCGGTTCAGGCAAAACCGAATTCGTCAAACGTTTGATCGAACATAAACATCATTTGATCGATCGGCCCCCTCAACGGATCGTGTGGTGTTACAAAGAGTGGCAATCGGCGTACAGCCTCTTGCGTGAAAGTCAAGGCGATTCCATCGTGTTTGTGGAAGGCATTCCTAAAGAAGACGATGGTATCGTCTCTGACTCCCGTCTAACCCATTTGGTCATTTTCGACGACATGTTAGGAGAAGACGAAGAAGAAATTAAATTGTGGTTTACGCGCAAAGGGCATCACCGTAATGCCAGTGTCGTTTACATCACCCAAAATTTGTTTCAACAAAGTAAAGCCCATCGCACCATCAGTCTCAATGCGCATTACGTGGTCTTGTTTAAAAGTCCTCGAGATAAATCGCAAGTGCAAGTTTTAGCCAAACAGTTAGGAACGCCTTGGCTGACTCAGGCGTACGACGATGCCACTCAAACGCCACACGCCTATTTACTCGTCGATTTGAAACCTACGACCCCCGAGGATTTGCGATTTCGTACCCACTTGTTTCACCACTGGTGCCAAGACGGAGGGCCTGTCCTGTACACGTCTCCGTCCTCGACTTCATTTCACTCCTCCCATGAAAAAAATCTATAAAAACCTCAGACCCTTTTTCGTCTGTCTCACACAGTGTGAACATGACGTCCCTTCAGTCGCATCTTCCCGTCAAATTGATTCGTGCCTTGTATGGCATCAGTCGAGAAAAAGATCCACAAACACGAGCTCGTGTCTTAGAAGCTAGTCTCAAAGAAGTCTTACGATGGTTCACGGTGACGGCACGTCAAATACTCCAAGGAATCATTCAGATTCCTCATCAAACCCAACGCTTTTTCGATCGAAACAAAGTCGCTTTGGTCCAACTGGCCGATCCCCGCATCGACACTCAAACCAAAAAACAAATCATTTTGAAACCTGGAGGGAGCGGTACTCTAGGAGGGGTCATCATTCGCTCACTCTTAAGATGGGATCCTAATGCCCCCAAAGTTATCCCCAAGACAAAAGTCCAACGAAGCCCCAAGAAGAAAAAGAAAAAGACCAGGTCCCCAAGAAGAATAACTTCTCCAGTGGCGGGACCCTCCTCTTACCAGACACCACCACCATCACCCCGGAAAAAGAAAAGAAGCCCCCAGAAAAAGAAACAGAGAAAAAGTCCTCAGAAAAAGAAAAGTCCACAGAAGAAGAAAACTAGTCGCAAGAGAGGCACTTCGGCCAGGACGCAACCTTACACTCGCAAGCCACGACCTGCCACAGCGTCTCCGGCAGCCTCACGTTTGTCCACTTCTCCGTTGATGTCACCAGGAACTGAAGAGTACTTGGAGACGTTGATCACACCAAGAACTTCTCCGTTGATGACCCCCAAAAGAACTTCCCCAGTGGCAGGACCTTCCAATTTAGCGGCAGTGGCTGCTGCTCACAAAGTACCTTCTCCCAAAATCAAAGTTCAAGAAAGATCGGGCATGTTACAAAGTTTACTGGATTTGTCCAAACAAGAACTGGCTCGATTTAGTCCGTTACGTACCCCTGCACGACGTGTCATGCCTGTCCTCAAACTGATACGACGTAAAGACAATCAATGGCGACGCGTTCCAGTATAAAAAAGGCCTGTGACCGAGTAGGATATCAGTGTTTTTTGGTGCTCCTGAAGACTCAAAGATGTCACCCTCCAGAAAACCCCAAGGAAAGAAAACGAAAGGACTGCCACCACGTTTAGCCAAACATGGGGACATGTTATCTGTCCTGTCCAAAGCTTCTCCACCCCTACGAAAAAAACTCATTCAAACGGCCTCCAAAGAGGTCATCGATACCGTGTGCGAATGTTGTTTGAACGTCTTGAAAGGCACGATCCCTTTGTCCAAACACCAGAAACAATGCTTAGGCAAACATCGTCACGTTCTTCGGAAAATGGTTCAAAAGAAAATTCCCATTCGTCAAAAAAAGAAGATGTTGGTCCAACGTGGAGGCATTTTACCTCTCTTGTTAGGCCCCATACTGAAAGGAGTCTTGGGAACCATGTTGGGTGGACTGGTGGGAGCAAGATAAAAAGGCCCTCGGAAGTCCCAAGATCTCAGAATCGACCCCTGACAACCCCATGGAAGGACGAAAACTAGCTTTAGTGCCTTACAAACGATGGATGGAATACCATCGGTGGCAAGAACAACGCACCCCGCATTTACCTCCCAATCCCAATTTGAGCGAGATGTCCCAGTTACAACACGAATTGCAGTCCTTGATGGATCGCCAAGATTTGTCCGAAACAGAAAAATCGCAAAAGTACGGTCAACTCTTGCAACGACTGCAACTCTTTCACCAGAAAGCTTTAGACGAAACAGCTCTACCCACTCTGAAAGATTTTAAGACCTTGATGAAAAGTCCAGCACCATCATCATCATTACCACCACCACTGTCATCCCCAACCGTCACCAGAGATGCTACCCCACGAAGACCTGAGGAAGAAGAGACGCGCGAAGTGTTTCAAACACCGTCAGCAGCTCCCATTTCGAGTAAGATTGCAGCATCCTTATTGACCCCGTCCCCCACACCCCAACGAGAAGAAATGAAAGCTTGGGTTAAAAAGATGATGTCCACACCTCCTTCGACAGAAGTGAAAAAGAAAGAAGAGAAACCAGAAGCGAAAAAAGAAAAGAAAACCAAAGCCATTCCATTGCCACCTCCACCACCACCACTACCTTCGACTTCTACTCCCGTAGCCCATCGGACACGTAAATCCGTTTCCAAACCACCCTTTCGACCCACCCAAAGTAGCATCACCGAAGAGTGGGTGACTTATTAACACACCAACACAAAAAATAAAAAATGGAAAAAGTCTTAGCCAGCATTTACTACGATCCCTCCCATCCTGCAGGTTACGCAGGAGTTCAAAAATTGTATCGTGCTGCCAAAACGCGACTGAAAAGTCTCCGTTTACCTCAAGTGCAACGATGGTTACAAGAACAAGCTACCTACACTTTACACAAACCCATTCGACGCAAGTTTGCCAGAAGTCGCACCCGAGTGGAAGGCATCGATCATCAATGGCAAGCCGATTTAGCCGATGTCTCTCATTTGGCCAGCTACAATCGTGGCTACAAATATTTGTTTTGTGTCATCGATGTCTTTTCCAAATTTGCCTGGGTCGTGCCCTTGACTTCCAAATCCAGCAGCGAGTTAGTGCGAGCCCTGCAACGGGTGTTGAAACAAAGCGGTCGTCGCCCTCTTCGATGGCAAACGGACAAAGGCACCGAATTTCTGAACCAAGCTTTCCAAAAAGAATTAAAGAAACGTGACATTCATTTTTTTACCACCGAGAATCCCGAAACCAAAGCCAGCATCGTGGAACGTTTTCAACGCACTTTGAAAGAACGCATGTGGAAATATTTTACGCATCACCACACTCTGAAGTACATCGACATCTTACCGCACCTGGTGCAAGCGTACAACCAATCTTACCATCGAAGCATCGGACGTGCCCCGCAAGACGTGACTCCCGACAACGAAGTGCTGGTGTTCGAGCGCCTGTTCGGTACGTCCCCGACGAGGGCTGTCCCCAAGAAAAGTGGTGAGTTGACCGTAGGAGATTGGGTGCGCATTGGCAAAACCAAACGCACTTTCGACAAAGGTTACTTACCTAACTGGACGACCGAATTGTTTCGCGTCACTGGACGAGTGCATGGCCGTCATCCTGCCGTCTATAAATTGGAAGACATGAACGGAGAAGTACTCAAAGGAACGTTTTATTTGCCCGAGTTACAACGTGTCACCAAAAAAGAAGACGACGTGTACGACATCGAAAGCATTCTCGAACGCAGAACCCGTAAAGTGGGTAAACGACGTGTCAAAGAAGTCAAAGTACGTTGGAAAGGATATCCACCCAGTTTCGATTCTTGGATCGACGCTTCGCAAGTCATCGACTATAAAAAGAAGAAGTGACCATCATGCCCTTTCACACAGCAGACGCAGCTACGTCGACCACTCCTTCTTCCCCTAGTTCTTCTGTGCAAGATTTACAAAAACAACCCTTGTGGGTGTGGTGTGGAGAACGTGTGCCTAAAACGCAAATCGTCTTTTTCTGCCAAATCTTCGTGGTGTATTGTGTCATCGGGGCAGCCATCGCCAATTTGAGTTTGCAACAAGGAGACAAACAATTGTGGACCATTTTATTGAGCAGTTGCATCGGTTACCTGCTTCCCAATCCCTCCCTGAAATTCTCCTCGAACGGGAACGTTGTGTCCAGTGCCACCAACAACCACAACCAGAACCAGAACCCCATTTTGGGCGGAGACACGCCTCTGACATCCACTAACCCCTCGGACAGCCACAGAACTCTGGAATTATGAGTCACCAAAACCAATTTTACTTAACCTTACCCAGTGACAGTTCCATGGAGGTGTTTCCCCACAACAAGTTGTGCTGTTACACGGCCAAATTACCTCAAGCCATCCCCTTAGATCACGAAGCCCATTGGGAAGTGGCTTTAGTCGAAATGATTCACCCGACCCAAGTCCTCAATGTCCTTCCCAATCAAAATAAATTTGATGTGGAAGTTTATGACGAACAACTGCAAAAGTGGATGAATGACAATAGCAAATATGACAAGAAAAAACCTAACAAAGACAATCCAAAGTGGACCGACTATCAGTTGTTCATTCCCCCAGGTTATTATTTTAGTGGTCAACATTTGATCAACACCATAGCCACCAAGTTTAATGGCGTGTTTGGGGAAGCTTTTAAGAATACCAGGAACAAAACTGTCACCCTGGAATGCCACAAAACAGCTCGTCGCTTCCTGATCAAATTTCCTGAGGGTGATAAAATCATGGGTTTCTATTTTAATGATGAATTGTTTGACATGTTGGGTGGTGACATAAAGATGAGGAAGAAAACAGAACAAACACTAGCCCAAAAAACCGTCATTTACAGCAACGAGTCTTTTGGCCAGTATTTTCGTACCCCGGTAGAACTGAACCAAGGACTGAATTTGATGTTTGTGTATTCCGATGTGGTGGAATACAACGTGGTGGGACACACCTCCGTGCCGTTACTGCGTGTCATTCCTTTCAAAGTGGATTCTGCCACGAACGCTGACGAGGAAGGTGGAAACACTTACCACGTCCACCGCGAATTTGTCCATCCTCACTATTTGCCGGTCAGCAAGTCGTATTTGGACACGGTCAACATTACTATAAAAGGAGATCTGGGACAAGATATTCCATTCACCAAAGGAAAAGTCACGGTGAAACTCCATTTTCGAAAACGGTTCTCTCACGACTCGTAAGCAAGTCATGTATCCAGTGTACCGAGGGGTTGCACGACAGCGAGGACACGGTTTAGGAGATATGTTAAAATCGGCCTTTCGTTCGGTGGCCCCGGTGTTGAAACCGATGGTGACACGCGGATTGCACGCCTTGAAAGATGCGGCACTGACGCAAGGCAAAGAATTTCTCCAAAATGTCATCATCGACAAACAAAACCCTAAAGAAGCCTTCATGAGGGCTGGCAAAAATGTCTTGCTGCAAACGGGAAAAGACATTTTGGGCCGACGAGACACACCTATAAATGCCCTGCACGCTACCGAGTCTGGCATTCAGCAAGGACAAGGCAGAAAGAGACGACGAAGAAGAAAACACCCTTTCACCAGACTTCAAGCGAGAAAGGCCAAGAAAAGAAGAACCGTTCGAGACTTAGACGTTTTCGATTATTGAGAAAGAGAAAAAAATGATGCACCGAGAGTCTTGTGCTTGTTCCAAGACGGAACTGGATCTGTTTGCCATGCCCCCCACGATGATGACCATGCAAGAATCCCAGTGGGTGGAATTTAATCCCATCTCCACATTGACCGATTCTGCTCCCATCGAATTTGAAATCAAAGGACAGCCCGAAGATTACATCGATCTGAATAGCAGTTACCTGTACTTGAAAGTCAAAGTAACCGAAGCGAACAACGGTACCATAGACAATGATGATGTAGTAGCTCCCGTCAACAATTTCATGCATTCCTTGTTTAGCGAAGTGGACTTGTACTTGAATAACAAACTGGTCAGCAGCAGCATGGATACTTACCCTTATCGAGCGTACCTGGAAAATCTCTTGACGTACGGAAAAGAAGCCAAGAACACTCATCTGGATGCTTGCGTGGTATGGAAACCTGACCAAACGGATAGGTTCAACAAAACTACAATTGTTGCTGGGGATGAACCAAATACAACGGGATTTGTAGAACGAAGAAAGAAAATTCATCTAAGTCGTAGTTTAGAACTGATGGATCGCTTGCATTTGGACATGTGGTTACAAGAGAAGTATTTGCTGAACGGGGTGGATGTCCGCCTGAGACTGAATCGCAGTAGTGCTGCTTTCCATTTGATGACTGGTGCTGCTGATGCCACTTACAAAACCACCATCGAAGAAGCCAAACTTTATGTGCGTCGTGTGGAAGTGTTACCTAAAGTAGGTAACGACATCAGTCAGACATTGAGCAGAACAACCGCCAAGTATCCCATACGACGCGTAGAAGTGAAAACGTTCACCATTGCCTCTGGACTCCGATCCAAGATCGAAGATCATCTGTTCCAAGGACAGTTACCCAAACGTTTGATTGTTGGTATCGTCAAGAATTCAGCTTTCAATGGTGTCTACGAGGAAAATCCTTTTCAGTTTCAACATTACAGAGTGTCCAAGATCGAAGTCAGTCGCGACGGCAAGACCTTGTGTACCCGACCTTTCGAACCTGTCTTTCATGCTGCCGATAAGACTAAGTCGAATTACTTGAGATCGTACTTGTCCCTGTACGAAGCCACCGGACAGTTAGGAACTAACACCAGTCACGGCATTACGTACGACGAATATGCAGGAGGCTATGCTTTGTGGGCTTTCGATTTCACTCCTGACCAAGGCAGCGACGAGGGACATTTCCACCCTATAAAATCTGGCCAGATTCGTGTGGAACTTCAGTTTGCAGAAGCACTGCCAGCGACAGTGAACGTCATCCTGTATGCAGAATTCGATAATACCATAGAAATCAACAGTTTGAGAGAAGTCATTCTAGATTACTAGAAGCCATGGAAGACTGTTATCCCTCTTTACAAAGTGAAGAAACTTTGGACATGGAATGTGAGGAGACCGTGGAAGGAGAATCCCAAGACGAAGAAATTGTCATGATGAAGTCGAGATGGCCAGAACAAGAAGCCCATTTAGTCTCCTGTTTTGCCAAACACTTGGTCGACAAAATGACGGAATTGATCAAGAAAAATTGCTATGGATGTCAAAACGATCATCCCAGTCAAATTCAACACGATAAATGCCTGATGTTAAGTCAAGAAGAAAAATTGGACGAGTATCTGGACGAAGCTTGGAGTCTCATCTCGAACAAAGACGTGTTGCACCAGTGGTATAAAGACTTGCGTGAACATTCTTGTCCACCATTAACCACTCAAGAGATCCATCGTATCGAAGCTCTCCTGAATCAGAGTGAGGAAACAGAACGAATAACCGTTTATTCGTCAGACATTTTCAAGCAAAAAGTCAGGATCGAATTGACAACTTATTATTACCTGTGAAGAAGAAAAAAGCACACACAAATCAATGGATACCTGGGAACTTTATTACCTTTTGAACCACAGTTCGTATACGGCTTCTTGGAATCCTGTCGTCTGTGCTAAAGATGAACTCCCTCATCGCAAACCTAAAGACCATCAAGCTTACGTGATCAACACGGACGACAGTCATCTCCCAGGAACCCACTGGGTAGCCATCTACTTTCCTCAAGAAGGATGTGTGGAATATTTCGATTCGTACGGATTGCCCCCTTTGGAAGACGATATCATTGACTTTATGAGAAGAAACGCTCAAACCACCCGATTCAATAACGTGAAATTACAAGGCACAGATTCCTTGGTGTGTGGACAATATTGTGTGTATTTTCTGCATCATCGCAGCCTGGGCTATTCCTTAGAACATTTAGTGACTCATTTCGATCCTCGTTCTTCTGCTAGAAACGATGTGAAAGTAGACCGATGGTTCTGTGACCATTATGCTTATCTTTTGTCTCAAGCTAGGAAACGTAGTGTCCATCAATGGCCTAATGATTTCCAACAGTGGAAATCACAATTTCATTCACAACGTTGTCAGCCTTGTTCAAAGTAGTTAGTATTTGAAGAAAAAATGTTTGTCATTTGAAGAAAATTGTTTGATGTTATAGTGTTGGATTATTGTTAAAAATGTTGTTGTTGTTTAGTGTTAAGTGATTTTTAAATAAAAAATGTTGTGTTTTGAAAAAAATGCCTTTGTCTTTTGTTTAGCTATAAAAATGTTGGATTGATGCTCTTTCATTTCTTACTATCCCTCTCATGAACGTTGCGGCTCGAAAACCGTATGGGGGATGTTTTCCTTCACGTCCGCGCTTTAACTTTAAGAACCGGTTTGTTCCCAGTCTAACCATCCATTGTCGACTCATCCTCCTACGAAGATGTGCTCCAAACTAGCTAAGCTCAACGAAGCCTACGTGAATTTGCATAGGGTCAGACACAGTCTGATACCGAAGCCAGAAGAAATAGAGAATGTGAGAATGTTAAAAATCACTGAAGACCTAATAGAAGAGCTCTTCAGAGAAGAAGTGAACAGGGAAAAAGAAGAATGGACAGAGAAGTACAGACTTCAGAGACAGCAGCAACAGCAGCAACAACAACAAGAGCAGCAGCAACCTGAAGCTGACAGAGGCTTTGTCGATTGCCGTATCGACACCAAAGAGTTCTTCTTCTCTTTCCGAAGAAGCAGACCTATCGCCAGAAAGTCTATCCTCAGAGGACATCGCATTCTTAGAAACTAAAAAAGAATGCCATAGCAAAACAAAAAAACAGCCCTTTTCAGGGCTACCCAATACTCTAGAAAAGAAATAACTATTAATTTGCCAATGTGTGTAAGTAGAGTAGTGTGAAAATAAACACTAACTCTTTTATAAAAAAATGTGAGGGTATGTGTTTGTGTGTTAGTGTTTGTAAGTGATAAAGTAGGTTGGTGTGGATAGTAGATTAAAATGATGTTTTTTTTGGGCTGTTTGAGGTGTATATTTGGGGTTAGATTGGATTGCTTTGCGTAAGTGGATAGTCTATTGAAGTGATTTATAAAAAAATTTTACAATAGTGATGGGTAGCATAAAAAGTGAGTGAGTGTTTCTTTTAGGTCCGCGCGTTGTTGTTGTTTTTGGTCATGATCTAGGTAAGATCCATTTCATGTTATTAGGGGATGTTTTCCTTCACGTCCGCGCTTTCAGTATAAATTGAAACTCGTTTGGCAGTCCAGCTACCCTTGTTGATTGATCAACACCAAAAAATGAACACGAGACTTGAGAAACTGTTGGAGCTTCATGTGCATCTGGAATATGCCAGGCGCATATTAAATGAACTGGCCGCGGAAGCCATTGTCGAGGAGGGAAGGATAAGAGAGGAGGAAAGAAGAAACAAAGAAGAGGAGGAGAGAAGATATCAAGAAGAAGAAAGAAGATACAAAGAAGAGGAGAGAAGAAATTTCAAAATCCCAGAGAGCGAAAATTGGGATTCTGAAGCGACATATCCTGCCTCTGCTCTCTCCCCCCAAAAGGTAAAAAGTAACTGGGGGATAAGATGCGTATGTGGCGCCAGGCCTGGAAGGTGCCACCATTAACCAGGTGCCCATGAAGTTCCAAACAAAACAGCCCTTTTCAGGGCTACCCAATACTCTAGAAAAGAAATAAAGATCAATTTGCCAATGTATGTAGGTAGAGTAGTGTGAATATAAACACTAACTCTTTATTAATAGTGGAAGTGTATGTGTTTGTGGGTTTGTAAGAGCTCAGGTATGTTCGTGTGAATAGTAGATTATGGGTTTCTTAGCAAATGTGGAGAGTATAGTTAGGGTTATATTATATGAAATGAGAAAGTAGGGGGATGTTTTCCTTCACGTCCGCGCGTTGTTGGGTCATCATCTAGGTAAGATCCATTTTATGTTTTAGGGGGATGTTTTCCTTCACGTACGCGCTTTTCGTATAAGAACCCACAGTATTCGTCGTTCAAACCATTCTGCAAAGAATAAAAAGAATAAAAAGAAGATGGCGTCAAACCAAATGGACAAATTACAAACCTTGCAAGACGTTTTAGACAACTTAGGAATAATGGAACAGATGCTAATAAGACTCGTTGAAGACCATTATTCCTATAGTCCCCATCGTGTAAAGATGGAAATTAACAATTTAAGGAAAGCAAAGGACAAGATTAGTGGTGTCATGAAAGAGATCAAGGAGGAGAAGGAGGATGAAGAGGAAAAGATAAGAATAAGAACATGGAACGAAAAAATTGAAAAAGAAGAGGAAAATGAGAAGAGGAAGAAAGAAGAAGAGGAGGAAGAGAAGAAAGAAGAGAAGGAGAAAAAAAAGAAGAGAAAGAGTGTTGGAGATAAAATAAGAAGTTGGTGGAGGAAAAGAAGAAATTAGAAGAAGAAGAAAACCCAAAGGCCCTTTTCAGGGCCAGCCATATTTCTCGAAAAGAGATAGCCTTTCCATTGCCTACCCCTTTTTTAAAAAAATTTTTTTAAAAAAAAAATCCCATGTTAAATTCCCCTTGTCCGTAGAGTGGCCCACGATTTATTGCCATGTTAAATTCCCCTTGTCCGTAGAGTGGCCCACGATTTTTCGCCATGTTAAATTTCCATTGTCCGTAGAGTGGCCCAGGGGTGTTTTTAATGCTAATTCCCATTGTCCGTAGGGTGGCCCCATTCACTACTTGTAGGAAACGTATGTTGTCAAACGTTCAATTTAGAGGAAGAATGGGGAGGTATCCTATTTGCTAATTGGAAATATTGCATTTAGATCACATAAAAACTTTAATAAAATCAAATTTACGCCATTTAAGGATTCCTCTTGGGATATTTTCTTGGGAATTGGCTGAGCGAAAAGTTACATCTTCAATGCCAGAAATCAATGTCATATAACGCAAGTCGGCATCCTGCAATCCCATGAAATTCCAAATCTAGCCTTTGCAACAAACCTTGCTTGCCCAAGCCTTCACTGCAAAAATATAAACCTATCGTGACACGAGTTTAGTTGTCAGGAATACGAATCTGTACAATATGATCATATACATCCAACCTATTTGAAATTCGCTTTTGAGAATGTTTGCTGCTTAAGACAGAGGCTCTTATTATCTGAATGTTTTGAATTGATAAATTCTTATGATTTTGTTACAATTACTGAAACTAAGCTAAAAGATATATATGAAGTCAATGTCGATAGTTAAAAGATAATTACAAAAATAGACGTAGATGTCTCCAACGTTCCGGTGGTATAGCAGTTCAAATTAAGTAAATGTGATTTAGATTTTTAACGTAGCTTTAACAATTTTAGTCATATCGCTACGATGTCTGCAGTTCGGCTGTTTATAGTGAGATCTACCACTGGAATATCATTCCGAAGACATATAGCATCAAGTCCCACCTAGTCACATTATTCTGACACGAGGTCGATCAGTTCTAACACTAACCTTGTAATGCTGAACACCAAGCGAGGCAGCTCTAGTAACATTTCTATAAATCTTTTGTACGACTCGGCCTGGGGTTCGAACCCGCGACCTTGCACATCCAAGGCGGACGCTCTAGCCACTAGGCCACCGGAGCGGTAGGTTCTTGTTAATGATTCTCTCTCTGAGTGGGTGGGTGTTGTAGAACCTATTACTTAAGTTAGATGCTGTGGTACAGTGTTTACTGCAATGCTTAACTTAGGATTGTCTAAATTCCTTGATGATAGTTAGTTATTATCTGAGAGGCAAGCTGGAATCAGGAATGGATGTTCCAAACAGACAATATTTTTCTTTTGTATAGCTTTCTTGAATTTAATAGAAGCTGCAAAAAGCGACTATTGTGCACGTTAGTTGATTTAAAAGTGCCTTTGATAATGCATGGAGAAATCAAAGGATTTTTTTTATCAGTTAAATTATTAACAATCTCAGTAAACAAAGACTGCAAGATCAATACATACATGCATGGACAGCTAACATCAATACATTCATCTACAGGTCTAATTTACAAGTTATTTAAAACTTTTTGGATTTATAAAAGATCTATTTCTCATTATCAAAAGATATCTAAATCTTTAATTAAGTTTAGAACTGCATATCATAGGTTTCTCGTTGAAACTGGTAGTTGGGCTAATGTTCCTTATGAGGAAAGATATTGCATACTCTGTCAGTCTCAAGAAATATAGGATGAACATCATTATCGTCTGCCATGTCCTTATTTTCACGAAGAAAGACGAAGATTTATATCTTACGTTTACACTTACAGGAAATACATTTATAAATATAATCAGAATTAATAAATACAGGTAACATACGACTCTTAACAAATATTTGCAGGTTCTTAGATTGTGTTTTCAAATATTGTAACCTTGTTAAGCAGGATGTAATGTCATCACACGCAATATATTTATGTTCTGTTTCTTATATACATCATATGTTGTAATCTTTAAATCCTAAGTGTAATAACGTCTTGCTTAGTCCAGTGATAGATGGATGCATATATGTATGCATGTATGTATGTATGTATGTATGTATGTATGTATGTATGTATGACTTTCTTTATTTCCTCTTCGGTAGAGATTTCATTCAGTTAATTTTTCGTTAATACGGAAAAGATAGGAACATAGCTTGACATTAATGGACTTACAGTACACTATATATGTACATATAAATACATATACATATATATACATAAATACATACACATGTATACATGTACATATATACACACATATATACATATATACACAAATACACATATATATACACACATATACATATATTCATACATATATACATACAGAGACACACATATATATATACATACACACATATATATATACAAATATACACACATATACATATATAGACACATATACACATATGCATACATACACGTACACACACACACATACATACATATATATATATATATATATATATATATATATATATATATATATATATATATATATATATATATCAAGAAACGTAAAGAAAACGCAATATCTAAACACGAGTGAGAGAACTCGTTGCAAACGAGATATATACGCAACATAGATTAAGAGAGGAAAATAAAGGAACTATTTACATTCGACTGTAACTATTTAAATGGATTATCATGTTCTCTCTCATTTAGAACACATGTAGATAATTTATAAGATCGAAATTAATTTCTGACCATATTTTAGTACTATTAATTGGATTCATTCCATCCTTTCCAATGCCAGTCATAACAAGGGAATAAAATATTTATCACAGGCATTTTTCACTGCAGCAGTATTAGAAAGATCTGTGGAGAGAGTAACCCCAGCATAGGTTCTAGAAGAGACTATAGGAATCCTTTTATCTCCGAGCATGAACATATATTTTTGTATGATATTTTTCTTCGAAAATATGACAATGATGCTTTTATCAGCATTATACCGGAATCTCCACTTCGATGCATAGTCATGGAGGTTGCGAAGTAAAACACACATACCATTAAATGAAGCAGCAGAGAGGGTGAACAGACCTTTGTCTGAAAAACGTCGAAACGTCGAAAATAAGCCTTCCTACGAACGATCAAAAAATAAAAAGCGTCGACAGATTTAAAAAAGCGTCGACACTTTACTGAGAAAATCTCTATGGAATTTTTCTAATTAATATTACTCCATTGTCGTTGGTAATTTTTTCTAGTTTATTATGCACGCTGTTTACGCAATTACGTCTTAATTGAGGTCCCCACCCTCTCTGCTGCTATAATTAAATCATTATGTTATAATAAAATGGTACATCCGGAATCTTATACTGCAAGAATAGCACGAGAACGATTAGAAGCAATCAAAAAATTTCTTCCTGTTAGAGATTCATTTAGAAAAAACCTACAAGCGCAGCAACAATCACAAGGTGAGTACGAAGAAGTACTAATTACACAGATACAGTAAAAATTGGTTTTGTCAACAACGGGATCATGGCATTATTTGATAGCGCCACGTATATGATCGATGGAAAAAATATTGAATCAATTCAGAAAGATGTCGACGTTGCTACAACAATAATAGGATTGGCAAGATATTCTGATGATGATGCAAGATCAGCAGGTCCCACAATGATGTTTGTAAAAGATAATTCTGGTAACCCCGTTGATATTCCATATAATATAAGACGACCAAGAAATTTTGCCAATAACGCTGATGCTGAAGTGTGGCCGGTTGTTCATGGTTCTAATCCAGATTTCAGCTTGGGATATGCAACGCGTAAAAATATGTTGCTAGGAGCCAATAGAAGTTTTTCATGTACAATTCCACTATCGCATATTTTTGGATTTTGTAGGAATGTTAAAAAGGTTATTTTTGGAGCTAGACACACGGTTGTTCTTGTAAAAAGGGTGATGATAACGATGCTCTGTGAAGACCTGCTGCTGATGCTGGTAAAGTAATACTGAAAAAACTGTCGTTGTGGATGCCAGTAATGATTCCAACGATCGCACAAGAACAAAAATTGATTTCTTTCATGGACACAGGTGGTAAATGCTTGTTGTCATGGTTAACAACAAGCACAGATAGTATACAAACTGACGTTAACGGTCAGTTTACATGGCATATAGCATCACAACAAGGTGTTTCTGCACCACGGCATATTTTTATTGCGTTTCAGAACTATAATCAATTAAACTCACAAACTCACTCTCATATGATATTTGACCAACTAGGTATCACAAATATTTCTTTACGGATAAACGGACAACAAGAACCAGCAGAGAATGTACAACTAAATTATGAACAAAATAGTATAGGACGTGTATATCATCGTTTGATGTCATTCATGGGACATGATCAAAATGTAGATACTGGGTTGCAAATATCACAATATGATTTCAGAACTTTGTATCCGATTTATTATTTTTCATTGGAGCATCTTGATCTATCAAAACAATCTGTCGTTGATATACATCTTAAAGCAACGTTAAATACAGGTGGTGTTAATTATAGAGCAATCGCGGTTATACTCAGCGATAAAGCCATGTTGCTTGAAGGTGGTAGTGGTCGAATGAGAGTCGTTGATGTATCAGTGGAAAATCTTTAATCATTATTTGGAGCGTGACAAGTATTTATCATAAAATGCCATATCATCACGTTAGTGTCAGTCTGACTCCTGGTCAGATTAGAAACCTTCATTCAAATTCAGCAAAAAACTGCGGAATGAAAATATCACTAAAGCGAGATCAGATCACGAGTGGTCAAAATAAATTATCATTATCAGAACGTCAACTTAAATATTTCAACGGCGCAAAACAATCAAAAACAGGAGTCAAACTTAATCTCTCTGCGGGTGCGATTAAGGACTCAGTTAAAGCCGGTGGTATTTTTCCACTTCTCGCGGCTATTTCAGCGTTAATAGCTGCTGCCGCTCCAGCAATAGCAAAAGCAGCCGCGTTAGGTGCTGTTGGAACAGCTGCTGAAATGGCTCTAAAGAAAGCAACAGGAAAGGGGTACAAAAAAGGGACGCGGCCTAAGATTACCGGGATCTCGTTGGGGAAGATGTCTGAGGCTTCCAGGATCACTTGGTTAGATGCTCCAGCATCAAATTTTGATTTACTTGAGGCTGCTAAACGAATAAAAATAAAAATCTTCAGAGGTGTTTTTATGCGAGATCAATTACCGAAACAACCGAATGAATTCGAAACAGGTATTATTAATCTTGACTCGAATTCAGGACCTGGTACTCATTGGGTATCATACGCGGTTGATCCACATGGAATCGTTTATTTTGATTCATACGGGTTAGCTCCACCTCGTGAGTTTATCAAGTATGTCGCTCCACTTCACGCGCAAGTTTGGTATTCAACGCTACCCACACAAAAAATGACAGATCCGCCAATATGCGGCCGTGAAGTAATTAATGTGCTTAACGCTATATCAAAATCATCCAAACCGCCACATAAAGTCGTGCATGATTATACAAGCAACCGATTCGTTTTAAACAGATCTTAGATCTTATATAATGGTTGATATTTACGGAAGAAGATCTTCTTCACGCGTTAAAAAAAAGTCCGATGACATTGATCTGTCGAAGGACACGACTAAAGATGAACTCGCTGATATTATGAACCTGGCTGGAGTTGACCCAGATGAGGTTGTTATTTTTCAGGATCGATATGGTAAACTAAAAACAAGCAATATCAAATGGAATGACATAGTTCGACGAGTACTTGGTGCGGTCACGGATAATATCCCCTTGTTTACTGACAGCGGAAAAATCAGGGATTCAAGTGTGTCGTTTACAACCATCAGAGATCAAATTGCAGCAAGTGTTGCTAATCGCGTGAAAAATACCGGTGACACAATAACGGGAGAACTCAGCATGAACGGGAATAAGATAGTAGTTTTAAGAGACCCAACATCCGACGAAGATGCCGCAACAAAAAAATACGTTGATGTCAACTACAACACCGTAGATGGTAAATTATCCACGTTGCGGGCCGAGTATGACGTTCAAGCAAACGCGTTCACAAATCTCCGTAGAAATTTTAGAAAGCTTAACGAAACCGCAGAGGAATTTTTTGGTAATCCGTTGACCGTTGACGTAAAATTCGTTGATATCAAGACGAACATCGACACGATCAAACAAAACAGCAAAACATCGTAGCGGAGATTCCTGGGATCGTTAATAAAACCAGTTTGATTAAAATTCCCGGCTGGGTTACTCCCGGGCATATTACCAACATCGTATACACAGTATCATCTGGATTCGCAACATGGTCGCAGCAAAATAAAGCTATCAAATATACCGCAACGGTCACTGGCGTGCACAGGCTGTCTGTGTTCAGTGCTGCAAAATTTGAAATATTTACAACGTATCCATGGCGTCATTCAACTGATAAGTTTTCGGGGGTTGTGTCCATCATATTAAATAGCGGAAACGAAGAAATATTTATTCTGGAAGCAGCTGATAAGAAATTAACCGCAACATCTTACTGGTGGTGTTTGGAATTTGTAGCTGAAACACCTCAATGGTTACTGCATAAAATATAATGAGTACCTCAATCGACGTTCAAAAATTTAGGTACAATCACGCGCGTGAATGGCAGGCAGCGTTGAAAGATCGAGTCGAACAATATACAGTAAAAGTAAAGAAATATCGACGACGACTAGTTAACGTCGACGTGATCGTTTATTCAGTATCCGCTGTTGTTGCTAGAACCGGTGTGATATTATCAACAATGACAATGATGGCACCATTAGCTGTAACTATTTGTATTTCAGCTACAACAACGATTGCAGGTGTGCTCAATATCATCGCAAAAAAAATATGTACTTGCACGAATGAAAAATTATCCGATTACATGATAAAATTACACATAGCAACTGTCGCATACTCGAAGTTATCTTCGTTGTTATCAGCGAGTCTCAGTGATGGAATTATATCTGATTTTGAGTTTTCAGAGATGATTAAAATATACAACTGCGCTGGTATTAAAGGCACGAGTATTAATAATGACATCAGTAGAGCTATTCCAGCAGATCGTGACGAACACAACCCCGCACAAGACCACGATGATTTCGGTAAGCTCGGTTAATCCTGAATTTAACATCAATTTTCCAACTGCAATTCCAGTAAAAGAAATTGCACTAGCACAATTACGAGTATACCATAGCTGGCCAAATATCAGATCGAGATCATTTAATGGTACACTAGCAAATAATTCGCTTGTATTTGCTAATAAAAATAAACCAGATGGAACACCTGACTGGGTTGTTGTTGGAATACCATGTTATGAGATCGAACAAATCAATGATGAATTTGCGCGTAGAATAAAATCAATAACCGGAAAAGAAGCAAAAATATCGATTAACGTTCATGAACCAACGCTGTCTTCTGCAATCGAAATAAACTCTCCTGATTATGTCGTAGATATTTATCAATCTTCGATCAGAACTGTTTTAGGTTGGCCTGATATTGCGCCAGAATATCATGGACCACCAGAACCGAAGTTAAATGATTTTATCACAGATGAACCAAAGTTTATAATAACTATAGAATATCAAAGCAAATACCTATGGACACTAACAAATTACTATATAGGTAATGTTAGAGCTGTTTTTACTGCACCTGATGGCACACAACTTCCTATGATGGTAGGAAATAATATGTACTATGTTAGTAATGAAAAAGCGTTTGTCAATGAAGGATTAATTGGTTTATTTTCCAGTACAATTAAGTCCGAGTATGAACGTGCATTTGGTAATCTACGAAATTTGTTTATTGATATAACACATTTTTATTCAGAAAATACAAAACAACAGATTATTGAAACAATACAACATTTAAACCATGTTATATCAGATCTTAATTATATTAATAAAATTATTACTCTATCACTTACTATCAACACTCTAAGACAGTCTGCGTTTACTGGTGGTAGTGTTATTTATAATGCTAAACCTCGTATAACAGTTAAAAAATTATTTACTGATCATTATAAGATAACTGATGCGGATATACCAACGTTCATATTGCCAGGACTTTCCACAGACAAATTAAAAAATCTCTCAATGATCTTATCGCGAAAAACTTTCCTAAAATATTCGATGCGTGGAGAAAAATAGCTCCACCTTGAGTTATCCTCGGATATAATAATGATCCACATGGAGGCGGTAGACATGTATCTCCGGGGATCGTTAATATAACTTCAACGATCGCGGTTAATCTAGTTTGTGATATGATCGATGGTAGCTATCAAATAAATCTTGGAAAATCAAATCAGGCTCAACAAGGATACATTTTATACACGTTCACACCACAAGTTCCCCTGGGGATTTGATCGTGCAAGAACCAACTAATCCTGTTTATATGCGGTGTCATAATACGATATTAACACGAATAAATTTTAAACTAACTGACCACCTTGGACACTTAATTGACCTGCGGGGAGAGAAATTGATTGTGAATCTGTATGTGAAATCGTAGACTTTTTTCGTAGATTTTTCAGAAATATTTTATTTTCTCAGAAATATTGCATTTTACCAGAAATATTATCTTATTGATATGGTGGTTGATACTCAAAATCATGTAAATCGATCAGTTTGTTAATCCTGATATGTATTTAGGTAGTCAAAATCATGTAAATTGATCAGTTTTGCAAAAAATACTACAAAAAAATCTTATTATTATTCTGAAATATTTTTTATTCTGAAATTGATATGGTGATTGGTACTCAAAAATTAACAAAATCAATCAGATTGTTTATTTTGATATGGTGATTGGTACTCAAAATTAACAAAATCAATCAGTTTGGCAAAAAATACTACAAAAAATATCTTATTATTATTCTGAAATATTTTTATTTTATCAGAAATATTTTGTTTTATCAGAAATATCTTAAAGTGATATGGTGACTGGTACTCAAAATCGTGTAAATCAATCAGTTTGTTAATTTTGACTAGCAAATGGGTACTCAAAATCGTGTAAATCAATCAGTTTGTTAATTTTGACTGCAAATGGGTACTCAAATTCGTGTAAATCAATCAATTTTGCAAGTAATCTGAAATAATTATCATAATCTGAAATATTTTATTCTGAAATAATTATTATAATCTGAAATATTTTATCCGAAATATTTTGTTTATTCAGAAATTGACTAGTAAATTGGTACTCAAAATCGTGTGTGTGTGTGTGGTTTGAATTTTTAACGTAGCTTTAACAATTTTTCAGTCATATCGCTACGATGTCTGCAGTGTGGCAGTTTATAGTGATGTCTAGCACTGGGGCATCATGCCGCAGACATGTAGCATGATGTCCCACCCAGTCACATTATTCTGACACCAGGCCAACCAGTCCTAACACTAACCTCTTAATGCTGAGCGCCAAGCGAGGCAGCTGTTAATATCATTTATATAAGTCTTTGGTTTGACTCGGTCGGGCATCGAACCTACGACCTCCCGCATCCAAGGCGGACGCTCTAACCACTGGGCCACCGGAGCGGTCCCCAAAATCGTGTAAATCAACCAGTTTGTTAATTTTGACTAGTAAATGGGTACTCAAAATCATGTAAATCGATCAGTTTGTTAATCCTGATATGTAGTTAGGTACTCAAAATTAACAAAATCGATCAGTTTTGCAAAAAATACTACAAAAAATATTTTATTATTATTCTGAAATATTTTTATTTTATCAGAAATATTTAATTTTATCAGAAATATCTTATTATTGATATGGTGGTTGGTACTCAAAATTATACAAATCGATCAGTTTGTTAATTCGCCGCCTGAATTCGTTTTATGAACTTGTATTCAGACGATAGTGTAAAACCGCCATCATTTTTACGTTCTTCTAAGATTTCAAAATCAGAAATAATCTTTTCAGGATTCAGTTCATCAGATATATTAATACTGTCTTTTTCTAATTTTTTAATAGCAACAATTACATCATTGATATTTTCATGGTTCATTATTTAGTATATATATATTTAAAAGAAAAATATATCCCCACATGAACCTCTATTCGAGTGTTTGAGCAAGTTCAGTAGGTACATGGAATATATACAATGAATGACAATCCCCACATGAACCTCTATTCGAGTGTTTTAGCAAGTTCAGTAGGTACGTGAAACATATACAATGAATGAATGACATGAAATATATACAATGAATGAAATCTTAATTAAGGATGGCACAAACATATACAGTGAATGAATGACATGAAATATATACAATGAATGAAATTAAGGACGGCACAAACATATATGGGGCCATTTTCTACGCTCAACAGAACACACCCCCAATAATCAGCCCGTGGGTGATACAAAACATGTATCAACCACCAGTGACGTGGTTGGAGGGGTTCTGTTGAGATGAGAGGGGCTGGTGGGGCCCCAATTAATTAGAAAGATCGCTAATAAGCGTAAACCACTGACAGAGTTGTCAGTCATGGGATTCGATCCTGGGACCTCAAGTATCACGGTTCGATACGTTATCAACTAAGCTATCGAATCATCTAACAATATACGTTTCAGAAGTTATTATATAGCTACGGTTTTTGAATAGATTGTAAGTTATACATATTTCTGCATTAAAACAACGGTTTCTGAATATATTGTAAATATTTCTATATTAAAACAGTGGTTTCTGAATATATTGTAAATATCTGCACTAACAGCGTGTTCTGCCTTGATAAAATCGAGTCTTAAAAATGTATGTACATCTCCTACCACTGCACCATCAAACGTTTTATCACCTACAAATCGGTTTAAATATTTCTGCATTATAACAGCGGTTTCTAAACAGATTGTAAATATCTGCACTAACAGCGTGTTCTGCCTCGATTTCTCATAACAGATCTAAAAATAACTCGCTATATTGTACGATGTAAAATACGTTTATTTTTCTATTTTGTAAGCTTAAAAACATAAATATCTTTCTACGAGTATAATTATTGATATTAATTACGACGTAGATGGTTAATTGACTAATTACGACCATAAAAATCAGAAATCTACAGAGAAATATATATTTAGAGAATAATCTCCCTTTCGCATAAGTTAAAAAATAAGTAGTATAAAAGTGAGGATTTCTGACAAAAAAGATAAATAATTATAAAATAGTTAATAAATATAATTTGAGGTAATTACTTGATAGTGGTGATAGTTTATCTCCATTATTGATATTGGAAAATAATTTTCTGTTTATATTTCTTGGAAAGAGTGGATTTGGTTATATTTTCTGCGACGTATTTTACCACACGCGAGTTAGTATCAAAGTATTTCGCAGCAGAATACATTGATTGAAACGTTTTCTCCTCACCGGTCTCTGCGTTCAGGGATTTAACTACCCTCCTTGCAACCGTTTTTTCATATTTACCAGTACTTCCCAGTGCAGAGTTCTCGCTTTGTGTAATGGCCTTTAAGATTGGATAAATTATTGTCGGTTTTCACACCGTTGATGTGATCGATCACAAGACCGTCTTTGATCACTCCGAAGTAACACTCATATGTGAAACGATGACAAAGATAAGTTTTCTTCCCAATAGTAAACATTAGATAACCAGTATTAATAACAGTACCAACTGGTCTCTTCAACCTGCAATTTCCAGTCAAGCCATCACGATTTGATTCGTCGTTTGTTATTATAGGATGCTTTACAAACTCGTGGTTCATTATATTAATATTATTTGTTTAAATCATAATTTGTCTGAAAACTTAGATAATCCTCCACGGATTTTATAGCGTTGTTACTGTTATTATTTTTTTATCATGGTATCTTTTAAGCTCGCGAACTTTTTTACCCCTACAACACGCACACAACTCTGTTTTATCTCGTAATCCAACACCACATCGCAGACATGATATTGGTCCTAAGCTTCCACGGTGAACGCACTGCATGTGTTGTCCGCAGAATTCCTTCCTGCAGGATTTATTGCAGGGAGTCAATGATCCGATCATTAGCCATTTGCATCGAGACATTGTATATGTAATATTTTAATTTAAATATTTGTTTGAAATATAATATGAACGAATTCGATAGATTATCCCGAATAAAGCCCTGGATCGCAGATAAATTTAATCTCGACAGAATATCTCCTGACCTACCGATGCAAGATCTGGTTGATCCGAAAAATAAAAGTTTGATTAATAAAATTCACGACTCCAAGAAAGAATTTCACGCAGATGGCGGTATCTCATGTCTGGTCAACGTTCAAGATTATACGCAACAAAGATATCATCGATGCTACGATGAATGACAAACAAGCGACAACTATTATTAAATACCTTGATAATCGAAAGTATATTTTCAGAATAAAATTTGTCATACTTGCAGAAACAGATGATTGGATTATCCGTGACAAATATGATCCTGTCCACGGTAATAAAAAAACTGTCGTACTAAGTAAAGATTCCAAACCAGGTCTATTGACAGGTATTGACAAACCGTATTATGAACGAGCATATCCTGTAACAGCAGTTATTTATGGAATCTATGTGATAAATGAAAAACCCAACGTTGATAAACTGGCGCCGACGAAATTTTCAAAAATAAACTGTGTGGCTGAACGAGTAACAGAACATTTTACCGTTTCGACTCGTGGAAACGGCTTAACGGATAAAAGACGTAAAATAATAAACACGTGGTGAGAAATGGTTAAAGATACCGGTTAAAGATACCGGGGCGTCAATCAAAGATGTCGCCGAGTTAGGAAAACAATTAAAATTTCCAATAACCGTAGCGACGATAACAGGAGAGATTTTGTATGAATCAAAATATAAATCAAAAGGAGCTTCGATTGAAATTATTGATCATAATGCACACGCGTGGACTAACGCAGTAACAATATTTCCACGAGATCGAACTGTTAAATACTATCGCGGAGATATGTTTGATTTTATTAACGAAATAAGTAAAAACGATCCTGTGTCAGTATGGTTATTTCAGAGTTCTAACGACGAATCAGATATGGAAGAAAAAATAAATTTGATCAGTTTGTGAGACCAAATATTTATCGAACAGATCTTCTTCACGAGAAAATGAAAAATCTTGCACTGCAATATACTGATGATACTGACGAACTACTGAGCAACTGTTTTACTGTTCCGTCAGTTGCGGCTCATTTTGCTAGAAAGAAAAATTCGTGGAAACCAACTAGGTTTGATTTTCTTGATGACATAGTATCCAGTTGTGTCGAATATGGACACGGCGGATTGTGGAATACTAAATACGATCATAAAGATGTTATTTCAGTTGATATGGTCGCGTGTTATCCGGGAGGTTTTCTCGGGATGGGAGATTGTTCTGTATACTTTAAAAGATTCGGTCATCCGACGCACGAAATGACACGAGTATCGATAAATAAACCATTACCGGATTTTGACCTGACTGGATTCGTTTGTATCGAGTAATTTGAAATGTCTAAAGGACTTATCCAATTTGTTATGTTTGGTTTGGAAAACATTTTCAGAAAAAATGTTGGCACCAATAGTACTATTACAGTATATGCTTGATTGTGCGATATTAATATCGCTGACGATCAGCGAAGCAATTATATCATATCGAAAACAAACCGAAGTTTGGTTACCACAACAAAAGGAATATTCTGATGATGAAAACCCGGATAAAACTGATTATGAAAATAAGATCACAAAAGATCTTGGTAGAAAAATAATTGGCAAGTTCACCCAAGGAGGATCATATGATCATAAACGACATTGTACAAGATTGATCATGGACGATGCTGAGTTAGATTTCATAATCGCTGATACAACGAATAAGAACACGTTTATAAGTCGAGAAATAGCTTTCTTGCCAAACGGAAATAAACTAGGTACAATTGTGAGCTACATGGACGGTGAGTCACCGCAATTTACTCATTTAAGATTTTCAATGTTAGCGTACGTTTCGATAAATTTATTATCGATGATAAATAAGGTTTCTGAGTTTGCTGTCAGAATTGCTACGGATTCGTTTTATATAAGCAAAAAATATTCAATACTGTTAGAAAAATTAAGCATAGACACTTGTGCATCGTGGGGTTAGTGGAAAATAAAAAAGGAAAATATACTTAATTATTCCGAATCCGCTAATGTTGCGGTTAAAGATATTTACTGCAAAAAAATATCAAACATCAAAACTATCGTCGACAACTTCGTTGTTACCATCGGTATACGATCCAATAACTAGACACAAAACAGTTTATCTAAACGACCTGGTAGTTCTGGTAAAACCACTCGAGCTATCGAACTATTTCAGAATTCAGATATGATTGTGCTAACACCTACACACAGACTCGCGCGAGAAATGAAACAACGAGAAGTACAATCATGTACTTATCACAGCTTCTTCCGATGGAAGGGTGATACATGGACATCTTTAAGGATGGGAGAAAAATATATTCCAAGGATCATAATATGGGATGAAATATGCACTGTACCGGTAGAAACATTAAAAGTATTTCTTGATTGGTTATTAACAAGAAATACTGCTGTGATAATGTGCAGCTATCACGGTCAACCACCACCCGTAGTTGGACCATCTCCACATGACTGGCTGAAAAATTACTTTGATTACTATGAAGAAATAACTGATGATCATAGAGCACTTGATGCAGAATTAAAGGAATTTAAAAAATTAATCAGACTACAACCGAATAAAATTCAGTGTGAAGTAATGCGCGAGATAATTTCAGAAACACCCATGAAAGAGTTTTGCGCGCGTGGAGATCAAACGATTTGATAGTTGCAAGTAGAAAGATAGTTCGTGATACAATTCAACGGGAGTTGTTTCAGTTACAACGAGAAAAGTTTCCAACGTTGCCAGTTCCGTTATGTTATCGACCAGCAGATACGCGACGGCAAAATATTGACGTTTATATACCAGGACACTTGACAGAGTCAAGGAAACAGAATCTTGTGTTGAATGATATTGTTGCAGTTGATGTTGATGTTGTTGAAGATGCTCTACGTGCTGATAAATCCCCGTGGACGCTTGGATACGCGATGACGATTCATTCATCTCAGGGATTAACTATTACAGATACAACTATTTGGGTCGTTTATGATCGTATCGAATGGTCGAACTTAGTTTATCTTGCAGTGTCTCGAGTTAGAAAAATATCTCAATTGAGACGAATCGTCATGGACTCGTCAGTGATCAATGATGATATTGACGAATGTCAAAATGATATAATAAGAACAAAATTATCTGGTTATAAAGAAAGTGACAAAAAACAAACAAACGCGATTTTGATCTTGATGTTGATTTTATTAATGTGCTGAAACAACAACAGAATAATCATTGTGCAAGTTGTAATTGTATACTGTTATGGCGGTATCTGAAAAATGATCCAAGACAATTTACCGTAGATAGAAAAAAAATAACAATCTTGGTCATACACGAGAAAATATCATGTTGACCTGTCTTGAATGTAACCGACGTCAGGGTGCTGACACCAGTGCTAGTTAAGTGATTTGGGTGGTAATTGAGTATCGTCGGGAATTATCTGTAATTTGTTCACGTACAAATCCACGTTGAGGTGCAGTTGAATCCAGCCTGTAGATTGCGGGTCTACCAGTGGATCTTGTCACGGTGGATATCTTGTGTGTGGTAATACTCCAAATAGGATCAGTCGCTCTTTTTTTACCACCTTGGAGTTCACCGGGCTCATATAAATACCTTAAAGTGGTATTACCTAATACTGGCTGTGCTGAAAGATCACGTTGTTGTGTAGGTATATATTTTTTTGTAATTGCATTAATAGGTTTCATGTTGGTCGTTCGAGTTGTTTCATTATTTAATGCAGTTATCACACTTGGTAATCTTGCAGCCCATTCACGAGATCTCGTATTCTGAATAAATTCCTTCGCGTATTGATATCCAAATAACCACTCAGCGAGTGTTCGATTAAATCGTTCAACAATTGCCTGATCACGATGAATTGCAGTATGTCCTCGTCGTGTTTTGGTATTATGTTGTTTCATCAGCGATGATACTGGACCAAGAAATTCCTTGCCAGGATCAACCTGTAGCAGCTGTGGCCATCATAGACCACCTCGTTGATAAATTCATTCAAACGCATCGGCTACTTCAGATGCTGATTTCGTTGATAGCGGTTCTGCATCTTTATATCTACTTGCAACATCAACAACAGTTAGCGCGTACCTGTATGTTATTTGACGTCGACCAGTTTTAACGGTATCATGAGGTAAAAACAGAATATCAGCTTGATGAACTTCATTAGGAACACTGACATTGAAATGTGCAAAGTAAATTTGCTTAGGTGGCGGTAGGTAAATTTACCATATTGCCTGTTTGGATAACTACGTTTTAGCAGTAGAATGTTTAACCGCTGCTGCATCAGCAAGTTTACTAATTGCTGCTTTACCTTTCCAGTATCCAATTGGGGAATAATAAATCGATTCCATTTTATATTACCAGCCCCTAGCGCTAATTTACCTTTCATCGCGGATCTTACTAACCAATTAGCTAATTTTTCTTTGATATTTTTATTTTTTATAGAATTTAGCGCATGAATTAATTTCACATCTGCAATATGTCTATGTTGTAGATCATTGCTTTTATACGCAACATCATGAGCATGACATGCTTTATCAATAGCGTTTATTGGTTCCTCGCCTGGTTTTGGTTGATCCTGATTATCAAGCCTGATATCGAGTCGAGTACCAGGACCGCAATAATTATATCCTGGTAGATGTTTTTCTCCTGGGTATTTAGCCCACGGAGTCCCGGGTAATTTTGTTAATTTTGCTGCAATATCACCTCCTCGTTGCTTTTTTTTAACGCTGACTTTGTTCCTGATTTATCACCGGGAATAAATTTAAATTTCTTTGTACCACACTGCGTACACTTACCCGTAACCACTGATCTGTTATTTTTTGTGGTAATAGTTGTTAGTGTATCCGTCGGGGTACGCGTCCTGCACTTCACACAATATAAATCCATGGATATTTTATACAGCATGGATATAATTGATTTTTCAGCGACAAGAAAACGAGAACCTGTCAAGCACCATCCTGCGTTACCAAATTCCATCAGAATGATAATAATAGGACCATCTGGAAGTGGAAAGACACAGTTGTTACTTAATCTTATAATGAGATGGTTAAAGTGGGATAAATTGTATTTGGTAGCCCCGTCAGTTGATGATCAACGATGTTATGATGTGCTCAAGGATTTTAATGAAAACGCGCAAATAGATAAAGATAACGATGTTATCGAGTTTATAACCGATATTGATGAAGCACCATCAGTAGATTCCATAGACGGATTTATTAATAATTTGGTTGTATAAGACGATGTGATGCTGGACAAGCAATCAAATCCAGCTAGGATTTTTTCTCAAGGTAGACATAAAAACACCGATGTCGTTTATGTTACTCAACGATATACACAAATACCAAAAGTGATCAGAGATAACTGTAATATTTTAGTTGTGTTTAATGGAGTTGATACACACACAATGAGAAATATTCAACAAACTTGGTACAGCGGTGACATGGATATAAATAAATTCAGAAATTTCTTTTCACGAGCGCAAGCTACTCCACATGGATTTATAACAATAGCACTACATGATCCTAGAACAAGATATCGAATCGGACTTGATAAAATATTTGGATAAATTAATAGCAGCAGAGGGGGCGGGACCTCAAGTTTGTTCGTTTTTTGTAATATACTTGCCATTAACAAGTTTTTAGTTGGAGAAATAACGTGGACTAACATAGGGACTCTTTGAGGATCTCGGAGACAGTCCTCAGTTAGTTATTTTGATTTTTAAAGTTATTAATCCCTTTTTTTTTAGGAAGGCTTATTTCGGTTTTTGGACGCTTCCAAAAGTTGGTCTGTTCGCCCCCTCTGCTGCTAATGACGAAGATAGCAAGGACGTGTCATCCGCTAGTAAAACACAGGGGATACTTAAGGTATCAACTTGTATTCCAGATTTTGTTGACTCCAGCAAGGATATTAGGTCATTTATCATGACTAAGAATAGCCATGCTGATAGCGTTCTTCCTTGTCCTACCCCTTGATTGACTGAGTATGGTTTCGAATGATGCCCGTTGAGCAGAACAAGGGCCCTAACTTCTCGAAAAGAATTTTTAATCAATCTCCACAGTTTACCTTTAACTCCGAGATAGAATAGCTTATAAAAGATGCCATCATGCCATACCGTATTAAAGGCCTTCGCATTGTCCAGGAATGCAGCATAAACTTTTGATTGACCTTCTAAATAATGGGCTATTCCCTCTTTTATAATAAAGGCTGCAGTGATGCCACTGCATTCGCTTCGAAATCCCTGTTGTAACGGGTGAGCGAAATTGATCCTTTCACTAATAGGAATTAGCCTTTTCAACAATATTTTTCTAATACTTTTTGAAAAACGGGAACGATTGAGATATCTCTATAGTTATTCATATCTAGTCTGTCTTTTTCCCACCTTTAAAGATAGGTATAACATTTACAGTTTTGAAGTAGTCAGGATACTTTTCCAAGGAAATTATGTTATTATACACTTTGCACAAAGTAGAACTAATCGACTGACAGGCAAAAATTAAATGTTCTGCATATATTTTATCATGTCCACGTGATTTATTTTTCTTCACCTCTCGTACAGCCTCTTCAATGTCTTTCTGTAATATGGTTTCTCGCATATCCTTATCTGCTCCGTCCTCAATATTTGAATCCACAATATTCTTCATTTTGTTTCTAATTTCAGCTGCAAACGATTCGTTAAAATGAATATATGGTATTTCAGTACCTAAAATTTTAAAATGCTGGCGCCACGCGTCACGAATTAAATCAGGGTCCCGTACTATTTCTCCTTCCACTTTTAGTTCAGAAATAACTTGTCTCTGTCCCTTCTTATGAAGTCTTACTATTCTAGAATTTCCTTACATCTAGTTCTGCAGCTTTTTTCCAGCTCATCGAATTGTTCCTGTTCGTACTGGTCTTTTACCTTGTTTAACTGGTTTCTGAAATTTCTTTTCGCATTTTTATATTCTGCAAACGTTTTAGAGGGGACACCGTTCGGCAAGCACGTCTTGATAACTGCAATTTACGTGCTGTAAATTGTCTAGATTTATTGAAGAATACTTTACCAGAATGAATCCTGAAACAAATGCATATTAATTTGAAAGCATCAACATTGAGTTTACGAAATGACCAATATAAAAAAACTAAATTCATTATATTCATACAACGAAAGAGTAATTATCCATTGTTTCTGAAAATGTTGGCATAAATCATATTACATTATATATGGCACAAAAGGTAAATAACATATATATGCATACATATGCATGTTTCTTGGTGTCATACATACCTACATACATGCCTACATACATACATGCCTACACACACACACACACACACACACACGCACACACACATACATACATACATACATACATACATACATACATACATACATATAATCCGACGGTGAGGGGAAAACATTGGTAATGAATGTTATTACTTAGTCACTGAAACAAAATAGAACAGACTTCATTTTAAGTATAGTGGGCGATTTTATAATAAAGACCTGCCGTTGCCGAGAATATTAAATTGCCAGCCCGAAGCCCCTGTGCGGACTAGATTTAAAATATTAATTTAGATAAGCAAGAAAATTTTAAGCAATATTGCAATATTGTCTGTTTTCCTCTTTTTATTTCTACCTGAACAGTCGCAAGAATTTGAAATGTATACACATAGTTCCCGTTATGTGTCCCGGTGATGAGAAAGTCATATCAACATTGTAACAAGAGGCGTCTACATTCCCTTGCTTTTATCGATCATGATTTTGTCCCATATAATACAACAGACAGATCAAAATGATTATGTACCAATGTGAATGATTTGACCCCCAAGGACAAAGAATCCGACGGTGAGGGGAAAACATTGGTAATGAATCTGACTACGTAGTTACTGAAACAAAATAGAACAGACTTCAGTTTAATACATACATACATACATACATACATACATGGGGGCCCCGAGTGGCAGAGTTTTTCACCGTTCCGGATCACTGCCATCTCACCTCTGTCTGCGTGGGTTCGAGTCCAAGGCTCGGCTAGCGTGGGTACGTGGGAAAGCCTGCCAGTAGCTTCTCGTGGGTCGGTGGTTCTTCCCTGGGTTTTCCAGGGTTCTTCCTCCACTAGTTATACTGGCCGCCATGTATATCCTATCTTGTACTGAAAAATGGCGTTAAACCCTAGAACATACATACATTCCATACCTACCTACCTACCTACATACATACATACATACATACATATGCAGTCTTACACACATATGATCAACATATATGATACTGATATGTTTTAATATCCGCCTTTTGAGATAGTTCTTTCATCATATAGGCATATTTAAATTCCCAGCAGAGAATATACACGATGCATCTCACTAAAGAAAAACTCATTTAGGAAACGTATGTTGTCAAACGTTCAATTTAGAGGAAGAAGGGGAGGTAGCCTATTCGCTAATTGGAAATATCACATTTAGATCACATAAAAAACTTTAATAAAATCAAATTTACGCCATTTAAGGATTCCTCTTGGGATATTTTCTTGGGAGTTGGCTGAGCGAGAAGTTACATCTTCAATGCCAGAAATCAATGTCATATAACGCAAGTCGGCATCCTGCAATCCCAAGAAATTCCAAATCTAGCCTTTGCAACAAACCTTGCTTGCCCAAGCCTTCACTGCAAAAATATAAACCTAACGTGACACGAGTTTAGTTGTCAGGAATACGAATCTGTACAATATAATCATATACATCCAACCTATTTGAAATTCGCTTTTGAGAATGTTTGCTGCTTAAGACAGAGGCTCTTATTATCTGAATGTTTTGAATTGATAAATTCTTATGATTTTGTTACCATTACTGAAACTAAGCTAAAAGATATATATGAAACCAATGTCGATAGTTAAAAGATAATTACAAAAATAGACGTAGATGTCTCCAACGTTCCGGTGGTATAGCAGTTCTAATTAAGTAAATGTGATTTAGATTTTTAACGTAGCTTTAACAATTTTAGTCATATCGCTACGATGTCTTGCTTTCGCAGTTTATAGTGATGTCTAGCACTGGAATATCATCCTGAAGACATATAGCATCAAGTCCCACCCAATCACATTATTCTGACACGAGGTCGATCAGTTCTAACACTAACCTTGTAATGCTGAACACCAAGCGAGGCAGCTCTAGTACCATTTGTATAAGTCTTTTGTACGATTCGGCCTGGGGTTCGAACCCGCGACCTTGCGCATCCAAGGCGGACGCTCTAGCCACTAGGCCACCGGAGCGGTCGGTTCTTGTTAAGGATTCTCTCTCTGAGTGGGTGGGTGTTGTAGAACCTATTACTTAAGTTAGATGCGGTGGTACAGTGTTTACTGCAATGCTTAACTTAGGATTGTCTAAATTCCTTGATGATAGTTAGTTATTATCTGAGAGGCAAGCTGGAATCAGGAATGGATGTTCCAAACAGACAATATTTTTCTTTTGTATAGCCTTCTTGAATTTATTAGAAACTGCAAAAAGCGACTATTGTGCACGTTAGTTGATTTAAAAGTGCCTTTGATAATGCATGGAGAAATCAAAGGATTTTTTTTATCAGTTAAATTATTAACAATCTCGGTAAACAAAGACTGCAAGATCAATACATACATGCATGGACAGCTAACATCAATACATTCATCTACAGGTCTAATTTACAAGTTATTTAAAACTTTTTGGATTTATAAAAGATCTATTTCTCATTATCAAAAGATATCTAAATCTTTAATTAAGTTTAGAACTGCATATCATAGGTTTCTCGTTGAAACTGGTAGTTGGGCTAATGTTCCTTATGAGGAAAGATATTGCATACTCTGTCAGTCTCAAGAAATAGAGGATGAACATCATTATCGTCTGCCATGTCCTTATTTTCACGAAGAAAGACGAAGATTTATATCTTACGTTTACACTTACAGGAAATACATTTATAAATATAATCAGAATTAATAAATACAGGTAACATACGACTCTTAACAAATATTTGCAGGTTCTTAGATTGTGTTTTCAAATATTGTAACCTTGTTAAGCAGGATGTAATGTCATCACACGCAATATATTTATGTTCTGTTTCTTATATACATCATATGTTGTAATCTTTAAATCCTAAGTGTAATAACGTCTTGCTTAGTCCAGTGATAGATGGATGCATATATGTATGTATGTATGTATGTATGTATGTATGTATGTATGACTTTCTTTATTTCCTCTTCGGTAGAGATTTCATTCAGTTAATTTTTCGTTAATACAGAAAAGATAGGAACATAGCTTGACATTAATGGACTTACAGTACACTATATATGTACATATAAATACATATACATATATATACATAAATACATACACATGTATACATGTACATATATACACACATATATACATATATACACAAATACACATATATATACACACATATACATATATTCATACATATATACATACAGACACACATATATATATACATACACACATATATATATACAAATATACACACATATACATATATAGACACATATACACATATGCATACATACACGTACACACACACACACATACATATATATATATATATATATATATATATATATATATATATATATATATATATATATATATATATATATATATATATATCAAGAAACGTAAAGAAAACGCAATATCTAAACACGAGTGAGAGAACTCGTTGCAAACGAGATATATACGCAACATAGATTAAGAGAGGAAAATAAAGGAACTATTTACATTCGACTGTAACTATTTAAATGGATTATCATGTTCTCTCTCATTTAGAACACATGTAGATAATTTATAAGATCGAAATTAATTTCTGACCATATTTTAGTACTATTAATTGGATTCATTCCATCCTTTCCAATGCCAGTCATAACAAGGGAATAAAATATTTATCACAGGCATTTTTCACTGCAGCAGTATTAGAAAGATCTGTGGAGAGAGTAACCCCAGCATAGGTTCTAGAAGAGACTATAGGAATCCTTTTATCTCCGAGCATGAACATATATTTTTGTATGATATTTTTCTTCGAAAATATGACAATGATGCTTTTATCAGCATTATACCGGAATCTCCACTTCGATGCATAGTCATGGAGGTTGCGAAGTAAAACACACATACCATTAAATGAAGCAGCAGAGAGGGTGAACAGACCTTTGTCTGAAAAACGTCGAAACGTCGAAAATAAGCCTTCCTACGAACGATCAAAAAATAAAAAGCGTCGACAGATTTAAAAAAGCGTCGACACTTTACTGAGAAAATCTCTATGGAATTTTTCTAATTAATATTACTCCATTGTCGTTGGTAATTTTTTCTAGTTTATTATGCACGCTGTTTACGCAATTACGTCTTAATTGAGGTCCCCACCCTCTCTGCTGCTATAATTAAATCATTATGTTATAATAAAATGGTACATCCGGAATCTTATACTGCAAGAATAGCACGAGAACGATTAGAAGCAATCAAAAAATTTCTTCCTGTTAGAGATTCATTTAGAAAAAACCTACAAGCGCAGCAACAATCACAAGGTGAGTACGAAGAAGTACTAATTACACAGATACAGTAAAAATTGGTTTTGTCAACAACGGGATCATGGCATTATTTGATAGCGCCACGTATATGATCGATGGAAAAAATATTGAATCAATTCAGAAAGATGTCGACGTTGCTACAACAATAATAGGATTGGCAAGATATTCTGATGATGATGCAAGATCAGCAGGTCCCACAATGATGTTTGTAAAAGATAATTCTGGTAACCCCGTTGATATTCCATATAATATAAGACGACCAAGAAATTTTGCCAATAACGCTGATGCTGAAGTGTGGCCGGTTGTTCATGGTTCTAATCCAGATTTCAGCTTGGGATATGCAACGCGTAAAAATATGTTGCTAGGAGCCAATAGAAGTTTTTCATGTACAATTCCACTATCGCATATTTTTGGATTTTGTAGGAATGTTAAAAAGGTTATTTTTGGAGCTAGACACACGGTTGTTCTTGTAAAAAGGGTGATGATAACGATGCTCTGTGAAGACCTGCTGCTGATGCTGGTAAAGTAATACTGAAAAAACTATCGTTGTGGATGCCGGTAATGATTCCAACGATCGCACAAGAACAAAAATTGATTTCTTTCATGGACACAGGTGGTAAATGCTTGTTGTCATGGTTAACAACAAGCACAGATAGTATACAAACTGACGTTAACGGTCAGTTTACATGGCATATAGCATCACAACAAGGTGTTTCTGCACCACGGCATATTTTTATTGCGTTTCAGAACTATAATCAATTAAACTCACAAACTCACTCTCATATGATATTTGACCAACTAGGTATCACAAATATTTCTTTACGGATAAACGGACAACAAGAACCAGCAGAGAATGTACAACTAAATTATGAACAAAATAGTATAGGACGTGTATATCATCGTTTGATGTCATTCATGGGACATGATCAAAATGTAGATACTGGGTTGCAAATATCACAATATGATTTCAGAACTTTGTATCCGATTTATTATTTTTCATTGGAGCATCTTGATCTATCAAAACAATCTGTCGTTGATATACATCTTAAAGCAACGTTAAATACAGGTGGTGTTAATTATAGAGCAATCGCGGTTATACTCAGCGATAAAGCCATGTTGCTTGAAGGTGGTAGTGGTCGAATGAGAGTCGTTGATGTATCAGTGGAAAATCTTTAATCATTATTTGGAGCGTGACAAGTATTTATCATAAAATGCCATATCATCACGTTAGTGTCAGTCTGACTCCTGGTCAGATTAGAAACCTTCATTCAAATTCAGCAAAAAACTGCGGAATGAAAATATCACTAAAGCGAGATCAGATCACGAGTGGTCAAAATAAATTATCATTATCAGAACGTCAACTTAAATATTTCAACGGCGCAAAACAATCGAAAACAGGAGTCAAACTTAATCTCTCTGCGGGTGCGATTAAGGACTCAGTTAAAACCGGTGGTATTTTTCCACTTCTCGCGGCTATTTCAGCGTTAATAGCTGCTGCCGCTCCAGCAATAGCAAAAGCAGCCGCGTTAGGTGCTGTTGGAACAGCTTCTGAAATGGCTCTAAAGAAAGCAACAGGAAAGGGGTACAAAAAAGGGACGCGGCCTAAGATTACCGGGATCTCGTAGAGGAAGATGTCTGAGGCTTCCAGGATCACTTGGTTAGATGCTCCAGCATCAAATTTTGATTTACTTGAGGCTGCTAAACGAATAAAAATAAAAATCTTCAGAGGTGTTTTTATGCGAGATCAATTACCGAAACAACCGAATGAATTCGAAACAGGTATTATTAATCTTGACTCGAATTCAGGACCTGGTACTCATTGGGTATCATACGCGGTTGATCCACATGGAATCGTTTATTTTGATTCATACGGGTTAGCTCCACCTCGTGAGTTTATCAAGTATGTCGCTCCACTTCACGCGCAAGTTTGGTATTCAACGCTACCCACACAAAAAATGACAGATCCGCCAATATGCGGCCGTGAAGTAATTAATGTGCTTAACGCTATATCAAAATCATCCAAACCGCCACATAAAGTCGTGCATGATTATACAAGCAACCGATTCGTTTTAAACAGATCTTAGATCTTATATAATGGTTGATATTTACGGAAGAAGATCTTCTTCACGCGTTAAAAAAAAGTCCGATGACATTGATCTGTCGAAGGACACGACTAAAGATGAACTCGCTGATATTATGAACCTGGCTGGAGTTGACCCAGATGAGGTTGTTATTTTTCAGGATCGATATGGTAAACTAAAAACAAGCAATATCAAATGGAATGACATAGTTCGACGAGTACTTGGTGCGGTCACGGATAATATCCCCTTGTTTACTGACAGCGGAAAAATCAGGGATTCAAGTGTGTCGTTTACAACCATCAGAGATCAAATTACAGCAAGTGTTGCTAATCGCGTGAAAAATACCGGTGACACAATAACGGGAGAACTCAGCATGAACGGGAATAAGATAGTAGTTTTAAGAGACCCAACATCCGACGAAGATGCCGCAACAAAAAAATACGTTGACGTCAACTACAACACCGTAGATGGTAAATTATCCACGTTGCGGGCCGAGTATGACGTTCACGCAAACGCGTTCACAAATCTCCGTAGAAATTTTAGAAAGCTTAACGAAACCGCAGAGGAATTTTTTGGTAATCCGTTGACCATTGACGTAAAATTCGTTGATATCAAGACGAACATCGACACGATCAAACAAAACAGCAAAACATCGTAGCGGAGATTCCTGGGATCGTTAATAAAACCAGTTTGATTAAAATTCCCGGCTGGGTTACTCCCGGGCATATTACCAACATCGTATACACAGTATCATCTGGATTCGCAACATGGTCGCAGCAAAATAAAGCTATCAAATATACCGCAACGGTCACTGGCGTGCACAGGCTGTCTGTGTTCAGTGCTGCAAAATTTGAAATATTTACAACGTATCCATGGCGTCATTCAACTGATAAGTTTTCGGGGGTTGTGTCCATCATATTAAATAGCGGAAACGAAGAAATATTTATTCTGGAAGCAGCTGATAAGAAATTAACCGCAACATCTTACTGGTGGTGTTTGGAATTTGTAGCTGAAACACCTCAATGGTTACTGCATAAAATATAATGAGTACCTCAATCGACGTTCAAAAATTTAGGTACAATCACGCGCGTGAATGGCAGGCAGCGTTGAAAGATCGAGTCGAACAATATACAGTAAAAGTAAAGAAATATCGACGACGACTAGTTAACGTCGACGTGATCGTTTATTCAGTATCCGCTGTTGTTGCTAGAACCGGTGTGATATTATCAACAATGACAATGATGGCACCATTAGCTGTAACTATTTGTATTTCAGCTACAACAACGATTGCAGGTGTGCTCAATATCATCGCAAAAAAAATATGTACTTGCACGAATGAAAAATTATCCGATTACATGATAAAATTACACATAGCAACTGTCGCATACTCGAAGTTATCTTCGTTGTTATCAGCGAGTCTCAGTGATGGAATTATATCTGATTTTGAGTTTTCAGAGATGATTAAAATATACAACTGCGCTGGTATTAAAGGCACGAGTATTAATAATGACATCAGTAGAGCTATTCCAGCAGATCGTGACGAACACAACCCCGCACAAGACCACGATGATTTCGGTAAGCTCGATTAATCCTGAATTTAACATCAATTTTCCAACTGCAATTCCAGTAAAAGAAATTGCACTAGCACAATTACGAGTATACCATAGCTGGCCAAATATCAGATCGAGATCATTTAATGGTACACTAGCAAATAATTCGCTTGTATTTGCTAATAAAAATAAACCAGATGGAACACCTGACTGGGTTGTTGTTGGAATACCATGTTATGAGATCGAACAAATCAATGATGAATTTGCGCGTAGAATAAAATCAATAACCGGAAAAGAAGCAAAAATATCGATTAACGTTCATGAACCAACGCTGTCTTCTGCAATCGAAATAAACTCTGCTGATTATGTCGTAGATATTTATCAATCTTCGATCAGAACTGTTTTAGGTTGGCCTGATATTGCGCCAGAATATCATGGACCACCAGAACCGAAGTTAAATGATTTTATCACAGATGAACCAAAGTTTATAATAACTACAGAATATCAAAGCAAATACCTATGGACACTAACAAATTACTATATAGGTAATGTTAGAGCTGTTTTTACTGCACCTGATGGCACACAACTTCCTATGATGGTAGGAAATAATATGTACTATGTTAGTAATGAAAAAGCGTTTGTCAATGAAGGATTAATTGGTTTATTTTCCAGTACAATTAAGTCCGAGTATGAACGTGTATTTGGTAATCTACGAAATTTATTTATTGATATAACACATTTTTATTCAGAAAATACAAAACAACAGATTATTGAAACAATACAACATTTAAACCATGTTATATCAGATCTTAATTATATTAATAAAATTATTACTCTATCACTTACTATCAACACTCTAAGACAGTCTGCGTTTACTGGTGGTAGTGTTATTTATAATGCTAAACCTCATATAACAGTTAAAAAATTATTTACTGATCATTATAAGATAACTGATGCGGATATACCAACGTTCATATTGCCAGGACTTTCCACAGACAAATTAAAAAATCTCTCAATGATCTTATCGCGAAAAACTTTCCTAAAATATTCGATGCGTGGAGAAAAATAGCTCCACCTTGAGTTATCCTCGGATATAATAATGATCCACATGGAGGCGGTAGACATGTATCTCCGGGGATCGTTAATATAACTTCAACGATCGCGGTTAATCTAGTTTGTGATATGATCGATGGTAGCTATCAAATAAATCTTGGAAAATCAAATCAGGCTCAACAAGGATACATTTTATACACGTTCACACCACAAGTTCCCCTGGGGATTTGATCGTGCAAGAACCAACTAATCCTGTTTATATGCGGTGTCATAATACGATATTAACACGAATAAATTTTAAACTAACTGACCACCTTGGACACTTAATTGACCTGCGGGGAGAGAAATTGATTGTGAATCTGTGTGTGAAATCGTAGACTTTTATCGTAGATTTTTCAGAAATATTTTATTTTCTCAGAAATATTGCATTTTACCAGAAATATTATTTTATTGATATGGTGGTTGATACTCAAAATCATGTAAATCGATCAGTTTGTTAATCCTGATATGTATTTAGGTAGTCAAAATCATGTAAATTGATCAGTTTTGCAAAAAATACTATAAAAAATATCTTATTATTATTCTGAAATATTTTTTATTCTGAAATTGATATGGTGATTGGTACTCAAAAATTAACAAAATCAATCAGATTGTTTATTTTGATATGGTGATTGGTACTCAAAATTAACAAAATCAATCAGTTTGGCAAAAAATACTACAAAAGATATCTTATTATTATTCTGAAATATTTTTATTTTATCAGAAATATTTTGTTTTATCAGAAATATCTTAAAGTGATATGGTGACTGGTACTCAAAATCGTGTAAATCAATCAGTTTGTTAATTTTGACTAGCAAATGGGTACTCAAAATCGTGTAAATCAATCAGTTTGTTAATTTTGACTGCAAATGGGTACTCAAATTCGTGTAAATCAATCAATTTTGCAAGTAATCTGAAATAATTATCATAATCTGAAATATTTTATTCTGAAATAATTATTATAATCTGAAATATTTTATCCGAAATATTTTGTTTATTCAGAAATTGACTAGTAAATTGGTACTCAAAATCGTGTGTGTGTGTGTGGTTTGAATTTTTAACGTAGCTTTAACAATTTTTCAGTCATATCGCTACGATGTCTGCAGTGTGGCAGTTTATAGTGATGTCTAGCACTGGGGCATCATGCCGCAGACATGTAGCATGATGTCCCACCCAGTCACATTATTCTGACACCAGGCCAACCAGTCCTAACACTAACCTCTTAATGCTGAGCGCCAAGCGAGGCAGCTGTTAATATCATTTATATAAGTCTTTGGTTTGACTCGGTCGGGCATCGAACCCACGACCTCCCGCATCCAAGGCGGACGCTCTAACCACTGGGCCACCGGAGCGGTCCCCAAAATCGTGTAAATCAACCAGTTTGTTAATTTTGACTAGTAAATGGGTACTCAAAATCATGTAAATCGATCAGTTTGTTAATCCTGATATGTAGTTAGGTACTCAAAATTAACAAAATCGATCAGTTTTGCAAAAAATACTACAAAAAATATTTTATTATTATTCTGAAATATTTTTATTTTATCAGAAATATTTAATTTTATCAGAAATATCTTATTATTGATATGGTGGTTGGTACTCAAAATTATACAAATCGATCAGTTTGTTAATTCGCCGCCTGAATTCGTTTTATGAACTTGTATTCAGACGATAGTGTAAAACCGCCATCATTTTTACGTTCTTCTAAGATTTCAAAATCAGAAATAATCTTTTCAGGATTCAGTTCATCAGATATATTAATACTGTCTTTTTCTAATTTTTTAATAGCAACAATTACATCATTGATATTTTCATGGTTCATTATTTAGTATATATATATTTAAAAGAAAAATATATCCCCACATGAACCTCTATTCGAGTGTTTGAGCAAGTTCAGTAGGTACATGGAATATATACAATGAATGACAATCCCCACATGAACCTCTATTCGAGTGTTTTAGCAAGTTCAGTAGGTACGTGAAACATATACAATGAATGAATGACATGAAATATATACAATGAATGAAATCTTAATTAAGGATGGCACAAACATATACAATGAATGAATGACATGAAATATATACAATGAATGAAATTAAGGACGGCACAAACATATATGGGGCCATTTTCTACGCTCAACAGAACACACCCCCAATAATCAGCCCGTGGGTGATACAAAACATGTATCAACCACCAGTGACGTGGTTGGAGGGGTTCTGTTGAGATGAGAGGGGCTGGTGGGGCCCCAATTAATTAGAAAGATCGCTAATAAGCGTAAACCACTGACAGAGTTGTCAGTCATGGGATTCGATCCTGGGACCTCAAGTATCACGGTTCGATACGTTATCAACTAAGCTATCGAATCATCTAACAATATACGTTTCAGAAGTTATTATATAGCTACGGTTTTTGAATAGATTGTAAGTTATACATATTTCTGCATTAAAACAACGGTTTCTGAATATATTGTAAATATTTCTATATTAAAACAGTGGTTTCTGAATATATTGTAAATATCTGCACTAACAGCGTGTTCTGCCTTGATAAAATCGAGTCTTAAAAATGTATGTACATCTCCTACCACTGCACCATCAAACGTTTTATCACCTACAAATCGGTTTAAATATTTCTGCATTATAACAGCGGTTTCTAAACAGATTGTAAATATCTGCACTAACAGCGTGTTCTGCCTCGATTTCTCATAACAGATCTAAAAATAACTCGCTATATTGTACGATGTAAAATACGTTTATTTTTCTATTTTGTAAGCTTAAAAACATAAATATCTTTCTACGAGTATAATTATTGATATTAATTACGACGTAGATGATTAATTGACTAATTACGACCATAAAAGTCAGAAATCTACAGAGAAATATATATTTAGAGAATAATCTCCCTTTCGCATAAGTTAAAAAATAAGTAGTATAAAAGTGAGGATTTCTGACAAAAAAGATAAATAATTATAAAATAGTTAATAAATATAATTTGAGGTAATTACTTGATAGTGGTGATAGTTTATCTCCATTATTGATATTGGAAAATAATTTTCTGTTTATATTTCTTGGAAAGAGTGGATTTGGTTATGTTTTCTGCGACGTATTTTACCACACGCGAGTTAGTATCAAAGTATTTCGCAGCAGAATACATTGATTGAAACGTTTTCTCCTCACCGGTCTCTGCGTTCAGGGATTTAACTACCCTCCTTGCAAAAGTTTTTTCATATTTACCAGTACTTCCCAGTGCAGAGTTCTCGCTTTGTGTAATGGCCTGAAGATTGGATAAATTATTGTCGGTTTTCACACCGTTGATGTGATCGATCACAAGACCATCTTTGATCACTCCGAAGAAACACTCATATGTGAAACGATGACAAAGATAAGTTTTCTTCCCAATAGTAAACATTAGATAACCAGTATTAATAACAGTACCAACTGGTCTCTTGAACCTGCAATTTCTAGTCAAGCCATCACGATTTGATTCGTCGTTTGTTATTATAGGATGCTTTACAAACTCATGGTTCATTATATTAATATTATTTGTTTAAATCATAATTTGTTTGAAAACTTAGTTAGATAATCCTCCACGGATTTTATAGCGCTGTTACTGTTATTATTTTTTTAATCATAGTATCTTTTAAGCTCACGAACTTTTTTACCCCTACAACACGCACACAACTCTGTTTTACCTCGTAATCCAACACCACATCACAGACATGATATTGGTCCTAAGCTTCCACGGTGAACGCACTGCATGTGTTGTCCGCAGAATTCCTTCTTGCAGGATGTATTGCAGGGAGTCAATGATCCGATCATTAGCCATTTGCATCGAGACATTGTATATGTAATATTTTAATTTAAATATTTGTTTGAAATATAATATGAACGAATTCGATAGATTATCCCGAATAAAGCCCTGGAGCGCAGATAAATTTAATCTCGACAGAATATCTCCTGACCTACCGATGCAAGATCTGGTTGATCTGAAAAATAAAAGTTTGATTAATAAAATTCACGACGCCAAGAAAGAATTTCACGCAGATGGCGCTATCTCATGTCTGGTCAACGTTCAAGATTATACGCAACAAAGATATCATCGATGCTACGATGAATGACAAACAAGCGACAACTATTATTAAATACCTTGATAATCGAAAGTATATTTTCAGAATAAAATTTGTCATACTTGCAGAAACAGATGATTGGATTATCCGTGACAAATATGATCCTGTCCACGGTAATAAAAAAACTGTCGTACTAAGTAAAGATTCCAAACCAGGTCTATTGACAGGTATTGACAAACCGTATTATGAACGAGCATATCCTGTAACAGCAGTTATTTATGGAATCTATGTGATAAATGAAAAACCCAACGTTGATAAACTGGCGCCGATGAAATTTTCAAAAACTGTGTGGCTGAACGAGTAACAGAACATTTTACCGTTTCGACTCGTGGAAACGGCTTAACGGATAAAAGACGTAAAATAATAAACACGTGGAGAGAAATGGTTAAAGATACCGGTTAAAGATACCGGGGCGTCAATCAAAGATGTCGCTGAGTTAGGAAAAAAATTAAAATTTCCAATAACCGTAGCGACGATAACAGGAGAGATTTTGTATGAATCAAAATATAAATCAAAAGGAGCTTCGATTGAAATTATTGTTAAATATTATCGCGGAGATATGTTTGATTTTATTAACGAAATAAGTAAAAGCGATCCTGTGTCAGTATGGTTATTTCAAAGTTCTAACGACGAATCAGATATGGAAGAAAAAAATAAATTTGATCAGTTTGTAAGACCAAATATTTATCGAACAGATCTTCTTCACGAGAAAATAAAAAATCTAGCACTGCAATATACTGATGATACTGACGAACTATTGAGCAACTGTTTTACTGTTCCGTCAGTTGCGTCTCATTTTGCTGGAAACAAAAATTCGTGGAAACCAACTAGGTTTGATTTTCTTGATGACATAGTATCCAGTTGTGTCAAATATGGACACGGCGGATTGTGGAATACTAAATACGATTATAAAGATGTTATTTCAGTTGATATGGTCGCGTGTTATCCGGGAGGTTTTCTCGCGATGGGAGATTGTTCTGTATACTTTAAAAGATTCGGTCATCCGACGCACGAAATGATACGAGTATCGATAAATAAACCATTACCGGATTTTGACCTGACTGGATTCGTTTGTATCGAGTCATTTGAAATGTCTAAAGGACTTATCCAATTTGTTATGTTTGGTTTGGAAAACATTTTTCAGATAAAATGTTGGCACCAATAGTACTATTACGGCATATGCTTGATTGTGCGATATTAATATCGCTGACGATCAGCGAAGGAGTTATATCATATCGAAAACAAACCGAAGTTTGGTTACCACAACAAAAGGAATATTCTGATGATGAAAACCCGGATAAAACTGATTATGAAAATAAGATCACAAAAGATCTTGGAGGAAAAATAATTGGCAAGTTCACCCAAGGAGGATCATATGATCATAAACGACATTGTACAAGATTGATCATGGACGATGCTGAGTTAGATTTCATAATCGCTGATACAACGAATAAGAACACGTTTATAAGTCGAGAAATAGCTTTCTTGCCAAACGGAAATAAACTAGGTACAATTGTAAGCTACATGGACGGTGAGTCACCGCAATTTACTCATTTAAGATTTTCAATGTTAGCGTACGTTTCGATAAATTTATTATCGATGATAAATAAGGTTTCTGAGTTTGCTGTCAGAGTTGCTACGGATTCGTTTTATATAAGTAAAAAATATTCAATACTGTTAGAAAAATTAAGCATAGACACTTGTGCATCGTGGGGTTCGTGGACAATAAAAAAGGAAAATATACTTAATTATTCCGAATCCGCTGATGTTGCGGTTAAAGATATTTACTGTAAAAAAATATCAAACATCAAAACTATCGTCGACAACTTCGTTGTTACCATCGGGATACGATCCAATAACTAGACAAAAAACAGTATATCTAAACGACCTGGTAGTTCTGGTAAAACCACTCGAGCTATCGAACTATTTCAGAATTCAGATATGATTGTGATAACACCTACACACAGACTCGCGTGAGAAATGAAACAACGAGGAGTACAATCATGTACTTATCACAGCTTCTTCCGATGGAAGGGTGATACATGGACATCTTTAAGGATGGGAGAAAAATATATTCCAAGGATCATAATATGGGATGAAATATGCACTGTACCGCTAGAAACATTAAAAGTATTTCTTGATTGGTTATTAACAAGAAATACTGCTGTGATAATGTGCAGCTATCACGGTCAACCACCACTCGTAGTTGGACCATCTCCACATGACTGGCTGAAAAATTTCTTTGATTACTATGAAGAAATAACTGACGATCATAGAGCACTTGATGCAGAATTAAAGGAATTTAAAAAATTAATCAGACTACAACCGAATAAAATTCAGTGTGAAGTAATGCGCGAGATAATTTCAGAAACATCCATGAAAGACTTTTTGCGCGCGTGGAGACCAAACGATTTGATAGTTGCAAGTAGAAAGATAGTTCGTGATACAATTCAACGGGAGTTGTTTCAGTTACAACGAGAAAAGTTTCCAACGTTGCCAGTTCCGTTATGTTATCGACCAGCAGAAACGCGACGGCAAAATATTGACGTTCATATACCAGGACACTTGACAGAGTCAAGGAAACAGAATCTTGTGTTGAATGATATTGTTGCAGTTGATGTTGATGTTGTTGAAGATGCTCTACGTGCTGATAAATCCTCGTGGACGCTTGGATACGCGATGACGATTAATTCATCTCAGGGATTAACTATTACAGATACAGTTGTTTGGATCGTTGATGATCGTATCGAATGGTCGAACTTAGTTTATCTTGCAGTGTCTCGAGTTAGAAAAATATCTCAATTGAGACGAATCGTCATGGACTCGTCAGTGATCAACGATGATATTGACGAATGGCAAAATGATATAATAAGAAAAAAATTATCTGGTTATAAACAAAGTGACAAAAACAAACAAACGCGATTTTGATCTTGATGTTGATTTTATTAATGTGCTGAAACAACAACAGAATAATCATTGTGCAAGTTGTAATTGTATAATGTTATGGCGGTATCTGAAAAATGATCCAAGACAATTTACCGTAGATAGAAAAAAAATAACAATCTTGGTCATACACGAGAAAATATCATGTTGACCTGTCTTGAATGTAACCGACGTCAGGGTGCTGACACCAGTGCTAGTTAAGTGATTTGGGTGGTAATTGAGTGTCGTCGGGAATTATCTGTAATTGTTTACGTACAAATCCACGTTGAGGAGCAGTTGAATCCAGCCTGTAGATTGCGGGTCTACCAGTGGATCTTGTCACGGTGGATATCTTGTGTGTGGTAGTACTCCAAATAGGATCAGTAGCTCTTTTTTTACCACCTTCGAGTTCACAAGGGTTCAAATAAATACCATAAAGTGGTATTACCTAATACTGGCTGTGCTGAAAGATCACGTTGTTGTGTAGGTATATATTTTTTTGTAATTGCATTAATAGGTTTCATGTTAGTCGTTCGAGTTGTTTCATTATTTAATGCAGTTATCACACTTGGTAATCTTGCAACCCATTCACGAGATCTCGTATTCTGAATAAATTCCTTCGCGTATTGATATCCAAATAACCGCTCAGCGAGTGTTCGATTAAATCGTTCAACAATTGCCTGATCACGATGAATTGCAGTATGTCCTCGTCGTATTTTGGTATTATGTTGTTTCATCAGCGATGATACTGGACCAAGAAATTCCTTGCCAGGATCAACCTGTAGCAGCTGTGGCCATCGTAGACCACCTCGTTGATAAATTCATTCAAACACATCGGCTACTTCAGATGCTGATTTCGTTGATAGCGGTTCTGCATCTTTATATCTACTTGCAACATCAACAACAGTTAGCGCGTACTTGTATGTTATTTGACGTCGACCAGTTTTAACGGTATCATGAGGTAAAAACAGAATATCAGCTTGATGAACTTCATTAGGAACACTGACATTGAAATGTACAAAGTGAATTTGCTTAGGTGGCGGTAGGTAAATTTGCCATATTACCTGTTTGGATAACCACGTTTTAGCAGTAGAATGTTTAACCGCTGCTGCATCAGCAAGTTTACTAATTGCTGCTTTACCTTTCCAGTATCCAATTGGGGAATAATAAATCGATTCCATTTTATATATTACCAGCCCCTAGCGCTAATTTACCTTTCATCGCGGATCTTACTAACCAATTAGCTAATTTTTCTTTGATATTTTTATTTTTTATAGAATTTAGCGCATGAATTAATTTCACATCTGCAATATGTCTATGTTGTAGATCATTGCTTTTATACGCAACATCATGAGCTTGACATGCTTTATCAATAGCGTTTATTGGTTCCTCGCCTGGTTTTGGTTGATCCTGATTATCAAGCCTGATATCGAGTCGAGTACCAGGACCGCAATAATTATATCCTGGTAGATGTTTTTCTCCTGGGTATTTAGCCCACGGAGTCCCGGGTAATTTTGTTAATTTTGCTGCAATATCACCTCCTCGTTGCTTTTTTTTAACGCTGACTTTGTTCCTGATTTATCACCGGGAATAAATTTAAATTTCTTTGTACCACACTGCGTACACTTACCCGTAACCACTGATCTGTTATTTTTTGTGGTAATAGTTGTTAGTGTATCCGTCGGGGTACGCGTCCTGCACTTCACACAATATAAATCCATGGATATTTTATACAGCATGGATATAATTGACTTTTCAGCGACAAGAAAACGAGAACCTGTCAAGCACCATCCTGCGTTACCAAATTCCATCAGAATGATAATAATAGGACCATCTGGAAGTGAAAGACACAGTTGTTACTTAATCTTATAATGAGATGGTTAAAGTGGGATAAATTGTATTTGGTAGCCCCGTCAGTTGATGATCAACGACGTTATGATGTGCTCAAGGATTTTAATGAAAACGCGCAAATAGATAAAGATAACGATGTTATCGAGTTTATAACCGATATTGATGAAGCACCATCAGTAGATTCCATAGACGGATTTATTAATAATTTGGTTGTATACGACGATGTGATGCTGGACAAACAATCAAATCCAGCTAGGATTTTTTCTCGAGGTAGACATAAAAACACCGATGTCGTTTATGTTACTCAACGATATACACAAATACCAAAAGTGATCAGAGATAACTGTAATATTTTAGTTGTGTTTAATGGAGTTAATACACACACAATGAGAAATATTCAACAAACTTGGTGCAGCGGTGACATGGATATAATTAAATTCAGAAATTTCTTTTCACGAGCGCAAGCTACTCCACATGGATTTATAACAATAGCACTACATGATCCTAGAACAAGATATCGAATCGGACTTGATAAAATATTTGGATAAATTAATAGCAGCAGAGGGGGCGGGACCTCAAGTTTGTTCGTTTTTTGTAATATACTTGCCATTAACAAGTTTCTAGTTGGAGAAATAACGTGGACTAACATAGGGACTCTTTGAGGATCTCGGAGACAGTCCTCAGTTAGTTATTTTGATTTTTAAAGTTATTAATCCCTTTTTTTTAGGAAGGCTTATTTCGGTTTTTGGACGCTTCCAGAAGTTGATCTGTTCGCCCCCTCTGCTACTAATGACGAAGATAGCAAGGACGTGTCATCCGCTAGTAAAACACAGGGGATACTTAAGGTATCAACTTGTATTCCAGATTTTGTTGACTCTAGCAAGGATATTAGGTCATTTATCATGACTAAGAATAGCCATGCTGATAGCGTTCTTCCTTGTCCTACCCCTTGATTGACTGAGTATGGTTTCGAATGATGCCCGTTGAGCAGAACAAGGGCCCTAACTTCTCGAAAAGAATTTTTAATCAATCTCCACAGTTTACCTTTAACTCCGAGATAGAATAGCTTATAAAAGATGCCATCATGCCATACCGTATTAAAGGCCTTCGCATTGTCCAGGAATGCAGCATAAACTTTTGATTGACCTTCTAAATAATGGGCTATTCCCTCTTTTATAATAAAGGCTGCAGTGATGCCACTGCATTCGCTTCGAAATCCCTGTTGTAATGGGTGAGGGAAATTGATCCTTTCACTAAAAGGAATTAGCCTTTTCAACAATATTTTTCTAATACGTTTTGAAAAACGGGAACGATTGAGATATCTGTATAGTTATTCATATCTAGTCTGTCTTTTTCCCACCTTTAAAGATAGGTATAACATTTACAGTTTTGAAGTAGTCAGGATACTTTTCCAAGGAAATTATGTTATTATACACTTTGCACAAAGTAGAACTAATCGTTTGACAGGCAAAAATTAAATGTTCTGCATATATTTTATCATGTCCACATGATTTATTTTTCTTCACCTCTCGTACAGCCTCTTCAATGTCTTTCTGTAATATGGTTTCTCGCATATCCTTATCTGCTCCGTCCTCAATATTTGAATCCACAATATTCTTCATTTTGTTTCTAATTTCAGCTGCAAACGATTCGTTAAAATGAATATATGGTATTTCAGTACCTAAAATTTTAAAATGCTGGCGCCACGCGTCACGAATTAAATCAGGGTCCCGTACTATTTCTCCTTCCACTTTTAGTTCAGAAATATCTTGTCTCTGTCCCTTCTTATGAAGTCTTACTATTCTAGAATTTCCTTACATCTAGTTCTGCAGCTTTTTCCAGCTCATCGAATTGTTCCTGTTCGTACTGGTCTTTTACCTTGTTTAACTGGTTTCTGAAATTTCTTTTCGCATTTTTATATTCTGCAAACGTTTTAGAGGGGACACCGTTCGGCAAGCACGTCTTGATAATTGCAATTTACGTGCTGTAAATTGTCTAGATTTATTGAAGAATACTTTACCAGAATGAATCCTGAAACAAATGCATAGTAATTTGAAAGCATCAACAATGAGTTTACGAAATGACCAATATAAAAAAAACTAAATTCATTATATTCATACAACGAAAGAGTAATGATCCAATGTTTCTGAAAATGTTGGCATAAATCATATTACATTATATATGGCACAAAAGGTAAATAACATATATATGCATACATATGCATGTTTCTTGGTGTCATACATACCTACATACATGCCTACATACATACATGCCTACACACACACACACACACACACACACACACACACACATATAATCCGACGGTGAAGGGAAAACATTGGTAATGAATGTTACTACCTAGTCACTAAAACAAAATAGAACAGACTTCATTTTAAGTATAGTGGGCGATTTTATAATAAAGACCTGCCGTTGCCGAGAATATTAAATTGCCAGCCCGAAGCCCCTGTGCGGACTAGATTTAAAATATTAATTTAGATAAGCAAGAAAATTTTAAGCAATATTGCAATATTGTCTGTTTTCCTCTTTTTATTTCTACCTGAACAGTCGCAAGAATTTGAAATGTATACACATAGTTCCCGTTATGTGTCCCGGTGATGAGAAAGTCATATCAACATTGTAACAAGAGGCGTCTACATTCCCTTGCTTTTATCGACCATGATTTTGTCCCATATAATACAACAGACAGATCAAAATGATTATGTACCAATGTGAATGATTTGACCCCCAAGGACAAAGAATCCGACGGTGACGGGAAAACATTGGTATTGAATCTGACTACGTAGTTACTGAAACAAAATAGAACAGACTTCAGTTTAATACATACATACATACATACATACATACATACATACATACATACATGCATGCATACATACATACATACATGGGGGCCCCGAGTGGCCGAGTGGTCTAAAGCGCTCACCGTTCCGGATCACTGCCATCTCACCTCTGTCTGCGTGGGTTCGAGTCCAAGGCTCGGCTAGCGTGGGTACGTGGGAAAGCCTACCAGTAGCTTCTCGTGGGTCGGTGGTTCTTCCCTGGGTTTTCCAGGGTTCTTCCTCCACTAGTTATACTGGCCGCCATGTATATCCTATCTTGTGCTGAAAAATGGCGTTAAACCCTAGAACATACATACATTCCATACCTACCTACCTACCTACATACATACATACATACATATGCAGTCTTACACACATATGATCAACATATATGATACTGATATGTTTTAATAGCCGCCTTTTGAGATAGTTCTTTCATCATATAGGCATATTTAAATTCCAAGCAGAGAATACACTGGTCAACAGTGAAATCATTACTGACTTGAAAAGGCCCTAATCTGTAGTATTTTGGTGTGCCGAACACGAATATAACCGTGAAAAATTTGTATTGGCTCTCGTTTTGAAGATATTCATATACCTCATTTTCTATGTTTCACTGTGTAAATTTCTCCAGTAGGATTGCAGCAACATCCGGAATAATGATGTAACATTGCATAATACCATCATGCTCACATCATCCACAGTTGATTGCATCATTTTCTGATGTAATGCAATACTAATGCCATGCGGCTGCTGAAGTAAGTTGACGTCAGCAGTGTACTATACATGTGTAGGCCTATTATACTAATGCCAGGCGGCTGCTGAAGCTGACGTAAGCAGTGTACTATATAAAGCCCAATCAGATAGGTTCAGCATTTAAAATATTTTAGACGTTGTGCGAGACAGTTCAAGCTACTGTTACATAAAACTTATTATTTTATCCATTTACGTACAATAAAGAACAGTAATGCCTCGAAAGTGTGTTAATACCGCGGACAATTTTTGCTATATTTGTGGGGAAGTGACATTTGCCAACCAGAAGAAAAGTATCAATTCTCAAGTGAAGAAGGCATATCATCTTTACTTCGGATGCAAGGTTGGTGACCAAGACAAGCCTTGGGCTCCGCATATATGCTGTGCTACATGTACAACACAGCTTTCACAGTGGTTGAATTGCAAAAGGTCATCAATGCCGTTTGCAGTCCCAATGGTGTGGAGAGAGCCAAGCAACCACCTAAATGACTGTTACTTCTGCTTGGTTCCTCCTCTTTCCGGCGGAATAACGAAGCGAAAGAAGTCGAGAATAGTCTACCCAAACATTCCGTCTGCATTGAGACCAGTTCCACATGGTGAGGGACTTCCTATTCCAGAACCTCCAGCAGAATATTCTCTTGATTCATCTGACGAAGACAAAGGTGAGTCGACCTGTTCTTCTCCTGGTCCATCAGCATGCAGTGATCCAGATTTTCACTGTGGTGCATCATCAACCCCACACAGAATAACACAGGAAGAACTAAATGACCTGATTCGTGATTTGGACTTATCAAAAAACAAGGCAGAATTGCTAGGATCAAGACTCCAACAATGGAATCTTCTAGAAGAAGATGTCACAATTACTGCATATCAAAAGCGCCACCAGCAATTGGAGCCTTTCTTCAGAAAGGAAAGTAATCTGATATTCTGTTCCGATATTGAGGGCCTCATGAATGCTTTAAAAATCACTCATGACCCACAAGAATGGAGACTATTTGTGGACTCTTCGAAACTGAGTCTCAAGGCTGTGCTTTTGCACAATGGAAACATTCTTCCATCTATTCCAGTAGCGTATGCTGTCCACATGAAAGAGACATACGATAACTTAAGGCAGCTACTGAATTCCATTGAGTATAACAAGTACAGCTGGCACCTCTGTGGTGATTTGAAGGTAGTTGCCCTTTTAATGGGACTGCAGCAAGGATATACAAAATACATGTGTTTCTTATGCGAGTGGGATAGCCGAGCAAGGGAAATGCACTACATGAGGAAGGAATGGACTCACAGGCAGAATGTAGCCATTGGAGAGAAGAATATCCAACACCCAGCTCTGGTTGAGGCTCAGAAAATCTTGCTACCACCCCTTCACATCAAACTAGGTTTGATGAAGAACTTCGAGAAAGCCATTGACCGGACTTTGCCAGCATTCCGATACCTGCATGAAAAATTCCCTCGACTCAGCGAAGCAAAGATTAAAGAGGGAGTTTTTGTGGGTCCTCAGATTCGAGAGCTTTTCAAAGATGACCGGTTCAACAACTTGCTGGAAGGTGACGCGAAACAAGCATGGAATGCTTTTCGCCTAGTTTCTACAAACTTCCTCGGAAATGTTAGGGCAGAAAACTATAAGGAACTAGTAGAAGACATGTTGATGAAGTATAAGAAACTTGGCTGCAATATGTCTCTAAAGATTCACTTCCTTCATTCCCATTTGGATTTCTTTCCTAGCAACTGTGGTATTGTTAGTGATGAACACGGCGAACGTTTTCATCAAGATATCGCAACAATGGAACAAAGATACCAGGGAAAATGGTCCACTACAATGCTGGCTGACTACTGCTGGACACTCCTCAGAGATGCTCCCGAACAGCTGTACAAGAGACAGGCGAAGAAATCTAAGATGTAGTCAATGACTTGATTTTTTATAGGTAGGCTATTACAGCTGACCTTTTACTATTGGAATGCATTTCGTTATGTAAACATTAATTTCTTGCAGATTACAAAAAAACTAGAGCCAATTTTGCAATTTGACTGTCATATTCGTGTTCAGCACATAAAAATTGATAAGAATTGACTAATTTTATTTCAGTAACATGACTTTTGTAAAAATTTGTTGTCCAGTGATATACACGATGCATCTCACTAAAGAAAAACTCATTTAGGAAACGTATGTTGTCAAACGTTCAATTTAGAGGAAGAAGGGGAGGTAGCCTATTCGATAATTGGAAATATCACATTTAGATCACATAAAAGACTTTAATAAAATCAAATTTACGCCATTTAAGGATTCCTCTTGGGATATTTTCTTAGGAATTGGCTGAGCGAGAAGTTACATCTTCAATGCCAGAAATCAATGTCATATAACGCAAGTCGGCATCCTGCAATCCCAAGAAATTCCAAATCTAGCCTTTGCAACAAACCTTGCTTGCCCAAGCCTTCACTGCAAAAATATAAACCTAACGTGACACGAGTTTAGTTTTCAGGAATACGAATCTGTACAATATAATCATATACAACCAACCTATTTGAAATTCGCTTTTGAGAATGTTTGCTGCTTAAGACAGAGGCTCTTATTATCTGAATGTTCTGAATTGATAAATTCTTATGGTTTTGTTACAATTACTGAAACTAAGCTAAAAGATATATATGAAATCAATGTCGATAGTTAAAAGATAATTACAAAATTAGACGTAGATGTCTCCAACGTTCCGGTGGTATAGCAGTTCTAATTAAGTAAAATGTGATTTAGATTTTTAATGTAGCTTTAACAATTTTAGTCATATCGTTACGATGTCTTGCTTTCGCAGTTTATAGTGATGTCTAGCACTGGAATATCATCCTGAAGACATATAGCATCAAGTCCCACCCAGTCACATTATTCTGATACCAGGCCGATCAGTTCTAACACTAACCTTGTAATGCTGAACACCAAGCGAGGCAGCTCTAGTACCATTTGTATAAGTCTTTTGTACGATTCGGCCTGGGGTTCGAACCCGCGACCTTGCGCATCCAAGGCGGACACTCTAGCCACTAGGCCACCGGAGCGATCGGTTCTTGTTAAGGATTCTCTCTCTGAGTGGGTGGGTGTTGTAGAACCTATTACTTAAGTTAGATGCTGTGTTACAGTGTTTACTGCAATGCTTAACTTAGGATTCTCTAAATTCCTTGATGATAGTTAGTTATTATCTGAGAAGCAAGCTGGAATCAGGAATGGATGTTCCAAATAGACGATATTTTTCTTTTGTATAGCCTTCTTGAATTTATTAGAAACTGCAAAAAGCGACTATTGTGCACGTTAGTTGATTTAAAAGTGCCTTTGATAATGCATGGAGAAATCAATGTTTTTTTTATCGGTTAAATGATTAACAATCTCGGGAAACAAAGACTGCAAGATCAATACATACATGCATGGACAGCTAACATCAATACATTCATCAACAGGTCTAATTTACAAGTTATTTAAAACTAGTTTTAGATTTAGAAAAGATATATTTCGCATTATCAAAAAATATCTAAAACCTTAATCAAGTTTAGAACTGCAAATCATAGGTTTCTCGTTGAAACTGGTAGGTGGACTAATGTTCCTTATAAGGAAAGATATTGCATACTCTGTCAGTCTCAAGAAATAGCGGATGAATATCATTATCGTCTGCCATGTCATTATTTTCACGAAGAAAGACGAAGATTTATATCTTAGCTTACACTTACAGGAAATACATTTATAAATATAATCAGAATTAATAAATACAGGTAACATACGACTCTTAACAAATATTTGCAGGTTCTTAGATTGTGTTTTCAAATATTGTAACCTTGTTAAGCAGGATGTAATGTCATCACACGCAATATATGTATGTTCTGTTTCTTATATACCTCATATGTCGTAATCTTTAAATCCTAAGTGTAATAACGTCTTGCTTAGTCCAGTGATAGATGGATGCATAAATGTATACTTGGATAAATGTATGTATGTATGTATGTATGTATGTATGTATGTATGTATGTATGTATGTATGTATGTATGTAGGTAGGTAGGTATGTATGTATGTATGTATGTATGTATGTATGTATGTATGTATGTGTGTGTGTGTGTATGTATGTATGTATGTAGGCAGGTATGTATGTATGTATGTATGTATGTATGTATGTATGCAGGCAGGTATGTATGTATGTATGTATGTATTGTATGTATGTATGTATGTATGTTTGGATAAATGTATGTATGTATGTAGGTAGGTAGGTAGGTAGGTAGGTAGGCAGGCAGGCAGGCAGGCATGGATGGATGGATGGATGGATGGATGTATGTATGTACGTACGTATGTAGGTAGGTATGCTTTACATAGCACGTAACGGGTTAGCTTGTAATTTCCAAACAAGATCTCCAATTACAATGAAGAATAATTAGTATCTACCGGTCATTAAATTAGAGATTAATAAATTATCAATGCAATTTAAATCCCGTAGGAAGAAAGACAAAACGGTTAGCATGCCATTTGTTGAGTAAGTCCTGAATTATTTACGCGACTAAAAACTATAAAAGCGAGGAATTCTAACTTTTGAATATCGATAACAAATTTTCATGAAGGACTGTTGTCAGTGTGTGCTGTGATGCTTTCCTTTCCGAGCGAACATAAACAAAACGCAACATAACGTTCACTGTATTGTTCTCAAGATGATATATAAAAATGTTTTAGAAAATAATTTTTTATGTCATACAGTCGATGGGGGTGCATAATTCTTTTCAGGCTAGATTGAACTTGCATCAGAACATCAGAGAACAGTTTCTCACCCTAAGAATAAATGTTATGCAGATTATTTATCTTTATATATCGTGAACCCAACAGGAAAAAATACAGACCCAGATTTGCAGGCGCACATTGAGCCTGCAGATTAGTGTGAATGTTGTTCATGGTACTTATAATGTTAAGACCTAGAGACGTGTTTGTCAGCACAATACATCCGAGTTTAAGCTGTAGTTGTGTTCGCGTCATACACAGTATGACTACATCGGATATAAATTCAATGCGATGGGAGGATGCTAGTATTGATCTATTTGTCTTGGAAGAACTGACTTGGAAGTTGTTTGGACTTGGTAGAATATTCAAAGCTATTCGTCTTGTAATAGACGAGCCAGTAACTTGGTATGGCTGAAAGCGCATTGGCCATGAATGGAATAACGAGTTTCTGAACTTAGGCAACGTCCAAATTTTCCAATATAACACTTCGTGGCAATAGGAAATTCGATGCCAATCGGAATCGGACTTGTTACTTTGAAGACATCTTTTTCATTCCGGAGAATTTAAAGCTTCCATATACGTATAGCATACGGAGTATAACTTGCATACCCGAGCCAATTATACAAGTGATTCTAATTTATTGGCCGAAGTAGACATTCGGGTGAAACAAAATTCAGGAATATCTGATGGAAAGAAAGGTTTCAAACGCAAACATACAAAGATGTTCTTTTCAGTTCAATTTAAAACTCAGGTTTATTCAGGAAGTTTGACGGGAATTTAAGACAGAGGAATGTGATCAATAGATCCAATTCTCTTGGAGCAAAGACTTCATTATAACTTAGATGGGAACGTCATAGTACGTTGCTTAGACGGGATGAATCAAAGGCCTGTTAATAGTTGCCTCCCTTGACTTGAAACTTTCGTAGATGACGAAGACTAGAGAATTGTGTAAACAACAGAGCCAATGTATGATTTTTAATCCGTCAGAGGGATTAACAAGTTTTACAGTCCTTTGAAAACTTGTTGCTTTTTATTTTACTTCACACTTCGAGTTCAAGGAAACAGGGCTCGGTGAATTGAAATCGATTTGAAATCCTCTCTAAAACTTGCTCTAACAATCATTCTTACAGAAATTTATAGCTGTTGGAAAATGAAAGAAGACTTTAAAATGAAATGATTTTTGCCAAGTTACGCAAAGACCTTGCAGCATGCCTAGTTTGATGATTATGTCCAGAATATGTATTGAAAGCATTTGGAACGAATCGCATTAGAGTGAATAAGATGCTGTCCCTCTGTGATAAAGATACAGTGTACACTTGTGTATACTATTTATATTATTATACATGAACATCTATTAATAATGAACAAGCTGTCGTCCATGTAAACCAATATACATAAAGGTGATAATCAATTTTTCACAAAAGTGTCAAACTATTTTTTTTCTAAAGCTAGACTTGTATTAGTGCAACAGATGGCTGTCGCCAACACCTTTTGCACTAAGAGACCATTCTTCTCCGGAAAAAAAACCCTGAAATTCGCCGAACATTTAGAAATATCTAATGAAGCTAGTCTTCTTTTGTCTGGCAAATGAGATTAATGTGGCACAAAAATGAGACGGAGTAATCACATAATTTTTGTCACTTTCTTGACGTTCTTGGTGTCCTTGGAAAGTGATGTCTTTGGAATGCATGAATGCAAATTTGGTGGCAGCGGTGGGGAATGTGAATGGGAAATAAACAATGAATTTTCAATAGGAAATTACACACAGTTGCGCGAAAAGATTGGAAGTGATTATGAGCACATATTGGGAAATATTGGTAAGTAGGACTTTGTACATAATTTTAATTTTTTTTAAAGTTATTTTTCAAAACACCAACTTTCTACCTTCTCTAACTATCACTAATTATATTTCTGCTTACTATTTCTTCTTCATTATTTTAAAGCAAATTATGTGTTTGAGATGTTGAAAAATGTGTTAGTTCAATGCACATGTCTGAAACTGTCACTCTCTCTTTCATACATCTCTCCTTCCCACTTTACTATCGTACCCTTCCCACTCCACTATTTTACAACATTATACAACAAAAAATCTTATATATTTGAAAGCCATAACTAACGTCTGCCTTTTTAAGTTTATAATAAATAAGGTAAAGAAACACACTAAAGAAACACACAAAGACACACACACACACACACACACACACACTTGATTCACTTTGGTAAAAAAGTGAAATTTCACAACGATCTCGACAACAATTACGAATATAAAGAATATGAAAGAAACCACATTATTAATTTCAACACCTTTGCTTGTCATTAATGTAGACTACATGAAACTGTTAAAATATTCAATTAATATATAAGCAGAATAGTGTATACTTTTCATTTAAAGAATTTTGAAAGTCAGACGAGTTTCCAAGTGCACAGCGTATAGAGTAAACTATCAGACAGTACGACTAGCATACCATTTAGCGATGACTCCACAGGACACGACAGCTGTCACTTGGAAATTCGTGCTGTGACAAGATACATATTGTAGAGCTGCATATCGGCTTACAGACAGGTTTTGGCTTACTTTGACACAGTACTTATGATTCCTGGATAAATTTATCTACATTGTTTTCACTGTTTTGCACGCGTCTGGCCCCTAAATTTAGCTGTTAACATTAAAAATAAGAATGTCCACAAATTAGTATTTTGAGTGGACTCCGCCGCCCCTCTTCCCACCATGCCGCTTGTTCAGTCAAGTCCTTCCTGTGTTGGATGAAAGTGTGCATGCACCATACAGTTCATCTCTGTCTTGAGAAAAACAGGGGTCAAGTTTAATGAATTATTTGAACCTAATTAGTGTGTGTTGGTTTCTTTTTAGATTAAGCATTTTGTTTTCAAACATCTTAACACATATTTTCGTATATGACGACCGTGCAGATAACGGAAAAGATCTTCAGAAAAGTTTGAATGGATTCTGTATATATTGATTTTAAAAAAACCGAAGAACTAAAGTTAAAGTTGAAAAATAGTAATATTCGACATCAAAGCAATGTAAACCGTTCTCTTATGTAGTTTAGAAACACATAACCAAGAACTATCTACGGTCGCTTTTTAAATACAATACTTCATTTCACTGGACGAAAAGAGAAATTCCTAAACAAATTTAAAAGGCATTCTTTGTCCTCCATACAAAATAGGACATTTGCTTTCACCGTTTGATTTACACTTCAATTTCATTGAAAACACTATTTTACGGTTATTTTTCTAAGGGTGCGAGGTCAAAAGTTTTAGTGATAATTCTGTTACTGATCAAGTATACACAGATTTCATAGTAATCGTTTAAGTTTAAGAAAGTGACTGACAGGTGTCTTGCGATAATTTGTTTTCAAAATTACAGCTGTTATATTTTAGGCTAGATCTGTTACTGGAAAATTTAGTAAATTTTCAGAAGAATTAGACGATACACTATGCTACTGCAGGTATATGAAGTTTTAAATAAGTTTATATATATATATATATATATATATATATATATATATATATATATATATATATATATATATATATATATATATATATATATATATATATATATATCTGTGTGTGTGTGTGTGTGTGACAAATATAGTGCAAAGCTGGTGCGAAACAAGCCCAACTTTAGAAATCTACGGATTCCTTTTTCAAGGGCACAAAGAAGAATTGCACAATCGGACAAAAAAAAAGAAGAAGAGCAAAACACACAAAAAAACAACGTAATACGTGAGCACTGTAGAAAGTTTCCACTGTGTTTGCTTTAAATAGGTACAATTAAGAGAGGCTAGATCAACTGACCGAAATCAAAGGAGTTAGTAGATAAGCAATTAAATGTATGCGACGTCTGAAAAACATTACATCCCGGATGTAAAACTTCATCCTGGATTTTAGATTTCGTTGTGCTGTTTGTGTGTTAAAAATTGTATGAATGTATGCTCCAGAGCAAAATTACATTATTGAGTTTGAAATATTCAACAGCCTAATAAACGCTTAAAAATATATATAAATGTGCTTCTGTAACATTCTACATAAAAATGATAGTTAAGACCGCGTGTTTAAGAAAGCAAATAAATTTCAGAAAAACGTGATTTTGGTAGCTTGTAATTTCCTTGTTACCTGTATTGCCAAATGCCCGTTCTGATTCTTCCTGATTTAAGCTGATGGGTTGAGTGTACGCAGTCGGCGAATCGAATCTGCTTCTTTGGATTTCCTTGTTTCTGTGCTCCATTTTGAGTTTTGGGAGATCCCACAAAGTATTATATCGCTGAAACTGTGGACTGGAAAAGAGTAATGTTAAGCCACTGACTCTGTTACACTTTATTAGCCAAATCAATACAGGTAAACAATATCACATTTTCCATACATATTAGATTCAGTCAATTTGTATAACTTACATTCAAATCATTACGTTCCAATAAAGTCTCAAAACAATAATGCCTATTATCATTTCATGCATTGTTGTCGTGCATGACT